>OY735210.1:38113197-38360697 GCA_963457665.1 Thysanoteuthis rhombus | reverse complement strand
GCTAGCAATTTTTGAAAGTTTTTATCTACATTTCTATCAACCTAAATACACTTCTTGGTCTCTTCGTCTCTTTCAATATGACAGTTATGTAGTCAAGAAATTCACATATTTGGTCTCATAGAATGAATTATAAATTGCGTCCTATTATATAGAACATTATTTCTCAAATGATATCTTGCTTTTTTTAGACAAAGGGAATAGAGTAAACAATTAAAGAAAATGGGGCTGCTGCAGGAATTGAACCTACATACTTCAGTATTGAACCTGCACTGAGTGCTAATTGCTTATGAAAGTAACTATTAAATAATCATTTGACAACGATAATAACAATAAGAAACAAAATGCCACTTAATATTATTAAAGTTAACGATCCACAATAACATTCCTGAATCCAACAAAGACATCCATCCATCAGACACCACACAGACCTGTTAAGGACTGACCTGAACAAATGACAACCCTCTGACACAGAGAGGGGAAAAAAGCATAGAAAAAAAATAACCCCTGAAAAAAAAACCGAAGAAGTACCTCATGAAAAACATTAGTTGTATCTGAGGACAAAATGGGATCAGAAAAAAACAAATTGTTGTCTGTTAATCGCAATGGCGTGAAACTGATCGGTAACAACAAATCTGTCCTCATACCTACCTACCTACCTATTTCTCTCTCACTCACACATACGCACACACACACAACCAGCCTACCACAAGCTAGTAAGATTTTTCTTGCTCTATTTTCAGATCAATTTATTTGAGCCTCACTAATTCTACATATAAATCTAAAAAACTTGAAGTATCTGCTTTAGCCACAGCTTGTGTTTCTTCTGGTACAAAAATTATTGAGCCATTTATGTATAAGTGTTATTTATTGGCTGAATCTCGTGTAATTGTTGAACGTGTTCAGTGTCAATGGAGAACATTTAACCAAGATTGAAGAAATCTCTGTGTTTGTTTGCACTGCGATTACTCAAATACTTGTCATGGTACAAAGTTGACAATTGCCAGATAATAGTCGGCACACAAGGCAATGCATTGTTGAGTTAGAAGTCGTTTGGTCTATGGTTCTCGAGAAATCCAATAAAAATCAGATTAGATTATACCTTTTTATCTAAAATCACAGACCTAAATTTTAATATGAAATATCTAAATAGGAAATAGATCTATATTTAGAAATAAAATATTTGCATTCTTGACCCTGAAGAAAAGTAACCAAACTACTTTGAAGCTGTAATTTGTACAGTGTATGGAAAATTATTTCACATGACTATGATGGCAGGCTGCTCCAGTCCGGCCCCTCCTGAAGTTATACCTTCTGATGGGACTCTGCCGTAGTCTTTATAATACTAAAAGTCTGATTTTGTTCATTTGTATGTGAACTTAATTTCAGGACATTTCATTGTAGCCAGAGGTGTTTGATAAAGGTATTCCTAAAATGTGCTAACTTGATGAATGAAAAACATATTGGGTGATTTGTAACTTAATGATGATAGTATAGGTCTGTATTTGTACTCATCCCTTTGTATATTATAAAGACAGATTTGAGATTAAAGTCCCAAAGTCAGCATATGAGATATTGTGGAGTGAAACAGTCATCAAGTGGGTCTAGACTAGATACGTTTTTGCCAGCATGGTATTGTATGATTTCCAAATAAATTCATAAAGGTACAAGACTAACTTTATGAATATATATAATCATAGTGTTGGTGATCAATTAAAAAATTGGAAAAAGTGATAAGCAATGAATAAGCTACTTATTTTGCTTGTTGTCACATCGCTAACAAGCTCAAATTTGATGAACAATCAAGATCAATTTTGCATAGAATCAAATTGTAAGTGTAAAAACAAAAAAAACTTTTTTCTTTGTAGGTGTGTGTTGTACATGTGACACTCAGATATATGGATAGAAAGTAGCCAATTGGCCACACGTAATCACTAAAAAAAAAAAAAAGAAAAGAGAAACTGTATTGGCTTATGGTTTCTAATATTTCTTGATTGAATTGCTGTAGCTTCAGGCATGGGTGTCTACTGCCACTTTTCCATGGAAGGACAAAAAGATATGGTGGGAGATCAATCCGGATGTTGGCTGTCAGGTGAAAGACTAGAGTGTCTAACTTGTGACTTATCCTAAGCTGTCACTGTTCCTAATGACCCATTGATCCCCAGGTTCTAAAGTTCCCACTTTCAAAGCCCCACACTCTCAGTGAGAAGTCCTGATCCAAGGCAAGGCAAATGCCTTGTTTGCGCCCCCCCTGTAGATGCCTATGGCTTTAGGTTTCCATCTTGTTGACCAGTTTTGTGATTATCATTGAACAGTCATATCTATAAGATCAGAATAAAGCAAAAATCTGATTAATGACTGGTGATAATAATTATCTGCTTCTGTTGAAAAAAAATCATTTAAATCTTGCTTGGAAAGAAATTCTCTAAAATTGATAGGAAATATTGTCTGAAATCTTTTTAGTCTTTAGCCTCAGGTGATGAAAGCAATGAGATATATATATACACAAATACACACATATATGTATATATATATATATATATATATATAAGATCCTGATGTCTTATCCACAGACTCTCTACAATGTCCACCTATGTATACTGCTAGAGGGCTGAAAATTTAAACCTTTACTCATATTCAGAAAATATGCTTCCTCTCTCATTTTGTGATTACCTGTTTTCTGAAAATTGGGACTTTTTTAATGATCACTACCCAACAAAAGATGAGCTAAATAACTTATCCATTGATCAGTCCTTGTTTTAATTGATCATCCTCAACACAGTCATAGATGTTGGTCATGTGACGTTTCTCTGGAATGACTAAACAGTCTTGTTTTTTAAAATTTTATTTTATTTTTTTTTTGTTTTTGTAGCTTGTTGAACACTTCCTGTGCTTTTTCAACTGATGGATTTTCTTTATTAAATTTTCTGAATTCATGGCAAAACTTCACACTTCATGTTAACAAACTGGTGAAAAAAATGTTTCAGCGCTTGTCTCTTCCAATAATACTAGTCCATCATCTGTCACTTTACTGACTGTTATCATAAATGTACAACAGACTCAGCTGATGACTGCTACTAATACTATACGTGACACATGGTAGGAAGGAAAAAGACAAGAAAGGTAGTTTAATAAGCCCAGTTAAAGGAGAAATATTTGGCATGAGCTCTATCAACTCCACTGTTTAAAAACCTACTTGCTACTGGAATCGCAGCAGATAGGTTGCGGGCCTATGCTCCACAGGAAGTGAACAAGGAAATAAACAATCAGCCGGGTCTCAAATAATTGTGGCAAAACTACTGCACGCAATCGTTCCAGTTGAAAAGTTATCATTGTCTTTTGTGGAAATGTTGTCTGAAGTGGTAGTCATTAAGAAAACTTTGAGAATCATTTCGGTCAGTACGTAGTGATGAATTCCAAACAATGTACCTTTGACCTGAGAGGCCAGAGAATCTTTCTCCCTTATATATTTAGTCAAGAGATGAATTCAGTTATTCGCTTGAAATCTTGCTCCTTGCTCAGTAGACACTGATGCTTCTCAATATTCGACTGGTGCTAGCAGCAGTTATTAGGTAAGAAGAGGTGAAGTTTAAAAACTAACCATTAGCACAACTAAACAGGCTTTGCTTTTATTTTATTTTTTTTTCATTTTTTATTTTTTTGTAGGGTTAAGGAGTGGCCAGCAGTCTACCTCTGTCTTATCACCCTGCTAGCCTGCCTTACCCGACCCAACATTATCCCTCCTACTCTCCATAGCTAATCTCCTCACAGACCTCTTAACTGATATTGAGTTTAGGGGCTGTGTCACTGAGCGAGCTACTTTAAGTAACTTTCCTACCTCTGTTATCGGTACTGCCCTATTATCTCACCATTAGTACAGCATGTACCATTTCCTAGTTAAGTGGACAAGAAAAACAGATGTGTGTTAGGCTACTAATCGCAGAATGGTTAAGCGGGTTGGCTTCTTTTCCAACTTTATCATGGAAAAATTTACCTGTAGTTTAGAGCAAATAATAATGCACTTTTTTGCCAATTATTCTGTTGTAAACTTGACAATTTTGATGAAATTGCAGATGGAAACTTGTTACTTTTATGTTCTTGATTTCCATTTTGATGATGAAGTTATTTGAAACTTAATTCCAGAATCAAAGTTGATAAGATTAAAAGTATTGCTTTCCGAAATGAATTTAGGCCAAGTTTCGGTTTGAATAATAAGCTGAACTCAATAGGACATGGATTCCCGAAGCCAAATGAGGGTTGCAAGGATGCTTCTGATGATCCCTTGGATGGTTTGAAAATGATTGATATGGAGAAAATGAAAAATTAGAAAGAGAAAAAAAAAAAAAAAATGGTAACAATGAAAAAACAAATGTATGAAAATTCCTGACATATTACACCCAGTTCACATTCAATACTTGTACTTTATTATAAAATTAAAGTAATAAGTGAGTAATATTTATTAGATAAAACTAAATGAAGAAATACTGAAATTATGTTTCTTGCCCGAAGGTAGCCTGGCCAAAAAATTTTGTTTTCAGGATGGTGGCCCAAAAAGTTTGATAGGATGTGCGCTTCAACTCTAAGATAAAGTTGTACTTACGAATACCAAGTTGACTGGTCTTTTTTTTTTTTCTTTTTTTTTTTCCACAAAAACAAATCTATCTTCATCTACTTCAATGGGGTGAATTTCTTTTCTCTGGGATGGAAAGGGAATTCAGGTACAGATGTCAATGGCTGTTGGCCTTTCCTATTTGTTTGCCAACATGCTTCAAACTGGATTACGAGCAACAAGTGATTGGGGGAGGGGAGGGCTTCTGATACTAATACTACTTGAAGAAAGTAGTCGATCACATCCTCTCTACTAGCAACTTGGGTTATTGGTCACTTGAGTTGTGGATATTATAATACTCTGAAAGCAAGTGCGTACTTCTTGAGGTCTCTCAGCTTTTTCCTTACTCTGCTTTGTGGAGTGCAAGGGCGAACGGAAGTCATGGTGGAAGAAGAAATGAAGAAGGAATGCTTATCTGCCTTAACAAACCACTTGCTTTGCAGTTGCTACTCTGCTCAAATGTGATTCCGAGCAATATATATTTTATTTATTTACTTATTTATTTATTTTTTTTTTCCAAAATGGAAGCAGCTCATTATATTGCTTTTTAATTAAGTTTTATTTTATTTTGAATACACTCTTATACAATTATCAGGGGTAGATTTTGGATTTTGAGTTGGACATGGTCAAACTTGAAAAAAATTTGCAAACAAATTTAAAAAATTAAAAAAAAAATTTTTTCCAATTTTTCCAATTTCAACTCTCTGTCTAATTAGACAATGGTTAAGATGATTTTTTTTGTTTATAAGATTAATTTGTGATTGTATTTTTTTTATTTATAAAATTTCTATATTTAGATATTAAAATTTTTTTTTAATCCCTATCTCATAATGAAGGAACATTGATTTCTTATTGATTTACAGAATCTTAGAGATTGGATTTGAATTAGACTACAATAATAGAAATAAAGTTTTTTGTTAAATGTTCTTGAATGTACTTGAATTAGGCTTTTCTTTTCTTTTTTTTTTTGATAGCAGTTGTGTCATTATGCCAGCTTCAGTTTAGTTTGGGTAGGATTAAACTAATAAGAGAATTGCTGGTTAAATTTGGTTTGACCGATATATCAGAACAGGTTTGCTTAGTTGCTCAATAGAAACCATCATGTGACCAATATCTTTTTGGCTGCATGCCTTTTTTTTTTTTTTTTTTTTTTTTCCTTTCATAGTCATCTAAAAAAAAAAAAAAAAGCCAGAATTCTAAAAAATCAGGCAGACACAAACTAAGAGATCAATTTAGCATAAACCTATACTGCAAATTGAACCCCCATCCCCCACTTGGTGAATTTGAATTTTTTTTTTTTTTTTTTTTTTAGACATAAGTTTTTGAATTTTTGGTCTTCTAGCATGATATATACATATTTATGCAGCCAAACCAACTTGAAAATTGAAAGAAACTTATGTTGACCATCTGGGTGATGGTTTGGGCTGGTGATGACTAATTGGTAGTTAAATTTGGTTTGACTGATATCAGAACAAAGATTAATTTTGGAAATATTGATATTCACGTATGTGACCATCTTTTTTACTTTGACTGTTTCAGTCTTTGAATTTATTGATGTAGCTATCAGATGTTTTGCCTTTATAAGTGTCTTATAAATTCATGCTGCATGAACATTTGCACAAAAGGCATTGCAGGTGTCTTAAGAAATAAGCCTGGCTACTGTGGGGTCAAACTCCTTCAACTTTTCCAACTGTTGATCATCAAAAATTTTATATTGTTTATATGATAAATAAACTTGTAGGTGTGCAAGACCTGACTGTTTATGAGAAGAAAATGAAAATGGTTTGAAAATGTAAACCAGTCTGGCCTATTAATGAAAAAAGGCTCTATTTTCTTCCATAGATTCTTTCCATTGGGCTTAAAGTGTAAAGATTTCTCTTCTAAAATTTTTTCGTCTTAATATTTTCAATAGAGATTGTATTTTGAAGCTAAAAATTGTTTAAATATTGTCATTACTGCTTCTTTATTTGCATACTTTTTACCGTGGAAAAGAGCTCAAAGCACTGGAATAGTTGATAATCTATTGGAGATAAGTCTGATGAATATGGATGATCATATAAGATTTCATTATTGAGTTGCAGCAGTTTAGGTTGGATTGTGAATGTGATGTCTGGCATTATCATGCAACAAAATGGGCCCATTCCTGTTTACCAATGCTGGATATTATCTGGATAATATTGAATGAATTTCATCAATTCATTGACAGTATGATCGAGCTTCCAAGTGCAAATCTGATGTCCTTTAGAGCTTGCCCAGTATTTATACTGAATTTGAACTTACACAAAAACAATAGTCTGGTTTTAGTTGGGTGAAAATTTAAAAGAAAGCTAACGTTGTATAATCAGTTGAATATGTATGACTATATTTTTTCACTTTGGAATTTGTCAAAATCACAATCTTGAAGACAAATGCAAAAAAGTGTCAAAGACCATTAAGATTTAGGACAGTTTACCATGTTCATTGCAGGCCTCCAGATGGCCCACAAAGTATGGAATAGCCCTCAGGACTGTACTGATCGTCCTCAGCCTTCTAAAATCCATTTTGGAACATAAACCTTCTCCAGGATTTGCTAGATATCTTGATCATAGGAGTCAGGGTGCTGATATCACCAGAACCTGTTCAAGTCATGCCTTTTCTGCCATCCATAATTTTGCGCATGATCTCTGAGGATCCACTTTGAGTTGTGGTGTGCATTGGTCATCTGACATTCTTGCAGCATGGCCTGCTCATTGCCATTTGAGTTTCCTTATGGAGTTCATGATATCTCAGACACAAGTTTTTTTTTTCTTTTCCTTTAATGCACTGAGCAGTCTTGTGATCTCTTTATGTGATGTTATGCATGATTCTCTCTTGTGCATGGTTCTGACTTTGAGAGCCAATATCTGAGTAATTTTGAACAGAAGGGTCTACAACAAAAGTGACCCCCTTTTAGTCACCTACGGAGCTGAAACATGGAACATAACTAAAAGATTGACTCTCAAATTGTGTAGAGGGTAGAAAACTAGGGTATTGCCTGTTCCAAATGTGCATGTTTTCAGTGTTGCCAATTTAGATATAAAATATTTAGTTTTGAACAATTTTTGATTTTTATTAGATTTTCATTACTGCTGATCCCCCAAACTTCAAAGTCAACACTACCACTTTGTACAGACTAATATATTTGAATTTCAGCATCAAATGAAATGACAAGTTGTCGAGGTGTTTCAGCTATTGATAACATCACATTGAAACAAGGTTCACTTTTATTGGAGATCTAACGTTCAGACAACAGGGACAGTACTTTGAAAGGCATTTAATTAAACGATACAAATCTGGCTGCTTCAGGGTCAAACTCCACTCTGAAAGAATCTTATGAGTTTTAAAAACATTTTGATTTCCATAAATGAATTCAAAAAAAAAATGGCATGGAAATCTATATATAATTTGGGGCAATTTGAGTATTAAATGAAAACTAATGTCCATAGCTTTCTATTTTCTCTCTCTCCCGTGTCTCTGTTTGCGTCTGTCTCTCTCCTGTGTCTCTGTTTATGTGTGTGTCTCTCCTGAGTCTCTGTTTATGTGTGTGTCTCTCCTGAGTCTCTGTTTATGTGTGTGTCTCTCCTGAGTCTCTGTTTATGTGTGTGTCTCTCCTGAGTCTCTGTTTATGTGTGTGTCTCTCCTGAGTCTCTGTTTATGTGTGTGTCTCTCCTGAGTCTCTGTTTATGTGTGTGTCTCTCCTGAGTCTCTGTTTATGTGTGTGTCTCTCCTGAGTCTCTGTTTATGTGTGTGTCTCTCCTGAGTCTCTGTTTATGTGTGTGTCTCTCCTGAGTCTCTGTTTATGTGTGTGTCTCTCCTGAGTCTCTGTTTATGTGTGTGTCTCTCCTGAGTCTCTGTTTATGTGTGTGTCTCTCCTGAGTCTCTGTTTATGTGTGTGTCTCTCCTGAGTCTCTGTTTATGTGTGTGTCTCTCCTGAGTCTCTGTTTATGTGTGTGTCTCTCCTGAGTCTCTGTTTATGTGTGTGTCTCTCCTGAGTCTCTGTTTATGTGTGTGTCTCTCCTGAGTCTCTGTTTATGTGTGTGTCTCTCCTGAGTCTCTGTTTATGTGTGTGTCTCTCCTGAGTCTCTGTTTATGTGTGTGTCTCTCCTGAGTCTCTGTTTATGTGTGTGTCTCTCCTGAGTCTCTGTTTATGTGTGTGTCTCTCCTGAGTCTCTGTTTATGTGTGTGTCTCTCCTGAGTCTCTGTTTATGTGTGTGTCTCTCCTGAGTCTCTGTTTATGTGTGTGTCTCTCCTGAGTCTCTGTTTATGTGTGTGTCTCTCCTGAGTCTCTGTTTATGTGTGTGTCTCTCCTGAGTCTCTGTTTATGTGTGTGTCTCTCCTGAGTCTCTGTTTATGTGTGTGTCTCTCCTGAGTCTCTGTTTATGTGTGTGTCTCTCCTGAGTCTCTGTTTATGTGTGTGTCTCTCCTGAGTCTCTGTTTATGTGTGTGTCTCTCCTGAGTCTCTGTTTATGTGTGTGTCTCTCCTGAGTCTCTGTTTATGTGTGTGTCTCTCCTGAGTCTCTGTTTATGTGTGTGTCTCTCCTGAGTCTCTGTTTATGTGTGTGTGTGTGTCTCTCCTGAGTCTCTGTTTATGTGTGTGTGTGTGTCTCTCCTGAGTCTCTGTTTATGTGTGTGTGTGTGTCTCTCCTGAGTCTCTGTTTATGTGTGTGTGTGTGTCTCTCCCGTGTCTCTGTTAATGTGCGTGTGTGTGTGTCTCTCCCGTGTCTCTGTTAATGTGTGTGTGTGTGTGTCTCTGTTAATGTGTGTGTGTGTGTGTGTCTCTGTTAATGTGTGTGTGTGTGTGTCTCTGTTAATGTGTGTGTGTGTGTGTCTCTGTTAATGTGTGTGTGTGTGTGTCTCTGTTAATGTGTGTGTGTGTGTGTCTCTGTTAATGTGTGTGTGTGTGTGTCTCTGTTAATGTGTGTGTGTGTCTCTACCGTGTCTTTGTTAATGTGTGTGTGCGCATCTCCCATATCTCTGTTTATGTGTGTGTGTGTGTGTCTCCCATGTCTCCGTTTTTGTGTGTGCGTCTCCCATGTCTCCGTTTTTGTGTGTGCGTCTCCCATGTCTCCGTTTGTGTGTGTGTGTGCGTCTCCCATGTCTCCGTTTTTGTGTGTGCGTCTCCCATGTCTCCGTTTTTGTGTGTGCGTCTCCCATGTCTCCGTTTGTGTGTGTGTGCGTCTCCCATGTCTCCGTTTGTGTGTGTGTGCGTCTCCCATGTCTCCGTTTGTGTGTGTGTGTGCGTCTCCCATGTCTCCGTTTGTGTGTGTGTGTGTGCGTCTCCCATGTCTCCGTTTGTGTGTGTGTGTGCGTCTCCCATGTCTCCGTTTGTGTGTGTGCGTCTCCCATGTCTCCGTTTGTGTGTGTGTGCGTCTCCCATGTCTCCGTTTGTGTGTGTGCGTCTTCCATGTCTCCGTTTGTGTGTGTGCGTCTCCCATGTCTCCGTTTGTGTGTGTGCGTCTCCCATGTCTCCGTTTGTGTGTGTGCGTCCCCCATGTCTCCGTTTGTGTGTGTGCGTCTCCCATGTCTCCGTTTGTGTGTGTGCGTCTCCCATGTCTCCGTTTTTTTTTGTGTGCGTCTCCCATGTCCCCGTTTGTGTGTGTGCGTCTCCCATGTCTCCGTTTGTGTGTGTGCGTCTCCCATGTCTCCGTTTGTGTGTGTGCATGCGTCTCCCATGTCTCCGTTTGTGTGTGTGCATGCGTCTCCCATGTCTCTGTTTGTGTGTGTGCATGCGTTTCCCATGTCTCCGTTTGTGTGTGTGTGTGTGTGTGTGTGTGTGTGTGTGCGTCTCCCATGTCTCTGTTTGTGTATATGTGTGTCTTTCTCTTCTGTTCTTCCTCTTTTACATTGATAACATTGGGAAATAACCTCTCTCTTTCCCTCATCATTTTAGACTTTTCAGTTTTTAGTTTCAACCAGAAGTCTGAAATTGTTGTTTGGTTAGGAAGATAGTCAAACTTGGGAATTGGTCAATGAAACAGAATGTTTGCTTCAAAGATTTTGCTTCCTATTTGAAGTGTGTCATTAATTTGGCCTATTTATTTCATATTCAGAGACAACTCAATTTAGTCGTTTGTGTATTGTTTTCACTGTTGTTTTTTCTTTTTTTCATGTTCTCATGCATTTTTATTTTTACATGTTATTTGAATGTTGAAGCAAATAATCTGTTGAATAATTTCTGACCATGATATTATTCTTGTTTCTAGGTAAGTACACATTAAGAAAACCCTGTTTTGGATTATATTTTATACCAACTTGAGGTAAGTGGTATTTATGTTCCAGTTTTGCAAGGTAAATGGTATTCATTTCCACTTTAAACAATTACTGAAGAATGTGAATAAATCCTTGCATATCAAAATGTAGCAATTTCAATCTTTTAAGGCATTATAATTAAAATTCCTTCTCTTTTCATGAAAAATCTGTATTGTTCTTCTAGATCTGAATTTTCATTTCAAAAATAGAAAAAGAACTCTCCATTGAGATGAGAACAATAAAGATTAAGGTTGATGTTTTGCAAATCACTTCTGTACTAGAAAAGAGTATCTAGTTGCAGGCAGGCCTGTTGCAAGGGTTAAAACGTTGGGGCGGAGGGTGGACTAATTGCTCACCTGGTTTCCAGGCAAAATCTCAAAATTCTGTAATATTGGTGCAATTCAAAAGTGAGAATGGCTAATAATTCAAAATGGTTTATTCTTACTTTTGTATTTTTCCCTTTTTTTTCTTTTTTAATTGGGTTCATGGCTCCTTTGCTATTTATGGGCCTGAGTTGTTGTTATCAGTGTTTGGGAATGATAAACTCCTGTGAGAAATTGAGGTGAATTCAGTTCATGTGTTATATCAATTAATTGATATAGATGAGCTTAATTCATTAGAATAAGACAGAAAATTCGATACCACTTTTATCTTAGCAAGCTTGTTTTTGAAAATTATCAGCTTTTGAACTATTAACTTGAATGATCTGTAATTGTATCATCATAATTACTCTTTGAATTCTTGAGAGTAGTTTTTCCTAGACTCCATATACTTTGGTCATCAGAGACCTGAACCTAGCTTTAGTTTGAGTTGTATAGTTGACAGTGATGTTTTTTCCATATTGCTTCCTTAAGCCATGATAATATTTTATTTATTTATTTATTTTTTTTTACGTCTGTTCTAAGAAGTAGGTGTTTTTGCAGAATTTTCCAGTTGTTATGTGCACAATGTATTTTAGATTTTGAGATGTGCTGAAATTTGGAGATAGAGAGTCTTGGTAATTTGCAGTTATTTTTCATTGGAGTATATGAGACATCAGCCCTCAGGCCATGTATTGATAGAATCTTTAATTTTCCAAGGGGGTTTCTTGTGTTTCTAGCCTTCTTTGATTATTTTTCTTGGAAATCAATGCCATATTCATTCAATTTTAGTCAGTTCCTTTGCTGACAATGAATACGCTTGAATGGAGTTTTACTGTGAATACAAGTCTCTAAATTGTATTTTCTGAATGATAAAAGGGCAATTGTGGATTACTGTATTTCTCAGCTGATAAGCTACAAGTGGTAAGCGCAGTATTTTATTTTATTTTTTTTAAAGAAAAAATAATCTAAGATTTAATAGCTTACTATATTAGCGAGTCCAAGTCATCAACTCTACTGAATCATCTTTTACAAAATTAGTATGCTATTATGAGAACTAGTACATTTGCATCGAGATTCAATTTTAACCTTTTTTTAAAAAATAATCTTTTTTAAAAATTAAAAAAAAAGAAAGGGTTCTCGATAAACAAATGCCCCTAAAACTGATTTTCTACTTATATTAGTTATTTAATGTCTTTAAGGAAGCAAAAATTATGGCATCTTAATTCTTGTAGAATATTCAGTTTGACTTGGTTGTGATCTTGATTGAAATGGCTTCCGTTTATGGAATAGTTTTAAAAAGTTTGCATCTTTTAATATCACAGTTCTGAGTTGAATTCCTCATTGAAAAAATCACTTTTGTGTTTGTTTATTTATTATTATTATTCACTCTAACTAATTTAAATATATACAAACATTAATAGGCTGAGTGCAATTCAAGCCCTATCAAGTTGGATGATCTTTTTTAATCAGTATCGTTTGTGAGACAGGTTTCAATCTACTCTTTTTAGCATATTGAGCTGAAATGTCTTGTGACTCAAGACTTCGGTTGAATTTACTGATTACCTGAAGCTTGAATGGATATATTTTCGAACCAGTTGAAATTGAATGACTGCAACTTTTAGTTTGACTGTCTTCCCACTGTCCCATTTGCTAAAATCCATGGTGAAATGATTATTCAAAAATATGATCTATCCCTGGAAAAGAAAGGGTCAAGTAATGAGGAGTTAATTCTTATAGATTATCATTATTTTCTGGATCTGATCTTAAAAGTTCTTGGGAGAAAATTTCTCAAAAAAAAAAAAAACTGTTTGATAATTCAGTGAATCAATTGATGTCAATGAATGAGTGTTTTAAATGTTGGAGCCAGCCTGACCATCTAAGCTGGTAAGGGCCTGATGACCACCACAGGGCCTCCAAGAGGTGATTGATGCCCCCAAATAGGGCCTGTCAAAGATGTTTGGCTGGCCCTGCTGAATGTAGTGTCTGAAAATATTGGAATTATTTTATAATGTTGCATAAAGTAAATCTTAATGTTAAAGAACAATTTGATTTTCTATTGACATATACCTCACTCCACAAACTACCGGCTCAACAAACATTGAAATGAAATTTTAAAACTAATTGGAAATTATATAAAATCTTATTCTTGTTCAATTTTGACTCCGTAAAAAATTGTTCACAAGTGATTTGCACTGTTACAACTTTGTAAGTCAATGTCAGAAAATGAGTGTGTATGTTCTTACTTGCCTTTGTGCTGATGTATAGTATTGTATGCACAAAAGGTGTGTGTGAGTGTGAGAGACAACTATCTCTATACTTGAGTAATAAGGTCCAATAATGGGAACTTTTAATTTTCTTTTGTTCTAAGTGTGATTGGTTAAAATTGTCTACTTGTTTGGAAGAAAGTCTGGACATTGTTTTATTATTCTTTATATGTATAACAATTGAAAGATGGTGTACATAATTTTTTTCCTGATTCAGTATTTAATACTATTAAGATATTGTTTTCTATGAATAGATATACCCTATTTTACAAACTCATGCTTTACTTACTATCATTAGGAACAAATTAGTTCATAAAGACAAGGTATCATCATCATCAGTCGTTTGATGTCCGTCGTTGGACATAGACCTTCCCCAGGATTCGCCACACTTCTGTATCGTGGGCGTCACGGAGCCAGTACTTTCTGAATTTGTCTAGCTCGTCTCCCCATCTAATATTCTGCCGGCCTCGGTTGCGCATGTGATTTTGGGCGATCTATGTCGTGAGTTGCGTTGTCCATTGGTTGTTTCCCATTCTTGCAACATGGCCTGCCCTCTGCCATTTGAGATTTTTAATGGATTCTATGATGTCCCTGACTCTTGTTTTTTCCTGGATGTACTGTGCTGTCTAGTGGTCTCTCCATGTGAGGCCTAGCATAATTCTTTCATGTGCACGTTGCATGGTTCTCAATTTGCAGATCTGTCTCTTGGTTAGGCTCCATGTATCTGCTCCATAAGTGACTATTGGGAGGATGCATTGGTTATGCACCCTTCTTTTTAGGATTAATGGGATTAGGATTATTTTTTGAAGGTTGAGCTTGCTCTGCCAAAGGCTTGCCATCCTAGTGTGATTCTTCGCTTGATTTCTACTTTTGAGGGTCTGATGGAGATTTGTTGTCCTAGGTAGATGTAGTGATCTACTTTCTCCAGTTCTGTGTCCCCGATTTTGATCTTAGTGTTTTTATCTCCAATGTGGTTGTTGCACATGATCTTCGTCTTACTGAAACTCATGTGTAGGCCGACTTTCTTGCTCTCTTCATTTAGTTCATCTATCATTAGTTGGAAGTCATGTAGGTTCTCTGTGAAAAGGGCAATGTTGTCTGCAAATCTGAGGTTGCTCAGATACTTACCATCTATTCTAATTCCTTTACTCTCCCAGTCTAGTCTTTTGAAGATCATCTCGAGGCAGGCTGTGAAGAGTTTGGGTGAGCTGGTATCACCTTGTCTTACTCCTTTCTGGAGCTGTGTTTCAGCACTTTGACATATACTGGATCTACACCTTGTCGAGTGATGGCCTCCATGACCTTAGGGATTTAGTCAAACACCTTTTTGAAGTCGATAAATGCTACGGTGAGCGGTAGTTTATATTCTGCTGCTTTTTCTTTCAGCTGATTTATTGAATGCAGGTGGTCCACGGTTGAGTAGCTTCTTCTAAAGCCAGCTTGCTCTCGTGGTTGGTTTTCATTGAGTGTTTTTGTGATTTGGTTGGTGATCTTTGTGGAAAGTTTGTATATGCAGTTGAGTAGGCTTATAGGCCTGTAGTTGTTGAGGTCTTTCGGGTTTCCCTTTTATATGAAAGCATCATGATAGCAGTGTTCCAATCGTCTGGGACTTTACTGTGTTTTAAACACAAGTTGAAAAGGATGGGCAGTTTCCAAGTGATGATTTTACCCACTTTTTGGAGTAGGTCAATGGTGATGTTGTCTGATCCAGGGGCCGTTGCATTCTTCGTCTGTTTAATGGCTTGTTTCAACTCCCATGGGGTTACTTTTGGGAAATCCTTGAGTTGACTGCTCATGTCTTGCGTATCCTGCTCATTGTTTTGTAGTCCTTGTTTGGACGAATAAAGTTTTTGGTAAAATTCTTTGGTACGTTCGACAATCCTGTTTCTATCTGTTAGGTTTCCATTTTCCTCGAGTATGCTGGTTATTTGCTTTCGTCCTGAGTTGAGGCCTTTGTTTATAGCTTTGAAGCCCTGACCTCTTTCAAGAGTTGATTTGATGAATGCCGTCGTATATTTTCTTCTGTCTTCCCTTTGTTTTTGTTTTTTTTTAATTCATTTAGTTCGGCCTCTTCAATTTTCTCCCTTGTTGTTGGTGGTGGTGTGATTTGTTTGTGTTTTTCCATGAGATTTCTGAAAAAAAAAAGGCTAGGTATACCTTTACCTTATACAAATAGCATATAGCTAACTGTTCCACAAAATTTAATTAAAGCATATTCAACTTTTGGAAATATCATCTCGATAGACACAGATGGATGAGCAGACATTAGTAAATACATATACTTCTTCCAACTTTGGTGACAGAGGTTTGGAGATATTGTGTGGACAAACAAACAGACAAATGAATACATATAACTCTTTGTTGGCTGAGGTAAGAAAAAATGTTCTATATCCAGTGTAAATGCAGGAACACATTGCTATCATGCTCACATGAACTCACTGTAGAGACTGCAAATCATGGTAAAAAACAAGTCCTTCCTGGTTTGCTCATGTGACTTTGACTTGCATTTTCTATTTCTGCACACCCTTGCATGGTACGTGATAGTGATGTATATTCTCTAATCCAAATATGTATGAATTTCTGATAAAAATATTAGACAACACAGAACATGTGAAAACATGCGGTGACATGACACAAGTGTGAATCCAGTTGCTGATTTTCATGGTTTTGAGCCCACAGGAGTTAATGTGATGTGATAGTGTATTTCTGCCTTCATCATCATCAGCCTTTTTGCATCCATCATTGGACATAGACCTTCCTCAAGATTTGTCAGACATATCTATTATGGGTATTGCAGTGCCAGGACTTTCTGAACTTGTCTAGTTCATGCTATCTTATATGCCGGTCACAGTTTCTTATGATCTCTGGGGATCCATTTTGTGAGTCATGATGTTGGGCAGTAGTCTGACTTTCTTGCAATATGGCCTACCCATCGCTGTTTGTGTTTTTTAATGGATTCTTAGATTCTTGTTTTTTTTTTTTTCTTCTAATATAATGTGCTGTTAAGCATAATTCTCCTACATGCAGGTTGTGTGGTTCTGAATTTGTAGCGGTCTACTTTTTCAGTTCTGCATTTTAAAATCTGATTGTTATCTTCAAACATCCTAAAGGATTATTAAATGCTCTCTTGTACTTTTTCTTCAGCAAATCATGATTCTTTTGTAGTTAAACAGATCTATTGAACATAATATTCTATCAGCTACAAAATAAAAGGTTGATATTCTGCATGCTGATATTCAAACCTTTTGAAGGCTGTTCAGAATGATTCTCTCCTCTCAAAATACATCAAAACTGGGATTTAGATAAGGATTAATAAAAGATGCATCTACAACTAGCATTCCAAGGGAAACTTTAAAAAAACAGGCAGGAATGCTTCTGGACACGAACTAAGGGATCAATCTAGCATAAACTTGGTATTTTGTCCTGCCCCGCCTATTTAGGAGGAATAAAACTTTTTCTAGACATAGGGAGCAAATGTTTTAATTTTCAGCCTTCTGCTCCATTAGTATGGTTTGAGCACATTCTACAAACATAGCCAGCCAACCAAACCAGCTTGAAAACTGTCTGTACCAATGGAAGCTGAGGTTTGAAAATTGTTTTTGTTTCTTCAAAATTTTTGCTAATTTGGTCATGAGTTTGTGTCCAGCTATGTTTAGTGCTCAACAAAAGGTGAGAAAAGTAACTTATTCATGGATCCCACCTCTTTCAAATTCTTGTTGATCATCGCCGATACACCATGATGTTAAAAGACATTGGTCATGTGATGGTTTCTGTTGAGGATCAACAAGACCCATTTAAGAAATTTAATTTTTTTTTTTTTAAATTTTTCCTAATTTTTTTTTTTTTTTTTTTTTTTTTTCATTCAAAATAATTTTTCATCTTCCTTCTGCTATTACTAGAAAGGGTGTCCAGGGTTTGTTTCACTTGAGCATTTTATTTTCAAATCAAAGTCCACTTCCATCAAAGTTTTGCCAGGGCTCCTTTAAATTCAAAGAATTCATAGCTACGTGAAGAAGAGATGATTTCATGCCTCTTCCAAGTGCATTAATGCAAAGTGAATGCAGATCGTCTCAGCTAGTGTGACTAACTTTAAAATATTGATAATCATAGTCATGCAATTTTATAAATATTCTGTCTGCACCCGCTTGATGGCTGCTCGGCTCCACGAAATTACATGTGTTGAATTCGGACTTTTTTGCTCAATCTCTGTGATTCCATGAGTGTGAAGAGTTTGAGAAAGCCTGGTTATTTATATTCTAAGTAACAGTCATTTCTTCTATTTTGGTTGCTCATCAAATGAGGGCTGATCATTGAATATTTTTTTATGGCTGTATTTGCTCAACTTTTTGTTTTTTATATTGGCATGAAAGTCGCCATTCCCAAATTCTATTCACCAAGCTTAACATTACTTACTTTTGATGATCAGACAAGGAATAGTGCTTTCCAACATAATGCTGTATAGTGAATTACTTAGACAAATAATTGTGCATACCATAGGACCATAAAACTTGGTATACTTATAGCCAAAGGCATTCCAAAAAATTTTGGATATTGAGCCATTGTGAATTTTTTAATGTCACCTATGGCAATCTTTTCAAAGTGACTTCCAGCAACAACAGTTTTCAGATCAATCTTTCCATTCGCAATGGATATAATGATATTGATGACATAATTAGTTGGATTTATTGACCATACATAGTCTTGGGGAATTCCCATTTGGATGATAACCTGCAAGTCAAAGAAAAGTCAAGATGGCTGCCATAAATGTTATGAAAATTGTAATTGTAAACTGATCTGATATAGATGATTTGAGTGTCAAATCATACTTTTTCAATGATATTAATGATGGCTCAATATCCAAATTCAAAAGTGTCTTTGGCCATGTGTGCCAAACTCTATGATTTGATGACAAAATGCACTCTTGGCTTGAAATTCTCAGCTAAGTGACCCTATTAGTAAGCATTTTTCTCATCACTGCCTCTTTTACTGTAGATGAATAGATTTCTTGCATTTGCTTTTCTGAATATATTTTAACTCTTCAAGTGCCTCTGTTACTTAATTATGATTCTCACCCTCCTACCTCAAGTCAGTAGGTGATATATACGAAAAAGGGCTAGGAATCTGCTGTATATGATGACCAATTCGTGGTGTACATATATTGGCATAATTCTGAAGTAAGATGCCACGGTCAATCTATTCATAATTTTGCTGTAATTTCGTAGTAAAAAGTACTAGTAATTTTTTTTCTCCCCTTGCCCCCATGTAAAATGGTTAGAAAGTCATACTAAAAATTGTAAAATACAAGACAGCTACTATCTGATGTGCAAAATTATGGCCAGCAAAAAATAAGATGGTGTGACAATTTATATCATTACTTAATCTGCATATGATCTCTGAGGATCTCTGTTGTAAGTCATGATGTCTAGTAGTTGTCTGACATTTTTGCATTATGGCATGTCCATTGCCATTTGAGTTTTCTAATGGATTCCATGTTATCTCTGACTCTTGATTTTTTTTTTTTTTTTTTTTTTTTTTCCCTCTGATATAAAGTGCTGTCATGAGATCTCTCCTCATGATGTTGAATATGATTCTTTGTGCATGTTGCATGATTCTTAGTTTGTGAGCAAGTCTTCTAGTTAGGTTCCATGTTTCCACTGTTGGTGACTATTGGGGGGATCCATCTTTTTAAATTTAATGGGATTTTTTTGTTCTCGATTGCCAAGCTTAAAAAATTTGAGGAAATGATTCCTTCTTCAACTCTTAAATTATACTCAATTGATATAGTCATGTTACCAATATCTTCCGGCTGCATGCTGTATTGGAGTAATAAATCAAAACGCTGGAAGAAAGGGTGTTCAATAAATAAGTTACTTCTCTCATCTTTTGTCGAGCAGTCATCACTAAAGTCTGAATTTTGAAAACAAGCAGCACAAACTAGGGATTGATTTAGTATAAACTTACATTGCAAAGTGAACCTCCTGAGATTTACAAAAAAACTTCATTCGTACATAACCAATCAGACCAACTTGAAAACTGAAAGAAGTTTTTGTTGACAGTTTCTAATGAATAATGTTCTAGTTGAGAACAAGTTATCTTCTCAAATAATTTTTGGGTAACTATAGCTTTGGCTCCTGACATTTTTTTGTATTGTGGACCTGTTTAATATTAATAATATTCTTGTGGACCAACCATTGGAGGGGTGGGGTAATATTAGTCATAAGTCACTCAAAAGTGGCCAATACATCCAATTTTGTTTCTGAAAGGATTTATTCAACAAATTTGGTATTAAAGTCCAAGGAAATGAATTTGTTTTTGTTTTACAAAGAAATATCGCTGAATCTTAGTTTCCTCACACCCTGGTAGCACATGCTTTGTAGCCATAGTACTGGTCTGTGGCCTTGTGATTAGGGATCACTGGACTATGATTAGGAAGTTTAAATCTTTCCAATATTTCTTTTTTGGAGAGTCTTTTTCCTCATGGAATACCTATAGAGCAATGTTTTTCCCCAAAGTGGGTTCCAAAAAGAAATTTTGAGATTCTGCAAGATAATGGCTTTTTGAAAAATTTAAGAATACTTTTGACTGTTTTCCAATTGTAGTGACTTCCCTCAAGAATCTGTACTGGGTTTAGAAGTTGAAACCTGCAGTGATATTAAAATCATCTCTGCAGCTTATCAGAATCAGCGTATTTTCCAAATTTGGAGAACAGAGATAATTATTGGGTACAAAACCCATCCAAAGTTGAAGAAAGCCAACAGGATTTCTTGCAGTGGAATTATGAAAATTCAATTGACATTAGTTCAGATATTCAGTTAAAGGCTAAGTTTGAAGGAGTTCCAGTAAAAATTTTCTGGTGCGATATATTTGACAAATATCCGAAATTAATCAAGATGGGCTGTTTGAGTCCTATAACCATTTGCAAAATATTTGTGCGAATCTGGCTGTTCAAAATGTTAGCACAAAAACTAAATAATGCAACAGACTGGGTGCTGCACCTGATATGTGAATTCAATTATCCAGCATTAAACCAAATTTTCAGATGATATTGGAGTCAAAAAAGCAGGAAGATTCTTTGCATTAATCTACTTATTTTTTTTTCACTATTACAAATTTATAATGATTAAAAGCGAAGTTGTTTTTTATTTAATGTTTCATTTATTATACATTTTCTTTGTGGATGAATTCTCTAAAACAATTTTTCTTTCATTTAAAATCTTATGAAAATTAGGGTGGCAGGGTTGTCTGTAAGATATAGGTATGTGTTCTTCAATTATTGGAAAATCATGTAAGGGTTCCATGGCAAAATAAGCTTGATAACCACAGCTCTCGAATAACACTATGAAAATACCTGTTGCTTTGCAAACAGTGAACCTATGGATGGAAATCTAATGCACTGATATCTGGAAAATCTGATGGAAGTTGCCTGAAGTGACTATCCTCAGCATTTAATCAAATCTTCTGCTAATAGACATGCAAAAGAGTTCAATTCCACCTCCATTTTACTCCCTTGCCTTTCTTATCTCAACGGCTGAGTTGGTCTGATCTCAGCGAATATCTTTTTCTTCACTGCTGAGACTTTTGTGTATCCCTACCCTGCTTCTCTCCATTTCTCTCTCTCCTCTTTGGAATCACAATGCAAAGACAACATTCTGAGAATCACTCCTCTATCCTACCCACCCTTTTCAACCTGAAATTTTACTCTAGCATCACTTCTATGCAATATAGATGTATGGGCATCTATACTTTCATGAACACAGAAGTTAAGGAAAAGATTTCCTCATTTTTCTCTCTCTATTTTCATTCTTTGTTTTTTCGTCTATATTTAAGGTTTGAATACATGTGTAGACGGCAGTCAGAGAGCACATATTTCTGTCAATGTGATTGTGCATGGATCCACCCAAAAATTTGTGCACTCCTTCCATAGCTCACCGTTCCACAAAATTTCATTGAAATGCATTGAGGTGGACAAGCATGAACTTTTGGTGGTATGGAAATATAACTATCATATTGGAAACTTTTTGGAATATTGGAGAGAAATGAGCATATATACACATGAGTGAATGAAAAAAGATAACTGAAAATCTCTGAATCAAAAAAATTCCTTGATTCTTCCCAAAGTTTTACCAATTTTTGCGTAGCCCATTTCTTTCCAAGTTTTTATTTGATCACCCCAAACACAGCATGCTGCCAACATTGTTAATCACATAATGGTTTCTTTTGAGTAACTAACCGGGTTTGTTTTATTATTGTTTTCTTACTTGATTCCACCTTCTTTGGCATTGATAAAGATTATCAGAGGTCTTTGTCAATTCAAGATCAATAGCAGAGTTCTAAAGAGTTTGGAAAAGCTAGCACCACCACCACAACTGGAAGCAATAACATCATTATCACAAGTAGTAACTCTCCTTGTTCTGCCTCCTCGGCTGCTGAAGATGAACATATCCATTTTGTGTTTTTGGCTGAGTGCTGCTGCTGCTGCTTCGGTCTCTCTTTCATTCCCCTTATGCCTGCCGCTGCCTCCTCGTCGACTTTCTTGGTGTCATCGAGAGGCAAAAACATTTGAAGAGAAGTGTGCAGCAGCTCATGGAAATTTACTGCTGTTACAGAATTAGGAAAACTGAATCGGTCTGTTTTTACACAAACAAGCGGTAGATGTCAGTAAACTATAATATATATTAGTATGATTCTAAAATGCGATACGAGCCATTTGAAAAAAAAAGTTGTTTAATTAAATTGATCTAATTCTGTATTTGGAATTTTTAATCTCGTTACAAACTTATATATGCAGGCTATAACATTTTAACATCATGAAAATTTTAAATCAAAACTTTGATATTTTTTTTTTCTTTGAAATATAAGAAAACTTTTTTGAATAGCGTTTATCTTGTTTTAGAACCACACCCTTCATATGTTAATGTATACATGTGTTTTCATTTCGATCTACACTCACCAGAAAACAAGTTATCTTTTTATCTATTCCTTCTACTAAATCAACTTTTTTATAAAATTTGTTATTCTAATGCATGTTTATAATCTTAAGTAGATAATACACATAATCATAAAAATGATACGTCATTCAATAAAAAATATAATGATCCATTTCTGATTGGTACTTGGGCTTTTAGTTTATAGCTTTGAAAATACTATTAAACCTTAATTTGATAGACTAATGTGGGTAGGGAAGGACAGTGTGTCCATTAATACTGAAAGTCTGTTAAATCTGAATGTGATCCTGGTACCTATTTTTTAATATTTCATTTTTTTAATATAAAAGGATAAAAAGCTTTGATAAAATGTATAGTACTATATAATACAAAATTATTAATGAACAGTCAGGATAGTCACTAAATAGAAACCAGCAGCATACCATGTTGGGATGATCCTATTTGATAAGTGGTGAAAGGGCTGATAAATGAATAAATTATTTCTTTTGCCTTTTGTTGGATAGTGATGACTAAAAGTCTAAATTCAAAAAAGAGTAAATATTTTAATTTTCTTACCTCTAGCTCCGTTGGTGTGGCCTGTACGTGTGATTCCATCATTGATCGCACCAACTTAAAAATTGATAGAAACCTATGTTGACTGTTTTTGTGATAGTTTCTTGTACATAATATTTACCCACTTTTTAGACGGTACTTCAGTCATTCTTGACTTTTTTTTTTCTCGGTAGCGACTCTTTATCTTATCTAATATCTATTATAGAAACCAGTGTCCTCATAAATAAGATTTATCTTTGGTATTAGTGTTAAAAAAAAAAAAAAAAATCATTATGATATAGAAATGAAAGGAAATTTACAATATTTGATTGATGGCTAATACACAGAAATAAAATAGAATATTCATGAAAAACATGTGTTAAATCTTAATTCCATCTTAAATCAAGGGTTTCCTGTACATGAGAGTAACTTGGACTTGCCGTCATGGTTAATAAGTGAGCAACCAATGTGTCAAAATTTGTATTCATGTAAAGAAAAAAAAAATTCCATTGAAGAATAACTAAGGTCAGAATAAATTTCACATCACTGGTAAACAACTGAAATAGAGTAAAGAAACATCTAGATTTTTGAAAATCTAGGTGTTAAGAAAACTGTAAAAATATGGCCACCTAAAAGTCAATCTCATTTTACTTTTTATTTTCTTTTTTCGTGTTCAGCCATCTCCTTTCAGCAGATATCATTGTTTCACCCCAGATCCTTCTGTGTGTTCCTTATCTGCTTCTCTCTTCACACCTTTTTCATGGTATTCATGTTATGATACCATTCTCAGAACTTCTCTACACTTTTTACATAAAATTTTAATGGACAGACAAATCGACACATTCTTATAATATGAATATGTTGCTGAATACCAAGTCTTGATGGAAATGATTTGAGAATTTAGAGTTTGTATGCAACAAGATAACTTGACTTTATGAGCCATTGTATAAAGTTGATATCTGCCTGTGCAGTGGACATAGCAGGGTCAAGTTTGAAGTCATTTGGATTTATGGTTTCAATATGAATGGTGGTGCTCAATTGATAATAGAAATTCAGTTTGAAGTGGATATCATTTTTTGATGTATAATAAGAGCACGAGTCTATAGATTTGAAATGTATGGTGTTAGGGAGAAAAAGGGGTTTCTTTGTTTTTTTTTTTTTTTCTCCCCCCCCCCCCCGACAAATTTTTCTCAACAAAAAAATCTGGGTCTCATTATTTTGAGTTTTAGCCTCCTGAAGATTCTCATGATACTGGATGCACCTTTTGGATGGATTTTCCCTAGTTAATTGAACTAACCAATTTCAACGGTTGTCTATATAATAGGGTTGAGTAAAAAGTTTTTCCTCAAATTTCAAAACGTATATTTCTTGAGCACTAATAAGTGTTAAAATTAAGATAAAAAAATGATTTTGAATGGTTGCCATCTAACCCTCACAACCAACCAAATGTTTTTGTCTATGTATGTTTCATGTCAAATGTACAGGCTGCATCAATGAAGCCAAAGGGCTCAAAATTGGAACATTTACTCCTTATTTAAGGAAAAACGTCTTGTTTTCTCCCCTAAAAATTCCTTGCCAAAATTTGTTTTTCATGGCAGGTTCAATTCACAATGTAAGTTTGTGCTAAATTGATCTTAGTTTGTGTCGGGCTATGTGAATAGACCAGACATGTTCAGTTCAGTTGCCAGGATAAAAGAGGTGGCAACCACCCAAAATTAATTTTTATCTCAATTTTGATGTATTCGTCAGGGTTTAAGCACTACAGTTTTTTTCATTTAAACTTTTCACTCCACCCTAAATAATACAGACTACTTCAGGGTCAAATTCCGCTTTCACAGAAGTTTATAAGTTTCAAAAATAGTTTTAATTTTGAAAACATTTTTCCTTTTAAATCTTTTAGATCTTTAAATTTGGACATGGAAGGGAACTTAATAAAATAGTATCTAGATATTTTTTTAGATGAATGGCACGAAAATCTAGATAATTCTAGGTATAATTTGAGTAAATAAAGATATTAACTGAAAACTAGCATCTATAACTTACCATTTTCTCTCTCTTTCTCTGAATGATAACATAGGAAGAATCTCTATATTTTCTCTTTTCTTTCTATTCATGATTTTAAACTCATCACTTTTTAGTCTTAATCGGAAGTTTGACATTGTCATTCGTAGGTAAGGAAAATAATGTCAAAACTCAGTTTGTCCATGGTTATCCTTCTCATGTATTCAATAAGGCTTTACAGCACAAAAGTGAAAAAAAAAAAAAATTTTCAAAAATCAACCAAAATAAGCAATATGAAATATTTAGAATATTGTTTTAGCTTGACTTGAATTTTCAGGAATCAAGTTAACAATAAGAAAACAATAATTGTATGTAAAATAACTCACTTTTTTAAAAACTTTTTTTCCTTCTAACACCTAACACTTTTAGCAGTTTTATCAAAGTGGTAAGTAAATGAAACAATACTTGAAATATGTGGTTATTTCAAGTAATGATTTACATTATCATAATAGATCAAATAGTAATATATTATTTTCAGAATGTAGTAATTCACCTGAGTGGAATTGTAAGAATTTTCACATACATGAACAAATAAAATAGTATAAAACAGTAAATCAATTCCAAAAGGGTTTTTGGATGTGTCCATTCATCTTAATAAGATGCTTTATGGTCAGTCTCTGTTGGTCAGTTCCAGTAAAAAAAAATGTGGGGGGGGGAGGTCTGATCTCATTGAAAGGTGTCATTAGATGAAAATCTAAACCAGTCAATTCTTTTTTACCAGCTACTATGATGTCATGATAAAATGTATGAGGCCTATATGAAAAATAAAACTTGCAGAATATTTACATGTTGCAATATTTCACAAGCGTGAGAATTGATTGACTCCAACACTTCTTGCTCTTCTTCCTTCTCCTGCTACTACTACCAAGGATGGTGGACGCATTGTTGAACTTATTGTTCTTCCAATTGTGTATCTGTGTATGTTTAATGGATATTTTTGCGTTTATTGAAAGAAAATCTTTTTAATATTTTTCTCCAGATTTTCTTATCCCCCTTGCAAGGCTAGTGCTACCTATTTGCCAAACTAGGCAGCTGCCTAGGGCACAGTATTGACCTTTCAAGTCTCATCTAGGGTGCATGAAACCACCGTGCCAGCCATCCTTCAAGTTGAATTTTGTATTGATTCTCCAGAATCTCTGGGATTTCATTATTTCAGAATTTCTTTAATCTCTTTGATAAAAAGTAAAGATACTTATGTGGTTTTTTCCTCCTCTTTAGAGAAAAATTGGAGTGATATGGTGGATTATTTTTTTTTTTAAATAATTGATATATTACTGTCTCCAGTTTTGAGAATGGTCATTTTTCATTTTTTTTTTTCTTTTTTTTTTCAATTTTTTTTTAATGATTGAACTCCTTGTTTATTGTATCAACACTACTTTTAGGCTGATCCATTCTATGGCCTTCTTGAGGCACACTATCCAAATGCTCCTGTGTCTATAGTTTTGAGAATGGTCTTTAACATTCATACACTTTTGGTATACCTAAAGAATGAATTGGTGAAAATATTGTGTGAATATGAAGTTCAATTGCTGGAATGTTAATGGCCATTCTCAGAACTAGAGGCATAGCCAGCATCGTTCGGCAAGGAATCTTCATTGAGCTTCGTAAACCACATTTGACTTGTTCAATCATTCATAATGCCTTCTCCATAAACTGCAAAAAATCTTGTTGCATTTGAGTTGCATTTTCACTTTTTATTAAAATGAAAGCATATGCTTAAAATGTTTTTTTCTGTCGGCGTAAGAATTGATATATATGAATTGATAAATATATACCAATTTTGATAACGTTCTTGTTTTTAAGAAAAAAAAATGCACACTAAATATGATAAAAAGCAATCTTTCTAAATGAAGGTAATTAAAACTGAACACTTCTGATGCCATCTAACAGCAAAAACAGAAACTTTTCAGGCAACCCAAAACAAGAATTTTAATTTCATGTCTTCAATGTTACTAACAATGTCTTTTGAATTCATTTATTCCTGCTTTGTTCAGATCAACTTTCAGATTATTACAATTATTAATTCTACAAAAGACTTTGTCTAATGGTTTCAATATTTTGGCCTTTAAAAAAAATTCCTTTTATCATCATTAAATATTATTTTCCTTACAATTTGCATACCTTTGTAAATTGCAATGAAGACATGCTTTCAATAAAGGAATTACACTCATCACAGGAATACCAAATGATTTTATTTGAAACCAACCCGAAAATTGAAGAAATCCATGTTGTCAGTTTTGAAGTTAATCTGGCTGGCTGGCTATATATGTATGTATCATATAGACAGGAGGGCTGAAATTTTCATCATTTACTCCTTGTAATGTCTACGAAACTCTCTAATTGTTTCCAGGCTTGTTTTTGAAGATTCAGATTTTTTTGATCATGGCCTAACACTTCTAATTCTTTGATCACTCCATTTTTCCCAATTTTTATAATTGATCACCCTCACCACGGTCTGGTGCCAAAAGATGTTGGTCATGTGACAGTTTCCTTAGGGCAACTGACCAGACTTGTGTGAGTATTATTAACTAGCCTGATATTTTGACCTTAGTTGTTTTAAAAATGTAGCTGTTAAATTTGAGCAGATAATTCATAGATAGAATTCCTTTTTTCTTCATTTGAAGATTTTCAAAGAAGTATCTGGAAATCATAGATTTGCTCACCAAACCTCTCTCACATGAGAACATGAACCGATTGACATTTTTACAGTTAGTCTTTTTAATCGCTTTTCCCAATCTGAATAAATTGGGAAATCTATTCTGATTCTTTTACCTGTCACGACACCTACATATTGTACCTATATACAGCTGTGTTGAAGCCTAGATCTTCTCTATCAAGAGGTTTTTGGTTATATCCTTGTAATTTTAATCTTTAGTATTTACCAAGTGTGACGACCAACCACTTTTGCTTCCTAGTGAGTGGGAAGAAGAAAGGCTATGGCAATATTAAAAGCAGTCTGACCTTACTGCATCTTACGTTCAACACTGCCAAAGTCCTGAGTCATCACATGGTTTTTCTATGGTTGTTCTATGGAGGTTCTATTCCTTTTGTGTCAGTTCTATTTTGTTATAGTCTTGGAATCTGAAGAGAAATATCTATTGTTCATATCGCATGTTTATCGACTCTTCTTCCGATTTCCAACTTCTATAGCAGCAGCATCGGTAGCATTGCCTGTTATTCCACTGTTAGAATCGGTTTGCTTATACAATGATAGCTGAATGTACTAATACCATTTCCATGTACTATTTGAGTTACTACTGGTGCCACTGTTTGCCTTCTACCTTCTCTTCTTGCTACCTGTCTCTTCTTTTCTCCCTCTTGTCAATGTAGATATGTTTATATTTCTCTCTCTCTCTAACACTCACCTTTACTCTCTTTCTTCATGGTTATCTCAGTGTGTCTTACTTTCTTCATTAACACTATTTGCACTTTCTTTCATTTGTGTATTTACCTATCTCTCTTTGGTTTTTACCTTTGTTCTTTCTATCACTTATCTTTGCTTTATAGTCTGTCCTCGTTTATCTTATCCTGCTGTTGTGTATGTTTCTGCTTACCCGCCTGCCGCCCGTTCAGATTGACTACGTTCAAAATCAATACACGCAATCAATTTTTCTCTTGTTGCAGTAGCAACAATGAACTAGGTCAGTTGAAAGCCTGCTGCTGCTGCTGCCGCTTCCATTGCTCGCATCATACACAGGGTTGCTGCAGCTCCGAAGCAGCGGACACTCAGACTGTGTGGCTCTTGTGGTGCTCCCCTTGACTGTCACACTGCTGCACCCACCCACACCTCCATACTCGCACACGATTGTCATCACGATGGTCAAATGGGTTAGAATAGCAATTGATAAAAAAGTCCCCTTACTCAGTATTGACACTTATTAGTGTTTATATTCGGTCAACAATTACTTATCATATAGCCTTTTAACCAAGGCTCTACCACACAAAATACTTAATAGTATATATACATATATATATATATATATATGTATATTACATTTGTGAAATTTTATCTGCGCATAATACCTGTGTATTTGTAATAAATGCTCAGTTTTGATCTGCCCATCATGACTTTGGATGAATTGTCATTTGTATTGAAGGAGATGTAGAGGCAGCAGCACATCTACTTTGCATAAACAGCTGAATGTCTTTGATAGATTGTATTCATTAGTGTAACAGTATGCAAGTCTCTAGGTTAGTGTTGAGTCTGCTGACCTTCGTACAACAAGAAAAGAAGGCTTCTTAGTAAATGTCCAATATTAGAAACCATCACCCTAAACTGTCACCATTATTTTTTCAGTTTTCAAGTGATTCTGGCTTGCTAACTATGTACGTATAGGCTAGACCAACAGTGCTAGATGGCTGAAAATTTAAACTTTTGCTTATTACATGTGGGGAAAACATTGTAAGAAGAAAAAAAAACAAAACTCCGTCTCTCAGGTTAGTTGGCGGTGGGGATTCAGTTTGCAATGTAAGTTTATGTTAAATTGGTCATTTAGTGTGTGCGCAGCATTTTCACTTCTTTTCCACCCTGAAAATTTGCACTTTTTTTAGTGATCACTGCCTCAAAAGTGTTAGATAGGTAACAATGTGGCACAAGGCCAATTGGTCATGTGACTGTTTCTATAGAGTGACTAACCAGACCTATTTTATATCTCTTTGAATTACAAGAATTTTTCCACTTTCTTTTTTTCCAATTACTAAGTTCAATAGAGGATTGCATTTTTGTCTATATATCAACATGTATTTACATAATTATCTATATAAATACACAATGTCATTTCTCATTTTTGACTGAATTAATATGAGACCTGTCCATATCAAAACAGCCGCCAGGTTTGATAGCATATGTCTCTAATACAATCCAAATATAGGGTCATGATGCTGAATTCTTTGAGAATTATAATGCAGAGTAAGAAAATTTAGACAGCTTCTTCCGAATAATATTTTTTGGCATTTTGTTCCTTGTTCTCCTAAATGTTCCCTGATATTGCAATGGGCTGAAGTGACTCAAACAATGGCTGACTATACGTATAGATGTGTTGGCCTTCTAACAAATTTGATCTGTTGCTTCTGTATAATCTTTTTGTTCTCTTTATGCAGTCTGTTCAGTAATATTACAATGTGTTGATGTGACTTTGCCAATGGTAGACCCCATGGCTGGCCCTTGTAACATGTTAGAGATGAGTGGCTCATTAGTTTAAAGATGACAAGTTTATCCACTGTTTTGTATAACAGATTTTTTAGAAATTATTATTGTGAAATATTTCTGAGTTTAAAAAAAAAATGATTCTTTTTCTCTTTTTAAATCCTGATCTCACTTAATGTCACTTTATCTAATCTCAAAATCATAGTCTCACAAATGGTGCACCACACCAACTGACCTACAGGCTCTTCTCTTGGATCTACTGTCTCTCTGTGAATCTTCAGGTGCTCATAGTCACATTTTCAGGGCTATAAACCTTGAAGGTTGTCATGCGTACACCACTGGGCTCAATTAAAAAAAAAAACAAAACTTTTTTCCGAATTGTTATTTTTGAGGTCTCATTAGTCATTTTTGACCAATGCCCGAATCCTTTGCTGATAATTTTAGACAATCAGTTCTGGTACATGCTATGTTGTTCCATTTATGCTAGGTATAGATATTAATTAGAATATTTTTACGTTTAATTATTGTTACTCCAGGTCGCATTTTCCAGGGAAAAATGTATATTATTAGCTGTTGGACCGGCAAAGTCTCCTGCATTTTGCATAGTTCTTCTGCAATATTTTTGCCTCCAACTCTTCCCCATGATTTTTACTGAAACCTGTTTTCTCCCTGTTTGAGAAAGATTTGTTAGACATTTTTCCCTCGATTTTATATTGTGCTGAAAAGAATTCTTACCAAGAGAGTGGGGAGGTTCTGACATTTTTTTCACCTTGATTTATGCTGACCTTAGTTTAAAGAAAAAAATTGCAATTATTTGTGCTGTGTATGTTTTGCATCAGCATTTAGTGTTGAAAACGCTACTTCCAAATGTTTGATAGGGACAAAAATCAAAAGATCTTGGGGCACTCTGAGCAGCCCCAGACCTCCCCAGCTGATCTACTCACCTACTTCATATGCACAAATCTCTCTTGCATTTTGATTAGTGGCTTTGGCAGGTTTGAGCTACCCAGGTATTTGAACTCGGTTTGTCTCATTGAAATACCATTAGTGAAAATGTCCGCAAGTTCTGGTGTTCAGCTGATTCTCATTACCTCAGTCTTCCCTATGCAGATGCAAATGTCTTGATCTTTACATACTGTGTTCAGCTTGTTGATGTTTTGTTGAGTAAGCTCTGGTTGTCAGCAAAAATTTAATTCATTTTGTGTCTCTGGTGATATGAGAGATACAAGTTTGAATTATGTAACCTTTTTATTTGTAAGTCAAATTAACCTCAGCACGAAAGCTGTTGTATATTTTGATTCAAGAACATTTCCCTTTGATATTTTGATGCAGTATTACGATATAAATAATTGAACCACAAATCAAATATATCTTTATTGACCATATGGTCATTTCTATCTATATGCATATTTGACAGGTATACAACATTAAACATTGAAAAGTTTCATCTTTTATTGGAATTGAAAATTGATATTGGGATGTTGACAAAAATTGTTGATAAAATAAATTTCACTTGTTTAATGGCTTGAGGTGGATAGGTCTCCAATCGATTGGCTATTTGTTGTGGTCTGGGAGAAGGTGTATTTCTGTTATGGATATTTAGAACCCAATAGAATGCCCATGGGGATCCACCCCTTAGGTCATTTTGAAGAGCTCTGGCTATCCCCTGGGTTGGGATTACACCTGACGTAGGGCTCTTGACATCAATGATGACTGGTCTTATGAGATTCATGAACTTCAATCATGTTTTATCTTCTTCCTTTTATACTACTTTTTCTTTTTCTAATGGAATCAAACATTTTTTTTTTTTTTTTTTACAGTTTTACGTATTTAGATGCAAGATATCTAGAGATTCATAATAAATAAATAGATAATATCTAATCAATAATTGAATGAGGGATTACTGATTGAAATATACGGTATGTCTATTTAGTTTAGATATGATTCAGATGTGCCATCAATGGGACCTTGACCAATCTTAAGATTGACCCTAGACCTACCTTTCTGTATATTTTGGTGCCTCTTGGACTCCTGAGTTTTATGCAAGAGAACAGTTTGAGGGAAGGTCATTATGCAAATGTTATTAACTTTTTCTCTTACTTTCAATTAAGGACTCCCAAAATGGTCTTCATTTTGACAAAAATGGGACTTAATACTGTTTCCCTTATCTAAATTTGACATTTAAAAGGGAAGTGAAGCTGATAACCTGAATAAGAATTGGTGGGTTTGTAGGATTAGGCATTTGCCCACATAAAATAATACTGTAAAAAAAGTGCAAGATATTTGAAAAGTCTATTTTTAGAAATTCACAATGGCAATGATAAACATATGTAAACAAAGTGCTTGAGTTTGGAAATATATAGATTTAAAAGAACTAAATCGCAGAAATCTTAAGATTGTGGAAAGACGTTGAAATTGCCCTCAAAAAGTCTGTCATGGTAGGTTTTAATAAGATGTAAAGTCTTTCACTTAATCATCATTTACCATTTGTAACATTGGTGTGTGCTAATGATGACCCATCTTTTATTGACTATGATGAAACAAAATTGTTCATTTATAATAATCTTCCGTACCACCTTTGTTTCAGACAATTCAGCCTCTTTCCATCTCCAATGTAGTCATGACATTCTGGCCGATTGATTTCCATGGCCCTCTTCAAGTGTAAATTGTTATATCCATAAGGAAAGAGTCTCTCCTATTGGTCTCTTTTTCTGGTAGTTTAAAGCAGAGGAAAAAAAATGAAAATTTAAGCATGTCTGTAATGCTTATAAATATTTGATTCTATTGATGCTTGCAATACAACTTGTTTCATAATTTTTAACATGGAGGTGCTCTCATGAAACAAGTTGTACTGTAATGCAAGTGAAATAGAATATTTACAAGCATTGCAGTTTACATTTGAATTTTTTGATTGATTTGATTTTTTTTATTTTTATTTTTATTTAAAAAAATTTTTTTTTTTTGCTTTGAATTGCCGGAAGAGGCTGATTAGATATTACAATTTACACCAGAAGAGAGCTGTAGAAATGAATTGGCCTGGTGGAGATAAGAGTTCAAATCATCTGAAACAAATTAGGTATGTTAATGACTCCTCCAAGTCATAGACAATAGTATCTCATATACTGAATTACAGAAATGTAAAATTTGAGTAATTACTTTTTTGAATGATTTCATTCTATTTGTTATTGTTTAACCATTGCATACATTTGTAAATCTTCTCCCCCTTGTTTTATGGTTTTGCTGGCATAATTTATCTGTTTCTATTCTAAATGTATTTAAATTGTTGTTGATATACAAATATTCATGACTGTCTTCATTGCTACTTTGAATAGCCTGATCAAATGTAATGATACAAAATCATTTGGATCTATCACAGCCAGGTTGGTCGGGTAACGTCAGTTGGTCAGGTCAATCACTTGGATTTGAATGGTCGGTCTGATTTTTCCTTTTTCTTTTTCTTTTTTGATTTCTTCTTTTTTTTTTTTCAAAAACGTTTTTATAGTATGATAGTAATTTGTTGTTTTAAGTGTTATGTATTGCTGCCCAATATCTAATTTATTCATTGATCACCCCGTCTTTCAAATTTTTCAATTGATCATCCCCTAACGCCACATGCTGCCAAAAGATGTTGGTCATGTGACTGTTTCAAATGAGTGACTAACTTGGCCTGTCAAGTATGATGATTATTTTTATCAGAATTCTTTTCTCATTGATTTCCTATTAGATCATTCTACTAAACAATCTTGCATTGATCTTTCTCATTTTTAGCTTGCAGCTGAGCCAGTCAGTAGGTTTAGTGCAGAGGTTAGCATTATTGAGTGTAGGGATCAGTCTCCTATTAATGTGATCATCACTGGAGGCTCTCCATATGATCCTCAGCTGCCTAGGGCCAAGTGGTCACCCAACTCAGTACTGACCAGGCTTTACATGGCTCAACTTTGGTGATAGTACATCATCAGCTGTTTCCATTGTGATTTAGCCATGATCTGTCTTTTTCAAAATAAATATTCTGCTTTGAGTTTTTTTTGACCCAATTTATGCAAATCTTTGCTAATACAAAATCAGATGAGAACTCTATATATTACTCGCTATATTACCTGCATGATATTGGGTTGGCAAAAAACTTTCAGTTTTATGGCTGCATTAGAAATGTATACTTCAAACTAACTTCATTAAAAAAAGATGGCATTTATGACAACTATACCAAACTGTCAACCAAAACTCAACATAGGTTTTTTTTCAGTTTTCAAGTTTGCCTGAGTCACCATATGTATCACCGAACTGGCCATACCAATGAAGCTTTCTGTTTGTCCATGCAATATCTCCAAAAGTCTGACAAAATTTCATTGATATCCACTGAGAACAGTGGACTATGAGTGATAGGAGTTAGAAATTTTCGGATGGATCCATGCACAATTACTTTCTTTAACGATGGGTTTGGCAGAAATATGTGCACTCTGATTGCTGTTTTAGTATATCTAAAAACTCAAGTATAGATTAAAAAACAATGAGTGAAAATGATGAGAGCTGAATTTACTTTGGACTGATAGTTTTGTCAACAAAAACTGTCACCATAGATTTCTACAGTTTTTAAGTTGGTCTGGACTGCTAAGTATGTACCATGTATACAGACCACACCAATGGAGCTAGGTTTACAACTTATTTAGGAATAACCCCCCCCCCCCGCTTCCGCCAACTTTCTTAGAGGGAGAGTTCAGTTTGTAATTCAAGTTTATTAAATTGATCCCTTAGTTTGTGCTTGCTTATTTTTTTGAAAATTCAGACTTTTTAGTGATCACTGTCCGAACAAAAGGCAAGATAAGTAACTTATTCATCAATTACCCCTTCCCCCATGTTTTAATGAATCACCCCCAAGATGGCATGCTGCCAAAATAGGTTATTCACATGATGGTTTCTATTGAGTGACTAACCAGACTTGTATATTTCTTTTAAAAAATTGTCAAATTTTCATTTATTGATTCTAAGATGAAGCTGGAAGAAACTCCCCAGTCACTGATCTTTTCAGCCAATGATTTAATGAGATTCTGAGTGTTGTATGCTAAATTATATTTTGATAGTTTCATACTTACGAATAGATTTCTTAAACCATAATTTAATAACACTTTATTTCATTTGTTCTCGGAATTTTTGCCACCCTGCGGTAGCTTTGTCAGTGAGGTGACATTTATTCATTGATATGAAACTACCAAAATACAATTTACTTTTTGAAAAAAGAAAGTAAAAACGTGACTCACTCAAGAATAGATAATTACAATTTATGGAAAAGGTACTTTGAAAGACTGAACATAGTGAAAGTGGTTTGCAAAGTTTCATGCTGGAGATTTCTCATGAATAGTGATTCTGTCGGGTAAACCAGCTTGAGGCAGCAATCTTGAGAAAGCATCCATGAGTAGTTCGGAGGAATGACATAATATTCCATTAGGTTCATTCTTGACCACATGTTTTTTTGATTCGGGGTCAGTACTTATAAGTAATGCATGGTGCTTTGTATCTCAAGTATGCTTTTTGCTATGGATGTACAAAAACTTCCAATGTCTGTAAAAAGCAGTGGACACTTGAAGCCTTTTTGGCACAATGTAAGGAAGGTGGTACCAACTGTAGAAATTAGAAATAATGGAAAACAGAAGTTGGATTGGGCACAATCAGTGGATAAGTGTCCAATCCAAAATCATTTTCTTTCATTAATTCTCTTTTTTCTTTTTATTTGTTTGCCATTTGTAACCATTTAAATAAGTGAGAGTGTGAAGCTTTCCAATTTATAATTGGGACCACCTTCTCTACATTGTACCAAGAAGGCTGTCACACTCCATTTGCTTTTTATAGACATTAAGATATTTTTGTGATTTTATGCATCAGTATCACACAGCACACTAAGGTACAAAATATCATAGACCTGTGGTACTCATATAAAACTTTTTACCTTTTGAGTCCTACACTTACAAGTGTCATATCAATGAGACATTCTCATGCAGGATATTTGTTGAATGATACCCAATGTGTTGCCAATGCAGTTGGATAGCAAACAGAAAATGGGAAGATGATATGGAAAGATTTGCACAGTCACAGTCAGCATGGGAGGTGTTGAGACTGCCTTTTGTCCAGCAGTAGATGCAAAATAATTGCGGTTGATGATGACAATTACACTGTTTTTCTTATTACGGTCATTGTTGATAATACTTGGAGAATGGCACAGTAGGACAATACTTTGCTCTAATTTGGAATATATTTTCTTTATATGTGAATGTATGTAAATTTCTCATTTATACTGTTTTCTTCTAGTTTCAACACATGACATCTTTCTCTTTCCCTTCAGGTACCCTGAGTCCCCCCTTCCCCCACCTAGTGAATTCTGCTAATCATTACTTGGGCAAATATTTTGAAGGGAGGTAATAGATTTATATTTCCATTGAATTCTCTTTCATATATGTAAAAATCATGATGGTACAAAATATATAAGTAAAATAAATCCTCAAATGAATTAAAGGGGTGGATATAATCTGGTACAAAAAATTTCTTTTTTCCCAGAATTTGGAAGATAATTCCATAGCATTTTTGAATTTTCAAATTTTGGAAGAACAGCGTAGATCTGCCTTTGAACTCTGTTACTACACTGAAAGCAAGCTCAACCTTCAAGAACAAGAAAATCCAATTAGTCCTAAAAAGAAGGGTATATAAACAATGCATCCTCCTGATAGTCACCTATGGAGCTTACACATGGAATCTAACCAAAAGATTGAGCCTGATACTGAGAACCATGCAACATGCACAGAAGAGAATCATGCTAAAGATCACATGACAGCGCAGTATATTGGAGAAAAAACAGGAGTTGGAAATATCACAGAATCCATTAGAAAACTCAAATGGCTATAGGCTGGTTTTGTAGCCAGAATGGCAGACAACTGCTTGACATCATAATTCACAATGTGAATCCCCAGAGATCACATACAAAACTGTGGCTGGCAAAATATTAGATGGTGTGACGAATTGAGTTTAGAAAATATTGGCTCCACAACGTCCATGATAAAGAGATCTGGCAAATCTTGGGGAAGATCCATGACCTACAAGTGCCAAAAGACTGAAGATGAATAGTTTTATAGTAAATATATTGATACTTTGTTTTCTTTGGGGAAGTAATTTCAGCTGCTATATTTGCAAATAACCTTTTTTAATGAGAAAGTATTTTATCATTTTGAGCTGATTAGAGTTGCACATTTTTCTAGACAGTAAGCAATTATCTAAATATGACAGGAAAGGTTGAAAAGTTTTTGTAATCCATCATCTATGTCTCCTGGGATGTTTCTGCATGTAGTGTTAACAATATCAGAGCTGCAACTAATTTGTTGGCCAAAGGGTACGCAAGCTCTATGCATAGTTTTTTTCTTTTAAATTTATCTGTTTTTTTATCAAAAGTGCTTTATCAAGGAATATCGAGTTACAATGCCTGCAATACTGACCTGGTGGGAGAGAGCATTCTATCTTGTCCGCATAGTGACGATTGAAATAGTCAACAACAATTTTCAGGTTTTTTGGCCTTCTTCATAGTGGAAACCTTAAGGGACACTTTTAATATAGATAATCAATTTACTACAATATTGTATGATTAATATATTTATACTAAACTGTTTCTCTCATTCCCCCTCTTATCACATACCTGAAAGATAAACTAATGTGCTTATTAGAATATCTAAAATGTGAGTTGTAGTACCCCACCCATAAAATGTCATTACTAAAGTAATCATGTTGGTACCTAATTTCATGTTATTTGTATTAAAGGTCATTCCTATAAGGATACTCCTGTCAAGCCTATGGCCTTGGGTCCCTGTTCCTATCTGCACTACCTTGCTGGACCATAGAATACAAACCTTTGGTTTCAAAGCTAGTCACAGTCCCCTTGAAACTCCATTGCTTATACTTGAGGGTTGTTCTGCACACAGGCTCCGTCATCTATACTCTCACTGTTGTTGAAAAGCCTTTCAATAAATCTTTCATTACGGAGCTAGGCCATCATGTCAAGAATCTTGCAGTTTTCATTTTTTTTTTTTTTTTTTTTGTCTATATTATAGCAGTGGTTTGCTCTTGCTTATTGCCTTGAGATATTTTTTGCTAAAAATTCAATCAATTCTTCCTCGGCCCAGCCTTCCACAAAATGTCATTAAAATTCCTTAAGAATTTAAAGACGTCATGAAGAGAGACAGATAGGAGTGTATACATGTACCTATTCCAACTTCATTAGCAGAGATAAATAATGCCTTTTATGCTCGCAGGGATTTCATTACTCTGTAATATCACAATATCAAATATCTAGTACATAATTATATTTTTGATTACAGAACAAGAGAAGACTCTGTGATATCATAAACTGTGTAAGCATAGCAGGTTTTGAACAATGTTTTATTATGATGTCATGTAAATTTGGTCAGAAATATGAACATAGTAAATTCCTGTAATGCCTCTATTCCATGGATCCTTTCTACCTTTTTTTTTCAATTTTGATCCGAAAGTGAATTTGGCATAGACCTTGCAACATTCATTGCAGGTAAAAATTCAGGAAAAACATACCCATAAATCAAAAACTAATGCTGCTCTTATAAATGGCAATTTCCAATCATCCATGTTTATAAGTGCATTTCTTAATTTTTACTGTCAAATCTTTTACTCCATATTTTACCTGAATTGATAATATAAGGCCTTTTCTTGTGTCAGTGTAAAATTTTTATAGTTAACTTTCCATGAAGACTAGTATGCTATCAACTGATCTCAATGGAAACTGTTACCAACAGCATGTGTTGAGGGTGATCAATGAATGAGTTACTTGTCTTGCCTTTTGTTGGATCCTTAAAAAGTTGAATTTTCAAAAACATGCAGACACAAACGAGGGACCAATTTGGCACTAACCTACATTGTTAATTATCCCCCACCCCACACAGAAACTTATTTTGGGAAATTAAGATTAAAAAAACCCCAAAGCCTGTCTTTACTTGACATAATAAGGAATAAATCTTGAAATTTTCAGCCTTCAAGCTACATACATAGCCATCTAGACCAACTTGAAAACTGAAGAAACCTAATTTGACAGTTTTGGTAACAATTTTGATGGTTTTTAATGATAATGTCACCCCTGGATTGACTCTCAGGTGTATATAGCCCCGAATCCACAGTCCAGGAACTCTGCATAGGGTTCCCAGTTCCTGTACTGTGTCCTAGAGCTATCTCTATTTTAATGAGTGTGTCTTGGGTAAGATAATCTAATTGAGCCCATCCCTCTTAAAGCTTACTCAATCTTACTCTGAGCAGATAGGCTTTAATGTGACTTGGCCATGTGTCAAACCCACAACCTACTGAACCGGAATCAAGCACTCTACCACTGGGCCACGTTGATTTGCTAAACTTCATGCCAGATTTGAAAACAGAAATATTGTCATTAATTGTAATAAGAATCAAAACAATATTTTAAAAATGCTGTTCGTACGTCATATAAATATAATTTAAACTTGCCCTATTGGTTGCAGCAAAAAAACCTGATTCTTCCTTTCTCTCTCAATTGTATTTCGAAACCATCTCAAAATGATTAGACTAGCATTGCATCATAAATGTCACTTTACGATTGCTAAATGTGTTCTTCTCAGTATATATTTTTATCATAAATCAAGCAACCCCATGTATTGAGAATTGCTGACTCAAACAACTTCAAATTTGACACTGCAATGTCTGGTGCACAAATCAACATATCTGATGAATATCAACTTCGTGCCCATTGTTATCTTGGTGCATACACACAAACACAGATTTATCAAATTATAGTCTGACAGAACAAAGCTTTCCCAACTTTCCAGGTAATACAATCTCTTCTTCCCATTTTTGACATTAAACCAACACTTGAGATGATTCATTCTACAGCCTTCTTTGTGTGTAATATATAATATCCATAAGGGAAAAAGTCTCTTCTTCCCCCCCCTTTTTTTCCTTTCTTTTTGTCTCTTTATTTGGTGGTGCAAAGCACTAGGTGACTTACAACATTAGAGGAAGACTTTTTTTTATACTGGTTCCTTACAAAAGATTGGATTGTCCAAGCTTTTATGAGGAAATGTTAAACTATTTTATTTTTTCATTCTTTTATTGAGAAAGTAAAAAATCATTATTTTTAATATTTCATTGTTTCCTATTGTTTGTTGTTCTATTGGTTTGTAAATGATGTCTGTCTATACATTTACAAGCAAGTGATGTCTGTTTGTCCATACACTCACAAACAATCAAATCTTTTGTTATTTCCATCCCTGGATGCTTTCAAAATTATTGTCTATAACTTTGAGGAGGGCTGTAGAAATTAATTGGCCAAAATGTGATGACATTAAAGATTAGAAGAAGAGGTTGAATTGTCAAACAAAGTTGGTATCTTTAACTCCTAAATTTGTGAATTGCTTATAATCCAGTGGAATTCTTCATAAATAGAAAATCAAAAATTAGAACTCTTTTGTGAATTGAATAGAAACACAATAGAAAAATTTACCAAAAAGGGCAAGGGAAGGGACTCTGATTAGAAGTTATTCCCTTATTCCTTATTTTATGCCTGCTTGTATTTTGAAAACAAAAGGTTAGAGCAGTTACTTATTCATTGATCACTCCCTTAAAGGGCATGCTGCCAAAAGTCGTTGGTCAAGTGAGATTTTCTATTGTGACAAGCCTGACCCATTTTATTTTTTCAGCTATGCATAATGCTTGTTCCATTGTTCTCAAATCTAAAATGCAAACCATCGACATGCCTAGTTGGAAGAAAAATTTTTCCTTCCTTTCCCGGAAAAAGAGATCTCTTTCTATGTGGACAGTGATCCAGAACGAGGCCATTGAATGGATTGGTTGAAACGGTGTTTGCAAAATTAAAGTCATAAAGAAGATACAGTTGTCACCAACATGTTTGTAATCATTGATTGCAGAAATATTCTGGTTTACTTTTCACTTGAATGTGTGAATTTGACCTGCTTTTATTGAATTCACTTGCTTTCATTCATTGTTCTGAAGATCATATTGATGAGAGGCACCCCAGAAACGATTGAATCAAAAGTGACGGATCCTTATTCTGGACTGGATGACTTCACCTCATACTTCAGAATCCTGTTCAATTTGATCAATTATGGTTTGCCAGTCGTAAATATGACCCAAATCCTAAATCTGCTTTGTCTGTTCTCCATGCAATTCGAATAATCCTGATTAATTCTTGTCTGATTAATCATGCAATTTGGGATATCTCTTTAATTAAAGCGTGTCGGAAATGTAGGTAATCCTAGATTCTTTCTTTTCAAAATCTGAATCACCTGCATCTTGCAATAGGCACAGTGGTGAAAAATGGAAGGGCTCACAAAGGCTCAGAACCCTCATCTGCCTGGATTCACTTGATTGACCCTTCTATGATCCCTTAGCACAAATCCTAGTTGCATCCTTATCATATACCCAATATAACCAAATCAAAAAATATTTTCAAGCTAATTTGACAGCCTAATTTGACAGTGCTAAATTAAAAACACTGTATTGGTAATCAATGAATATAACTTCAAGTAGTAGTTCTGAAGAAGACAATGATGGGGCTCTACCTTCCAACCTTCTTGAAACTTTCCTATTCTTCTGCTACAATGGTCAAGCAATGATCTCTCCTCTCTTACTTGACATCTTGTCTTTCTCAGTTTGAAGAATCTTTTGGTATCAATGAACAATATGGCTGAAATGCTGTTATTGTGTTTTTTTTTCTTTGCTTTTTTTTTTTCTCTAAGATCAGAATTCAGTCTTTTACTGCCCCAGTCCCTTCATTGACATTCCCTCTCTTACAGTTACCCTGTTAACATTCTGACGATTGCACTCTCTCATGGAGCACTGGATTTTTGGTGTACAACTATTTACATTTGCTCAATATTGAGGATAGAGTAAATCTTTATTCATAGATAACTCAACTCTCCAAAAGATAACCTACATATATATTAGTGGCTGGAGAAAAACTCTTTTATTTGAGGCAAAGAAAAAAAAATTTAATACTCTGGTTTATTTTTCTGATGTAAGTTGAGTCTTTACACAAATGCTGGCTAAAGGTATGACTTTTCTAAATTCTCTTATTCACCCATTGATAAATATCTCCTTTTCACAAATTTTCCCTGAAGAAACCTAACTTTTTTCTCCACATTACCAGGACCTCCCCAAAACAACCTTATCAATTAGAAAGACCTCCACTTGTCTTGAGACCCAAATTACATTCATCAAAAAAAACCTACCCTATAATACAGAGTAATTAGAAGGAAAAAAAAAAATGAAAACACTTGTTCTCCAGCCACACCCAACTAATTCTTTACCCCAAATGTCATCCGTGCACTTCCTGTAATTTTCACCATGTCTCTTAAAACAACTTTTGCTCTCCAAGCTCTGATGAAACCTGGAGTTTTCACGGATGAAACTTACATAAGCTATTATACTCTTTGATAAAATTTTTTTAGTCAAGTCTTCTTCCTTTTTCCATATTAACTTCCTCATTGTATTGTTGGATATAGATCCTTTTCCCTCACACACGTATATGGTATTCAACCTTTTATGTAGCAAAAAATATTATTTATTGTAATTAAATTTGTTCACCTGCACATCATACTCGCACAATATAGAGATAGCAGTTTTTCATTTTACAAATAAAAACAATGGGAAAACTTTGTCGATTTAACTTTTACATCAATTACATATATATATATATATATATATATATGCTCCATAGGCTAAGCCTATATTTCATATTATAAATTTATTAGATCTGAACATCCTTCAAATAAATGATGTCACTTTTTTTTTTTTTCTAATGTGAAGATCTCAGACAAGAATTTCATCAAATGATTATCTCCCCTGATTGTATTTTCCTAATTTTGGATTTTCTCAACAATTGTCAATTGCACTTATCAATCTACCAACAATACTCTTGCTTAATCAATTGATAAAGCTGATCAACAAAATTGAACTTTTTTTCTTAAGGCTACAGTACAATTTTTTTGACCAATTTTTGATGGAGATTACAATACAAATTTCGAGTTTCACTCCAACACATCATTTTTTTTTTTTTTTTTTTTTTGACATGGGCATGTTCTGTTTATGGTTTGTAGGTGAAGCAATATAGGCTTAGGTTAAATGAAAATAAGATTTGTATCAGTCAGATCTTTTCAATGCAGAAAATCAAAATGTCTGAAAAAGATCCTATGCAGGAGGATGAGCAAAAAATGTCGAGCTTCAGACCTCCTGTAGTGCTCTAAAGGGGTTATATGCAAAAATACAACTTTTATCTCTTTATTAAAATAGATGCAATACAATGAATCTGATAATATTTTTGGAATCGGGGTTCAAAACTACATGTTACACTACAACAAGTGCCTTTATTGTAGACCAGTGTTATTTGATGAATATGGCTGATCAATCTGGCATCTTCAGATGAAAAATTGGCTTTTGTACTGGTTTATGACTCATTGTTTTCTCACGCTTATCATAGATGTACAAACAAACTTATGTAATGATGGATAAAAAAATCACCAAAACTGATACATTGTTTAAGGAGTATTTCAAGAGTTTGACTCTAACTCAACAACACTTTAATGATGACATGTTACTTCGAATAATCATTGTCTTTGATCAATGAATATATATATATTTTATATTATGTTTAGAATTAAAGGAAAGACAAACCCTTAGATACAAACTAAAGGATCTGTTTAGCATAAAGTTACATTGCAAATTGACTCCCTCCCAGCTGGGGTATCTGCCGTTATCCAGGTGGGAGGGGGCTCCATATTCACTGGATAGCAAATGATACTTATTATTTGTAATATTTTCATGAAATCAAATAACGAAATGTGCTCATACCCCAAAGAACAAGCAAACTGCTAAACTAGTTTTAAAGAGAAATTCATGTTTATCTATAACAAAGGGAAAGAAAGGTTGCAATCTACCATTATGGTTACATTGTAAATAGTATCCCCATTATAAAACGTTTATATATTTCCTTTCTCGAAATTGATAAATTTTGGAAAGGTTTGAATGTTTCTAAATTGTGTCACATCACTTACGCATTGCACTGATATTTTCTGGGTTTGTAGCGAAATTGAACATAATTTTGTGTATCTTTCAAAAGATGTTTTTCCTGAATCTGTTGAACTACTGGGATGGTATAATACATTCTGTTTGGTTAACAAAATTCAGGTAATGTTGCTAAAACAGTCTTTTAAAATTTGTATCACCAATGCGAAAAGTTGGAAAAGCTGTAATAGATTGAAAGCAGATGAAATTATTAGGGGAAAATTAAAATCTTCTTCGTCAGGTTTTGAACTTCAATTATATCTAATTTCTAAACATTGATGTATTGTTGCTTTCATCGATTTCTCTAGCGATGCAAGTTGTTTTCTTTTTTATATGAATGTGGATACGGACCTAATGGATATTGACAATATTTTTTTTTCTTTTTGTCAGCATAAAATAGGTACTGTAGGTATATAGAGACCGGCTGATTTCAAAAGTGACATTTTTTCCCCTGTGATGGGTAGTCCTTGATTTGTGATTGTACGAACATACATGCACACATACTTCACTATTTCATAATATAGATATGCTTAAAATGAATAAAGGAAAAGAATATAGATATGAGGTGCTGTCCAAAAGATTGGGGAATTACAGCTGGGAATAAAGGTCTCATTTTCTATCAATTTTTTTTACCTTTGAGGAAGCTATTTCGTGCCTCAATGTCCTGGTGTTTTTTGTAGCATTTTGTGTGTGTAAATATACATGTACATCAGGACTTTTTCACTTTCAACCCTTTTTGATCGCAGAAAAATTTAGTAGTGAGACACATCTGTTTTTAGTTGCAATCTAACAGTATCTAAACATACCAACCAAAGAGTATTTTATTAAACACTAAAGAAAAATGAGGAAAGATTACCTTTTAGTAGAATCAATATGCTTGTTAATTTCTACACAATAAGTCGAATAATAGCTTAGTATTTGCAACAGTTGCCAATAATAATGACTAAGGCTTAGCAATGACGTAATTTGTCAAAAATTGCTACATATTCATAATCTATAAGTTTTACTGTGTTTATTACATAAATGTTATGTATTACTTTAAAAAAAAAATAACAAAGCAAATTTATTCAAGAAATTAGTTGTTAGCATCAAGACATTTTACAATATATAGGTACCATAAGGAGTGTTTTTGTATAATAGAAAACTATAACCTAATAAATTTTTTTTTCTTTTAAATATCTATGCGACCCCTAATAGCCCTTATGTAACCCTGCATTAGGTCACAGCCCTTACTATAAGAATGACTTATCTACATCGCTGCCATGATCATGTTACGTTACTGCACTTGAAATGGGAGAATTCATTTGGAATGTTTTGTTTCATTGGTCAACTGATTTCAGAACATTTGAAGTATTGAACGTATTGTCAAATTAATCTTTGCTGTCATAGAACAGTCGTATATGAAGTGTAGTAGTTCGGATATTGAATTCTGGTGTAATCTTAAACAGTGTTGCCTGTAGATGAGTATACCCTAGAGCACCTGTGAATACACCTCAGCCAGTCATATATATATATGTATGCGTTTTTTTCCTTTAATAGAAAGTTAATTTTCTTGTAAATCAAATATAGCAGGATTTTATTAATTCTAATGGAACATTACGCAATCAAAACTGATATTATCAGGTATTATTCCTGACTAAAAATTCCACAGCAGTGAAACTCAGTTGCCAAAAATATGTTGCCATCTGTAAATGTATTCCTACCTATGAAAAAACGTTTTTTGCAACAGTTCCAGTGCTGTAAGGTTTGGTCATAAATAATAGTCGATAATATTCATTTTTATTTTGATGGAAAATTGACTTGAAACAAAATGTGGTCAAGGTGTACTCATTTATGGGTGATACCGTATATGATGAGTAACTGTCATGAGAGCTCGTTCTTAGAAGAATTCGTTGATGCAAAAATTGAGCATCCTGTGATATCTCTTGTATATGACTCTTACTGAGTGTTGTGTATATTGAAATTTGCAGAATACCTCAATTGTTGGTTCTGTACCGAATGATTAGTATGTTGCTATGTTGCTGGTAGTGTTCACGATCAGAAATCTATGACTGTTAGTACAAGCGAATTAGTTAGTGCTGCTGCTGCTATCCTCCTCATCAGCGCACAAGCAAGCTGGCTGACTTCTCCTGTGTCAATGATGTAGCTGCTGCTGCTGCTGCTGCTGTCGTTGATTCTCAGCATTCGCTAATAGCTATTTGCTAGTCCGCCGCAGACTTTGCTGCTTCCTCCTCCTCCTCCTCCTCCAACATTGATGTTGTTCATTCGTTCACAGATGCTGAAGAGTTGCTGCTATTGATCTCACTTGCTGCATCTCTTGCTGTTAACGTTATTTCCCGTGTGGGATTCTGTCCATCTGATTTTCATTGATGTCGTCCTTATGTATGGTGGTTCCTAGTGAGGAGCAAGTGTGTTTGAAAGCTCGAGCCTGTGTGGGATACTGTCGAACTGATTTTCATTGATGTTGTCCTTATGTATGCTTATTCCAAGTAAGGAATGTGTGTGTTCGAAGGCCAGAACCTGAGTGGGATACTATCCTCTGATTTTTGATGTCGTCCTTATGTATAGTTCTAAGTAAGGAGCCTGTATATCTAAAGGCTCGAGTCGAGTGAAATACTGTCAATTTGATTTTCATTGATCTTGTCTCTATGTATGGTTCCAAGTAAGGAGCCTGTGTATTTGAAGGCTAGAGTCCAAGTTGGATACTGTCAATCTGATTTTTATTTATGTTGTCCCTGTGTATGGTTCGAAGTAAGGAGTCAGTTTTAAGGCTGAGAGCAGTGAGCGGATACCAAATTCATTCATATTTCAAATCCTACTTGCCCAATTGGCTTTTTATTTTCTTTTTGTTTTGAAAATTTCATGTCGGCTGAAAACGAGTATTTTTTTCAAGAATTCCTCAACTTTCGGTTACCTTTTTTTCTAGTTTTTGGTATGAAGTAGATTTGAGACAATGCTTTTGATCTGAATATTTCAATTTAATTTTGAGAAGAGTCATTATCATTTGAAGAGATTTTTGCAACTGTTGTTGCTTATACAGTTCTAACAACGTTTTGGCTGATTCAGCCTTCATGAGGTGTAATTTGTATAATCTATTATAATCAGTTTTTCAGATGGTTGAATTCCTCCTAGTTTGTGTTAACATAACATTTTCAGCTGATCCATTTTATGACCTTCTTGAGGTGTTTTATGCGATTGTGATACACAGAATTTTTTTTTTTCACTCCAATGGTAGCATCACTTATAATGTAGGATTCAGGTGTTTTCCTTTCCTTTCTTTTTAGGCCTGGAATGGATTGGACAAAATGTCATGTTGATCAGACAGACAAGGAGTTCAATTGTCCAAAAACCTTTTGAATGTTAATGACCCATCTCACAACTATAGACAGTATATTATGATATATATTATATTCTATATAAATTATATATTATAGAGGCTCTCCTCCTTTACAGATATTATATAACTAAATATCAAAATGTAATATAGATCCAGAAAGAACTCTTTTGAACCAGCCTTTGGTATTCTCCGCATTGCTAAAAATAAACCTGGGAAAATTCTATTTTTAATCATTTTTATGATTGAAGTCATATGGGCCCTTAGTAAAATTAGACAACTCTACACGTATACTTTAGTGTTTCATCTAATATGATATTTTCACTCTTGGATTTAAAGATGGTGTGCCATGAAATCTCCGCTATATCCACTGATTCAAGTGTGAAACATTTGATATAAAATATGGCCCTAAAGAAATTAACTCTAATATTTAACTAATATAAACACAGATGTGCACACATTCAGAAGGTTAATAAAATCCCAAAGCTACAATAACATATTACCAGGATCTTGATGGTTCATAATAGCATCTTACTAATTGCTGACTCAAAGAATGGATGGAAGAATGTATTCTTTCAATTCTAAACTGGCAGTACATAACATAGAAATAACTATAAAAAAGCAATAAGTATTCCTTTTTTTTTATCTATTGCTTTTTCTCTAGAAGCATCTGGATCAGTGAATGGATCTCCCTATGCTTCCCCTCCCCGGACCGTCTGACTAGCCTGTCTACAAGGGACAAGAGATGACTGAATGAGATGAGCGTTGAATGCAGTGTTGCCAACTCAAATTTGATTGCAAAAATTGGTTATAAAAACGGCTAAAATCGGCTAAATATCTACAACCTTTGGCTAACTTTATGGCTAAAAAATGGTGAAAATTTGGTTTTATTAATTTTAACTAGCTTTTACCTTCATTTTAACTTATAGTTGCTTTTTATCACAAGTTGGAATTGGACCGTAATCCTATGGAAACAAATAAACAGCACAATTGAAGAATAAAGAGCAAGCCCATGGTGAGAATCAACTCTCACTCGCTAGTCACAGCGAGTCCAGTATATGCTTGGCTGCTTCAACCATTCAGCCATGGCTCTCTGTAGTAAAGCAGATGTTTTTACAACTTGAACCTAACTCTTTGCTGAACCTGACCTTTGTTCTTTCCTAAAATATTTAAAAGAAAAAAAATAAAGAATCAAACTTTCAGTAATTTAAGAGCAAGTGAATTGGTTCTCAAGTGAGTGACCCTTACTCTGATTTTTTTTTTCCTGCTAAAATTGTATCAAATATTGGTAAAATCAGCTAAATTTGTTCTCTTTTCATAAGTAAAAAATAGGGTTCCTTATCATAACTAAAGAATAAAATAGAATGGTCCCAGACCACAAGCGGAAAGTAATCATCATCATTATCATCAGTCTTTCAATGTCTGTCATTGGACATAGACTTTCCCCAGGATTCACCGCACTTCTCTATCATGGGCGTCACGGAGCCAGTACTTTCTGAATTTGTCTAGCTCGTCTCTCCATCTAATATTCTGCCAGCCTCAGTTGCGCCTGTGATCTCAGGATCCGTGTTGTGAGTAGCAATGTCCATCGGTTATCTGCTATTCTTGCAACATGGCCATTTGAGACTTTTAATGGATTCTATGATGTCCCTGACTCTTGTCTTTTCCTGGATGTACTGTGCTGTCTTGTGGTCTCTCCATGTTAGGCCCAGCATAAGTTTTTCATATGCATGTTGCATGGTTCTCAATTTGCAGATCTCTCTTGGTTAGGTTCCATGTTTCAGCTCTGTAAGTGACTATTGGGAGGATGCATTGGTTATATACCCTCCTTTTCAAGATTAATAGGATTTTCTTATTTTTGAATGTTGAGCTTGCTCAGCCAAAGGCTTGCCATCCTAGTGTGATTCTTCGCTTGATTTTTACTTTTGAGGGTCTCATGGAGATTCGTTGTCCTAGGTAGATGTAGTGATCTACTTTCTCCAGTTCTGTGTCCTCGATTTTGATCTTAGTGTTCTTATCTACAATGCAGTTGTTGCTGAAGTTCATGTGTAGGCCGACTTTCTTGCCCTCTTCATTTAGTTCATCTATCATTAGTTGGAGGTTGTGTAGGTTCTTTGTGAAAAGGGCGATGCCGTCTATTCTAATTCCTTTACTCTCCCAGTCTAGTCTTCTGAAGATGATCTCGAGACAGGCTGTGAAGAGTTTGAGTTAGCTGGTATCACCTTGCAGGTAAAGTAATTATGTAGATAATTATGATGAAAATTGCCGCAAATCCAATTGAGTAAATTTTTAAGCACTAAAAGTAATGCTGTTATCAAATTTCACTTTGAAATACCTTGTATCGATTAATGAAAAACATACTATCAAACAGCTATAAGCTGACATTGTCTTGATTAAATAATTGTCCTTTATCATCAAATATATTTGTTCAATCTTCTTTTTGTTTAATTAGCAATTAACTTGAAGCTCATGAGCTTGGAACAGAAAATAAAAAAAACTTGATGGTCAATTTTGTTATTTTAACAGAGGAGTATAATTACCTCTTCAGTTGGCATCTATTCTTTCATACTCTTTAGAGATATGACATCTTTTTCTTTGTGTTTCTGTAGGCAATATTAATTAGTTCAATTTTTGGCAACTTCCAACATGCAGAAAAGATTTTTATGGATTAGATGAGTTTTCTTAAAAAAATCTCATCTCATAATAAACCTCTATCATTTCTTTAGAAGGATACTCTATTCTTAGAAGCTGCTATCTGCAATTAATGCTTATCTTTTGAGGTACAGTTTGTATTATGAGTTGAATATCCAGCTTGAAGGTTCAACTTCACCAATTTCGATTCTGTTAACTTTCAATCAAAACTGTCTACTTAGTTGATCCAGCTGTTCGTGTATGTACCATGTCTACAGACAGCACCAATGGAGCTAGAGGCTTAAAATTTCAACATTTAATTCTTAAGTCGACAAAATGTTTTTTTTTTATTTTGAAAATTTCCTCCCTAAATAGGTTTTATGGGAGGGGGATAATTTGCAATGTCAATTTATGCTGAACTTATCATTTAGTTTGTGTCTGCTTGTTTTTGAAAATTTGGATTTTTTTAGTGCCCAAGAAAATTCTAAGAAATATGTTTGACTTTCTTGGCATACCAACTCCTCACTAAACATACATTAGTATTGTGAGGCATATGTTCCACTGTTGGATCACCATGCTGCTTCCACACAGCAGTAAATTTTGAAGTACTAATAAGAGTGTACTGTAAGCCATTGCAGTATAAATCCGATGAATTCGACAGAAACATTTCAATAGTCAATGAAGGGAACTCATCCTCAGCATACTGATATACATACTCCTCATCCTTTTTTCTTTCTACTGCTAAAATGGTTGAGATCACAAAATTGAGTGATAAAAATCACTTGGCAACAGTGGTGGAAGTGGGACTGGCATGATACTTGTACTTGACCTATTCAAAGTTTGAAATACATGTTTGCATATTTGGAAAGGTTTATGCAGCACACTTGACAGATAGTTGCGGTACACTACACGATTGTTTTTTCTCGAAGACTAATCCCTCTTCCTTATCTTCTATTTTAGTCTACATCTTAATTTCAATATTTGTATTTAAAGTAGCATTATTTTCTTTGATTACCAGCTTTACTGCCCACATTACAACAAAATCCAGTTGCTTTATAGAATGGCATTATCTTACCACTTGTGCAATGGGGGTTCAATTTGCAATGTAAATTTGTACCCAGCAGCATTCACGTTATTTTTTTCTGAAAATTCAGACTTTTCAGTAATCACTTTCTGATAATAACCCAAGGCAAGAGAAGTAACTTATAAACTAATCATTTTTTTCCAATTTTTTTAATTGATCACTCCCATTATGGCATGTTGCCAAAAAAATGTTGGTCAAGTGATGGTTTCTGTTAAGTGACTAAGCAGACCTGTTTTTGCTCAGATCGGACTCTAATCAGTTAAATCTTTTTCCAGAAATTCAGTGCAGAATTCTGTCAAGATCTGAAATTTCCAACTAAAGCTGATAGAACATGGCTGTGAACATCCTTTCTCAATTGTGTTACTATCTTTTTGGACAAGACAAATGGATTCTTGTTCTATTCTATTATTCTTGAATAAAAGGCCAGACAATCTTTCTTTCTTTCTTTCTTATTGCAACTTCGTAGACAGCAAACACTCAGGATAAGAAACAAGAACCATAAGTTCAATGATGCATCCACCATCCTTATATCCATATTGGAATCAGATTTCAAAGGCATTCTAAACTAAGTAGTTGAAGTTTTTACTATTGGCGGCAGTAGTAGCAGGAGGAAGAGAAAAATGAGGATAGTTCACACCAAAATCTGATTATTGAAAAAAATAATTGATCAGTTCAAATAAAGTGTACAATTTTTATCAATTGTTCTTGAGTCTTAGTTTTTGGTTATTTATGTATTTATTTATTTTTCTGACAAGTGGTCTTCAAGCATGAATACATAAAATTTTTCACACAAGTTTGCTAGAAATAGAAAAGATTAGCCATTTTTGAAGACAGTTTTAGCTGTTAATAACAAACAATACCTGGAAACACTGTAGAAAAAAACAAAACTAACGCTTGACGTATTATCCATTGAACAAAGATGCTCATGATGTCATACACTCCTTCTTTCTCTTTTTGATATTTATATAAACGGAACTGACTGACTGAAGTGTCTAATACAGATGTGTGGATAGATCTAAAAAAATGTTAAATTTAGCATTAGGTATACTAGGGTAGTGCCTGTTCCAAAAGTTCATGTATGGAAGGGGTCAGACTTAATGATGCATCAAGCTGCCTGCCATAATTGTCATGTAAAATGATTTTCTGTCAGTCATGAAACTAATGCTCCAAAATATTTTGATTATTTCTCTTCAGTGTTGCCAATTTAGATATAAAATATCAAAATTCAGGTAAAAGATCTATAATCTGTGATTAAAAGAAAAAAGATTTTTCTTGGATTTCTCAAGAACCATTGAGCTAAGAGATTTTAAACTCTGCCCTGCAATGCCTTGTGTTCTGACTAATATGTCTGGCGAATATCAACTTCGTACAATGACTAGTTGTTGAGCATGCAGACACACAGGATAGATTAGATTATTTAACTTTTTGATAATGCTAGAAAATTCATTTTATATAATCTGCTGATGAGTAAATAAAGGTGTTTAAAATTGTTTTTATGAAATGAATATAGGTTGTCAAGATATAAAAAGGCTGTAAAAGTTTCATTTATTTTTTTATCTTGAACCTATGCTTTGTCTGTAAGCGCTTTACTAATATTTGAGCTTTTGTTTGTTTGTTTGTGCTTCTTCTCTGCAAAAACTACATGGCCGATTTACCTGATATTTGGCTTAGAGAATCAATAAAAATTGACTAGCATTGACTAATCTTCAAGCTCATCAGTGGTAATTCTCTTGTCAATCTCTGATTCTGAACATCAGAAAAAATTATTATTATACCAGATTTTTTGTCACACATTTTTATGAATGGTTCATGTTTCTTACATCAAGATCAATTTTTAAGCAAGTATTGGTGTTGTTGGTAGGATATTGCTTTTTTGGCAATGCGACAGTCATAGACTGTTTTTTAGCTGCTAAGTTCGGGAGGTTTTCATTTCTCCCTTCACCTTTTCTCATTGGCAATGTGGTGTAGGGGTCAAGATAAACTTGAAAGTAATCATTCTATTTTTTTGAGGGATGAAGCATTGTAAACTATTAATTTTTGGCTACTATTTAGGTTCATCCTAATTTTTGGTTTATTTATTTGATCACTACTTCAGTAAGGCCATCAGTCTATGACAGTAAACAGCACATATTGAAAGTTAAAATTTACTGTAAATAAGTTTTTCCGTTTGTTGTGTTGGGTAAGCAGGAATGAAAAACATTTTTCACTATGTTGTCTGATTTAAGCATCTGTTAATTTATGCTATATATGCAATGCTCTTCCATAGGAATTGAGCACTCTGGTGGATGAGAGATTTCTGTGTAATTTAAAATATATCACTTAAATTCAGCCTTACTGCCTGTCCAGTTCCGTAGTCCAGAGGTACGATATCGGCCTATGGATCTGAAGTGAAGGCTTCAATTCTGCTTCGTGGTATTGGATGGGATAATGGAAAGTCTATAGCCACACTGAAGAGATGTAATACCTTGAAACAGCTGTCTGTGAATGACACAATAATATATATATATATATATATATATATATATATATGGAGATAGATAGATAGAGAGAGAGAGGATGGGGGTCGAGGATTGAGACAGTCCTCCTTTTGATAAATGGGGAATTGACCCTTGTTGACGTATCTATGCATAATACTTTACAGTGATAATCCTATAATTAATCTGTTATCGCATGGCAACCATTAAGAATATTAGAGCATTTTGAATGGTGTTTAGCTTTATTCTGAGAGGCCTGTGGAGAAACAATTGGCATATTACTGGTTACTTAACTATTTCTTTGAAAAGTAGTAATTAAGAGTTGGTTACCAAAAAGATTTGTCACATTTTCTCTCTCCTGGGCTTTCTTTTTTTTCTTTTCTTCATAATTTAACCTTTCACTTGGGGTGGATGAGTTGGCGGGGTTAGGGGTTCTGAGACAGTTTTATTCATACATACTAAGGAAAACATTTTATGCTATTTAAAATATTGCAATTCAAATTGAATAAGATCCAATAGTTTAACCCCATTTAAGGTTTATAATAAGAATAGTTTGAGAAGTTTTCATATCTCCAAATATACTGACTTTTCAACTTTGATTGGAATTTTTTTTAATAACGCCCCCCCCCCCCCAACCCAGAAGCAACCACTTGAGTCAGGAACATGTCAGTTTACCATTTATGGAAGTTATATAGTTGTAAATGTACAAGATTAAATCAATGGATGTCCTTTGACCTGTAAGGTCTTTGAGCCAATACAAAATGAACAAAAATTAGATCAACCTATGAAAATAATTTCTTCTACAAAAAACACAAGACTTTTGCAAGATCCGTAATGATAATATTGATAATAATACAAATGAAAAAAGAATCTAACAATTGAAGTACAGTTATCACTTGCCATTTGTGGGTTTTCCATTTCTGGTTCAGTATTGAATAATCTAATGAGAATACTCTTGGGAGTTACCACAAAAAAAAAATTAGAAAATATATTGCATACAATATAACCAAAACGGAATGAAAATTAATCTTAAGGGGTTGATTGCACCCTGATTTATTTACATATTAGCAATCATTTTAATAGTTTTCTCCTTTGAGAAACCTTTTTTAGGGAAGAGTGAAGTAGCACCTACATTATTACTACTAAGTTGCAAAGTGCTTGGGTGTTTTTTGTTATTCTTCAAGTTAGTAGATCTTAGTGGTACCTTAATTCCATACCTCTGACAATGTTTGACCATTTTGGCTTTGTAGAAGTCAGAAACAGATGAATAAAATCAGACTTTTCATATTCTATACATATATAATCAACTGTGCTCACATAACCTACATTTTTTTCTCTTTCTGTGATAGATCAAAATAGCTCCTCATTTAATGAAACAGAATACGTCTTCCTTTATTTGCATGTTTCATCTCAATCCCCCCACTTACTATGTATATAGAATTTATGAAAACTGTCAATGGAACTCTTAGATTTTAGGTTGGTCTGGCTGGCTATGTATGCATCTCTGTATAGAGGCTGCACCAATGGAGCTAGAGGGCTGAAAATTCATACATTTACTCATTATGTCTAGAAAAAACTTTACAGAAGAGAAATCCCTTGTCTCTAAAATTAGAATGGAGTGTGAGTCAATTTGCAATGTAAGTTTTTTGGTAAAATGATCTCTTAGTTGGTGTCTGCTTGTTTTTTCGAAAAATTTCAGACATTTTTAGTGATCACTATCCAACATAAGACGAAAGTAATTTATTCATTGCTGAAAAGATGTTGATCGTGTGATGATTCATGTCAAATAACTATTTTCCTCCATCTTCAATTTTTGAATTTCTATTTGTCTGTATTTCTTCTTTGCCTGCTTGTCTGGCACATAGTTCAAAACCATTTCATCAGTTTCTTTGCTTATGTCATGGATAATGTTTGTTTCATCTAAAGTGCACACAGTTAAATTCAACAAGCTGCTTTCCGTTAGAAGGATATGCAATGCAAATCCAAATAAAGGAATCATTTGAAATTTTTTGATTGTTTACGATAACAATGACTGCTGTTTCATCATGACTCTCTACATGGAGGCTTTTGTTTGAAGAACTCTGATAACTCAACTCTAGGAGGAACTCTTCTGCTAAATAGGTCTGCGACACAAAAACCCAATTCCATGCAATCTCTTGGCACTAAGGCTTTCCTTTCAACCTGTTGATTTCTAAAAGTGCATCATTATTTACACTCGGTACATGATGTACTTGGTACTGCTTGGAAAAAAGTTGCATTCTTCTGATTAAATACAGGTTTACCTTGATTAGTTCAGTTAATAATTTCCAAAATCTTCTGTGCTATTCAAAACCATATTGTTCAAGGATTTACTATAATTAGACACAGACAACTCTCACCATAAGTTTCTTCAGTTTTTATAATTAGTTTGGCTGGCTATGTATGTATTTATCTATGTATGTATCGCATGCAAAGGCTGCACTAATGGAACGAGAGGGCTGAAAATTCAATCCTACTCCTTATTTCTAGAAGAAAAGTTGTTTTTAAAATTCTGCCCTTAAATATGTTTTTTGTGGGAAGGTTCAATTGCAATGTAACTTTATCCTAAATTGGCCCCTTAGTTTGTCTGCCAGCATTAACGTTTTTTTGTTTTTTTTTCTGAAAGTTCAGACATTTTTTAGTGATCACTACCCAACAAAAGGGAAGTAACTCATTCATCGATTCCTCCCCCCTTCCAATTTTTTAATTGATGATTCTCAACACTTTATGCTGCCTAAAGGCATTGGTCATGTGACTCTCTACGCAGTGACTCACCAGACTTTTTTCTTTTTTTTTTTTCCCACTCATACTTATTTACATTGATTTGTACAATGTTATCTCCATCACCACTAAACCAAACCTCACAATTCAAGGTATAGGTGTATGGCAAAAGCTCAAAACATGAGATACAATCTTTTCTAATGTAAAGCTTTCCAATATTCCATGTATTATTTGAACTTCAGTTTTATATTGACCTGACCTGACCAAACAACAAAAAAAACATAGATATTTCTTTTTCACTCTTCTAGCTCTCTATGCCTGTGTTTTATTTCAGTCCTCTTGGTTACATTTTCAGAGCCTTGAAAATTTTCATGTTTAGTTCAGTAGCTAAAATTATTTTTTTTTTCTTTCATTTAAAAGAAAAAATATTAAAATCCACCTTTTTTTTGTTTTGTTTTTTCTAAGGGTACTAGATTTACAATAATAACCATTGTAAAATAATGGACACTTTTATTTACCTTGATGAAGCATAATGATGTTTGCAGAAAAGCTTGGTCGGAATTTCATATATATATATATATATATATATATATATATATATATATATATGAGAGAGCATATGGCTAAATTTTGATTGAAAAAAAAAAAAAAAAAAATTGCATTTTTTGTTCCACTAGTTGCTATACCCGTTCTCTTGAAACTGACAACTCTAGTCAGTCGATGCTTTTGATCTCATTGAGTCATGTATTGCACTATGTAGCTGTATCACTATCTGAAGAGTCGGGCTAGTGGGTTTGTAAAGTCTGGAGTGACATGGAGATAAGAATTTACTGAGAGGCAGTATTGTGAACAAAATGGAGCGACTTGGCCACAGTGGGTTTTTTTTAAGGCAGAGGTTGCAATATCTTTATTCTTAGGATAATATTTTTTGACCTTTTTGACCTACACTGGAGGAAATGTGAAACATTGTCTTCACTAAAAAGCACACAAGAGTGTATACCTCTGCCAATGCCATTGTCTGGTAGAATAATTATGCCTGGATCTGCCACAAAATTTAATTGGTTCTTCCATTGCCCATTCTTCACTCTTCCACATAATCTGATTGAAATTCTTTGATAACTTTGAAGATATCTTGGAGACGAAGAAAGAAAATGTAGCAATTATATTAGGTTTTGACATATAACTCCAACGTAGAGGAGGTAATAGTGCAAGGATTTGCTCCAAAATTAAAATGGTTCTTCCATGGCCTATTGTTCATCCTTCCATAAAATGTCATTGAGAGCTTTTGGAGATACTGTGTGGACTGTCATGAAATTTCAGCTGTATCTTGTGTTTGAGACATATAAATACAACATTGAGGTGTAATTGTGCATGGATCCACTCCAAAATTCAATTGGTCCTTCTGTAGCCTATTGTCCACAGCTACACGGTATTTTATAGAAATTTTTCGAGCATATACTTGAATGAATGAAAAAAAAAAATGAAAAACTATCTATTAAATGAAAGAATTCCTGGATCTGCCCCCAAATTTTTTACAAACAAAAACAAACGTTGATTTTTCCACTGGGATCGAGTAGATCATATGAGGAAAAAAAAAAGGTCAGAACACGCATCGCAGATCAATGATCAGCAGGCTGGCAGTTGCTGGCAGTTGCTGGCGGGTTTGATCCTCATTGGATCTCCCAGTATAGAAGGTCTGGAAGAAATTCACAATTTTTTCTTGAAGATTTCATAGAAGTTTAAATACATCCATGAATTTAGTTGTGGATATGAACTAGTATAGAATGAAACCCAATTTTACTGTTAAAGATTGTTGCTTAGTTTTTGTTTCCTTTCAGAATATTTTTTTGATGCAGGTATGTTTTATAAGTAAAAATATGATAGGAAGTTGTCAAAATCCGAATGTTGGCTGTTGTGTTGACTTTCTTCATTCCACTAGTGTTGCCATTCCTAGTTAGGAATTTCAATGTCGGCTTTCTATCTTTGCAAGTAAAATACCTATCAAATGGTATACCTCCGGAAATCTATTAAAACCCCCCCCCAAAACAAACAAAAAACCTCATGGGAATATAAGGTATAGCAAAGCCATACTTGGAAAAATAAAACTATTCATATTTTCACTGTTTGTTATACCAACCCTGGAGTATTGTCTTCATTTTGGTATACGATGAAGCAGTAGCACCAGCAGTCATGGTAGTTACATTACCAGCAGCTGAAATCTGTTTACTAGCACACACACACCCACACTCTAATTCTAATCATTTCTTCTATAGTCCAAATCCCACTCCTCAAAATTTCACTGAAATTCACTCAGAAAATAAAATTCATTGTTATGATGCACACCACCCATCTATTAGCTTAGTGATATTTTCTAAATAATCTTATCCAGAGTCCTGTAATCATTTTAGAATTTCTCATGACTTCCAGATGTTTATTGTGGATTTGTTGTTGTATAGAATCTCCTGTTTATCCCAATATTTATCAAGTCTGTTATTGGAAGAATTTGCATTTTTGGAACACACTATTTCATCTGTCAGATTATTCCAGATCCTTAAGAGGCATTGAAATTATTCTTGTATGTCTAGTCTGGCTCCTAGTTGGTAAATTTCCTGGTGGTTCCCAGTTTCATTTTCTCTGTATTTTTCTTTCCACTTCTTGAAGCTACCAACTCTCTTGTCATACTTTCCATTCATGGTTTTATATACTTCTATCATATCTCCTCTTGCTCTTCTGTAGCTAAGAGTTGGTAGCTTCAGTTAACAAAGCTGCTCTCTGTTAGATTTGCCATTCTAGGTATTTGCTTCATTGCTCTCCTTTGAATTACTATTAATTCAATGTGTTCTGTATTGTATGGTGTCCAGACTGGACTTGCATGTTGTTGGTTGGTTCTAAATAATAATTTGTATTGGGTACATTTGTAACTTTCTTATGCACACACATATACAGATAGTTCATATATATTCAGTGTATCGCTTTAAAAACTGTTTTGAAAAATCTATTACGAGTGTTCTAATGCCTGAAGTTTGTTTGAAAGAGCAAAAAAATTTTTTTTTAATTTTTTGCTCTTTGTTTCATTTCATAATGTACATCAATCTTTCCGACTTCAAAACTTCCCATGACCGATTGTTTGTTTTTGTTGTAAATCTTGATACTTACATAGTCTGTTTGATGTTTTTATGAATGAGTTTTATGGATCATGTAAAAGAACAATGTACTGTCGTCTTGTTTTGTGGTCAGATCACTGGCATTCTTTTGGGTACAGTGAATCGGATGAATGTGTGAAAAACTTATAGGTTTTTCTCATTGTTATTTGAAGCTATGCAAATGGCAGACTTTGGTTCGAAAGGTTTCCCAAGATCATAAAATAGACCACAAAGTATGGTGGCAATGGAATATGAAACATTTCTTCTGGTGTTAGGTTGTACTTGTGGATGATGATTGCTCTCCACTTGTGAATAATGATGATTGCTCGCTCAAATAATTTTGCCAGGTGAGTAACCAGATTTTGGAAAATAATGACCGTCTTCAAGTTCATGTGAAATCCACTTATCAAGCTCTTTCACTTTATTAGTTTGCCTTAAAAGGTGTGATATTGTCACACTGCCAACACCTAGTATTTGTGGCATTCCTCTGACAGTTTGGCATGGGTTTTGTTTGCCCAATACCTCTCTTGATCTTCAAGACTCAAATATCCGCTATGAATCATTTGAAACCAAAGCCGCACTTTATGATTGGAGATGGTTCTATCACTCCATACGAGGTTGATATTAACTGATGCTTCAGACGCATCGTGATTTAAGTTTATACTTTTGCTGGATTATACAGAATTCATTTTTTTAAAATTTCATTTTTTTTTTCATCTTTGTCTTTAAGGGTCTACACTCTCTACAGGATAAACAGTGAATAGAGAACATTTTAAGCGTTAAAATGAGCTAAAATGAGATCGTACAATATTTCCCGGACAATCTAATATTAGGCTTTGTGTTACAGGACACTTACAAAGGCTGACTGAATTTAGGAGCAGATCTAGAATTCTTTTGTTACCTTCCCTGCATCATAGCTACATATCAATTTATTTTCATTCAGTTTGTAATGACAATGACATTGACAGTTATGTTCCTCCTGAGCACTAATAGATTCTCTTTTTCTATTTATAGATCTAAAATATTTAAATTGACATCACTGGAGAGAAGTTGTAGACAGGAAATTATTTTGCATGATAATTATGGAGTGCGGAGCAGCCTACCATGAAGTCCAGCCCCTTCCAAACATGTACCTTTCGATCGGGCATGCCCTATTTATTAATAATTGCACCAAGTGAAGGGAGGAGGGGTTGATTTTTTCCAAAACAATTTCTGACTGAGAGCAGAATGATGCATTACTTCAAATAATGCAATCATGGCTTAGACATGCACTTTGTTAGCAAAGCTGTCACCCTAGGTGGTAGGTTGTGGGATTGCTGTCAGGTCTATGCCAATTATGTATGACCCCCCACCTCCCGCTGCCACCACCACCACCACTTTTTAAATCCAGGATTCAAATTCCATGGTCAGCCAAGGTGAGAGCATGTGAGTGAGGTCTCAAGAAGCTGAATTGTACTGATCATCTTGTAGTAAAGCAAGGGTCGGTAACATGTGGGCTATTGAGGTGTTCTTAAAGATTTTCCCAATTTTATGTATTTGTGGGCCACTGAGATGGCTTTTAGAAAGTCTTTTGTGTCCTGATTTGTTCAATTTTGGCTTAAAAAAGTGTTACGCTGTATAAATTGTTTACTATAGGCATGAGAGACCATAATCTTTACACCGATGCTTGTTTTTCTGGGAGCTATTAAACTGACTGTGTATAAATAAATATAATCTTTTACATGTAAGGTATGATATAATATATGTGTAGATAATGGGCTCAAGAAATGAAAAGTTGGCCATTTAAAAAAAGTTGCTGATCACTGTGGTATATGTAAAGAGAGAATATTTTTATCAAATGAAATGTCTTAAAAAATAGTAGCTATATTTGATAAAATTAGTTCAGTGAGATTTATTCTGGTTGGAAAGTGAAAGGTGTGTTAATAGTATGGTTCTGGATAGTTCTAGGAGTTCTGGTTGAGGAATGGGTAGCGTGAAGATGTTGGGAGACATGATGAATGAAAATGAGATACATGGAATGATAACATTGATATGATTGATCACATGAAGAGATAGTGAAAAGTGGGAGCTTTATTGTCATTGATAGTATGGGAGTCAAAACGGAGGTGTGTGACCTGCTTTTGAATCCGTATGGCTTGGAGCGTACCAAGGAATGAATATGGAGACTGGGTTCAGTGTGCGAGCCAAACTGCCAAGTTGTGTGTGTGACTTGAGGGCTATTCTCTGATGCTGATAGACACTTGATGGACAGACCATGAAAGACAGAATAGTTTTATCCATGCGTGTTTCCCAAAGTTAAGAGAATTAGGGGAGATTGTCGTGACTATCAGATAGTAAAAAGCCCTGCCATTTCATTCATGAGAGTGGGAGGTGTATATGCGTTTGGAGCATGTGTTGAGGACTCAGTTGCTGTGTGTATGTGAGGTGCCTCAACATCAGTGAAGTAAAATGGGCAAAGTTAGTACAAAGATAGGTCACAGTGGAAAAATGGTCAAGATTGGATTGCTGGGAGGTGGCAGAATGATACCGATCTTATGGAGAAGGAAAGAGAGATAGAGTATCCAGGGCCAAAAGCATAACCAGCTAGTAGTGCTGGCACCAATGAGTGTTTGATCATGTGCATCCAGGGCTTTTCTAGTGGTCTCGTATTTAATTAAGTAAAAGTATAGGGGGTGCTACACTAGAATATTAACCATTCCTGTAAAGACAAAATGAAATTGTAAATATTTATCTTTATTAGTTTTTGGCAATTTTTCAATGTAATTATTTTTGTAATTCTTTGACTTTTCAAATTTTATGACTAATAATGATGTCCAGTGTAAATAAAATTTTGATTTCAAGCATTAAGTGTTCAGTGTGTCACTTTCGAATCTAAAATGCCATTTTTAAACATAAAAATATATATTTTTAATGCATATGTTTTAAAAACCATAATCATTTCAAAATGATAAATAACAATGTAAAAATTATGAAAAATCCACATGTATGAAATGCAATGTATATCCAAATGTATACTGTGTGTTTGTGTAATATTTCTCTGTCATCAAAAGAGTCTACTATATAGAAATGGGCATATTGCTCATCTTTGCATAGGGACTCTTCTGATGATGTGGTAGAAAATAGAATTTTATGTTATGTTGAAATTGATGAATAAAACTCCATAATCATTCAATGGAGAATACTTTCAGTAATTGCAAAATCACTCGGATATTGCTGTTATTTTTTGATGTCACAGTGAACTAGTACATAAATAATACATTCAGCCACCAGCAGCCTGTCTAAATGACATGAATACTTTCTGATCTCCCACACCAGAATGCCATTATCTTCCTGGGGTATTGACACACATTCTTTGGTCAGTCATGGTTTTCTTTACTCTCTCAGAATCCACAATTAATTATTATCCCTGCCTACTACAAGTCACTGAAACCATTTCTTGTATACCTCCACATTATTGATAAACCCAGCTTTGGTTGAACATTGAAAAAATAAATGAAATCATTTGTACCTGCATGGCCTTCTGATATTGTCAATTCATTCTCAAGTAATACATTACAGAAAATTTTTGACTGCAACCTCAATCAGAAAATGTCCAGCCAAATTATGGATTAATAGAAATTTCATTCCATCTTGTGTTCTTCTTCATCTCATATTTTTCTCTTTGAAAGAAGCACAAAATCCAGCAACTACAACCATTAATTCTCTCTTAAATATGCTTTCATATGAAAAGATTTAGATAGTAATATAAAGGGAAATAACTACTGATCCAATTTAGCTCCTTTCTGCTTGGTCAGTATTGTCAACCAAAACTCACCGTAGGTTTCTTGGGTTTTTAAGTTGGCCTGACTGGCTTGCTATGTTTCTTGTGTATAGGCTACACCAATGGAGATAGTGGGTTGCCTTCAGTAGAGCAAGTTCAACCTTCAAGAACAAGAACATCCCACCTAAAAAGTGTATAAAACCAATGCATCCTCCCGATAGTCACCTCTGGAGTTGAAAGATGGAACCTTACCAAGAGACTGAGAACCATGCTACATGCACAGGAGAGCATCATGCTTAACTTCACATGGGAAGACCACAAAGGGTTAAAAAAACAGGAGTCCGATACATTATAGAAACCATTAGGAAACTCTAATGGCAATGGGCTAGTCATGTTGTAAGAATTTTTTTTCCTTTTTTCTTTTTTTTTTTCCTGAGTAACTTACTTACCTTTTGTTGGAAATGATCATTGAAAAGGCTGAAATTCTAAGATAAATCTACGCTTATGCAGAGTAAATGTTCATATTTTCACCCCTCTAGCGCAGTTGATGTGGTCTGTACACACGATACATAGATAGACCAACTTGAAAACTGAAAAAAACCTATGTTGACAGTTTCTAATTACTTTTTGCCTTTCTTTCTCTTTGATCACTTGTTGGTGTAAGAAGGGTGGTTGGCTAATCCTTTATGATTTAGTGGGTTTTTCTTTTACGTTTATAACACATGAGAGAGATGGCCAACATATTGGTTGAGGGATTCTGATTCAATGTCAACTAAGCTGGATCTAATACTGAACAACTGCTGTCACTGAGAGAGGGGCATGTAACTCTGTAGGACCATAGCAAGGGAGGTAATCTATTGGTGTATATATAGTCCTCAAGATTTTTCATCTGTCACCAATGCGCTACTAAATTTCATGTATAGCTCTGTGCACCTGGGAGAATTAAAATTCCTCACAAGCGATTCCTCAATGACCTCTCTGCATGCATCTCTGACTGTTCACGTGGCCATGACAAAGATCCTTTCAACTGGTTATGCTTACAAATCAAGGATGCTTGGTCAAAAATCGGAAATATCATTCATTTCTAATATAAAGCAAACTATTTTCATTTGATGTCCTGATTCAGTTTCCTTATGAGCATCATAATTCGGAATATTCTTCTGGTTTTAGTAGTTTCACATTTGATGATTTTTTTTTCTTTCTTTAATCCAGCAAAAAGACTTGGTACATTATTACTTATTGACATTTCTATTAGTGGATTCTGAACACCGGAAATCTACCTACAAGATATTTCAAGTTGTTACATTATTGTATTTTCTTTAAAGCCATGGTTAAGATTCTGCATTATCTTGCATAAAATCAATAACTTGCTGGAAATTGAATTATGATTTGAGTATTTTGTTCCATTTAAGTGTCATGAATTTTAAATATCTTATTTGATGCATTCAAATAAGGAACTTGAAAAATTTTGATATGTTAGTTTAAGGACAAGGCACCTGAAATCTAACCCATTAGGATTTAGATTTTCAATTGAGTTGGACGTCATTCAAATTGAGTTCTAAAATTATTTTAGAAAACCATGTGGGATCTTGCTTTGTTTTAGTGCTTATTTTAGTAATGGCTCTATTATAATGTTTTTGAATAGAGAAGATATTTGCTGTATTTTCTCTTTTGTTCATTCTCTTTTTAAACATTTGTGGATTTTTAAACTCTTGAATTCATTTAAAGAATTTAAAAACTTGAATCAAGGGGAATAACTTCCTTAAAGTTACTTCCTTTGCACTTCTGGTGATTTTTTTTTTTTCTTCTATTCCATCTTGTATTTCTTCAATTTATTTCACAAAAGAATTCCATTTTAAAAACTTCTATTCATTTGAAGAGTTCTAGTGTTTTCAAGTGGTCCATGAATCTAGGGATCAACAAGCTTGGCTGCTGCTGGGTCAAACTCCATTCCAACTCCTATTGTGACTGAAAGTGATTTTCGTATTGTACTTATAATAAATGAAAAAAAATTATAGAAAAATATATGTAAATTTTTTAGCAAAAATGTTCATTTATTCAAATGGTTGGAAAATATCAATTTCATAAACATATTAATTTATTAGATTTGTAACATGAATTTTCATTGATATGTAAGACTGATCAGTTTTGCTCAGTGGGTGAGAGAGTTGCCTACTGATAACTTTGTCATAATTTTAAATCATGGTAGGGAAATGTTTAACAAGACAGTGAACTGTCTTATCCCATAAATTAATTGGGGATTGTTCTTGTTCCTGTCAAAGCTAAAAAACAAATTCAACTCCAGCTTCCAATTTGGACTGAAGTTTGACAAAATTCAATTGGGTGGAATTGAAGAGTAACTGAAATATTCTTTTCAAAACCTATCAAAACCAGTTTGTTTTGTCACTTGATAGAAACCGTCACATGACCGATTTCTTTTGGAAGCATGCTTTGTTGGGGGTCATCAATTAAAATATTTGAGAAAGGATGACCAATGAATAAGTTACTTTTCTCTCTCTTTCTCCCCCCACTTGAACACAGACTGAAGGACAAATTTTTCATGAATTTACAATAGCCAGACCAATTTGAAAACTGAAGAAACATATTTTGACAGTTCTAGTTAATGGTTTCTAGATTAAAATCTAACTGTAATTTGAGAGATGTGTGTGTGCGTATATTCAGATAACTCGACAATCCTCCATTGTACAAAGTTGATATTCACCAGATCTGTTGGTCTGTGCACCAGACATTGCAGTGCCAAAATTGAAGTTGCTTGGTTGTACAATTCTCTGTATGAGACGTGGGTTGAGTGGGGAAGCTCGATTTACAATTTCCCCCCCCCAAAAAATAAATGGATATAGTTTTTTGCCCATAAATTCTGTCACAAGCATTCATGAGCACAAGTTCATAGATTTAAAATATTTCAGTGTAGAGTGAGAGAGAAATGGTTTTTTTTTCCTGCTGAATTTTTCTATAGAACAAGAATGAATTATAATTAGATGTAACAGCTTTTTGAAAAAAATATTTAATCATGTCGATATTTCTGTTTTGACTGTTGCTATTAATGACATCATGAATAAAGAACAGCATCTCAATTTTTCAATTTCAAACCTGTAGATTTCCATGACATCAGATTGAGCAGCATATCCTAGTTCTGTTTACAATATGACACTTGATAGCCACAAAATACTTGGAAGTCAAGCACCCTTATACAGGGTGTTGATGGTCTTTACCTATATCTATTTATTTTTGTCAATAAAATGAACTTTATGGACACTCTGCAAAAAAAAAAAATGAACTCTGTTTCTATTTTGAATACTCAATATTATTGAAAATAGCCTTAAAAGAAAAATTCTGTTCAACAGAACGCAGTGTCCACCTATTTTGTTTATGAAAAAATTGTATTCCTGTTGTATGAAAAGAAAGATAAACTAATTTTATTTTTGCTTTCTACATGGCTTGTCTGGAAATGTGATGTCATCTTTGACGGATGACTCTCTCCATCCGGATAGGATATTAAAATGAAGAGATAGGAATTTTAGTAAGAATGGTACTTTGTAATTTGTAAAGCTGTTTGTTGATGTGGATGGTTTAGTGCGTGCCTATCAGCTGGAAGAAGGAACCAGTGCACAAAGGTCATACTCAGACATTCCGATGGGTAGCAGCAGCAGCAGCAACAGTGATTGAGGAGAATGCTGCTGCTGCCGCCATAGCCTTATTTCATTGTCTTAGCTCCCCCACGCACCCTCCTATCCTACCACCACTATCTCTGCAATGTGCGCTGGAATTAGCAGCATTACACTTCTTGGCTTTATGTGCAGAAAATACTTCACTGCTTGATCATTTTCAAACAAAACAACTTTTTGAATAGGTTTTTTTAAATTTTTTTTATTTTTTTTAATCTAAAGAGAAAAAATTCACAGAACAAGTAACTGAATTTTCAATTGAAATTATGATTCATAATTTTTTTTTTTTTTTTTTTTTTTAACCTCTCATTGATACTCTCTCTGATGAAACAAAATCCTTGGGGCATTCAAAGCTGTGCCCATTTTGGGGTAGAATTGGGAGAAAGCAGACAACAACAAACGGTGTCTTTTTTTTTTTTCTTTTCTTTGTCCCCCCCCTTACATTCTTCTGTCTTTTATGTTCCAACGTTTTCACCTCTTCCTCCTTCCTCCTCCTTCGTGTACAAGCATACTCCTTTTAAAGGTTAAAAAAAAAAAAACAGGTGAATGTCAGACCTTCCATTTAGGGGAGTACCTTTTTGTTTAAAAAAAAAAAACCCAAAAAACCAAAACACCTGAAACTTCCTCCAAACTATTGATATGATCACTCTAAAGAAAATAACCAGAATTGTCAACATTATTTAGCACCCCCCCCCAGGAAAAAGGTTATTAAATGATGCTTTCCAATAAATTCAAAAGGCAATGGTTCTCAATCTTTTCAACGCCATGCCCTTACCCCCTCCTCCACTCTAGTAGTTGGATTATGCTCATCCTCCTTCAACCAAATGATTAGTTTTAAAAAGGTAATGCAAATTAATCACTCAATAGAAGCTGTCATGTTACCTACGTGTTTTGGCAGCATGCCATATTGGAGGTGATCAATTTGAAAAGGGGATGATCAATGAAGGAGTTTTAAAAAAACAAAAAAAAAATAAGCAGACTAATTTATCATACATATACTTACATTGCAAACTGACCCCCTCCCCTTAAAAAGGTTGAGGGATTGATTGAAAGAAAAAAAAAAAAATGTTTCATCTAAACATGAAGAGTAAATATCTAAATTTTCAGCCCCCCGAATTCCATTGGTGGGTGCAGCCTGTACGTGTTATACATAGCCAGCTGGACTGACTTGAACTGAATAAATTTGACACTTTTTGTGACAGCTTTGGTTGACAGTTTCTGATTGAAAAAAATTCTATACATAATGTTCAAGATATTATGCAAATACTCAAGAGGATTTGCAAATAATTAGAAATTCTCACTTTTTTTCTTGCAGGCTGTACCCCCCCCCTTTTGGGGGGGGGGCCCTCAGGTTACCAAATCTCTAGCTATGCCACTGGGCAGATATTTACGGGTCTGGCTAGTCATTGGTAGAAACCATCATGTTACCTACGTTCCTTGGCAGTATGCTATGTTGGGGGTGATCAATTGGAAAAAGGGTTGATTAATGAATAATTTACTTCTCCGATATTTTGTTGGCGAGTGATCACGAAAAATCTGAATTTTAAAAGTGATCAATTCAGCATAAACTTAGATTTCAAATTAAACCTCCCATTAAAATCGTATTGGGGGTTGGATCTTCAAAAAATAGAACGTTTTTTTTCTATGCATCATAATTTTCAGCCTTTTAGTTCTATTGATGCAGCCTTTATGTGAGATACATATATACATTGTCTGCTGGACCAACTAGAAAAAATGAAGAAATCTATAACAATGATTTCCTTTAATCTTTTGCCATGATTTAGTTACTTATGAATCAGTACTTGGTTGAATGGAGAACTATTATATCATGTTGATAAGTGTATAGATATATTTATATCTTTTATGAGAAAATATGGAAACACTGTATTTCCTTGTGAAAAAAAAACAAAATTTGTACAATAGCTTAAAAATTAGAAGAAAGAACTTGGAATTTCCATCAAAGGATGAAAATGGTCAGAATAAATTTTAGATATGACATCACTGTTGTTTCCCCCTTCATGAATATCTATAACAGTAAAAAAACATCTAGATTCAGGAGAATCTTGATGTTCTTGTTAAATTTGCCAGAATATCCCCTTCCCCCACCATTTAAAAAATTCTTTTTTTTTTGAAAGGGCTGTAGTGGAGTACTGATGCTAATTTTCAAGTCTGTAGATGAAATGGTATGTCCAGGAGCACTGGAACGAACACACACACACACACACACGTATAAGAAAAATGGAACTCTCTGCTGTCTTTAATGGCTATGCTTGTTCAATGAAAAAAAAAATGTTTTACGCTGTAGCTCTCTTAATATACAAGCCAGATTAAAACATGAATAGTTGTCTAGAATAGAATTCGTAGGAACTATGTAGCTTTGATCTCACTATAATTTGATGAAATGTGCGTGTGTGCACACACCGAGATAACTTGACAACTGGCCATTGTATGAAGTTGATATTCATCAGATATGGTGATCTGTGTACCGAGTAAGACGGTTGAACATACGGTTTCCAACATGGGGGTCAACAGGGTTCATGAGTGGGTTTATAGATAGATGTTGTAATGTTATTTAAAAAAAAAAAAATTCTATTTTGATTGTTTATGATGTTAAAGGCAATAAAGAACAGCACCTCATTATTTACTTGATAATTATGGCAGGCTGTTCAACATACCATAAAGTCTAGGGAGGGTCGCTTCCTAACAGGCACCTTTTGAATGGGCATGCTCCAGTTCTAGATAATTGTAGGTTTGCCTTTTGTGTATATAAGCCATCACTAAAATATTGCTGAATTTTAGTTGAGGTTCAATTCTTCATTCCAAGTGTCTTCCAAGCTTATTTATTTCTTAAGACATCTTGTGGAGCATAGGGCCATAACTTAGAAGAGTGCCTAATAATTTGTATTTGGATTGCAGGACTCTAATTTGCTGACAAAGTGGGTGTGTTGGTTAAATAAGAGGAGAAATTTGCAGATAGGGGTTGTTGTGCCCCTGCTGTAACCTCTCCATGACAGTGGGCATTTATTGGGGTGATGTTGTTGTGGTTTCTTTAGCCAGTACATTTGTAGATGGAGTTGCTAGCTCTATGCCCCACCTTCCTCCTCCTTTATCTGAGCTTGGGACCAGCTATAGTGACTGCCAAACTACTATGCTTTGTGACTGTCCTTGATAAATTGCTTTACAGGGTTAAAGGGGTCCAACTCTTGCTATTTACCCATGGCGGTTGGGAGAAGTGGATTCATATATTTCCAAAAGGCATTAGTGCAAAGTGAATATAGGCAGCCTCAGCTGAAACTCTCTCAATAAAATACAAAGAAAACCCTCTGCAAACACCATGCAGCTAAGTCAAACAAAAATTTCCATGATCTCCTCCCTAATTTAATCACTTCTTCTTTACCCTATGGCCCAACCTTCCACAAAAAATGATTGAAATCCATTGAGATAACATGTGGACATATATAAAGACTGACTGATACTCGGAAGGAAAGACTGCTTATAATACTTTGATAGAGTACAGAAGTGAATGTGTGGCCTGTTTGGTGATGAGCTTTTTTTCCCTAATCCAACCAGTTTTGTTATCATAATGTTACAAGTTTGGCACTTTTCTACTGTTACTTCCATGGAAAGTATTCAAACAAACTACATTCCCTAGTCCCTCTTATCTGTGAATTTTCAGTTAAAACTCAGTCTGCAATTGAGGCACATCCATACTTTTTACACCAAGAAGACTGCAAGTTCCATGTTAATAGCTTCTCCATGAGAATAAGCTCACGCTCATTCCATGATTTCTAGACTTATCTAAATTATCTTCTAATCTCTGTACACTATTGCTATTTCTGATATGGCTAGGCAACTTATTCCAGAAATATATTACTCTTTTAGAAAAAAATTAAATTGTTTAGATTTAGTTTTTAAAATCTGTGTCTTTATTTGGTTATCCAACTTGGGAAATGTTGGTTTATTATCTGTGTTCTGTTTTTGTTTTGAACTTGTCAGTTCTAATGTGATCTTTATTCTTTTTGCAGTGTGCAATTTCGTGGTCCATGATAGATGTCTAAAAACAGTGGTGTCAGCCTGCTCAAGCATTGCCACAAATTTGATCAAAGTAAGTGTCCATTATTTTTCTATCTCATTGGTTCTATAATAAGAAAACTATTAAACAATTTTTTCTTAATTAATCCTTTCTTGGTTTCCTTCTAAAAGAGAGACTAATTTGGATTAGTCACAACAGAAACCCCCACAATACTTTTGGTAGCATACCATGTTGGGGGTGATCATTTAATTGAAAAGAACCGGAAAAAGAAGTGATCAATGAATAAGTTACTTCTCTTGCCTTTTGTTGCTTCACTGAAAAGTCTAAATTTTCAAAAAAAACAAACATGAATGCTCAAATTAAGCAACACATTTAGCATAATCTTACATTGCAAATTGACCCCCCAGCAAAAACAAATGGAGGGGGGGGGTTCAGAAATTTTTTTTCTCTTCTAGCTAGACAGAATGATTTAATTTTCAAACTTTTAACTTTGTAGCTCCATTGGTACAGCCTGTTTACATGGCACAAACATATTCTTAGATTCCTTATTGCCCTAACCCACATTCCAATTTTTGAAAATCCCTTCTGCACTCTTATTAGGCACCTCCATTATCAAATTTTTGAGTGTCCACCTCTAGGTTCTCCTCCCTAATAGCTGTTGGAGTTTGGGGTGACATGACTGAAGTTTTGTCAACATTTTCCCATCAAAAATGACTATTATAAATAATGCAAGGGGGAAGAACTTGTCGAGAAAAATATCAATACTGTACGTTTTTACTTCCCATGTGCCTACACCACCCCTACTATAAATCTTTTTCAAGCGACTTCTTGTTCAGATCCAACTTAATTGGTCTTTGGTTATGTAACCCCACCCACCTCACGCCTCCCACCCTGGCAATTAGGAACGTAAGAGTACATAGCCAGCCAAAATCACTTGAAAATTGAACACACCTATGTATGTTGACCATTTCAGTAGACGGTTTCTAGTTGTTTTATTTTTCCGTCTAAGCAAACCATCTGTGTGTTGATCCGTTGGCAAGTTAGCCTGTAATGATACAAGACCAGATTGTCACATGCTGTCAATAAATGAACTTTTGCTGAATGGGTTAGGATTGCTATTTATAGAAGAAATTGCATCTCATTCCTCTTGCTACTTTCTTGCTATTATGGAATGTATGTATGTAGAAATACTACAGATAACAAGAATAGAATACATCAGTCAAGAACCAGATGACCTTGATGCACTTCCAGATGACTACCAGATGTGTGGGAGGATGGTACTACTATTACTACTACTATAGCAGCATTTCTTTTTTCTTTACCTACCAGGTAACAAGTTCATTAAGAGTACCTGGGGAAAACCAAATAATTTACTTGTGTTTCTGTTTTATTTATTTTTTTGATATTCTGTCAAAGTTGATTTTTGCATATCATGCTGAGTATTTTTTTTTTTTTTTGTGGTTGATTCATGAAGCATTTGGAGTTGGGTGCATTTTTCCACTTCAAGAGTGAGAAAGGGTCTTACTTTATTATTCAGCTTGCATATCTGATTGGTTGTTTTAATTGGAAATAAAACTTAATCAAGTTTTAATCAGAGAAGGACATAATGTACATTTAGGTTTCCTTTGCATGTGTCAGCTTGTAAGTTTCAAGACTAGGATGCAAGTCCACTGAAGGGATACCACCACCCTAACCACACAGCTTATATTATACTCAATTAGCTGCTTAGTACACAGGGAAATTTGTCCAAATTAAGAGTTTTTCACACTTTGCTCTTATCAGGGATTTGACCCGGGACCTACTGTGTGTAAAGCAGACATACTCAACCATTACACTATCCAAACAGACTTTATGTACATTTGTCTGTCAAAAGATGACCTGCATTATAAACAGGTTCTAGACATTTGGCAAAGATTTGAGGAAACTTTGGAATACCGATCCAGATGGCTAATGATAATGAACCAAACTTTCTTCATTTGCTGAAAAAGTTTGTTTCACTTGCTATCATACATCACTGACCGGCCTTTCAAAGTCCATTGTTGGACAGAGGCCCTACCTGGGGTCTGCCAGTTTTTTCACTTCCAAGCATCACAGTGCCAGTACCTTCTGAATTTGTCCAAACCGTTATGCCATCTCATTTTCTGCCAGCCACAATTTTGCATTTTATCTGTGGAGATCTATATTCTGTGTCTTGATGTCTAATGTTTGTCACGTATCCTTTCAACATGGCCTGCCCATTGCTGTTTGAGTTTGCAAATGACTACTGGAATATCTTTGATGACCCTATGCATTTTTATATATTGTGCTATTTTGTGATCTTTCCATATAATGTTTATCATGATTTTTTTTCCTATGCTCGTTGCACGGTTTTTAGTTTGAGATCTGATTTCTTGGGTAAGTTTCATGTTTCAGTTCTGTAGGTAACTATTGCAAAGATCCATTGGTTGTAGATCCTTCTTTTTGGGACCAATGGGATCCTTTTCTCGAAGAACAAACTTGCTCTTTTCTGTTTGTAAATTTTTACTTTTTATATCTTGAATATTTAAATGATGAAATAAAATCTATCGAAAGAAACGTTTAGTCCCTCGTGATTCCCTCAGATCTCTTCTAGGCTACATTGAAGATTATCTGAATTTCTTCTTTTATCTATTCTTGGTCTTTTGAAGTCTTTGAAAATAATCTTACTGTAGAGAATGCATTATAAATTCAATACTGATTTCTTCAAGTTTCTATTTATAGATATTTGTTTATGAATATCATTTTCTGTTTATGAAATAGAACTCTTTGGGTTTTCAATGTTTGAATGGTAAAATAAAAGCTGTAGGAAGGAACGTTAGTCCCTAATGATTTTCATCGAATCTCTTGCCACCTTCTTTATAATCAAATCCTAAAGATAGGAATTCAGAAATGTTTCCCTTATTGCTTGCTTTTTTTGAATAGAATCTTTATCATAATTAATCTTGACGTGTAACCTTGAAATTTAAAATGGTTTTGTTGACTTTTCATTTACCTCTGCCAACAAAGTTGGTGTGGTATATATATTAGGTCCCATCTTGCCTGTTCATCCACACAATATCTTTAAAAGTAATCAATGAATTTTAATGAAAATTTTTGGAAAGGTGAACAATAGGCTCTGGAAGAAGTGGTTACATTTTGGGGTGGATCCAGGAATTTTTTTGATTGTGAGATATTTTTCATTTCGTGCATTTGTGTATGCTTATGTCTGTTCATATATCTCCAAAAGTTCTCAATGAATTTCAATGAAATTTTGTGAAGTGGTGGACAATAGGCCACAAAAGTGACAAAATTTAGGGTAGATCTGTTCACTAAAATTTCCCCTGACAATGGCATTAGCAGAGTGCTTTCTAGGTTTCTATTCAAAATGTCTAATTTTAACTGGCTGAGACTGTCTATGTTCACTTTGCATTAATGCCCTTCTCCCTCCAACTATGAGTAAATAGCTTGGACATTGGAGCCTTTTATCTCTGTAAGGCAGTCTGAGAAGACTCTGACCGAAAAACCTAATGCTTGGCTGTTGTCATAGCTGGTCCCAAGCCTGAGTAAATGAAAAAGGGCTGGCATGAGGATAGAAACTCTACCCAGAAAAACTTACTTGGTATTGAAACTGCTTCAGAATGGTTGCAGTCCTACGTTCCACTTGTTGGGCCAAGGAAAATTGAACAAATACATTAATTGATTTATTAATTATTAGATACTATCAACATGGGACGTTTCTTTTAGTTAAGTGTGTCTGGCTATATATGTATATGTATTATGTACAGTACGCAGATCATTTTGTCTCCCCCACCCCATTGATTTTAGAAAGTTTCAGATTATTCTTTTTTTAAAATATTTTTGAACCCCACCTCTCTTCCACTTGTTAAGATGCTTTTCAACATTATTTTTCCATGTAAGAGTGTGTTCCGTTTGTGCAGAGGTGGATTGTATTCTAAAAGTATATTATCCCACTTCCAAAATCTTTGGAACCAGACTGATCCACAGGTATATTATATCAGTTCTTGCATATAAAAATTTGCCTTTGAGGCCTATGAATATCATTCACTCTGCAAGTAAAGTTGTACAAAAATTGGCATAAAGTGTTTGATAATTTATTTATACATAGTTTAATAGCAATTGATTTATAGTTCTCAGAAAAACTAGCACCAATTTATGAGCTCTCATTGACCTCAGTATAGACTATCTAAAAAGCCATCAACTGCTCAATGGTCTGCAAATACATAAAATTTGAATTTTTTTTTTTTTTTCAAAGGTCTGAAAACATCTCCATGGTCCAAAAGTGGCCCACCTGTTGCCAACCCCTGTTCTAGTATGATGTAAATGGAATGCTAAAAGTTTGCCTATCTACAAAGTTTGATCTTCAAAAGCAAGAAGATCCTGGTGGTCTTAAAAAGTAGGGTCTTCAACCAATGTATTTGCTCAATAGCTACCTACGGTTGGCTATGTATGTATTGTGCGCACAGGTCTTGCCAATGAGCTGTGATGTGACAAATGAAGACCTGACTATAAATTGTTTTAATCTGTTGTGAGTAAACCAATTGAGATCTAGCTAACTTGATTTTAAACCAAGTAATTCAAATACTTTCCAGGAAAGTGCTTACTTGTAGGATTTGTAGGCGAAAGCCACAAAGGGTTGGAAAGTAAATGATTTGTATGAATCCGTAAAAGTACTTTGGAAGAGACAAACAACCCTTGTTATTGACTGGAGAGGAATTACTACATTGTGGCTGACAGTATTTGATCCTTCCATCCTTATCTATATTTGCAAAAGTACAACTTGATTGTATCTAAAAAGGAAATTGAAGGGTACATCTAGCAATTTTCTGACTGAAGTCCTAATTTCCACCCGAGAAATGTGTTTTGAGAAGAACATACTTTGGATTGATATTTGGAAATTATGATTGACCAGACCCTAAATTCTACCTTTTCACCCAGGCCATCTGAATGTGGGTGTGCAGAAATACCCATACATGATAGTCGTGTGATATGATGTAAGGTGTGGTCAACCTCTAATGATGGCTAGACCCAATGGAATTATCAAATTTGGCTGGGAGTGGATTTAGGCGGGTTCGGGGAAAGAGGATATTAAGATGGGTTTCTAAATTTGGGAAACTAGGGACCATTGAGAAGTGATCAGTCAGCTGATCTGGATAATTATTCCCTGATACCATCTGCCTTTTTCTTAGATATAAGCAGCTCACTTTTTCACTTCGAGCAGATGGAGATAGATGTCCCCAGTGTATATATATCATCTGAATGACCGAATGCCTCGTAAGGATCATTTGTTGTAGTCTGACTGGCAGAGAAGAAATTGAGTAAATGAACACAGGATTACCAAGTGAAAGAGAGAATCTGAATTTATAGGTGAGGAAGTTTGGTATTGTCTTTGATTGACCTTACGTAGATCTGCTTGGAGTCATTTGCTGCAAGAAGATCTACTAGGCTCTAGTAAACCACTTCTTCAACCTGCTAACGTTAGATGAACGTTACCTCCAACAGTGAGGGTCGACTGCTGTAACCCTTGAGCAGAGTGGTCGTTTTCCTATGAAGTATTTTAGAATTTTATTTTATTCTTTTTGTTTTGTAACCTGGAACCCACATCCGCAGACACTTCAACTAGCATCTGATGTAGTCCTTGATCTTTTGCACAATGTGGGGAGAATAATGACAGGTGTGAAATGTTCCAATCAAACAGCTAGTGCAGCGATGGTGTTATAGAGCTAGAGGGATGAAAATTTGAATATTTACTCCTTTTGTCAACAAAATCTAGTGGAGGGGGTTCAGTTTGCTATGTTAGTTTTTGCTTAATTGGACCCTCATTTGTGCCCGCTTATTTTTAAGAAATTCAAACTGATCACTTCCCAACAAAATTTGAGAAGTAACTTGATCATCCCATTTTCGATTTTTGTTTTCATTGATCACCGAAAACACAGCATGCTGCCAAAAGCAAAGCATCTATTAAGTGAAATAACTAAACCAAGAATTCTGAGTGTAGATGAAAATCCTGTCCACACAAATATGTAATGCAATTTTTGTTTTATTTACCCTTGCCAATGAAGGTAGAGAGTTATATGTATTTGTATCCATTTTTACTACTTTCTGTCTGTCAACTAGATATCTCTAAAAGTTCTTTATGAATTTTGTTGCAATTTTGTGGAAGGGTGGTCAATAAGCTATGGATGAAGTGATTGAATTTTAAGGTGAATCCATGTGCAATAACCTCTTCTGACAATACTGTTTGTTGAGGTTTATGCTCTTTCTAGTTTCTGAAGAATGCTTCTTGTAAGATTTAAATTGAGTTGGACAAAATTTCACTCTGTAAACACTTGGATGTTAATGAGTTGAAGTTGCTCAGTGGTTTTCAACTCTTTTACCACTATGTGTCCCTCTTAGTAATTAAACCTTGCCTTCACCCCACCTGCCACATCATCGCAGCTTTAACCTAATGATTGAAAAAGGGTAATGCAACATGTGGAAAAAAGATTAGAGCGCTGAATAGTAATTCAATAGAAACCGGCATGTGACCAACTTCTATGTTGGGAGTGATCAATAAAAAAATTGGAAAATCAATTGGGGTGGTCAATGAATTAGTTACTTCTTTTGCATTTTGTTGATCAGTGATCATTAAAAAAATCTGAATAAAAAAACAAACAAGTATCAATGCTGCTGAATACAAACTAAGGGATCAATTTAACATAAACGTACATGGCAAATTATACCCCTCATTAAAAACCTATTTAGGGGCAGGGACTTAAAAAAAAATGTTTTTGACATGTGGCCTGTATGCAGGATACATAAATACATACAGACAGACCCACTTGAAAACTGAAAAAAACCGATGTTGACAATTTTCTTAGTAGTTGTTAATATTACTTCTTTCCCATAATAGTTATTTCATTTACGTATACATTTCATACGTTCAATTTAAGAACAATTATGGGACAAAGGCAGTAATATATAACTTTCATCATGATATTATTCAAATATTTATGGAGTGAATTCTGAAAAATAATTAGAAAAAGCCTTACTTTTTTTTCCTGCAGGCTTGTGCCCTCTCTTGGAATTACTTGTGCTCTGCCCTAGAGGGGCATCCGCACCCCTAGAAGGCTATGCCCCCAACCTGGTTGAGAACCACTGGTCTAAAGGCAAAATCCAGTATGCTTCAGATGAATGGTAGACATTTACTGTTGGCAAAATAATCTAAATGATAATCTAATTAACAGGTGATGATAGTCCCACTTGGTGTTGGATAGAGCTTGTAATCAAAACAAACTAATCTGAATAAGCACTGATAGTTGAAACAACCTCCTGGGTGATGTAGCCAAGGGTGTTTGATCTTGGTTTGTATTCTTAGTAAATAAACCTTAATACACATGTAGATGATCTTGGGTGTGATGTCTGAGCTGTTTGTTTTGATCACAACACCTCAAACAAGTTATGCATATTTAATTGGATGAAGGTATTTAGATATAGAAAGACACATTTTTTAAATCTTTTTTGTCATCTCTTTCCTTTGACTGCTACATGTGGTGAGATTTCTTTAACTTGTAAACATTTTGCCTATCATATTTGAGTTGTAGTACTGTTTTTGCAGATGGCTACTTTATCAGAATATTAAAGGCATCTGCCTGTAAGACTCAGATTTTTATATCATGTTGCTTTGTTTATTAGAAATCTGTCAATCAAAATTGTTAACATAGGTTCCTTCAGTTTTTAAGCTGGTCTGGCTATGTATGTATCATATGTACAGGCTGAAAATCTAAATATTTTCTCTTTATGTCCTTTTGTTTTTTTGAAAATTTCCTGAACCCCTGCCAAATAGGTCTATAATGTGTGTGGTGGGGGTTCTATAGGATTATCTTACAAAGCAACATATATTTTCTCATTTCAGCTCTTCTATTTGGAGAAATTTACTTGATGTTATCAAGTATATTTTGTAACAAAGATTTTACTTTTTATAGACATTATTTACTTCAGGGAAACAAAAATTGAGGTCCTTAATTTACTAACTGGATCAATCCATTTTAACAGTGCTAGATGCACAAATGTAACTATAAAGCCTAGGCAATTCCAAACTGAACCCAAGGGAGTTCCCCAACACCTGCTTTGTCAATGAACAAAAACTACAAAGTATTGAGATCCGTATTAGCCTGTAACATTGAGGATGAGAAAGAGATTTGGTTGCCTGAACAAAACTTGGAACATGATTTTTTAATGTTGCAGAAACTTACAAATGTGATATTTGTAATCACCATTACCCACAATAGACCAGTTTAATTACCGTTGCTGGGTTTAGGTTATATATGTAGGCTGACATTTATATCTGGATTTTACCCAGCTTCAACCATTTATAGTGGAAACTAGAAATTTTGCATTCACACATCCTCCCCCTCATCTAATAGGGAATTTTTTTTTCATAAATTCCCTTATGGTTTTCATTGGGGGGGGTTCAATTTATGTTTATGCCAAGTAGGTCTCTCACTTTGTGGAAAGCGGTGATTCATAATTTCCTTTGGAATGCTAGTTCTATGAATTTTTATACATTCCACCTTCTGTCTTGGTCAGGCTTTCCCAGATGTTTTTAATTTTTTTCTTGTTCAGATTACTAGAGTAACCAATTTCTTTTTTTCTTTTTAAGGGTCATTTAATGTAAAAGAAGATGGGGACCCAACGAATTGTTCTCCTTGGGGTCGGGACAGGGATCACAAAATGTTCTCCATCTGAGTCTCCATTTCCACAACTTCTATTTCTGAGCTTTTAAGGAGACATTCCCTCCTAGAATACTCATTAGAAACCATCAAACAAAACTGTCGTGATTTGAGGGGTTTTTTTTTAGTTAGTCCCTAATTGTGTACTTGCGCACATTTTGAAGGTTGTAGCCCCAAAAATGTTACTAGAAGTGCCTAAAAACGCACACACACATACACACACACACACTAGACCAGCAGAGAGAGAATCTGTAGTCCTCTTGGCTGGCTGGTCAGGTGATCGTGGGGCTACAATTAGATTGTAGATATTGCCTGTGCAGTGAAGTATTTACAAAAACATTGAAGACTTTTTTTACAAATATTTGGTGTAATTTGTTTTGTCTTTAGATGATTGAATAGAAAATGTGGTTGGAAACTGAGGAAAAATATTATTTTGCAGATTGACTTGTTATTTGACTGTAATATGTATATCATCTGTGACCTGTAAAATTTTGTTTCCAAGAAAAACGATTCCAGTAAACATGGGATTTTTATGGCTTTTCTCTCTCTATTTCTAATTTTTCAATTTTTGTTTTTTTGTTTTTTAGAACCCTGTTGCCCACTGCTGGTCAGAACCTGGGCACTTTAAGAGAAAATTTTGCAGTGTGTGCCGGAAAAGGCTCGAAGATAGTCTTGCAATACGTTGTGAAAGTAAGTATGTTTACTTGAAGACCTGAATGTAAATAGTGAACCTTTTGGTGGATAAGGCAACTTTCAGATAAGACGAGACCCCAATTTCAGTCTGAATTTTCATAGTTTTAGCTCACTGTTAGCTCATAGATCGACCCCATTTTTCAAGTGCTGTCTTGTCGACAAAAATATGCAGTAATTGTCTTTTGTTAACTCTTGACTATCATGGGCTCTTGAGTTCATTAAAAATTTTACGTAGGTGTGTCTACGCTATTTTTAGATATCTCAAATTAGATAGATGATCAATTATAGCAAGAACATTTTCACCAGTGGCATATGGTACTCTGTATCTTGGGTTTTCCATTGATGCCAAAAAACTCAATATTTTAGTGTCTGTAAAAAGCAATGGACAGTAAAAGCCATTCGGTACAATTTAGGGAGGGTGTTCCCGATCATAAGTTGTATAGTTTCACATATTTGTTCATTCTCTGTTACAAACGGCGGACAAATAAAAAGAAATAAGCGAGTTGATAAAAGTAAAACAAAATTTGGATAGGACACTATTATCTACTGATAATAGTATCCAATCCAAAATTCTGTTTTCCATTAATTCTCTAATTTCTACTATTTGAACCACCTTCCCTATATTGAGTTAAAAAAGCTTCAACTTTTCTTTGCTCTTCACTCATACTAAAATATTTTTACGATTTTGTTAATCCTAGCAACACAGCATCCCAAAATTGCAAAGCACGATATGTCACTGATTTTTTTTTTGTTCACTACTTTTTGAATGCCTAAATCAGCACAGGTCTTATCATCTCCATTTAATATTGTTCTAATGAGAATCAATTGAACGGAATGTTGTAAATTATTTTTGATGTACTTTAATCCCAAACAATTTTATTAGTCTAATTTCATGTCAAAACTAAACAATCTGACATTTCCTTTTCCTTATGAATTAAAATTTAAAAAAAAAAATGTACTTATAGAAATAAGATTTTTTTTTCTTTCACAACTGCAATGGTATGAAAAAGAAATAGATAAAATTGTTGAGGATTAAGATAAGTCAAAAATAATTTACATAGCTCTTTACCAAAAATTTGATTTAATTTAATCAAAACTAGGATGCCACAGTGAAAATGTTATGTAATTTAATTGAAACTAGCATGAAATGTAGAATTCAGACCCTTTTAACAATATAATTAGAATATCTTTACTTGGCTTAATTGAATAACTTTAGCCTACTTGTGCATTATCTAAAAAATCTCAGCGCAAGATTTGGGCATTGTTGGTCCAAAATGACCATAAAGACCCCCAAAAGCACTGTTTCTTTTAGCATAGTGAACTCCTGTATATTTTCAGTTAGCCCTAAAATATGACCAGGATTATTCGGAGATACTCACACAGAGACAAGCAAAGAGAAAAATCTATCATTTACTTGGCTGGTTGGTCAGGCGATTTGTAGGGCTATGGGATATTGTGAAGAAATAGTGTAACTAAATTGAAGAAAAAAAACTTTAATGGCAACAAGGATTGTGTAATTGAATAAATCAGTTCAGGTGAAGAGAGGAAAATGAATGTTTTAGATTGATCAAATTTGGGTACACGTAAACTGTTATTATTCTGCTTCATGAGTAGTTACAGAAATTATTTTTCAATTTCCATCTTTTATTTCTCTTTCTTTCCAGTTTGTGAATATTATGCACATATTGACTGTCAAGATTTTGTTGTGAGTGATTGTAAAGAATGTGCAACGTATATACCACAGAGAGATCTGGTGAGTTATTTACCATTCTTTACTATTTGTCCAAATTTTGAAAATAGAATAGTAAATCTAATGGTGAAAATGGAGAGTGGGTATGCGGGGATACAGCGAATACCTGCTATTCAATTTCTTGTTTATTTGCATGTTCAATGTTTACTAATGGAGACCATGTAACACATTATCCTATGTCAAATGAGCCACAGGTACTTACAAAATTCCTGCTGCATGGATTCATTTGGCATATCACAGCAATCATCATACCTTATAACTAGTTTCCCGAAGCCAGACGTACCGCATGTCCATACCCCCCCCCCCCCCCGAACCTTCTGTACTGCATGTCCATAGCCCTCCCCCCTGAACTGGTGGTACCACATATCCACCACCCCCCCCCCCCGAACTGGCTGTACCGCATGTCCATTACCCCACCCCACCCCACCCCACCCCACCCCACCCCAAACCAGCCTTACCGTACCATACCATACTATATGCCTCTTCCCCCTAACCTAGCCTTTAACTTTTATGAGTTTTCATAACTATTGAATTGATCAAGTGAAAAAAAAAGATCAGAGAAAGAATTCAAAATACAGGAGGTTAAAATTTCATTGACAGTATTTACCCTGCTAATTTTTCTGTGAATTTCAGCCAGTAGATCTGTTTTATCAAAATCAGAACATGATTGAGATGAAAATGAACTAGCATTCCAAGGGAAATTATGAATCACCTCCACCCATATATGTAGCTCTTTACCACATTCATAAATTTAGCAGTGGTGGTGGTATAAATTCATTTCTTTGGCTGTAATCATTAAAAAGTACTAATTTTAAGAAAATAACTAGCTTGTATGCTTCTGGACACAAACTAAGGGACCAATTTAGCATAAACTTTCATTGAAAATTAAACCCACAAATAACAACCCATCTAGGAGAGTTTTTTTGAGAAAACAATACTTTTCCCTACACATCAGGATATGTGCATATGAATCTTCAAGTTTCTATGAAGGGTTAGAGCTGGATGATACATAGATATGAGAACCCATGAATAATGTAAACCCAGCAACAGTGTTTAAACCGGTCTGTTGTGGGAGCTATGGTGATTAATAAAATTGAGATAATCTGATGTTTGATCCTTATTGATAAACAACCTTTCATAATTTGATGCTGTGTTCATAAAGATAGAAAAGAGCTATCAACAACCAATGTTGAAATGAGAAGCTCAATACTTGATAGCTGGGTTGTATAGATAGATTTAAATCTTAATTTGAGAATGAATTAACATACAAGAATCAGAGAGATGATGTAGATATTCTAGAGATATTTAGTTGACTGGTCTTGTGACAGTTTCTATCGAAAGACTAACAAGACCTATGTCTTTTGGCAGTATACTTTGTTGAAGGTGATCAATTAAAACATTGGAAGGGTTGGCCTATAAATAGATTATTTCTCTTACCTTGGTCTCCAATATTGTTAAATGAACTTTTGTTAATTATTTTTGAATATTTATACACATTTATATATCTTTTGTGATATACCACTCATACTTTGTTTCTTCTTGACCTTGATTTATAAAAAGATTGTATTATGAAATGGAACATTGAAAATATATTTGATGCAGATCACTAGTAATATTACTCTAGATTGAAACAAATATAATAATTAGCTTGTAAAGAATATCATGCTTCAAAAAGATATGAAATCCAAATCTATTAATGAAATGATGAAACTGCCAATCGAACAGTTTAAGAAATATGCATATTTGAGGATAAAGATGGTCAAGAGGTTTGGCTGAATTAATATGGATCAACCTGATGTATAAACAAACAAGTTCTTTATTACTCTAACCATGTTAAAGTCATCAGTTCTATCAGAAAAGGATATTGTGCTTGGTTATTGCATTCTGACTCCTCAATAGCATTAGTCAAATGTCTACTGACAATAAATTAAATTTGATATGTAAGCTAGAGTCTCCTGTGTTGAGATTATATGCTTTAATCTAAATTTAGTAGTTACATCGGCGAAGAACCAAGAAATCTTTTCTTTAGGAGTGAAAGACAAAATGAATAAACCAGAAACATTGATATTGTATATTTATAACAAATTTGTAAAAAAAATATTAGTAAGTCAACAGTCTGTCTGAATTTTGATTCTGTTTGAAGGAATTTTGTGAATGGAGTTGTCATTACATGAAAAGTCCAAAATGTTTCTTTTTGATGAGAAGAATTATATTTGCTTTTATTTAAAGAGGCTATGGTTTTTATGCCCCAAATTTTCATATAGTTACATATGTGAATATTCATAATTTGAACTTAATATGCATGTGTGCATTTCTATTTTTAAATGCTTTGCAACAAGGGTTGGTAGTGAGACGTATGAAGAATGGTTTACTGGAAACTGCTCGATCTAAACGTGATGATCACTACTGAATCAATCTACATGCAGCTGTAAAGTATAGCCTATGCCTATGCAATCACCTAACAACATCCACATTTGCACCGTGAGTGTACATTTGAGACAATTATAATAAATTCAATCAGTTAATCATATGATGATTTTTGTTACTTTTTCTAGTTAACTGTTGTCCATTTCCACCATTGGAGAGAGGGAAATTTACCAGCCAACTCCAAGTGTGTGTCCTGTAAGAAGACTTGTTGGTCATCTGAGTGCCTGGCAGGCATGCGGTGTGAGTGGTGTGGGGTCACGGTAAGTATTATCTCCTCTTTTCTTTCTTTATACACCTTTCAAGAATACATGATACTCTTCTATCAGTAGACATTTTCAAGGGACTTGTTTGAATAAGACAAAAGGATTCTTTCATTCTTATACAGGTTGTCCAAAAATTATCTTTACAATTTCAAAAATCTATGAAAAAATAATTGAAAAAAAATTGGAAAGGTGAACAATAGGTTACTTCTCTCACCCTTTTGTTTGGGCATTGATCACAAAAAATGTCTCAATTTTCAAAGACCCGAACAAAGGGATTAATTAAGCATGAAGTCACTTTGCAACTTCATGTAGGGGGTATTTAAAAAAAATTTCTTTCTTTTTTTTTTTTCCAGACGTAAGAAGTGAATATTGAAAATTTTCAGCCATCTAGTTACTTTGGTATGGCTTGTATGTGTGATACATACATGCATAGCCAGCCAGACTATCTCAGAAATTGAAGAAATCTGTGTTGACAATTTTGGTGACAGTTTTGGTTGACGGTTTCTAATACAGACTAATAAAGTTTTCTTTTACAAACACTAGTACTCTTCTGCTCGGGTGCTATTAGAACCACATTTACACAATATTCAATTTCCAGCCAGGTACATAAATTGTTTCCCAATCAATAGATCAGAAGGGATGAACTGATTCCTTGGCTGCCCTGGTCACCTCATACAACTCCTATGGACTTCCTTTTTGTGGGGGATACATTAAAGACAAAGCAAAGAATCTGCCAAGTTATATCCACCGTTGGTGAATAGATCCTACTGTGGATGGAAATTGAATATCTTCTGGATGTACTTTATGTGACTAGTTGTTCCCATCGAGAAGTGTACTGATGCTTTGTCTTATTCTTCAACAAATCTCAGACAATTATGTTGATATTTGTATTAATAGATTTTCAAAATTGTAAAGATAATTTATCGACATCTTATATCATTGACCAATAATTCTCTATTGAATAAATGCTGAATAAGTTCTTAAGAGGTGCAATTGTCAGTAATAGCGTAGAATGTGGAGCCGAGTTCAAACTCTTGATGGGGCTGGTTATGTCCACTATATGGAAGGTATGAATCCATCTTCCAGCTTTGGGTAATGTAGCAGATTTGGCTCTCTAGCTTTGCGAAGGTAACCTGTTTGGGAGGACTACTTAGATTCCAAACCAGGGAGTGGAGTCCCCTTGAGGTAGTTTGATGTCCTTCTGGTTATTCCTGCAGACAAGTTAATGCCAGATGTGCAGAGCCGAGAGGGGGATTCAAGTGATGGGGCATCTCCATACCCTTTGCTCAGGCATTCACCTCTGAGGGGATTGGGGTGCACATTCTATTGTCAGTGGAGACAGAACATGGGCCATTCATCAAGTCTTTTTTAAAACTTTTTAAAAATTTTAACAAGTAGGATTTTTTGCTTTTCATTTGATCTGTGAGTTCTCATGTTTCAAGACTTTTTCAAACTTTTTTTTATCTTTTGCTTTTACTACTTGATCCATCACAGGTAAAAGAGACTTATCTACCCGGTCCCTCTGCGCTGAACTCCAATACTCCCCCCCTACAACCCACTCTTCATTGAATGAATTAAAGTCATATGGAATATGGTAGTGTATTAGTCAATTTTATGTAAGAAAGTCCACATTTGGCAAATATTGGACTGAACAGCACCTTAGTCTTGGCATCAACTTGTATACAAGTGTTTGCTTGGATAGTCTAATGGTTTGCGCATTTGCCTCACACATAGGACTTGGATTCAATTCCTGTTGTGAGTGAAGTGTGAAAAACTCTTCATTAGAACAAATTTCGCTATAATCTCAGAAGCTGAGTACACTTTGAACTGACTTGAGACTCGCAAGGATCACTCTACTGACACATGTAAGAGAAAGTAGGAGCCTCTCTTTCAATTCTCTGCTATCCTTTTGAATAGGGGAGGCCGCAACTTCACTCCTAATTGTACTTAATTAGCTGCTGAGTGCACAAGGAAATTTGTCCTTATGGAATTTTCCACAGTCTTCGCTCAGACTGAGAATTGAACCTGTGAGGCAGACCATCTATAATATTTCAGTTATATGAATCAATTATGGCCCATTTATACATTTTTGTCTTTTTTACTTTTAGAAAATTTCTGTATTTTTTGGTATTGACGTAAAGATGTATGCTCAATTAATCATATTTTGGCCCTTAGGCTCTTTCCGTTTCTGGGCTGAAGTCTATTCAGGCTGATGGTTGATCCGCCATTGTGTTTTTTTGGTTTTAAAAAAAAATTTTCGTCATTGTAATGTTTTTGATCTTTCTCTCTTTTCCTTGCGACAGGCTCATGCCACCTGCTATAAACATTTGCCAGAAGAATGTAATTTTGGTAGTTTACGGGAGATCATGTTGCCCTCCAGCTGCCTAACCATCCCTCGAATGGATGTTAGCATGGAAACTTTGCTGGGTCTCAATAATAAGAAAACAAGTAAGTATGGAAAGTTTTGTGACTGACAGGTTTTGTCTCTCTCTCTCCTTCTCTGTCTTGTCTCTCTCTCTCCTTCTCTGTCTCACTCTCTCTCCCCTTGTCTGTCTCACTCTCTCTCCTTGTTTGTCTTGTCTCTCTCTCTCTCTCCTTGTTTGTCTTGTCTCTCTCTCTCTCCTTGTTTGTCTTGTCTCTCTCTCTCTCCTTGTTTGTCTTGTCTCTCTCTCTCTCCTTGTTTGTCTTGTCTCTCTCTCTCTCCTTGTTTGTCTTGTCTCTCTCTCTCTCCTTGTTTGTCTTGTCTCTCTCTCTCTCCTTGTTTGTCTTGTCTCTCTCTCTCTCTCCTTGTTTGTCTTGTCTCTCTCTCTCTCCTTGTTTGTCTTGTCTCTCTCTCTCTCCTTGTTTGTCTTGTCTCTCTCTCTCTCCTTGTTTGTCTTGTCTCTCTCTCTCTCTCTCCTTGTTTGTCTTGTCTCTCTCTCTCTCTCTCCTTGTCTTGTCTTGTCTCTCTCTCTCTCTCCCCTTGTCTTGTCTTGTCTCTCTCTCTCTCTCCCCTTGTCTTGTCTTGTCTCTCTCTCTCTCTCCCCTTGTCTTGTCTTGTCTCTCTCTCTCTCTCCCCTTGTCTTGTCTTGTCTCTCTCTCTCTCTCCCCTTGTCTTGTCTTGTCTCTCTCTCTCTCTCCCCTTGTCTTGTCTTGTCTCTCTCTCTCTCTCCCCTTGTCTTGTCTTGTCTCTCTCTCTCTCTCCCCTTGTCTTGTCTTGTCTCTCTCTCTCTCTCCCCTTGTCTTGTCTTGTCTCTCTCTCTCTCTCCCCTTGTCTTGTCTTGTCTCTCTCTCTCTCTCCCCTTGTCTTGTCTTGTCTCTCTCTCTCTCTCCCCTTGTCTTGTCTTGTCTCTCTCTTTCTCTCCCCTTGTCTTGTCTTGTCTCTCTCTCTCTCCCCTTGTCTTGTCTCTCTCTCTCCCCTTGTCTTGTCTTGTCTCTCTCTCTCTCTCTCTCTCTCTCCCCTTGTCTTGTTTTGTCTCTCTCTCTCTCCTTCTTTTTCTGTACAACCATTGCCCAATTTGCTTATCCTCCCATGCCTTATTACCAAATGATCTTCCATTTACATTTAGAAATTTACTCTGTGCAATTTGAAAATGAATTCATAGATTACAAGATGTACCTGCAACATTTAGTTCTTAAGAGCAGCAATTTGCATAATGTATGGCAAACAGTTGCCTTGGTAACCTTTATATTTTATCATCTAATATTCCATTTAAACCCATTTATCTCAACTGATCTTAGTTCCATAGCGTTTATGTGTAATTTGATTCGCTTTCTTTTGTAAGTCTATTTTCAATTTTTTAAGGTGTACTAAATATAGGCCTGTAGGCATGTGGGATAAAGTGGCTTTCATAATTTTCAAGCTGCAATTCTTGGGTGAGAATTATTGGTAAAATGTTGTCTATAATTTTGAGAAAAGTCATTAACACTCAAAGAAATTTTTAAGGTGATGGAAGTCTAATCTTTCTGGGAGGAAGTCCAGATCATAGACAGGGAACTTGAAAAAATCTGGTTTCAGATCACATTTCTGGGAGAAAGTCCAGATTGTAGACTGGGAATGGTGTTAGAGAGTGAGAAAACTCAGAAGTAGTATACGTGAACATGTTGGCCAAATGTATAGATCAGATGTGAGTGGAATTCAACTTGATGTGACTCTCACAGGGACACAATATGATGATGCTACTTAACAAAAAAAATGAGTGAAAAAAATCTGTGACCTATGTTAAAAGCATTACTGTGATAGAAAAAAAATTCTGCTTGTTACCATTACTTGACATGGAAAAAAGTGTCTTATACCTGGGGAGGCTGTGGAATCTGAGGCCCTCAATAGGCAAGGTTGACCATGGGTGAGCAGCTTGCTAGCTGTTATGCCTGGACATTTAGTATGAAGGAGGTGTGGTGCCTAAGTTCCTTTCTTTCCTCTTGAGCCTGCTGATGGCATCCAAAAGAAAGAAGTGCTCAATATGTTTGGAGATCAGCATGGCTGTGGAGGAAGCCTTCTCTGTCATCCACCTAGGTACTAGACAGGCTTGACATTGCTTAACTTTGGTTGTTGGAGAACCAGAGTTCTTGGCTGAAGCATTGTGTGAATAACCAAAATAACTACTGGTCTGGTTAGTCATTCCATGGAGACCAGTGCCTTTTGGCAGCCTGCTGTGTTTGGAGTGATCAGTGAACTTCAGTCACATTTTACTAGTGATCACTAAAAAAGTCTGAATTAAAAAAAAAAAAAAGTGTAAATGCTGCCAGACAAAAACTAAAGGATCAGTTTAGCATAAACTCACATTGAACCTCTCACAAAAACTTATTTGGTGGGGTGGGGGGGGATTTTCAAAAAACAAAAAAAACATTTTCCCAACCCATATAAAGGGGTGTGTTCGTTTGTGTGCATGCAAAATTTCAGGTTTCTTTTATGAACAGTTAGGGCTGGATAGTTAGTCTTGATAGATATATCTGAATGTCAAATCACCATCATCATCATCAGTCTTTTAACGTCCGTCATTGGACATAGACCTTCCCATGGATTTGCCACTATTCTCTATCATGGGTGTCACGGAGCCAGTATTTCCGGAATTTGTCTAGTTCATCTCTCCATCTTGTGTTCTGTCAGCCTCGGTTTCTCATGTGATCTTTGGGGATCCATGTTGTCAGTCATGATGTCCATTGGTTGTCTTTCATTCTTGCCACATGGCTTGCCCATTGCCATTTGAGTTTCTTAATAGTTTCTATGATGTTTCAGACTCCCGTTTTCTTCCTTATATACTGTGCTGTCTTGTGATCTCTCCATGTAAGGTTGAGCATGATTCTCAGTTTGTAGGTCTGTCTCTTGGTTAGGTTCCATGTTTCAGCTCAGTAAGTGACTATCGGGAGAATGCATTGGTTGTATACTCTTCTTTTTAGGATCATTGGGAATCTGGTTTTTGAAAGTTGAGCTTGCTCTGCCAAAGGCTTGCCATCCCAGAGTGATTCTTTGCTTGATTTCCTCCTCTTTTGAGGATATCGTGGAGATTTGTTGTCCTAGGTAAATGTAGTGGTCTATGTTGCCGAGTTTTGCATAACTTTTTGAAGGAAGAATTATTAGAAGATTACAACTTCATTTACACTTCTGGAAAGGTCTTGAATATAGGCCAGAAGGAAAGCACCAACTGTTGGTGTATCTGATGGATATGGCAAACAAAGGAACCAATGTTGCATCAGAAAGAATTTATATCTGTTGGAAAATGCTGTTGGCCCTTCCTACCCTTTCCATGTGAAAAACAAGTGAGCATCACTGTTTGTTGAGTATTCACTAACATATGAAAAAGAACACTGTATGGTCTTGCTGAGAGTGTAGAGACCACAATAACCCAAGCTGGTGTGGAAAGAGGTTACTCTTCAGCACGCACAGTAATTTATTGTACTTTTTATGATAAAAATTGTACAAAGGAAATTTTTGGGGTAGGTAAAACTTGCAGAAATACTGTTGCAATTATACTGTTTAAAAAAGATGCGGTACATTCTTTTTAGCTATTGAATCTCAAAGTTGAAGTGACAAAGCTGATCCATGACAGTTTATTTTTTTGATCCCCACAGAACGTATTGATTTGATCAAAATGAGATTGTTGTAGTTTCAGCTCAAGTTTATTTTTATTAATTCATTCATATAAAAGAAAAAAATCAAGACATTTCATATGTGCTCTATTTAGTTGCCTATTTTAAAGACTATAAAAGGTTCAACGAGTTTTACAGATGATTTAACTCCTAGTCAAAAAGTTTTGGCTGATTCATTCTATGGCCTCCTTCAGATGTACTATCCAAATATGATGATGATGATAAATAGAATTTTTCAAATGGTAATAACACTACAATGTTGGATTCAGGTGATATCATTTTCATTTCCTTGGATTACCATACCTTGTCCCTGGAGTTGTGGACGTCACATCAGGTTGAAATCTGTACTTGTCTGACATACACAGTTGATGTGTTCATGTGGGCTGCTTCTCTGATTTTTTTCAGTTCTCAGCCGTGTCTGCAGTTTATTATATGGACTCTATGTAGCAGGCTATAGAATGGAATCGGCTGAAATGTAACAACACAAAGAACGAAGAGTTCGATCGTCCGGAAAACTATTTGAATATTGATGACCCTTCTCAAAACTATAAAAAGTTGTTTGATAGAATGGGCCAATCTGTTGAACTATTCTAACTTGCCCTGTTAGATTGTTTTAAAATTAATTTTTCTTTCTTTTTATTTTTTCAAATTTTTTATTTATTTTTTTTTCAACAAGCAGTGTAAATTTTCCAACTACATTTAGGTTCATCATCATTATCAGCCATTTAAAATCCATTTGAGACATGGGCCTTTCCTATTTTCCACCATTTGTTTTGCTGTATCTTGGCACCAAAACATTCTAAACTTATCCTGATCATCACACCATCTTACTTTTTGATGTCCATGATTCCATTCATGATTTTGTCTGATATCCCTGCAGCATGGCCTGCATGTCCATAGCCATTTGAATTTGCTTATTGCTGAAAGGATAACTGTTTTTCTCTAATATATGATATAGCCCTAGGTTAGCAAGCCTCTAGCAGAGCAAGTTCAATCTTTTAGAACAAAAAGATTCCATTAGTTATAAAAAGAAGGGTCTACTACCATTGCATCTTCCCAATAGTTACCTATGGAATTTCTCACCATTCAAACAATCAAATTATGAAAGAGTTCTATTTTATTGAACAGAAAATGGCAAGTTTGATCTTCAAAAGCAAAAAAGATCCTAATGGTCTTGAAAAAGGTTTACAGTCAGCACATCCTCTCGATAGTAAACTGTGGAGCTGAAACATGGAACCTAACCAAGAAATTGTCTATCAAACTGAGAATCATACAATGTGCACAGGAAAAAATCATGCTAAACATTACTTGAAAAGATCACATTCAAGTTCAATTATACAAATTCTGACCCTCATCACCATGAGGGATAACATGAAATTTGAATTTGGTTCAATTTCCTAATTACATTTTGTAGGTGACATCCAGAAAAATACTTCTAATTGAAATTTTTCTTTGAAAATTGTCTTTTCCAGAAACGGGCTTCTGTTAATTTTTTTAAAGCAGGGAAATTATCTACAAGAAAATAACAAGTCATTTTCTGAAGAAAATTGAATATGTGGTTGAACAAAAGTTGATTAGATGGCTAGTATTAGAAACCTTCCACTTATGGAGCTGAAACATGGAACTTAATCAAGAGACAGACCCGTAAGCTGAGAACCATGCAACGTGCACATGAAAGAATAATGCTGGGCCTCACATGGAGAGACCACAAAACAGCACAGCACATCCGGGAAAAAACAAGAGTTTGAGACATCATAGAATCCATAAAAAATCTCAAATGGTGGTGGGCTGGCCATGTTGCAAGAATGGCTGAAAATCGATGGACATCACGACTCACAACATGGATTCCCCGAGACCACATGCGCAACAGAGGCCGGCAAAATGTTAGATGGAGAGACGAGCTAGACAAGTTCAGGAAGTACTGGCTCCGTGATGCCCATGATAGAGAAGTGTGGCAAATCCTGGGGAAGGTCTATGTCCAACGACGGACGCTAAAAGACTGATGATGATGATGATGATTAGAAACCTTCAACCAAAACTTACAACATAGGTTTATACACTTCAAATTGATCTGACTGGCTAGCTAGCTGTGCATCACATGCACAGGCTGTACCAATGGTGCTAGAGGGCTGAAATTTTCACCATTCACTCCTTATCATGTCTAGAATAAAACATTTTAGTTTTTCAAAAATTCCCTCTAAATAGGTTTTAAAGTATGTGTGAGTTTGGGTTCAATTTTCAATGTAAGTTCATGCCAAATTGATCTCTTAGTTTGTGTCTGGCAGTATTTGAAAATTCAAACCTTTTTGATTATTACTATCAAATACAAGGCAAGAGAGATAATTCATTGATCACCCCTTTTTCCAATTTTTTAATTGATAACCTCAATATAGCATGCTGCCAAAAATTTTGGTCCCATGACAGTTTCTATTGAGTATTTGATTAGACCTACGTATTATTTGTTGAATCATTTTTTCTTTATACCTTAAAGAAATTGACCTTTTTAAACCGTTGAATGGAAATACAACTAGTATTCCAAGGGAAATTATGAATCACCGCAACCTAAAAATGCTATGTTAGGGGTGATCTTTTAAAAAGGTGGTGATCAATGTATAAGTTACTGCTCTTACCTTTTGTGCTGTGATTACATATTGATGCAATCACTAAAAATGCATTTTGGAGAGGAATTAAAGAAACCTTACAAACATTTTCCATACTCATTGAGAGGAGTGTGTGTACAAAGGGCTTGGCAGAGTCCAGATAGATGCATGCATATAAATGTCGAAACAAATGAATAACCTAAACCCAGCAATCATGATCAAACTGGTCTGTTTCGGTTAGCGGTGATTAACAGAAGAGGTATCAACTATTCCTTGAAATGGAGTCATCTGAACAGCAATCTCTTTATTTGCGACTATTATTTGATATTTTCTTACCTCAAATCTCGCACATATTTTCCACTTATTCCATTTAACACCCCTTAATGGAGTATTGACAGTGGTTGATATTTGGTTTCAGTTCATTTTGGTCATTTGTGAGTTAGCCTTTAGATTACACCAAACTTTTCATTTATTTACTTGCTGAGCCCATGGAAATTCCACAAGTGTTCACAACTAAGATATCCTCATTACTTTATATATATTTCTGCTATTAAATTGATTTGGTAATATATTACTTATAGAATGTTTCTATATTAACTATAATAACAAGCAAAGGCAAATTAAACTAATATATAGAATATACCCATAAAAAATGGTAGGGTTATTTATTAGCACCAAAGAGCCTAAAGCTATTTTATCAGATAATTTTTGATAATTCTAGTATCCTTATTTTCTATGGTTTTTTTTTTTCCCTTAAGTCTCACCTCAACTGAAGCTGTTTTAAAGGATCATCGGACATAAAGTCCCAAGTTTCTATGACATTATCTTCTTTGTTATTTCATAATAGGGAGTTAAGTCAACCAATGTGAAAACAAACAGAAAAGGAATTAGCATATATGCCTATTATGTTTAGATTTTTAGAAGCTAAATATTGTGTTTTTTTTAGAGTAAGAGAATTCATAGGCATAGGGTCAATTTGGTTCATTCCATCAAGTCTATCTTTTCTTGAACTGAGCTACTGTTCTAGCTGATAATGTAGACTTCGATAGTCTATTCCAGTCTGAGATAGCCCTGGCAGAAGAGAAATGACTCTTTTGTCTCGGTGAACTTTCAATTTGTAATCATGCCCACAAGTGCGTGTGCGTGTGATTTGGCTGCATGCAGTGATGGGAGTGATCAATTAAAATCTCTTGTATTTTGTTGCATCGCAAAAAAGTTGAATTTTCAAGGAACAAGTGTGAACACAATATGAGCAACCAATTTAGCAAGAAAGACTTATTGTGGGTAGATTTTCAAAAAAATAAAGATTTGTTTTTTTTTTCTGGAGATGATTGGTGTGCCACTGCTGGTATCACTTGGAAACCAACATTGAGAGTTTTGGTCGACAGTTTCTTATATTTTTTGATACAGCAAAAAGTTAGAATGATTTTAACATTGGTAAACTGAGAAGCTCTCATAAAGTGCATACCTTTGTCAACATCATTGTTTAAAATTGTTCAAAAACTGTATGAAAGTCATTTTATGTAGAGCCATGATGTAGGGCAGAAACTGTAGAAAATTCCTGGATCTGCTCCAAAATGTAATCATTATCTGTACAGCGCATCACAATAGCCTGCACATGTACGAGAACTAATTATCCAAAAAAAAATCATCCAAAATTATCCCCCCCTTTCCCTCCCCCTCTTCCCATCAAAATTTCTGTTGGACTCATTATATTCTTTCAGATCAACTGTGATATATGAGAATTTTATTTTATTATCTGTGCTGACCATTTTTCATTTTACACTAAACTAAAAAAGTTTTTTTTTCTTTTCCATGTTCTCCTCTCCCTTTGGGCTGCTAGATGTACCAAGTAAGTATCAAGGTCTCTTGTGAAAATGACAATTTACATTGCATGTCTTTTTTTAAAATGTTTTCACATAAAACACCATATTGGTAACCTTGTTATTTACTAATTAGATATTGTGAGTATGTGTTATGATGGGGCTTTCAACTCTCTCGAAGACACTTTGGATGAGAAAAGTGTTATAACTGAATCAAGATCTGGTTGTGTTGTGATTTACTGTGGTGAAGTAGCAACATAAACAATGTTTTATGAAAAGAATATATTTTCCACACTATAAGATGCTTTTTGGTCGGTCGGTCGGTCTCAGTTGTGTTAAACAACTGGAATAGGACAGGAGGAAGAGCTGTGATGTGATCAAAATAACACCTATTTAGAAGAAAAAAAAAAGCAAAAAATTGCCAAGTTAGACAGTTCTTTATATGGAATGACTGATCTTTAACAAATATGGAAACTATTGTTTTTATTTTCTGTAATGTTTGTTAAAACTGTTACGATTGACAATACTTAGAGAAATGACAAGATCTGGAAATGTGATTTGTTATGCATTAACCTTTCTGTGACCTTTAAGCAGAAGAAATTTCTGTTTTGATGGACTTTGATTGAGTTGAAGCATTTCCTTGACATGGATTTCTATTTGTTCTCAGCAACTCACTTAGTAACTGACAAAACCAATCTACAAAAATTCAGTTGGTTCAAGTGCAAGAAGAAAAGTCAAGGCTGAGGTGACATCTACTTCTATAATGAACTGTGATTTTTAAATGTGTCTATAAGATGCTTTTCAGTGTAGAGGTGGTTTTGTGTTTTATTTACCCACTGCTATTATGTTATAAGAGGTGTGGTGTATCACAGGTTGTTTTTTTTTTTGTTTTTTTTTTTCTTCTGTAGTTTTGCTAAGCATCAATTGTTACTAATAATCAAAACTGTCAGCAAAAATCGCCTAAACTTTTCAATTTCCTGATAATTTCAAGTTAAAACTGTTATATACTCATTTAAAGCCCACTCAACAAATGAAATAACCATACACTAAGACTCCAGAACAAATAATTGTTAGAAATTTTACACTTATTTCAATTCAAACTTACTGTTTTTATGACTTGCCAGTTTTTCGGGTGAACCACCCTAACTTCCTCTTCCTCCTACTACTGCTACCACAACTAGTAATGCTGCTATTACTACTACTCCTTCTACTTCATTTAGAATCCATTTGAAATAGTAAATCTCAGATATGGATGTATGGGTGGTGGACATATTGAACTTATGCTTCTTGTTTTTCTGTCTAACATTATACCCTTCCACTGAAAGGTAACAATTTTGCTGATGAAAATATCTCCTTGCCATAATTTGAAACGAGGGACTCTTCCACTGTAAAAAAAATTCAGGAGTTCTTAAAAACATAGAAATTTAAATATACGCATGATCTTAGTTTCTCGGATATTTGTGAGTTTATGCATCAATTTGATTATCTTTGGCTACAAAGTATTTGTCTTGTTATTTAGGTTAAACATTTTAAAGTTAGTTTGTTTGTTTGGAATTGATTTTCAATCTTTTCAGTATAAATCATTTGCCATTATTGGATTCAATATTTTCTTTAGAATATTGATAATTTGAAGTGTTATCGAAATTCTAAGGCAAGATTTTGATCGTAAACCTATGAGTGAAATCATGTTGTATTATTTCAGGTGTATGTTTCCGTGTGTACCTGGCTAGCTGTTGTGTTATACTCTTTCCAGTGCCTGATGAAGGGTCTTTCAGGGTAATCTCTGCACGTACCCACACTCATATCCCCTTCTCCAAATATATAACGAAGATCTGAACCCTCTTTAAAATTACCTTTATATTTACTAGTTTATCTAAGTACTAAGAAGTTTTTATAAGAGATGTACTCACTTTTCTGTTTAAATGTATTCCTTTGGTGTTTCATGTAATGAATGGAATTCTCTATAGAAAAAGCAGTTATTTGTCCAAAATTAAGAATTACACAATTCATTTTTTCAATTGAGCTTTTATTTTTTGACAGAACATTGGTCATCACTGATTTTTGCCTTCTTCCTAAAATAAGTTGGTATGTTAATGACTCTTCATTGAGAAAAATCTTTTTTTTCTTTAGGCCATCTAAACTCTTCATCCCATCTTCTATGTAGACACACATTATGGATTTTATTATTTACACCTGGACAAATGAATGAGTGGTCCAAAATGTGTCTACATCAAAGATGGAAAGATGAGTTTATATTTATCCGAATAAAAGTTAGTGAGATTTTTATGCTGTGTTCCTAAATCGAAAGAACAAAAATTTCAAACCATCTTGATTTTCTTCAGAATATAATCAAATGTTCATAGACCCAGAAAGGTTCAAATTTGTAAATATATTTCTCAACTTTAGTTCTTTCAGTATTTTTATATAGTGAAATACTTATATCCATTTGAAAGCTATACATGCAAATTTGTATGTCTAATTGTACATTTACTTGGTTATCTATTTTGTCTAATTCCTGTTCTAAACAAAAAGTTGTAATGTATTGGTCCATGTGAAATAGATTAACACTGCTAAAAAAAACAATTAAAAGTCTTTAATAAAATGATAGGATGTTATATATCACAGAATCACTGGTTTGAAACTAACACACTTTTTCTTTTGTTCAAGTATTTGCCTATGTAAATAACACAGCCATTTTTGACAGATATGCTCGTATTACAAAAAAGGCAACTAAAAAATGTGAAAAATCTACGTAGATGTATACTTTCTGTGAATTGATATGTTGGGAATATCTGAATTCTGTATCAAGTTTTTTTTTTTTTGTTAGATCAATTGAATAAAGTGAGTTTTTGGATTGGTTCATTCATTAGTAGAAAACATGCCAACCTGTCATTAAACTCTACAGATAACTGCCATGACCGATACCATTTGCCTTTTATTGAACTCTACAGATCTGCCATGACCTCTACCAGTTGACTCTTACCTTTTTGTTTTGTTTATCTTTTAGATTTTAATGAAATGAAGGAGTTTGACCCTTGTGTAGCCAAGCTTGTTTCTTCCTCTCCATAAAGTCATTATTTTCTACTGAATGAAACTTTGCCAAAATTTTATTAATAAGAGTCTGAGCCAGCAAACATTTAGAATGTTTTTTCTTACTTTTTTTTTTTTTATACCTCTCTCTCTCCTTTTCTCTCTCCACTTTTCTTTCTTTTATTGATCTCTCTTTCTTACTCTATTTTCTCCTCCTCTCCTTTTCCCCTTCTTTCCTTCTTTCAGCTTTCATTTTTGTCAGGCTTATGGAGTGTAGATATTGTATCACTCTGTTACTGTAGATGTTTTTGTAGAACCAACCATCCCACCTGGACTGTGATAAGTTACATTGATACAATAATGTAATATATAGCTTGATGATATCGAAGTCACTGACATGTGACCAACCAAATGCAGTTGTTAGTTTTATATACAGAAATCAGTATTTGTAACAATCACATTTGTGTTAAGTTGAGATCTGTGTCTCTTTCTTTGCTCACTCTCCAAGTATCAATGATAGGGGATGGTGAGTGGGTGGAAGATGCTGGATTAAGGAAAAAGAAAAACAGATCTTATTAATTTATCCTTTCTGCTTCAATCAATTCAGTAAGTATTTCTAATTGATTTCTTTTCATTCAATCTTTCTCATATTGATTCTCTTTTCGTGTAATGTACGATCCTCCGCTTAATTATTATCTTATATAGGGTTAGTTATTGATAAATCTTTGGAAACATGACTTCCATTCTGCGAGCCTCTTTTAGAGCTGTGGGCTTCAAACTTGAACTACTCGGAACCCTTTTCAAAAAATAAATTTTCAAAGGAACACCTTCAAAAAATGACTTTTCCTTTTTCTTTATATTTACATATGTATTGTATTTGGGCCTTGGTTGTAGAATTATCTGAATGCAAAAACTCAAAATGAAAATACTCACTTTAATGGAAAAGTAAGAACAACTACTGTCCTGAAACTAAGATGTTTTCATTTAAAAAGGCCAAATGTAGTTCATTTTTTATAGTTTGTATTCAAGAAATTTATTTAATACCTGTTGAAGCCATGAAAGAGTCATGTAATGAAGAATCATTAAGTATATTGCGAAAATATCACTGTTTTGTGGAACCCCAGGGAAGGTTGCGTAGAACAATTTGAATACCGCTTTTTTAGAGGTTTACTAAAAATATCATCTTATATTAAAGCTGCTGTCACTTTTTGTTTGTTTGTTGGTTTCTATCATGCCATAGCGAATATTAATGGGAACACTGCCGTGATTGAATGTCCAACATTGAGGTAGTTAGGCAAATTGTATATCCATAATCCAACTCAGTTGCATTAAAATAGGGGAAATTGAGTTAGCAACCGATCAAGCAAGCAGCAGGCAAAGTTGGAATAGCTGCTGCTGATTACAGCTTTACTTCTTAGCCTACCTTGCCTGCTACTGATTTTGTTTGAATCCAGTATGAAGTACTGCTCAAAGCCAAATGGAGGGAAGTGGGGTCATTTTTTTTTTTTTTCTCTTGTACCAATCGATGATTTCTCTGCATATAACATGAAAAATCTCAAATTATCATTAAGTTCTTCATATTGGTATGATAGAATTTCTAATCAGTTGGCATTGTATTATATCTCTCATAGTCTGACCAATTGTATAGGCACCACAGATGACTTTGCAACCAGCTCCCTCTATCCATCTCAGTTCTGAGACTTGGAGTGTCAATCAACTTCATTCCTATCTGTCTTTTGGGATGTTGTCTTCCCATTTCTTTCTCCCTCTACCTCTCTCTCTCTCTCTCTCTCTCTCTTTTTTTCTTTTTCTTTTTCTTTTTTTTTTTTTTTTTTTGCATGATTGTTTTGGCCAGCCATGTTGATTGTGAGAATACTCCTACCATTTTAGCTTGCTTCTCTTTGTTATAAGTATAAAGCGGCATATTATTCACCTTTATTCAGGCGTGGATCTGTCCTGGTATTGAACCCTGGATCCTTTAAAACTGATTTTTTCCATTCATTAATTCATACATTTTTGCCCTTCTTCTATCCTGTATTTGTGATATGACAAAAGGAAGTCCAATTTTTCGACTTTTTCAAGTGCGATCATTTATCTCTATAAAACACTTTTTGGTTGGTTGATCAGTCAATTCTTAATTTGTTAAATATTATCTATCTCAGCAATATCATGGTGGATTGATGTAAAACTTAGTTCAGACCTTCAGGTGAACCATTATCTTCTTACTTTCCCTTCTTCCCCCTTCTGCTACTACTACTACCATGATAAGTAATGCTCAATCTCAATTTCCTCAGCTGTATCATGCTGAATTGATATGAAACTTGGTCCAGACCTTCGAGTAACCATCCTGCTCTTCCTCTTCCACCACCTTCTCCACCTGGTACTACCACCACTAATATTTGATGCATCATTGAGCTTATGGTTATTTATTAGATGAAAATCCAAGATGAAATCATTATTAATTTTTGTGCTACCATTCAACTCAATCTCTGTTGCTTTTTATCGTGTTAGGCCGGCTTCCCTTTGGCATTGAATAAATAAATAAACAGTGCAGATCGGAATAAAGTGAAGACGACTTGAGTTGTAATAAGAATTAACAAAAATTATGATTGAGGTGAATAGTAGCACAAAAATGAATGACACTGTATAGGTCTCAAGTGAAAATCTTTTTTTGTGGGAATGGTGAATAATGATTGATATGTATTTCATGCATGTGCTTCTATTTCAGCACGAACAGTATCTGAAGAGTGGTCGTCCAGTGGTGACTCCAAAGATGATGAGGATCGAGAGAGACGGTCACCTCGGGAAAAGGATGGGAAGGACAAAGACAAGGACAGTGATGGTCAGTAAAAGATAAAACTATAACAATTCCATTTTTAGAAATGTGTAAACTTCACTTTTTCAAAAAAAAGCTTTTTGTCAAATATTGACTTGTATTTTACATAATTAAATAACTACCCTAGAAGCCAACATATGTCGACTTTTTAAGCATAACGAATTTTCCTTAATGGATCATATAATTCTGTTTAGACCTCATGAACTTGACAGTCTGATGAGCACAATGCTGCCTCATGATAGTTGATTTATCCTTGAAAATTGAACTAAATCTGCATTAACAGCTAAGTTATGGAGTTGACTAATACGCCGATTATATTATATATTGTATTATGTTTTATTGGGAATGCTGAGTTTAATGTTTTGGTTAAAGATTTTTTTCTGATTTACACCATGGAATTTTTATTCATTCTTTTTTTCATTTTGTTTAATATCATTTTCTTTGTGTCTTGAAAATATAGAAAATGGTTATTTATCCCCTTCAAACTGCTTTTGTGACCAGGACAGTGATATTTTAAAATTTACCTATTTCTGATTGTACAATGGGTGCCTTGCATATTTTCATCGACACTTTTAGAAAATTACCTTTTTTTCTCCAATGCTCTCCTTGAATCTATCAAGATGAGGGTCAAAGATATGGACTTTGGGGGACAGTCTGTAGCCCATTTTACTATATTTCTTCACCATAATTTCATCTAACTCCATAGTTATTGACCTTGATATTGTCTTGGAAGCCTCAAACCACTGCAACAAAGCTGTCGCAAGCGGCTTTCCTTTTTCTAGTGAAGTTTTTAGGGAATTCCTTGCACTCCTGGATCTTCTTTCTGTGGTCCTACAAAGACACCAGCTTTAATCTTTGCTTTAGAGTGTGCTCTGCTATACCATTCTACCTGCAATACAGTAGTGTCCAGACCTTACTAGACAATGAGTATGGCTGGGCTGTCTTGGAAACTTCAAAATAATGGCGATTTTGATGGGTTTTTTAGTTTCCCTACTATCTTTACTTTGGGGCAGCAGGGACACCTTGGCGCACTGCAAGAGGCAAACTGGCCATAGCTAACCGAATTCTATGTGGGGATGAGCAATGTCATGTAAGAACCACTGGTTGACCGTGGGAAAATGTTGATGTCACAGCTCTAAAGGAGTTTGTAGCTTTCAAGTATCTTCTGTAATGAAAAAAAGGTAAATTACAAAATATCAATGTTCTGATCACAAAAGCAATTAGGAAATAACACTTACTACCCAGGAACAGGAAGAAAAAAAGTATAAAAATGTTCCTTAGTGTTATAAAAGTCATTAACAACCTTTTTTCACACAATTTAAATTCTTCTCAACTGTGATATGATCATGATATTTTACACCTGAAGAAGACTGTAGAAATTAATTGTGACCACATTGAAAATTAGATTAGTTTAATTTTCTACAAAAAGTTTGTATCTAAGAGTAAAAAAATTTATATCAAAATCTCCTGAATGGAAGGTCAACTTTTTTTTATTTCTCTCCCTTCAGCTGAGATTATCCGTGTCTTTGATGGCAATAACACAATGAAACGACGATTGTATAGGACAATTTCAGTGAATAAAAATGCCCCTGCACAAGTCATCCTGGTAAGTGCGTATATATATATATATATATATATATATATATATAAATTTTCTTTTTTTCCCCTCCTCATAATGTATATCGCTATATTCTGGCAGATTGTTCCATTGATCTTCTCAAATTTTAAAGTGATTGAGTTTTTGACATTTTTCAAAAATGGATCATCTCTTCTATGGTGGCTCTACAACGTCATGCAACTTGTTCATTTTGAACACTTTATATATATATATATCTGTATACATAGGTTTAGAAATGGATATATGATCCAACAGGATAAAACAATTAAAGAAAATGGAGCTGTTGCAGAAATATGTATGCTGCTATATACATATATATTTTCCTCTTTTTAGAATAGAACAGTCTGAACTAGTGAGATTTCATCAGATTTACTAAGAAATACAAATAAATTTGGGTTTAGAATTCAATCACATTCCTCACTTCTGATGACACTCCTACTTTTACTTGTAGCTAGATAACCCTGTGACTTGTTATCACTTTTGAGGGAAAATTAGTGTAATCTGATGTGACCAGAATGAAGCTGCTGTTTTATTTTTTTCTTTTCTAACATTTGCCAATGAATAAATAAGGGAAACTACTCTAAAATTCGCCTTGAATTCTTATCTTTGACAAATCGGTCATTATAATATAAATAGGGGTAAACCATAATGCTGACCCTACACTATTAGGTTGCAAATTACCCAGATTTATTCTTTTAAGTTAACCCTTCAAGGATACTTTAATTCAATACCTCTGGCTACAATGCACTGTTTTGGCTCTTTGAAGGTCACAAACAGATAAACAAAATCAGGTTTTTAGTATTATCAGCTAAAATCAGCTACTTTTCCTGTGTTAAGAAAATTTTCATTGATATGATCAACAAGCCTGGAAGCCTAACTATAGATGTGCGAGTTCCCAAAAAGGAGCTAGATCTAGCTCCAAAAAATTTAAATCAACTAATTTTGTTTTGGTATGTCAGCCCGTCAGTCAGTTAATCAGTCAGTGAAGGCAATCAGTACTAGAAATGCTTGTTCATCTAAAAAATAGTGAGGCATACTTTCCATTTTTACAGAAAATCAAGAATAGATAAAATTAGTGTAGAAATTATCCAAGTATAGAATTGAGATGCCTTTAACTACATAAGCACTGGAGGGATTTATTTCTGGAAGATTAAGCTTGCCTTGCCAAAAACTTGCCAACCCAGTTTGATTCTTCACTTGATTATAAAGTGCTAAAGAAAAGGGTATATAACCAATGCATCTTCCCGATAGTCACCTATGGAACTGAAACATAGAACCTTACCATGCAATGTGCAAAAGGGAGATTCATGCTCAACATCACAAGACATATTTGGGAAAAACACGAGCCTCAGATATAGATTCCATAAGAAAACGAGAATGGCAGACCACTACTGGACATCATGACTTTCTATGTGGATCCCCTGAGGTCTCATGCAAAACCATGGTTGACAAAATATAAGATATTATAAGATATGACCTGCAAGAAAAGTCCTGAAAGTACTGGCTCCATGATATCCCAAATAGAAAGGTCCAGTTAATCTTGGGGAAGATCTATGTCCTACAACAGGTGCTAAGAAACTGATGATAACTTGATAAAAATAATATTGAAGAAACAGTCACATTTCATCCTTGATTTGATTAAATCAAATTTTGATAGCCACAAATTCAAAGTTCTAGCCACCCGAGTACATAGCCATTTTTTATTTTTTTTGGTTGAGTTATCTCAGACTGGATTGGAGTTGACAGTATCAGCTGAAACAGTTGCTCAGTTGAAGCAAAGACTGCAGAAAGACTGGGGAGATGAACCAAACTGACCCTATGCCTATAGATTCTCATACTAAAATATGACCTCTTATTTTTAACTTTCAAAAAAAAAAAGAAGTTTGTAATCTAGGGACTAACTCACAAATGACTGAAATAATGAGGAGCTGAATATCATTAGCTTTCAATACTTCAAGAGGTAATTAAAGGCCAGATAAGTGATAAAATAATTACGGTTTAAATAGAAAATTTGCTCTTTTAACTTAAATCAATTTTGTGGTCCATATTCTACATTTGATCTATGTTCAAGCCCAGATTACATGCAGGATTTTTAAGGCTATCCCCCACACTCCCCACTTCTCCATGTTGAAGATTACTGCAATATAATTTAGTGCTAAATCAAATTTAGTAACCTTTTATGTTTTTTCTAGTTGAAAAGATAATCATGAATGAGAATAAAACTTCAAATTTTTTTCCACTTTTCCCGAAAACCTATTATGTAACATTAAAATTGGATTTTGGGTTATTTCTGCTACTTTTCCTAATACAGTCTTTTTATTTTATTTACAGGAGGCAGCCCTTAAAACATTCCACATATCTGATGATCCCAAAAATTACTATGTAACTGAGGCCTCAGAGTATGGTAAGTGACATTTGAGCTAACTGATTGGAATTAGGTTAAGTAATTCAAAAAAAGATAGGTATAAAAATATACACTGATCAGCGTGGCCCAGTGGTAGAGGGCTAGCCTTTAGGTCAATAGCTGTGGTTCAATCCATCACAGTCATACCAAAGACTGTGCTCAATGCCTCTACAGTAAGTTCTTGGGACAATGATTAAAATTGAGGACACCCCCCCCTCCCATGGTCAATACTTTGATGGGTGAATACCAGGTGCCCTGTAAGCGGTATGAAGCTTCAACAGGTCTGGCAAGGTGGTAATAGGTCTTACTAACAATTGCCCACCCTCTTGATGAGGGTATTAGCAGTGAATGATCATACATACATACATAAAAAAATATACTACACATTTTCATTTTTATGAATAAAGAAATTTTATAAATAAAAAAACCCCCAAATAATCCAACTTAATCTTTAACTAGCATTCCAAGGGAAATTCTGAGATAACACTGCCTGTATATGCTCTTTTTATGTAAATTTAGCATAAACTTATATCATAAATTGAACCCTCACTGAAACCTTGGAGGGGTTTGAAAAAATTGAAGAAAAAACAGTTTCACGACTCATTGACATGTGTATGTACACGCATACAGAATTTAAAGTTTCTACTCTGAACGTTTAGAGCTGGGTGAAGTCCAGATACATAGATGTGTAATTGTCAAAACACATGAATATCTTTAACCAAGTAAAAGTGTTCAAACTGTTTTTTTGTATTGATTCATAGGTACTTTTAGAGGACTTTTGTGGAAATCTGCCCCTCATGAATTTATCAAGGGACGGAAGCTGCCCTTGAAAACATACTTTCAAAATCGTTCTCTTATTTTTTGTACTTTTTAATTTTTTTATTTTTATTTTTTATTTTTTTCCTTTCAAACGCTAGCCATCTTGTATTTGGAATTTTTTCACACACGAGCAATCGCAAATTTATTCAGGGAGTAAAAGTTGCTATTTCATAAGGTTTTATCAAACTTTTGGTGCAACTTATCCATAGTGGTCCTGATTGGAATTCTGACAGAGAAATGAGAAAAAAAAAGACAGCAGGAGGTATTTTCACAAACTGACTGTCTTAAATTTATCAATGGAGGAAAAGTGCCATTCTTAACATAACTTACTGTTGTTTTCCTTTCTTGAGTTCTTTTATTTCTCTTCAATTTTAATTGATAATTTTTAAAAATTTCACACACAGAATTCCAATGGGACCACTATGGCTAAGTTGTGTGGAAAGTTTTTAAGAAATCCATATAAAATTAGCAGTTTTTCTCCCTCATTAAATTCCAGATGGCCAGTGTGTGGAAAAAAAACCAAAACCCCAAAACAATTATTTATTAATTGAAAATGAAAAGAAATAAGTGAATGATGGGCAAATTGTTTTGATTGGTAATTTTCCAACCTTGATAAAATTATGAGCGGATTTTCTGATGGGCACTTTTCCAGGGTCCAATGACTTAATAGGCAGGTTTTCTGAGGGCACTTATCTGGTTACTGTGGTTAATAACAGCAAGAAGTTACATGTATAACAGATGATACATATGTAAAATGTTTTTTTTTCTTCTCAACCACCAAGTGAACAATGCATTTTGGCAGCATGTCATTTTAGGTAATAAATTAAAAATTGGAAAAAGAGGTCAATGAATAAGTTACTCCTCTTGCCTTTTGTTAGACACTTAAATGATCAAATCAAGGGACCACTTTAGCAAAAAATTGAAAATTGACCCCCACACCCCCCTCACTTTGGAGGGGAATTTTAAATAAAATGAAAAATAACATTTTCCCTACTCATTGAAGGGAGTGTGTGCATAAAATTTCAAGTTGCTATGAATGATTAAGGTTTGGCAAAGTCTGGATACAGAGATACATTGATATAAATATCAGAGCACATGAAATACCTCAACCCAATAATATTACCTGAACTAGTGTTATGGTAAGTGGTGATTACTTAACCTGAAAGACATTGATGTTAAATTTAAAAATAAATTTTTTTATTTTTGGATCCTATTCCCTCAATCCTGGATCCTCCCCTATGATTTAATGTGTTTATTCCTCTTGCTGATTGATTTATTACAAATTCCACAAATAATTCAAATTCTTTTTATTTCTGATTTCCAAATTTATGTTGATCTGTATATAAACTCAATTATTGTAGCATTCCTTACAGCTTGGAGACATTTTGATGATTATCAACCCAGTACTACTATGAAATTCAATCAATTCACTACGTTTCAAAACTTGATAAAATTGTCTTCTAGGTGAGAAAGAACTTGATGAGAATAGCCCATTTAGACTTCAGCTCAGAACTCCAGACGGAAAGCGACCGTCCATATTTCTCCGTTATAAAGACAAGGACCCAGATAAGGGATACATAAAAGTCTACTCTGGGGGCTTAAAGTAAGTACAGAAATTCCTTTTGTTGTTTTTTTTGTTTGTTTTTTTGTTTATTGCAGTGCTTATTGTATCAAGTGTTTGAGACTTATTTCAATAACTGATTGTTTGATGAAATTATCTATGATTATTATGAATAGTCTCCTCTATATAATTGAGATCAGTTTTATGGTTTTGCAGGTTCATTTTTATCAAACTAAAAACTGTTGTAATCAGCATATATGGGAAAATTATTACACATTCTTACAAATATACTGGTGATTCTTTAAAAAATATTTTTGTTCAGTGTGAAATTCTAGGAACTTAATTTTTCCTTGAAATTCCTTTTAAATACTTGAAAATCTGGATTTTCATTGGGCTATTTGTAATAGTAGGGGAGGTAACCTCAAGGAATTATGATTGCTTTCTTTGTTGAGCTCAGAAAAAACAATTTTTTATGTGTTTCTTTATAATACACAAAAGTCAGTGTAAATTAAGTATTTGTGAGAATTGTGTACATGTAAAATCTCAGATGAGTTCTAGAAAAAAGTATTCGAGATTTTTTATCCAAAAATCTAATTCATAGATATTGCTTTTTTTCAGCAGTTTAGAATGCATGGTATGTTATCTATACTAGTCTATGGCTTGTCTTCAGTTATGAGTGTACAAGAGGCTTGGTTAATGGTTGCTACTGATACTATAAATGTGACAGGCATGCTAGGAAGGAAGGAGGGAGAAAAATTTAGGTAGTTTAATGAGATGGTAAGAAGGGGGATAGGAAAGATAGTTCAATAACAGGGTAGGATGGGAGTGGGGTGAAAAGAATGTTAGGTAATTTATTAACAAGGTTCTTACTGAAACTGATTCATGTATAATGATTAAAATGTCACTCATAAAAAGTTATATACATATTGTTTTCTTTTTTGAGTTGGACAGATATATGAACTCCTGTAAACACTTAGGCCTTGCTATTAGCGGGTTTTCTTTTTGCAGTTTCGATTATTTGCATTTCAGTCTTGAATAATTTAATGGGAATATTTTTTCTGAAAAATGGTATAAACAAAATATAATTGGTTTTGAAAAGTTTTGAAAATCTGTGTTGTAATTTGTGTTGATTATAGGAATAATTGTTGAAAATAAACAACTAAAAATTATTTATCTTGACAATATAAACCCAGTCGAAAGCTTATTGTAGTTGAAAATTTGAACTTGTTTACACTTGCAAACCAGGTAGTCAAATGGCATTTTAGACATTATTTTTTTCCCCAATCTACTGTTCAAAGAACAAATTTATTTGTTCATTTTTTTAGTAGATGAAGTATTATAAATCATTAACAATTTTTCTTGTTTTATTCTATTTACCTTTATTTCAATATTTTTGTTGCTTTTTATTGCAACTTTTCTCAAATGGGATGAAACTTGAAAATAGCAACCAAAATATCAAGATGAAGGTAAATAACAGCATAGGAAAAAAATTTGTTTATAATATTTTTTTTTTTTTTACACTAGCATCTACCGCACACTTTTTTTTTAACGCTATTTCAAGATGTATTGCAATAATGAAATATCATCTTTGGAAATTTCATGCTGGTTACAACTGCAAGAAAATAGTTCAGTTAGTGGAAAAAATAGTTTTGTATACTCACATAGGATTTCTGAGCAGAGTAAGGTTGTGTTTACATTTTTGACTCTAGAAGCAGTGAAGTTGAGTTTTAAAATTAAAAACGTTTTCTACTGTGTGCTTTAGTGTATTAGTTCATTTAAATGAATCTTTACAATTTTTGAAATGGTTAAGTGTCTATCAAAAGTTTTATGGTTCAAGATTTATTAGTTTTGGCAACTGGAGTCATTCACCCTAATTGTGGCCTCTTGGTACTCCAACCCCCACGAATGGCAAGGGATAATTGTATTGAGGAATCCATGTGCATGATTTAACATTTTTAGCCAGGATTTAATTGTAAAACTTGAATATAATCAATGTCTAAAATATTTGATTTTATTGCAGAGTGTCTGTAGGAAGCAAGTTTGTTCCTATAAACAAAGATACAACAACAGACATGGTTATAAGGACAGCACTTAGGAAATTTGGTTTAGAGGTAAGCTCCAGTTAGACTTTGGAAGGTTCCACACTTATGACATTACAGTACCAAACAATTTATCCAGGAGATCTGAGATGACCATGATTTCTGGACCAAGACCTGATATATGCAAGCATACCTTGATTATGTGGTTAATTCATTCAAAAATTTTCCATACTATTCAAAACGGCATTGTTCAAGGTCTTATGATTTTAAAAGAATTTTTTCAGCCTATACTCGGTTACAATAATTTGTACCACAATACCTTAACCATATTATATCAAAATCTTCACTAATCAAAATTGTGCTATTCAAGGTACTCCTTAAAACTACTTAAAATTCAAAATAAACAATGAAAAGTAAAGGACTAGATTAACAGATACAAATTAATTCACTTCTAAAGCTGAGTCTGTTTGATAATCTTTGATCCATGTAGGATTCTTAATATATAAAATGAAGTAAATTCATCCAATTCAAAAATGGGTCAGTATAATCAATATTGATCCACTAATTTTCTTCTGAGGACAGTTGAATGTATGCACCTGAGTGCTCAACTACTACAAATCTCACTAAATTTTAAAAGAATTGGTTTTCTGGCTATTCCTGTTTTCTGGTAACCAGATAGATGGCCTGGTATTGTATTGCAAAATAATAAGTCAATCAAAACTGTCACCAAAACTGTCAGAATAGGTTTCTTTAGTTTTCAACTTGGTCTGGCTGGCTGTGTATTCATGTACTACTTGTACAGGTAATACCAAGGGAGCAAGAGGGCTGAGAATTTTAACATTCACTCCTTATGTCTGCTAAAAACTTTGTTTTTTATTTTTAACCCCCACCCCCAGGATTTTAGTAGGGGTTCCTATGTTAGTATGTGCTATGTAAGCTTATGCTAAATTGATCCCTTAGTTTGTTTCCACTTGATTTTTGAAAATTCAGGCTTGATTTATCCATTTACTATTCCTTTTCAAATTTCTTAAATTGAAGAACCCCAACACAGAATGCTGCCAAAAAATGCTGATCATGTGACAGTTTTTTTTCTAGAGTGACTAACCAGACCTGTTATATTTTGCACTTGAAAATAAGATAACAGAAAAATTTTTTGCTGCTGATTTGGGAAAAATTTGCATTGTCCATTTAATTCAAAATATGATTAAAAAACTTTGTTAGTGGCTCATCTGAGCTTTAACTTTTTAGTTGTAACTAAGAAAATAGAATTGTTTTGTTTTGTATTCTTCTTTCGTAGATATTTTCTTCCGTCAAATTAAATTTTGTCTTTTTTCCTTCACCAGAAAAACCCTGAAAAATATAATTTAGTTGAAGTTTTACTCGACAAAGGAGTTGCAGAACGAATGCTAGATCGAGAAGAACGTCCTTGGGAACTTATTCAGCAAGCTCGTAAAGTGAGTTTTTTCTTCTTTTTTCTATGTTTGTGTCTGATTTTTCTCTTGAGGATAGAAAGAAAACTCAGTTTGTGTTATTATAGATATCAATTCAGGTAAGCAATAATTACACATTTTACCTGTGCTTGCATTCAACAGAAAATATTCAAATTATGTTTTAGATAAACTTAATTTGGTAATACACTCAAGTTTTATTTTCTTTTTTTTTTTTCCCAACAATTTTTATTAATGAAAAATGTAAAGATATTTTCAAGATGATTTTTCATTACAAATGAATTGCTACATAAAGCTGAATGTACTTTATAGGAGCTTAGTTTGTGTTTTTGTTGTATCTTCTGTTTTTTATATCTGTGTAATCCTAACAGTTTTGATTGAGATTTTAAAAAAAACATTTTGCTTGAGGATGATGTCATAAATTCTTATAATTTTATTCAATTTGGCATATTAGTGACCATAATTTGTTCTACTCGGATCAAGAAACACAAGATAGAATTCTTTTTTTGACCTAGAAAGAAATGATTTCCAATTTAAAAATCATGGTGCATGCTGTACTGCAAATATAACCCTTGCAGTACAGCATGCACCTGATTCTACATGCATTGTTCTTGTTTTTGTTTAAAATTTCTGTTTGATACCATTTTTGCATTACATTACCAGTGAAAGAAACCAGAAAAATAGGATCTCTTCCCTTACAAATATTTTCTCTTGCATCTGAAGAAGGCTGAAGAATGAATCGACCAAAACATTATGTGAACAACTTAAGCAAGTTCATATGTCTGAAAAACTCTTCATATTTCCAAATCTTTTTCCTGTCAGATTTTTCTGTTCACATTTTCTGAAAAATTTTTTTTTTTTTTTTTTTGTATGAAATTTTTGAATGAAGTGATGCATAATGAAACAGAAGAGATGAAGAGGAGTAAAAAGTTTTTAAAAATAAATCCTGAAAAGCATTTTTCATTTGGAGACTTTAGAGTCAATTTACATCAAAACCCAATAGAATGGTACTCAGCTGACAAAAATTTTTTTTATGCCAAAATTCAAAATTTAACCACATTATCAGCGTGTTTTGATTCTTGATGGTTATATTATTTTGTGTCCTCTACATGTTTGTTTGCCGTTTTAAATGACATGTTTTGAATTTTTTCACATAATATATCTGAACAATTTCTCATGGGTCATCCTCTGATTAGTGCCAGTCAAAAGTAGCTTTGAAGGATTTATTTTAAAAAGAAATATAAAGCTTTTTCCTCCCTTTTCGTGTTTTACTATGTATCTGCTTGATATGTGAATTAGCTCTTTTCATTATGAAAAGGCTGTTCCTATTTCATTTTTGTTACAGTTTTAGTAGAAACAATATTTTATCCTAAAAAGTTTTGGAATCTCAACTGTGCTACACTACAAACATTTGAGATGAAGTCCCACACACTTTCACTTATTTATTTATTACTGTTCCACAGGATTCCCTACGGCAGAATCGGATGACTCGATTCTACATTCAACAAATTGAAGATCCTCATGGCCCTAGTATTTCCTTGTTTGTTGGTAATTTACCGAGCAGTCTGTCACAACGCCAATATGAGAAAATTCTTCTTGACATCATAGGCCCAGGTAAAAAAATTTTCAATTTCATTCTCGCTTTTTCGTTGGGTTACCTATAACTTTTGTCTACATATTTTGTCTTCACTTCCTCTGTGATTCATAGACCATTTGTAACTGCTGTGGAACTCTTCGATGAATTGGAAGAAAAAATGGGATTCTTGTTAAGTGAATTGAAGGGAAACAAATTTACCAGAAAGTGCAAAGACAGTAACTTTGATCAAGCTACTCCCCTCAAATTACTATGAGAATGTCCTGGTATGAATTTGAGAGTTGAATTTTGTATTAAATGTGGAGATGCATAAATGAAATTCTTTTTTGTTTCTTAGTCATTTGAATAATTATAAGTACAAAATTTTTGAATGTCTAAAAAATTTTTTGATAGTTACATGCATTTTATTATTACTAGTTAATGCCTTTTGCTGTGCTAACAGTTTAAAATATATAAAGTTGTGTACTGTGTCAGTTTGTCTTGCAACTATTTAAAAAGGTGACACAAGGTGTATTCAGTCTGGGTTAAAAATGAAATTAACACAGAAGTTGTAGTTATATTATCCGCAGTTATTAAATGCTCTCATGTAACCATGATCAGCAGAACAGCCAATTTTTCTTTGTGTTTACATTACGATTAGTTTTTGATCATATTGGGTCTTCAGAACAAATTGACTGCATTTGAAGCTCTCGCCTGACTACAGGAAGGGAAGTATCCATTTATTTTTTTTTTCCCTCTGATGCCAATCGTTGCTGAATATTGCCATTATTCAGCAGCTTGATTACCTTTTTATACCAAGTTGGCTCACTGGTAACTTGGAAAATGTCTCTGATGACTCTATCTACAAATAAGTGTGTGCCACCATTTGTAATTCTTAGAATGCTGGAGTGGAAGTGGCTTTTCTTGAAAATTTGACTTTGAACTGTCTGTTATTTGTTGATTGCAATTTATATTTTGTTGCAGTCTCAAATGCCAAGTTCTAAGCTTACTGGTGTGACTTCTGATTTTGACTCTTTAAAAAATTTCATACAAATTTTTGTATGGTTTGAATTGTTCAAGGCCAAAAACATTAAGTTTAATTTTGAAAAGCATAATTATAAAGATTTCAACATTTTTTCTCACACAGGTTCTTTTATTACCCCTTCTTCTGTTTTTGTATCTTTGTCATAGACATGTTGCAAATTATGATGATGATTTTTCTTCTCTTCAGAAAACAAGTGGACTTCATTTGATGTGATCTACTATGAATATGGTGCCCTGGTTCTCATTTATAACACAGCAGAGAGAGCAAGCCGTTCATTCCACATTTTAAGGGATACTGTCTTTGATGATAAACAGTTGCTGGCAATGTTACTGCCAAATATTCAGGTATGATCAATCATGGACCAACGTTTTCTTATTCAAAATTACTTTTCATATATTATTGATGTTACATTCTTTGTCAATCTGATATTTGTGTCTGGTTTGGTACTATCTGGCGTGAGCATTTAGGCGTGAAATCTTCTCTGGCATCCTCCCATTTGGTGTATTCGTAAATCCATCTGTGTGGATAGTTTTAATGGAACAAAATTACAATAACAGTATATCATTTTATGGCCTTCAAAAGCCTGATCCAAGCAAAACTACTTGATCTTATTGTGATCAACAGATTTGATTGATTTATCCATCTGTAGATGAAGTATTATAAATTTTTCATTTTAATAATTTTGTTGCTAAGTCAAGTTGTGATAAAAGCAACAAAACTATTAAGATGAGGGTAAATAATAACATGATTTAACATTTTATTTTTCACAATGAAATTACATTTATAGCTTTTAAGTTTTTTTAAAGTTTCATTTTTGATGATGATCAACATTTTTTCCAAATGCCAAGTTGTCTATTGCCAAATGGGCTTCTGCCAAATCAGATATTGCCTAAATGCTCACGCCAGAATGTCCACGCCTAATTGCTGATAACCACATCCCTTTGTGTCTGGTTCTTATGGAAAGCATTCTCAGTGATGGATTAACTATGTAGCAAAAGTAGCATATTTTACTGGCCCCGCGATTTCAAGGGTCCTCACTAATGCTTGCAAACTATCAATTCCGATTCAGTGATTCTTCACGTGCTTTATTACTGAAGTACTACCCTGCCTTCAACTTTTAGGATCAACTGGATAATTGAATCTAGTAATTTTTAGCCAATTATTACCTTTTATTTGAAGTTTTTTTTTTTAGTTATAGTTATTAAGGGTAGCGTGGTATCTGAGATATGTTATGATGCATGAATATGAAGGTATTTGGGATTGAAGTTGTTGCTGACTCTTCTACTAATATCATAGAAATTTATCAAGAATTTTTAGAGATATCATGTGGACAGATAGAACTTTTGAAGATATTGCGTAGTGTGGACAGATAGCTATGATGTAGGAGAAATTTTAATTGAAATTCGAGAACCTCTGGTGGTATTGGTAGGACAGTGAAAACTTTGGGAGATATATTTTGGTTGTGGACATTTAGTTAGGACGTAAGGGAAATAACTTTGCATGGATGCAGTCAAAAATGTCATGACTTAATTTGTGGCCTATTGCCCAGGCCTCCACGAATTTTTGGATTTATCATATAGACAGACAGAATGCAGGAAGATCTAGTGTACTATGGACCGATAGCTACCAGGTAGGGGAGATAATTGTGTATGGATCTTCGTGACTTCTTTCATTGTCTATTAGCCGCCATTCCACAAAATTCCATTGAAATTCAAGAACTTTTGGAGGTATAATTTCAAATCGGAGCGTTTTATTTATTCCTGACAGCTCTTTCTGCCTGTCTGTCCACACAATATCTCAAAAATTCCCTATGAATTTCAATGAAACTATGTGAAAGAGTGGACAATAGTCTACAAAATTAGTTGAGAAATTTTGGAGTGGATACATTCACATTACCTCTGCTACATTGAGAGGGTTGGAAGGGAGACGAGCTGGTGGCTACTAATGATGCTGTAAGTTTGACAGTTATGGCTCGTGTTTATAAGATACTTCAGAAATGAAAATGACATGGGATATATAGTAATTTCTTTTCATTTGGTCACTCTTCAAAATCATATCACTAAAGGGTTCTCAATTCTCTGTAATGTCCCATTTGATTTGTATTTATACACAAGTGCAAATAACTAAGTCAATATTCCAACATCTCAATAAGTACGGGTGTCCCTTGCTATCCTTTCATGAGCCAAAATTGCTGCAAAAAAAAAAACAATTACCATTAATTTATATTGAAAAATTGTGGTGAAAGTATATTAGGCTGTGCCATCAGATGATGGGTAGTGAGAAATACAGGAAATTGAGGTGTTAGTAGGATTTAAATCAAAGTAGTTCTCTTGTAACTGCAAAATCAGCTTCAAATCTTATTGATATATTTGGTAAATATAGCTTCTTTTTTTTCCACGTGCTCATAGCTTTTTTCCCCCAAGATTGGACTAGACTTGATTTTGGATGTTATTGTAGGCTGCCAACTCTATCATTGGTACAAAATCCAGTCTGGCCTAATTTTTTCCATGTCAAAACCTATTTTTACTGGACTGAAGTGAGAATAATTTACTTTTTTGGAGCAGACTAACATCAAAATCAAAAAAACCGTTTACAAAAACTGCATTTTAAGCATGTTTTGATTTTCAGTCATCATACCTGTAATTCTTTGCACATGTCTTCAATGTTTGTTTGCCCTTTTAAAAAACTTTCTTGAAATTTGTTCGAATTATTTCCAGAAAAGAAAAAAACAAAACAGATTCAAACCTACCCCCCTCTTTCATGTTTTACTAAGCATCCAGTAATTACTGCTATTCTAACCTTTACTTTTCTCAATTCCTGATAATTCCCCATTTTAAGTGTTGTTGTCTACTCCTTGTCTATTTTTAGCCACATATGATCCCTGATAATGGAGTGCAGCCATTATTAGTATTTGTCAATGTGAAAAGTGGTGGTTGCCAAGGTACAGAACTCATCACTTCTTTCCGTAAACTTTTGAACCCACATCAGGTGTTCAATTTGGAAGCGGGTGGCCCTCTACCTGGGTAAGTTAGACACACCTAAAGGGCTTTTATATCTTTACAAAACCCTATTGTTTTATACATTTACTAAGGTTCTCTATTTTGTACAATTCTGTTATTTTTTCTTTTATATTCTTTTTATTGAATTTCTCTCATTGTAAATAAGTAAATCATTTTAAATGTATTACTTTTAACTTGAACTTTTTACACTCCATTCAACTTCATTTTGGGAATTTTCATCTCCTAATTGAGCATTAAGTGGATATGATTGAATTAGGAATCCTTGCTTATCTGGGACTGAAAAAATCATGAGCCATAAAAAAAAAAAAAATGGCTACTTCTGTTTAACTTTTATGATTGTACTTATGATGATATTGTTTAGTGTTACTGGCATGTAGGGTTACAAGGGTTTTCTTTCTTATTCATCATCATCATCATCAGTCTTTTAGCGTCCGTCGTTGGACATAGACCTTCCCCAGGATTTGCCACACTTCTCTATCATGGGCGTCACGGAGCCAGTACTTCCTGAACTTGTCTAGTTCGTCTCTCCATCTAACATTTTGCCGGCCTCTGTTGCGCATATGGTCTCGGGGAATCCATGTTGTGAGTCGTGATGTCCATCGATTGTCAGCCATTCTTGCAACATGGCCAGCCCACCGCCATTTGAGATTTTTTATGGATTCTATGATGTCTCTAACTCTTGTCTTTTCCCGGATGTGTTGTGCTGTTTTGTGGTCTCTCCATGTGAGGCCCAGCATTATTCTTTCATGTGCACGTTGCATGGTTCTCAGCTTACGGGTCTGTTTCTTTGAAGAAGCTAGGCAAAACAACTAAACAAACAATTGTTGCATTACTAAAAATAATTATGTAAGGAAAATAAGAATATAGAAAATATATAGATGCACTTCAAAAGTAAATTAAAATGACTGCGTAAAAAAAATCTATTAGAAGTTTCATTTTGTAAAGAAAATATCAAGTAGAAATGTTTTTAAATAGCATATTGATCAGGTATTAAAGTTATAAAATTATTTTGTTTTGGTATTATGCCTCGTTTTAGGCATTTTTATTGTTGAAGTTAAACGGTAGTAGCTATATTGCTAAAGCTAGCCATTTTATTGCTAAGTTTTTTCAGACCCAGATAAGCAAAGATACCCAATAGATTTATGCATAATCTTTTAATCCATTGGAAGTCTTCTATGTTATATCAATTCGAATAGATAAAAATTGGCACTATCATAAATAACATGTTTACATTTACTACTAGTTCTTTAAAAGTATTTTTCTCATATCATTATTGTTTATATTTCAGATTGTATGTTTTCCGAAATGTATCCTATTATAAAATCTTAGTATGTGGTGGAGATGGTACTGTCGGTTGGGTTCTTTCCTGCTTAGACAATGTATGCCAAGATGCTGTATGTCAGTCTCCACCATTAGCCATCATTCCTTTAGGAACAGGTACTACACTTTGAAATTATTCTGCATTGTTTTCACATGATGTCTTTTTTCTGTTCAAGTTAATATAGCATATACAAAAGCAGTTTATTATAATCACTGATGGTAATATCAAAAAGTTTCTGTTATCAAAATCGATTGGTCCTAAACACTATTTGAATAAAAAATTTCACTTAAATTTTATATGGATACTTAGATGTGTCCATACATCTCAATAACACACTTTTTGGTTGGTTGGTTGGTCAGTCAGTTCCAGTTATGTTAAACCTCAGAAAGACAAAAGAGTTTTGTTTTATTTACCAACTGCTATAAAAAGGTGTGATGTCAAAAGAAAAACTATTTTGGATCCTCTGATGGTGTATTGAGTTTGTTTTTTTTCTAAAAATTTTTTATAGTGTTACTGGCATGTAGGGTTATGAGGGTTTTTTTTTTTTTTTATTACAGAAGATTTAAGTTTGAAGAAGCAAGTATCATTCATTATTTGTGGCTAAAACTGTTTTCAAAAATGGCTGAAACTGATTTCTTCAGTTTTCAGTTGATCTGTTTGTATGTATGACGCATACTGGCTGCACCTATGGAACTAGAGGGCTGAAAATTTAAACATTTAGTCCCTTCTTACAAAATAGGATTTTAGTTGAGGGCCAGAGGCCCATTTCACGATGCAAGTTTGAGTTGAATCAGTCCCTTAGTTTGTGTCTGGCAATATTCATGCTTGATTTTTTTTTTTTTTTTTTTTTTTTTTCTTTTCTCCTAAAATTTGAACTGCCCAACAGATGACGCTAGAAATAACTATCAACACTGCATGCTGACAAAAGACATAACGGTTTTTATTGATTGACTAACCAGACCTGTTTTTATATCTTTGCATAATGTTATCAGCTGATTATTGTTATCTAAAATCTCCCAAAGTGATTACAGTAAGTGTCTTCCTCTTTATCGGCAATTTCAAACCAGGAAACCTTACTACTAAAGGACTTGTTCCATTTAACATTTAAATTGATGAACTGCTTTAATCCACCCTTAAACACGGTAGAATTTTTCAATGGATAGAATTTTGAAAAATGGAACTCTTTTATGAATTCAATTTAGATTTTTTAACTCACATGAAATTGCAAGGAAAATAACTCTGATCTGAAGTTATTCCCTTGATTTTAATTCTAATATAAAAAAGTATGAATATCAGAGTTGAATGAAATGAGAAATGGATTGTAAAGAATGCCGAGTAAATGAAGATGAAGACATTACCTACTGATTATTTATAAAAAAATTCTATCAGATTTACTTAATATATTGTGATACATCATTACAATCGCCACCCAAGTTTGTTGGGGACAACCATTAGGTTTTATAAAAAAAATGGACTACCCCCCCCCCATCCAGGGCATCACACCAATTCTGAAGGAATTAGCTCAGACTAATGGAAAATGTTAAATTGAATTAAGAAATTTCATTTATATCTTTTGTTTTTCCGAATTATCTCTTCAAGCTAATACATTAAGAAACGACTGCAGATTGGTATTTGCTTATTTAAAAAAATTTTTTTACTCTTTTTTAAAAGAAGTTTCTTCTTTCTCTTTCAGGAAATGATTTAGCTCGAGTATTACGTTGGGGTCCTGGTTATACAGGGGGTGAAGATCCCCTCAATTTATTAAGAGATGTCATAGATGCTGAGGAAATCAAGCTAGACAGGTGGACTGTAATTTTTCACCCCAATGAAAAAGAAATGCCTGATGAAACCAAAGTGGCAATTGCAAATGATACGAATTCTGCAAATACGAATGAAGACAATACAACAATGTTTGTGATGAACAATTATTTTGGCATCGGTATAGATGCTGACCTCTGCTTAGACTTTCATATGGCACGCGAGGAGAAACCCGACAAGTTCAATAGTCGGTAAGTTCAGTTTGAAACTGTCAACCGAAAGTCAGAATAGGTTTCTATCAGTTTTTAAGTCGGTGGCTTTTTTTATTTATTGCTTCTATGGTAAATTTCTTTTAGTTTTTTTCTTTTTCTTCTAAAAAGCTATGTTGGACCTGACTTCTGTATGTGCACCAAGATTTTTGTACATGAAAACTGAATTTTTTCCTAAAACATCTATTTTTGTCTTTGTAGTCTACATAATAAAGGAGTTTATTTCAAGATGGGTCTTCGGAAAATGGTGAATAAGAAAGCATGTAAAGACCTGCATCGTTGCATCAAATTAGAAGTGGACGGCAAATTGATCGACCTTCCACAAGTTGAGGGCATCATCATTTTGAACATTCTAAGGTAACCACTTTTATTAACAATTTCCTTGTCGGTGGAGGAATTGTATTTGAATGTGAATGATTTTTATGTATAGCTTCTTTCTACTATTATCTTCATCTTGGTTGAACACAACATTTTGTCCATTGTACCCTACGGCCGTCTTCAAGTCTTTTTCTAATACCAATGTGGCTGAACTCACTGTCGGCAATTTTTTTCGTAGGTCTAAATGACTCCTTGGAAAAAAAATCAACCCTTGTGGCACGAGTTTCAGACATGACCAACATCATGCTTTTGACCCAGGATTTCTCCTACATGAAAATAGACGTTCATTTTATTTATTTCATCTCTAATTTTCACCTGATTTCAAGACAGATTTTCCATGAAAAACTAAGAATATTAGAAACTGTCAATCAAAAGTATCACCAAAATTATCAACCTAAGTTTCTTCAGTTTTTGAGTTGGTCCAGCTGGCTGGCTATCCCATGTATAGGCTGCACCAATAGTTAGAAGGCAGAAATTTTTAACATTTAATCTTTTGTCTAGAAAAAAAAATTGAAAAAAAAAAAAATCCCCCCTTATTATAGTAGGGGATTCACTTTGTAATGTAAGTACATGCTAAATTGGTCCTTAGTTTGTGTCTGGCATTGTTCAAGTTTGGTTTTTGAAAATTCAGATTTTTTACCAATCACTGCCCAACAAGAAGTGAGAGAAGTAACTTATTCATAGATATTTTTTCCAATTATTTGATCACCCATAACATGGTATGCTGCCATAGGACATTGGTCATGTGACAGTTTCTATTGAATGACTAACCAGAGCTGTCTTTTGTAGTTATAGACTAAGTTATGGTAGAAATAGTAGTTTACTCTATCATGACATAGTAACAATAGTTCAGTAACCATTGTTCTGATAATGTCTATGGCTGTGCCATCATTGGTGGAATTGAATTCTCTCTCGTCCAATTTTTGAGGCACACACCCTGCATAGCATCCTGGGTAGGAATGTTTTTGAAGTCAGATGGTTGTTGCACTAGGATGATCCCACTGCCTTGGCCTGTAAGGTCGATTCCCAGTGGTACAATGAGACATCACAACTTTTTGGTTACCTCTCTCCCTGAGTGGAGAGCCAAGTCTGCTCTATAGACTGCAGACAAATTATAGTTAAGTAAATGAATTGTAACAATATCCATCTACGCATGATAATTAGCAATGCGCAGATATCTTCTGTTATGCTAAGAGACACAACTGATGTTGTGAAATAGAATTTCGTTCATACAAATGACATTGTGAAATAAAATTTTGTTCATGTTCGAATTTAAAGAGTGTGAAAATAAAAAAAGTAGCTAGTAAGAAAAAAAAATTTGTTTGTGGTCAACAGAATGCTATTCTCTTGCTCACTGCAATGCAAATCTTTATTACCCTCATATATAAAATGCAAGGTGTACATCCATATACTTCATATATGTTGTCCCTTTTTATGGCCCAGGTAAACTAATGTTCTATTGAAGGCCTGAAGTTTGTTGACTAGAAAGAGCATTTATAAAGTGGCAAATTCTGAATGTTATATTGGAATATCAAAATTCAATTTTCATCAAGTTTTCAATGATTTTTAATTGTAATGTTTGTTTAAAGAATGATCAATTGTCATTTTGCATTTCTTGTAGTTGGGGCTCTGGGGCCAACCCTTGGGGTCCAGAAAAAGAGGACTCATTTAACAAACCCACACACTATGATGGTATGTTAGAAGTAGTGGGTGTCACTGGTGTGGTGCACATGGGCCAGATACAGAGTGGACTACGCAATGGCATCAGGATTGCTCAGGGTGGACATGTAAGTATATTTCTCTTTTCTCCCCCCCCCCCCAAGAGGTTTGCAGGTGTGGATCTGGAGGAAGGGTTGTCCAATATAAGACATTCTTTATATATTTCTTTTTTAAATTTTTTTTTATTGCGGTAAATTTCTTTTAGTATTTTTCTACTTTTGCTCTTTTACCGATTCTTGCGCTAAAAAGTCATGACTCAAATGTAAGTGAAAAATGCTTGATCACACATTACTTTCTTGTTTTTGATGTTTGAAATTGAATCCTCGTTGCCAGAATCACTGACCTGACCAAACAGCAAAAACCTGGTCACATTTTTTGGCATAGAGCCTTAAAAATACCCATTAAAATAAAAAGGATTTTTCATTTGTTCCAAATTCCTCTTTCTTTATACTTGTTTTCAAGGGCGTTGCTCGATTTTCAATATAAATCTATTGTATAATAGACCTAAAATAAAAACTTGAAGTATGATGGAAGCGTTTGTTTTGCCAAAGCTGTGACGTAAGATTTGATCTTTAGGCGTCTGTGGAAATGCATGGTTGGAATATTTTTTTTGTCTTACCAGTTTTGTTAAACCTGTTCCCTTGAAACCAACAACTCTGTTGGTCAGCAATTTTGATCTCATTAAGTCAACTATCACTCTATATATAACTGTCTGTAGAGTTAAAATGGAGAAGGGGGGGTTAGTAAAGTCTTTGGTGACAGAGATAACTTACAAAGAGGGAGTATTGTGAGAAAAATGAAGCGACTTGGCTACTGCGATTCATTTTTAGTCAGAAGTGGCAATATTTGTTGATTTTTTTTTTTTTCTCGCATTTATTCATGCAACAAAATTTTTCCATTCGGACCCCCCTACACACACACACACACCTCCCAAAATCCTAGATCCACGCCAGTTTTGATATTAGTTATTTTTGTTACTCCTTTTTTTCATTTTGCCACCAGACTGATAAAAATTTCTTTCTACTTCAGTTACGAATCACACTTTTAACAGATCTACCTGTGCAGGTTGATGGGGAACCTTGGATTCAGCCCGCAGGGCAAGTTATGGTATTACGTTCAGCCCTTAAGGTGAGTTACTACTTTTGTTTATTCCTGTAAATTCCTTGAACATTTGGCCTTCCCGATTTTTGGTTGCAAGTAGGTTTTATGGAGTGGCGCTGCTAATTATGAAAAAAATATTTGTAATTACATAAGATCACTTACAAACCTGTTGATTTCGCGTTGAAGGCAATCTTTGTCGATAGCTGTTCATTTACTCTATTTATATTTTCAAAACCCTTTTTTGATATTTTTTTTTCTCTCCTATTTTTTCATTTCTAGGCCACAATGCTGAAGAAAAGTAAGAATAAGATTAAGCGACGTAATACAGAACCAAGTATCTTCTTCCCCGATAATGAACAGGCTAGAACTACCCAGTCTCCAAATGAGGAGAACAGACCACTTTAACAGAGTAAGTAAAAAACTGTTTGACTCAATCTTGAAGCAAGCATCAAGAGAAGAAAGTTTTATTGCTTAATTTAAATTTTTAATGTGGCTTTTCAGCTAGGGTTTTGAATGCAACTTCTCAATGGCTCTCTATTGAATGCATACGTAAACCCAACCGTTTTCCCAATATCTAATAGCCACCCTGTTAGTATTTTTGAATCAAGTTTTATCTTAATGAAGAAACAGGTCTAGTTAGTCACTCAGTAAAAACCATCACGTGACCAATGTCTTATGGCATGACTATGGTTATTTATATTTATGAAGTTAGTTTTAATTCTACATTTGTGACTAACTTCTTGATGATAATCAACAACTGAAGCCTTTCACTTTTTTTTTTCTTTGCCTCAATAACTCATATTTCATTTGAAACTGTGAACAGTTTATTTCTCAAAATCTGCCCAAAACCCAAAACATTATGCCAAACCCAAGGCCTCTGTGGAACCCAGTTTGAAAAATCTGTACTAAATAACTTTGTGACTTGTGGGGTCACCTTTTGAGAGAAAATAAGTGCAATCTGATGTGACCAGAATGGACCCAGATTTTTTACACTTGTGCAAATGAATAAAGAGTGAGACTGCTCTTTAATAAGCACTTCTAATTATTGTGATTAATTGATCATTCTGATAAAGATAGTTGTAAACACGAATATTCTGGATTTTTTTTTTCATTCTTCAAGATAGTGTATTCTAGAGATCCTTCAATTCAATACCTCTAGTTATAAAGTGCTGTTTTGATTAACTAGAGGTTACAAGCAGATAAACAAAATCAGACTTTCAGTACTATATAGATATTTGCCTCTTTTATATTTCTGTGATGATTCGAATTTGAAGATTTTCTTTCCAATTCATTTCAGGCTAGTGTACACCCTGACTGCCAATTCCTGTTGCCATTTGTGTTCCACCCTTTGAAGGACCGTAAATACCACCCTGTTATCTTTCTCCTGCTACACAGTGTCCCATAACTCTGCACTTGAACTGCATTCTAATGTGAGCAAAACAAATTCTAAAAATTTTGTCCATTACATTGAGCAATTTTTGTTCCTTTATGGTGAGTGTTATTAGGTCAGTGCAAAAATAATTGCAGTTTTCAGCATAATTTTGAAGCGGTATATCTCAGCTTGAAATAAAATTTATTAATCAAAAAAAGAACTTTCAGAATCTACAAATTTTTGCCAACTAGAAACAAGTCCATCTATTTCGGAAGTAGAGAAATCTAGAGACCTGGAACAGATGAATTCTTCAGAGGCAGTCTAAGCTGCTGCTTGGTCATTGGAGACCTTTCTTTACAGGAAGTGGATAAAAAGCTTAAAGTGATAGCCTGTCAGAGAGAAATTTGTTGAGTAAGGAGAGTGAGGTAGTTTTGTAGTTTAGGTTGTTCAATTTCTCTGAATCATTCATACAACGTGCAAGCTTTTTTGTATTTCATTCGTTTGTGTGACTTGTCAAGCTTTTTTGAGTTTTCAAATTTTGTGCAAATGTTGGCTGTTAAATGATCTATGTTTAGTTCTTCTGCAACCTCTTGAATTGTTTTGCATGGGTCTGCCTCCCCAATGGCCCTCAACCGACTGTTGTTAATCACAGAAGGTTGTCAACATTTTCAAAACTTTTCTTCCAATTTGGAGTTTTGGGAACCAATATTGTGCTGTATGTTTGTTGACAAATCGAAGGTTAAAATGATAAAAAAAAGCAATTATTTTTGCACCAACCTAATAATCTCTTGATGCTTATATGTAAAAAGTATAGAAAACATTGCTTTTGAGGCCAGGACAGTGATATTCATGTGTAGTTATTTTTTTTTACTTTATGCGATTTTAAAAATTTGCCTATCATCCAATTGAAAATGAGTAGATTTCAAATTATCACTGTTCTGATCAAAGTCTGAAGGGAACAATTGATTTTTTTTCTGTACTTTTTATAAATAATCTATCAAAAAATAACACTCTTTACTTGGGAATAAATAAACAGCCAAAAAATGTAGCTCAGTGTTATATTCACTCCATCTTTATTTTGTTTTTTCATCACATTCTTTATGAAATGTTATTAAATGTAAACTAGAAGTGTCCTTTATTTATCATTTGGCAAGTACTTTTTAGTCAACCATTGATACCGGGTTCGATCCTCATCAGGGTTGTCTTAAACTGAGACATTTTGTTCAAACAAAATTAAAAACTTGTCCAGTCAAGTGGGCACATGACATTTTTATTTCCTTAATAATGAATATCATTCTTTGTGAGAATTAATTCAACTATAATAATTATTACATCTGTGATAATTTGCTCGTACAGTATCAGACTATTTATCCAGCAAGGTTTGGACCAGAGGTGAACCAGATTTCTGAACCAAGGTTTAATATATACTTGAAATATAAAATAAACAAGCAAAAGTAAATAACAGAAGTGTATTTAACTGATACAAATAAATACATTTCTAAAACAGGGTCTTTTTGATATGTATTAATCCATTCAAATTTCTTGAAATATGGAATATAAAATATACGATGAACAGTAAACAAAGGAAAGTAGAATGAAACGTTTATGACAGCAGTTGCTCTGCATGATCAGTTCCCAATGCACCATTTGAAAAAAAATCAATATTTATTTTCATTATATTTGGAGCTAGAAAGCTTTTTTGAAATTTGGGGTTTAAACACTGAATTCTGATTCATTGAGTGTTCAAGTTTCAAAATAAAAACTTAGCATTGTAGCTCTAAAAATGATGTGTTGGACGCTCATGTGTGGCCACTAATATACAAATTAATCCACTTGAAAAATAGGGCCTGTTTAATCAATATTAATCCAGTAATCATCATCTGGAGACAATTCAACCATGCCCCAAGAAATTACAATAAAGTGTAGCCGAACAGTGGACTATTATGAAGTCTGCCTGATGAAAAATTGGCAGATTTTCTGGTCATTCTGGAAGCTGGATCAATGGTCTGGTACTGGACCTCTCCCCCTCTTATTAACTCAAGTAAGCATCTTAGAATTGAGAAAATGTAAATTTTCATATCATTTCTCTGTAAATAGTTCTAAAGAAAATCATTTCCCATTGATTTTAACCCTCAAATTCAAGAACCACTTGAAACCGCACCTAAAAACAGTAGAAGTCTTTCCCCCCACCAAAAATGGAAGTTTTTTTGTGGCCTGAATGAATAAATTTACTTCAAAGTGCATGTGAAGTAAGTCTCAGAAGTTATTCCTCTTTATGTAGGATTGACATTTTTTTTTTCAATGAATTTAAAAGTTAACATCTTGTGTGGAAAATAACAAGAAATTCTAATCCCAAAATTCACTACCATTTCTAATCCATGTTTATAAATGATAGACAATGAAAAATAGATACCTTTAAATGTTGTATAAAAAATCATTTTGTGAACTGAATTTTTGAAAAATAGAAAAAGAAACCTCTAAAAGTTTAATCGAAACAACTCTGATCAGAAATTTTTCCCATTGATTTGAGATTTCAATTTTTATAAAAAATTTCTTTATATGTATTTAAGAATTAAAGATTTGAAATTCATAGTTGAATGTATCTAATGTTTTTCTTTTCTCTTTCAGCTTCTACCTAAGTGGCTATATTTGCCGCATCTCCCACTGTAAATGTAGCATGTAAATAAACGCTGTTGGCTAGTGAATCAGTCACCTTAGATCCTTGCCACCTATTCCACAGTTGTCAGTGGGGTCGCCCTATGCCCCAGTGAATGCAGCCATTCCACAGGTACACAACATATACAAACCTGTATACAAATATAAATGATTATACATGCAAGTGCAGTCATCTCATGGGGGTGAGTGAATGCACGTGCATGTGTGTGTGTGTGTGTGTGTGTGTGCGTGTGCATGAGTGTGAATTTTATTTTATTTATTTTTTTTAATGTTAGTTGGGGCAGACGACACTTTCAAAGTTACAAAGTACACACACACACACACACACACACACACACACGTATGAAACTTGAAAAAGGACCTGTTGTATATGGCTGGACAGTGACCTGACAACTTGTGGCCATTCAGACATGTGAACAAATTTGATGACGCACAGGCGCATATACAGATGGCTACACAATACAGCAAAAAAGAAAAAAAAAAAAGAAAAAACCTGATATTAGAATTTGAAAATTAATAATAAATTATTATATTTAAAAAGACAAGCAATGAAGACTATTCTAACTGGAAACAATTTATTATTATTAAACAAAGAATTGAAAGAAAAAAAATAAAACTTATTGGTGGCTGTCTTGTCTTGCAAACAATTTATACACACAAAAAAGTTTTAAAAATGAAAAATAATTTAAAAAAGAAAAAAAAAGATGTGAAATCAATGGATAATATTGAAACAGAAAATATTTTAAAGATGAGGACGAAATGAATTGGACAAAATCTTTTGCGGGTGATAAGTAAAGATAAAGAAACGTGGCTGTTTCTTCTAAATTGGCGTTTATGGCTGATCTTGGATCATCGGTGACTGTTGCTACCGACACCACCACCACCACAACCACCACCAACACCACTCTTACTCTATTACAGAATTTAGACTACCACCCAGGGTAGCACTCTATAGATGGGACTACCACCCAGGGTAGCACTCTATAGATGGGACAAACTAAAGAAAATAAAGCAACAAAAAAAATAACAAAAACTAAAAAAAAAAAAACAAACAAAAAAACCAAAAAAACTTAAAACAAAAAAAAAAGAAAGAAAATGAAGAAAACAAAACTTAACCGATCATGTCCTCTCATGTTCTGTTTTACCATGTCCAGTTGTGTTAAACTACTACTACTACTACTACTACTACTACTACTACTTATTATCTTGTAGAGGGAAAAAATGTGTTTTATCACTATATCTGTGATCTGATTTTCTTTCTCCGTGAAGGGAAAAGAGTTTCATCAGCATTCAGCTATAATCGTCTGCATTGACGCTTTGAAAGCAATTGCACGAATTCTACCACATTCAACATTGGCTTTTCCGGTAATTCTCCTCAATCCCCCCCTCTCCATCCCTCCCCCAAAAGCCCTCCCCTCTACAGCCAACCAATTTTTGAGGATATTTTCACTTGTTTAATTTAATTTAATTTCCACAAACTCATATATACAAACACACACACGTATGTGTATGTATATATATATATATATATGAATGATCTATATATCATGTTGGTCACTATATTTAGGCTTATGTGCTTCTATGCTATGGGTATTTGTCGAGTGAGCACTCAACAAAATACCTGTTGCATAGAAACATATCAGCCCAAATAGAATGACCAACATGATAAGATTAGTTCTTATTTGCTCTGTTTTATTGAATTATTGTTATCGATTTACATTTAATGATCTTTTTCTAAAATATGGAGCACTACGTATTTCCGACAAATATGCAAAAAAACAAGCATATATATATATATATATATATATATATATATATATATATATGCACGTACACCTAATTATTTTATTATATTTCGGTTGTTTTTTTTCATTTTCTTTTTTTTCTTCTTAGAAAGACAAAAGCATATCATATGAATATGTTTAGTTATCTATATTTTATTTAGAAGTCTTTAGTTGCTGAAAGACTGAAATATTGGCTATAATTTTCCAAGATAATTCAGTATTGGTTTTTCTTTGAACAAAGGTATCCGGGTGGGGGGAGAGAAAAGATACTAAATTACTTATAACGTTCATATTGCTATTTATTTATTTTGATAATTGTTTTTGGTTAATAAGATATTTTTGTTGTTGATCTTTTCTAGCCAAAGAAACAATTTCTGAGAAACTTTTTTTTTTTTTTTTTTTTTGACCAACTTTCAAAATATCTTCTCCTCCATCCCCACTTTCCTTCACACCTGCCCCCTCCCTCCACTGCACATCTACACTTACTTACCACATATGTATATTTAGGCCCGTTTCACTTGAATGATTGACAGATGGATTTATAAGTGAGAGTATTTGGTTCAACAAGTGACGAAAAAAGTTTTCTTTTTTTCCTCCACCTCCCTCCCTTTTTCTAGTAATTGTCACATGATCACCGGTTGGTAGGGAGGAAGAGCAGGGTTGGGGGAAGAACTTTTTTTTTTTTTTTTTTGTGCATTTTAACCAAATCAAAAGACAGAAAGTACCCCACCCTCCCAACACACATCTATCATTTTTAACTAAATGTCAAATGTATTATATATATATGTGTGTTTATAGAAATAGGTCTAAAAAGAAATTCTAACTATAATAAAAATAAGCAAGAAGTTCTTATTACAGTGTAAAATTGCTTCAAGGGAAGAAAGTTGGAGAAACAAAATTAAAAGGAAGGAAGAAAGGAAGGAGAGAAAAGCTTAAAAATAAATTCTTTTTGCCAAACTCTTTCAAAAATGAGGATGTGTGTGCGTTCATGTGTGTAAAATACATTTTATATATACTTGTGGCTACACACAATGTGGCTGAGTGTGTAAAGAGAGGATTGACTTTCATACATTTCTTATTGTATGGTGAGTCTTGCTCTGATAGCATACAAAGTATATATATATATATATATATATATATATATATATATATATATATATATATATATATAAAATCAATCTCATGCTCCCTTTCCACCAGTTATTTACTGCTGTTTTCGTCTCTGTTTGGAGAACTGACCAAATTAACAGGGAAATTTAAAAAAAAAATGCAATGCCAGTGATAATTATTTATACAGAATCATTTTTAATATAAACATTCATACCTATACAAATCTTATAGATATATTCACTCACATGAATTTTTTTTGTACTCAGTCTTGTTTTTGTTTTATTTGATTTTAAAATTCAAGAACCACTTCACATTGCTCCTAAACACTGGAACTCTTCAATGAATAGAATTTGAAAAAATAAAACTCTTCTGTGAATTGAATTTTTTTTTTCAAATTTCAAAATATCACAAGTAACTTTGATCGGAAGTTATTTCCCTTGATTTAAGATTTGAATGTTTTAGAATATGGATTTAAGAGTTAATGTAGGTAAGTACACATGAAAAAAATCATGGATAAGATGAACGTGAGAACAGTTTTGTTTTACCTATAGCGACAATTATTGTTCATATCCATCCGTTTTGTTTCGTTACAATGTTTTCATGATGACGCCTTTCAAACGTTTAACACTTTTTCATTCTTAGCAGATACTTGCAACTGTTTCACTCTCCTTAACAATCTCATGTCTTGGTCGATATACTTTTGTATCACTGGTATTCTTACTGTTTACTTCATTACTATTTATTTATCATGTACCCTGTGTTCTGCCTAATTAGAATTAACCACCTTTTCTCTCCCTCGTTAAGATCACTCCTGAACCAGTATTCAGGTTTTTTTTTCTCCTCTGTCAATGACCATACAATAACTTGTCAATTAAAAGCGATAACATCTTGATCATGCAAAGCGATTACCTCCCCTTGATTATTCGAGTCGATTACCTCCCCTTAATTATTCAAAACGATTACCTCCCTTTGATTATTCAAAACGATTACCTCCCCTCGTTCATTCGAAACGATTACATCCCCTTGTTCATTCATTCCATGAACAGAATGTGTGAGAAAGGAAATTATTATTATTATTAATTTTTTTCTTCCCTTTTTTTCTTCCCTGGTTCACATGGCACAATTATCATTTTCTTTCCTCCAAAGCTTGTTTGCCTCCATCCTTCCTTTCTTCCTTATCATTAAAGAAATAAAAATTAAAAAAAATACCATTATTCACAAAGGCCCACACACATTATTCTAGGTCTATCAAATTCTTATCATATCCATCTTTTCTCTTTCTCTTTCACTCACACACTCTTCCTCCTCTTCTGACTGTAACCTGGCTGTAATGATGAGTCCTTTCTTTCAAATTCCTCTTCCTGCCTGCTTCTCCGAATGGTACAGCATTTGAGTAGATTGAAATGTTCCTTCAGTCATCTAACAAGACATTTTATCTTATCACAAGGGCTTCAATGGACCATAATGCTTCTTCGTACTTTCTCTCTCTTTCTCTGTCTAATATTTTCATTTTGCTAGTATTGTACTGCGTTAGTATCCATGGGGCTGTTCGTGTTAACTTTGGCCTAATGCCCCTTGGAAAGGCATGAATCCATCTCCCCCCTCCTCCCTTTAATAAGACTATAAGTCTTAGAGAAGGACAACTCTGATTCCAAAACCAGAAAGTGAAGCCCAATTTGACATCCTTCCGACAGCTCCTGCAGCCAAGCTGATGTCAGATGTATTGCTCTCTATTTCCCTCTTGACTACATCAGCAAGGCTGAGAGGGGGGGATTCTGATGACTGGTTATCCCAGGACTTCCCTACACTTTGCCCAGGCATGTGCCCTGGAGGGGACATTTAGTGTTGTTCAATCGTAGAGACAGGACGGTGACAATTCATGAATAATTACTCTATGAACTAAACGTGGTTCTCAGCAAAAAAGGCCAATAGATTAGTGATGTTGATTTTGCTTATTCCTGTTGACTCCATGTGATGTTGCTATGGTATCAAAATTATTCATGTTTTACAGGGTGGAGTGAGTAGCTAGCCCCACGCCCAATCCTCCTCCATTACCTGAGCTTGGGATGTCATTTTTGTAAGAGTGTTTCTATCTCAGATGGCTCCAACTACCTTGCTACTTACCCATAGCTGGGAGGGGAGTGTATTCATGCCTTTCCCAAGAGCATTTGTGCAAATGAATGAAAGCAGCCTCAGTTTGAAATCTGACTCTGCTAATTCCGTTGTCCATCTCAATAACCACTCGGCCATTTTTATTTTGTTCCCTTAGCTAGATAACAGCAAAAACATTTTGTTCTTTATGCAATTTGTTGAATGAAAATAACTAAACAATTTGAACATTGAATGTTGATGGTCAACTGTTGTAACAAGTAACAGATATTTAAGAAGCCTTGTTCATTATGAATAGATAATAAAAAGCTTTGTTGTAATGATTAATACATATTTAAAAGCTTTGTCATGGTTAAATTTAGTCATTCTTAGTTATTGAATAAATCTAAGCAATCAATTCTTTTGTGTAATCGTATGTATTTTATGATGAGATTTTTTTTTGTTTTGTATTTTACAAATTACTTTCACTTATATTCTTTACTTTAGAAAAAAAAAATTATATCCTGTAACCCATTGCAGGGTTGTACAGGCACCACAATTGATCTCATCATGTGTATGTTAAGGGTTAGGTAGCCTGACAGTCCATCCATCTTCAGGCTGGTTTTGAATCAGTGTCGTCTGTCTCTTAGACAGGTTGCTGACCGCGGCTGGAAAACCCAGTCTGCCTTTCTATTAAGCCATAGCTTGTTGAGGGTGAAGAGTTGGATCCATGCATTTCCTAAGGGCATTAGTGCAAAGAGAACACAGTCTTGGATTGAGCTCTATTCGCCAATCCCATCCTCTGTGCCATTAACCATCAAGCCACTCAGCCCTTCTCTTTATTTGTCTTTAAGCATCACCAAGGAATTTTGTATTCTTTTCTATTTTCTGGTGACTTCTCTTTTTATAGGTTTCTATCAATTTTTTGGTCCAGCTGGCTACATATGTATATATCACGTGTATAGGCCACGCTAACCTAGCTAGAGAGCTGAAAGTTTACTTTGTTTACGGAAACTTTTATTTTCTTTATTTAAAAAAAAAAGTCTTTTTCAATTAAATTTTTTTTTCCTTTTTCTAATTCCTCCCCTAAATATGTTTTTTGTGGGGGGTCAACTTATTTATGCTTAATTGATCCCTTAGTTTGTCCCTCTTCAGAGTTCTTTCAGTGATCTCTGCCCAACAAAAAGTGATAGAAGTAACTTATTCATTGATCAGCCCTTTTTCCAATTTTTTAATTGATCACCCCCAATAAAGCATGCCATCAGAAGACGTAGGTCACTTGACCATTTCTATTGGGCGACTAGCCAGACCAGTGTAAGATATGTATATAAAGTATATTTATATGAATATTTGTGGTATAGTCCAGATCATTCAAGTTGCTAGATAATAACCTTTAGCAGGCTGTTACCTATTCTAAAAAACTACATATCATTGAAGGAGGTTTTTACTTCTCTAGAAATATATCTGATTAAAAAAAAGATGATCATATCGAGAGTTCAGCTTTCAACAGAATTATTCTATTTTTTTATCAAGTGTGGCAAAATGCATAAGTATCCATTTTGTCTTGTGTCAAATTATCAGTATTAAATCTTGTCTACACGGATAGTGTAATGGTTTGCACATCTGACTCACATGTGGAAGGTTCCAGATTCAATTCCCGGTATGAGTGAAGAGAGTGGAAAAATTCTTCATTTAGACAGATTTCCCGTGCACTCAGCAGCTAATTTAGTTGTACCCAACTTGATTACTTATTGAGTACTCTCTAAGCTGTGTGATTAGGGTGGAAGTATCCCCTTGATGAACTTGCATAAGGGGGTGGTCATAAAAAAAAATGTAAGAATAATAGTCCTTTTAACTTGCAAGAATCTGTAAGCTGACACATGCAATAGAAACCAGGACTTTGTCACCGGCTGTATATTCCAATTGGGAGTTATCTCTTGAGAGAAAAATCTTTCAGTGTAGAATCTGCATTAATCTTAGAATGTAAAACAATTGAACAAAGAACAGGATTTTCTAATGTATCCGTTCACCTATCCAAATTAATACTGAAACAGCATAAAATAACAATCAGCAAACATGATCATTACATACTAAATTTACAGTTAAAAATGATGACATAAAGTTATCAATGGAATAATTCATTGGTCATTCATGCTTCCAGTAATTCCATGTAACTATTATAGTGAGTTGATCATTAATCACTCTGAAAACTATAGAAAATTAGTAATTTGAGAATTAATGAGTTGAGCCTTAACAAAACCCTGTTATGAGCCATAAAACACTTTTTTCTCTTCACACCCGAAATCCAAATCACCCCCTTGTTGGGCATTTGCTCCACATTCGGAAAACTCTCTTTGAAATTTAATATCACAAGACATACAGATTCCAAATGTTCTTAGAAAACCTCCCTTCCCTCCTTCCTTCCTTCTTTGTTTTTTTGTTTTTTTTAAAGGGACTGGGAGTATATTGATAGTCTTTTATAGGGAATGGGGGTACACTGATAATGTCTTCATTGATAGCATTTTTATAGAGACTAAGATACTTATCATCTTTGTTGGGACTAAGGGACATTGTATCTTTATCGGTATGCTGTAATCCGAAGAAAAGATGGCTAGAAGGAAGTAAATATACAGCCAAACCTCATTTAGTACAAATTTGAATACAAATTTGATTTAGTATGAATCATGAAATGGTACCGTTTTTCATTTAGTACAAGACTAAATTTGTTTATGAAACTAAATTCAATCTAGTATAAATTTTTTTGATGCATGAAAATTGAAATCTGTACATTTGATATGTATGGATGGTATTGCTGTTATGTGTAAACTGTTTTTTGTGAATATGGGTTGGGGGAGAATTTATTATTCTACAAATACTACTACTGTTGAAAACAGAAGATTTAGTATTATATTGGAGCAGAAATTTTTTTATAACAGACACCATGGGCGGGGGCGGGGGTGTGTGTGAACCAATTACGAATCCTATTTTAAATGCTATTATATCTTCAAATTAGTACGAGGTTTTAGCTGTATATTTAAAACACACACACATACACACACACACACTGTCTACATGCCTCCCCTTCACCTCCCCCAAACTTACTTTTTCCAGCATTGATGACATATATTTACTTCAAAGATAACAATTTTTCTTTTGCAGACTTATTTTTTGTATGTATATAGGACATTGATTGGTGTTATTGCACCGTTCTGATTTCATTGACATATGACGACTCATCCTGTGTATGTTCAATTGGTATTGGGGGGGGGGGGGGCAGGGCTGGCAGTAATTGTAGTTGAAAAACATAAAAACCAAAGCAAGAAAGTGGGATGGGTGTGGAAGGGCGATTGGAGGATGATTGCAGCCCCTCCCCCTTTGAGCATTATTTTTTATCCGTCTCCTCTCCTCCCTACTTATACACACATATATTTCACATTCTTGAATCATAATTGTTTAGAGTTATTTTCAAATGTGATTTCTATATCTGATCACCCCCCCCCCATACAATCATTTTTTTCATTATTGCGACGTGACTTTTGGCTAACAAACTTCTCTTTTCCAGTTCACCTTATCCCCTTTTGCTCTCCTCCTCCTCCTCCCCATTTATCACCTCCTCCTTCTCCTCCTCCTCTCATTTCAATGATATTGATGAGAACTTCACATCATCGTTCATCATTCTTTTAGAGAAAAAAAGACAGGATGTTTTGTGGTAAAATCTCTACTCTTTATTTAATCCAAATTGCATACATGACGTGTGCACACACACACACACACACACACACGTCTTTGATGTGAAGTACCACTTGTGATAAGAACCAGAAAAATTGATCATTCTTTGATGGGACATCATCTTGTTTTTAATGTTCTATCATTTGTCATTCAATCCCCTAACCCTACCCCACTCGCACACCTAGTCTGCTTCCTCTACCCCGCTCCCCCGTTTGCATCCTTATTCTTACACTAACCTTCCCACCCAGAGATTTCAACCCAACCTCTACCCGGTTTGTATCCTTCTTCCTATCCTAACCAACCAGTAATTCCCTCCCCACTAGGTCTGCATCATTAATTCTACCCTCGCCCAGCCACCCACCCAGCAATCTGTGGATGTAATCATTTATACGACCCCACCCCTCCTTCTAACTCTGCATGATGTGTACTTGCACTACACACAATTGATCTTTCTTTACAAAGCAACAATTTCTCTTTTCGATGGGATCAACTAAATAACCTTTCTTCCCTTTTTTATGATTAACTGTGTCGTTAATATTTTTACTTACCAACTCCTTCATACACACACATACCACATACACACACACACCCACACACAGCGCTCAGTTTTATTGTTAAGGATTTTCTCATGGATTTGATTTTCTCATGGATTTGCTCATTTTTCCTCTCAAATTTCTCAATTGCTTTGATTGCTTCTAATTCAGCTCTGGAAAATTCTCTGGAAAATTGCTTCTAATTCTGCTCTGGAAAATCCTCTGGAAAAATTGCTTCTAATTCAGCTCTGGAAAAATTTTTTGAAAAATCTATTTTGAAGATTATCTTTCTCCCTCCTCTCTTTCTTTCTTTATGACCAGAAAACAATAGTCTTTAAAACCTGACAAATGTTGTAAACTATCTACAGAAGAGCGGCTCATGTATCATTTTGAATTTCAACCAGGCATGATTTAATGTACTTTTCATACATTTCAGTTTTCCTCTTACAACAAGAGAATAATACTTGTTTATATTGAAGGCACCTTACTCAGATAGATATGAAAATAAAGGGTGTAAATAGTATTGCAGCTTCTGATAAATGAATGAAGGTCTCTCACTGTGCATAGTGCTGTTGGCTAATAACTGTACAAAAAATAAAATGAAAGGAAACACGGTGAAATATGTCTCTCTTGAACAAATGTAACAAAAACAGCACCTAACTTATGTGAGGCCTTTATGCAGTAAATATTCTGTTGTCAGACATTGATAACTGAGAAATTGGTGTGGCCAAAATGAATATTTTTTTTTTTTTTTTTTGGGTAGTTTGGTTGCAATGTTATCTTAGTATTTTCATCATCATCAGCTGCTGCTGCTGCTGCTGACTGAAGATAAGGAAACTGGACCTTGGACATGAGTGAGGATTTGTAAAATAAAATTAAAAAAAAACCCCCAAAACAAACAACCCCACCCCAGCCCCACTCCCGGGAAGCAATTTCAAACTTGTGTGTGTCTGCGAATTGCTCTCCTCATGTTTGAACTGTCCATAGCAGTGAATTTATTGTCCTATAGTCACACTCTGCAGGGTAAGATTTCAACATGTGCAACAACATCATCCCCAATACTCACACACACATTTGTTTCTTTCCAGCATCTCTTTATGGCATAACAACTTTCTGAAGGCAAATTGGTGATCATTTTATCTGTCTGGTTAATTTTCGATACGTCTGGCTGTAAGTGTGGATGGCATTGAATTGAAGAATTAAATTGATTTTACTTATTCCTCGGCAGCCACTTTTCAACCAATTACTAAATTCATTGCATCATGATTTGAAAAAAAGAAAATACAAAAACAAATATTATTATACAGAAATGATTAGACAATTTCATAATTTTACTTTTAATTATTATTATGATTATTATTATTATCACTACTACCACTAATAATAATAATGATACTGTTGTTGTTGTTCTTGTTCCAAATATAAACATATCTAAATGAATATTTCTATCATTTCATTGGATCATTTTCTGCAGAAGGCTTCCTCCTCGTCCTCCTCATTTTAAATTTGTCTTGAAAAAAAATAATTCTGAGAATCATTATTATCATCATCATTATTGATGGTGATAATCACGATAACACTATTGCTGCTATCTCCTCATACACTAAATCAAGTTTAAAAACATTTTGTCTTATTTAAGACTTTTTTTTTCTCTCACTCTCTCCACAGAAAAGAATTTGGTAATGATTTTATTCCTAAAAATGTCAAAACCCCAAATTTCTTGGCCAATAAACTTATATAAAAAAGTTGGACATGGATGATTTGGAGAACTTTTTACTCTGAAGATTTCTCTGGCCATGATTCAGTTTATTCAAACATTTTTTTTCCTTAAAAACAATGAGATTTTTGGAAAGTTGGATTGCGGGGAAGGGTATTTTTTCCAGCCATTTTTGTTGCTTTGTGATCATAGATTCAGTTTGAGATTTCCTTCACGAGATCAATTTAATGGTTTAGGGGGAATTTAATGGCTTGGGGGAAATTTTAATGGTTTTGGATAGATATAATGGATTGGGGGGGGGGAACCTTTTCTTTTTCTCTTTCCCTCCAAATTTTGTCTGTGGACGTAATGATTATTTATCCCTGATAACAAGGTCATAATTTTCTATTCTGCTTCTTTATTATTTTAAGGAAAATATTTTCTATTTATTCACACACACACACACACACACACACACACACATACACACAGAAAATTGACTGGAGGGGAGGAGGAGGAGGTGAAGGTAATTTGTCTTGCATTATGACAATGACGATGATGATGATGATGATAATTTTCTTTCTTCAAAGCATTTAATCCAGATGAACATCTCAATGCAAACCCAGGCATCAATGTTGTGCGTACTTGTGTTGCACTGCACGTAAACACTAGTAGCCCAAGCTTTAGACAAGTGTCCCTGGGTGTAACTCTTATTTTTGACCCCCGGGAGGACATTGATGATGATGATGAGGAGGAGGAGGCGAAGTTGATATACCAACATGATACCATCTTTTGTTGTTGATGACGACGACGATGATGATGATGATGATAGTGTCTGCAGAACTGGTACCAGTGAATCGGATCTTTGAAAAAAAAACTTTCAAAATTGATTAATTTATTTCCTTTGAAAGTGCTGGGTGCGTGCTTGTTGAAACGGGTGATTGTGACGGAAACTGCAAAACAATTCATGACCTTCTTCTAGTTGCATGGCAAAGAGAGATACAAAAATTTAATGTTTGTTAATTAATAACCTCAAATGACCGAAAAAAAGAAAAAAAAGTTGTTAGTCCTCAATGGTTTCTAGTGTATTTCTTCCGTGTTGTATGCTACTTTTGAGTACCTGCATCCAAAAACTAAGTGTGCATGTTCTTCAACTTTGTGAGGTTTTGTCTTTTTTGTAAGCTAGCGCCATAAGGGAGTGGGTGCCAGGCATACTAGTCTGGTGGCCCTTAATGCCCCAAAATACTACAGTGTGTCAGTCTTCCTCAGCATAACACTCTGCTGGTAGCTTTTCCACATCTCTCCAAACAACACACTTGTTTCCAGCTACATGTGCAATCTATGGTTCACAACAGTGGAGGAGAAATGGACCACCATATGCAGGCATACAACAGTCGGGCTAGCATCAGTAATAAATGTAAGGAGAACAACTTCTTTTAGTAATACATAGTGTTAAGAGAGACTTTATAGCTAGATATGCTATGGCCCATGTTATGAAAATGATATTTCTCCATTGGATACTTTTTAAAATTATGATTTTTTTTTTTCCTTTCTCTTTCTTTCTTTTTTTTTTTCTATCAACTGTGAGATCTGGACCCCAAAATGATTAAAGTCATAAGTGTAAATTTTCAAATGAAACTGCAATCAAAATTTGATTGAAATTTAAGAAAAAAAATTTTAATCAAATTTTGATTATGGTGTAATTCTAAAATTTGCACTTTTTGCTTTAATAAATTTTAGGGTCTGAATTTTATGATTGCTTTTTTTATTTTTTTTATCTATGTATTTATTTATTATTTTTGGTAAGCTAAATGAAAGATATAGAACACTTACTTTGAAAAAGTTTCAAATTGTTATCTATATTTAGAACTCTGCTGAACAAATTACATTCACTACGGTCATTTCTTTTTTTTTTTTTTTTTTTTTTTTTGAGAGAATAAAATGGAGAAAATTCCTTCAACTTTTTCTTTATTCTCTTACATTTTTAAATTCTTTTTATAAAAGACAAAAACTACAAACACTTTTTGATAACAATGACTTAATAATGATGATATTGATAACACTTGAATCATTCATAATTCAATAAGAATGATGAAAGTGTTTTAGCCTTTTCAAGATCATGTAAAATTGAAAGATGAAAAATTGATGAATTATGTAATTATTCATTTTTTTTTCTTTTCTTACATGAAGTATTGTAAACCATTATTGATTTTTTACTTCTATTTGCCTTCATCTTAATTTTTTAGTTATTTTCTACTCTTTGTACTCATTGCCGTAGACTGATAGCGCAGAGGAGGAAAAAAAACTAATAATAATTGCTTTGCTGATATTAGCATGGAAACCAAAACAAACATGGTGCAGGACATAATGGGATAGAGAGTTGGTTTAAAAGTTTGATTTGGACTTCTGCAGGCCATCAAATCTTCTGTAGCTAAGATGGTATTGCAGCTGGGCATTTACCAGGCTTCCGTTTAGCAAGAGGGACTTGTGTTTGAGTCTCATTGGGAGCATATTCTTTAATTCCAATCCACACTGTTTATGCACTGCTGTAGATTGATGGCCCGAGTTAAGTTGGGATAAAAAAAATTAAGAAGGTAAATAGTTGTCAGAAATTAATAATATTACTGATTCTTTTGACAATCCAATCTGTTCTTCCCATTTGTTTAAAAAATTTTTTAATGTTAACGCAACACTATGGTTGATTCATTCTGATTGGTATGTTAATGACCATAATTTGTTCTCTCTTCAACAGAGACATATGATGGAATTCTTTGTTTAATAAAGAAAGGAACTGAGGAAAATTTCCATGGTAAAAAAATTATGGAAGAAGTTATACTGCATGTGTTGCTGAAATAGAATAACCTATTTTCAAGCGTTGTGGTTAACATATAAATATTCTGTTTGATACCATTTTTTTTTTCTTTGTACCATTGGAGAAAGAGACTTTTCCTCACATATTACACCTGAACAAGGGAGTAGAATGATTCATCTGAAATGTGTTGACGAAAAAGATAGGAAGGAGAGATTGGGTTAACTTAACAATGGTAATGACCTTACTCAGAATTATAGACAAATCTAGAAAAGTATTTGTAGGTAAAGGCTGCATCTATCTGGCTATTTGCTATCACAGTGTCTGTTGGGGGTTACGATTCACATGCTGATATTCAGGGCTCAGCTCAACCAAAAAAAAAACAAAAAACTGTTCTCTTAAAAACTGATTTACGCTATTTCTCCTTCACATGTTGATCCATTTATAACTTTGCTTTACATTTTGAAAAATGAAGAGTTCACCAATACACGACCTTCTTGTGAACATTTATTTACTTATCAAATTCTTGAATTATTATTTTCAAAATTGTCATGATTATTGCATTTTCTTTTGATTTTTGTTTTTTTTATCTTCATGTTTTTTTTATTTCATTTAATCCATTTAATTTTATTCAATTTTTAGATTTTTTTTCTTACTGTTCTCTGATACATATAATTTTTTCTTTTTTTTTTTCTTTTTTTTTTTTTTTTCCAAAATATATATTTTTCCTTTTTGAAGATTTAAAAAAGAAATCAACCAACTTTTTCATTGCTGATTCACAGATCTTTTTTTGTTAGCGGGCAATGTTATTCTGATCGCCCGTTGGTATGACATCGTTGTTCTCATCCCAATTAAAACAGCTCTTTAGGCTCTCACTGAGGTAGTCTGCAATTCAACCACTGCCTTTGCAGGAATAGAACAGTTATCTCCCTTTCTCTCAGCCTGTGTTGATGGGGGGACTGGAATGATGATGAAAAAAAATAGTGCTGGGATGTCTTAAATTTCTCCCCCCCCCCTTTTGATTATTATCCAAAAGTTGCTCTGAAAAGAGATCAATTGCTTTATGTGCAAAGTTCCAAAACTCTGAGTCTGAAAGAAACATGGTTATTTTCACTCCTGGCTTGTTCAGTCTCCTCCTCTATGAGGTTGATAATTGGTTTTGGTTTGTGCTGACTGCTTTTGGACCATCTTTAGTCTTCAGTGCAGTATCTGTACTTGTATGTTCTGACTTTCTGAGATGAGGAATTATCATTATTCACCAATTTACTCAGACCAGTGATCTGATCTTGGCTGTTAGAGTCACAATATTTTGGAAGCTGTACCATTTGGTCTCCTTCAGGTGTCTTTCGTATTTGATAACCTTCTGGGTATTTTGAACCAAACTCTTTATCTACAGGGAAGATTGATCTCAATATGTTATCCATGCCAGGGGGAAATATCTTCTTTTTTGTGAAGAGGCAGACAAGCAACGTCATGGGGATAAGTTGACTCATAGATATCCTCTAGTATGGACAGCAAAATGAGAACAATATACCCCCATGGATTGAATGAAGGGTTTGGTTCAAAATTCACTGAAGGTTACCAACTATAACACCCATCTAAACATAGGCTGGAGGGTACAGCAGTTGAAACATTGTGACTCTAACAACCAAAATGAGAAAACTAGTCCTGATGATACAGCAAGTTTATACCATCGCTGTTGCTGCTGCTGTTGCTGCTGCCAATGGTTGTTTTTGCGGACCGATGGAGAACACAGTCCTTTGTTTAAACAAAGGAGCTGAGTGACACTAGCGACAAGATATTTGGTTAGTGACTCTAGCGTTACATTTTGGGATATTTCACTCAAAAAACATTGTATCAGCAGATTTTTTTTTTTCTGAGGGGGGGAGGTCTAAAGAAGTTATTTGCTCAGAATTTAAGTTTTAAAAGAAAAATAACAATAATAAAAATATATATATATAATATATATATTTCCACTTAAAAATCTACAAATTATTTCAATTCAAATCTGCAAATTTAGAAAGACGATATGTCTCTCTTCAGTACAATCCCCTTCAAGAAGTAAATTATTATCTAAATATGCACGACGATTACACACATGTTAAATAACAGTTATCTATACATGCATGCATACATGTACACATATATGGGTGTGTGAGAAAATATATATTATATATAATATGTATATGTATACGCTCCGATACACATACATGTGTCATAAGATATGCAGACAGATTAAAACTCATATTTACACAAAGATATATATATATATATATGTATATGGCATACTGAGCTGTTTTAAGAAGAGATAATTTATTTTGTTAATTCTCATATTTTATTCCTGAAATATTTAAAAATCTCTATTTATGTTTTTGCTCTGTGTTTTCATGTAATAAAAATTTGAATGTCTACTTGCGATTTGCTGTTGAACTTTTCAAGGTTCTCTGCATTGCATCCTGCGTTTTTTTTTTAATGAGCGTGTGTGTTTGTGTATGAATCATTTTGGTGATGATGCATGGTTTTTTTTTTTATCGTCTCTTAAAAAAAACAAAAAAAAAACTCATTGTAAATTAATCTTTTTAATCTGACGTGCAAATATGAATTCAGTTCTTTTTTTCATCTCTCTCGCAAACCTTAAATCAACAATTTCAAATTCAGCCCCACATAATCTTTTAACACCTATTTTTTACCTGCAACTTTCCCATTTTTGAATATCAATCCAGTTGGTAAATTTTCTTAGAATTTTTCAAACTTTATCCTTCACGTATTCTATAGGGAGGTGGAGATAGGTGTCAATAGCTTGGTGGATTGCCTAGACCATGGAAGTTGAATGTTTCTGTCACGTCCGTAATCCAACAACTGCAAGGTTGTCTTCTAGCCCAGCTGTCTGAAATTGAGATTGTAGGCTCTGAATACTAGTTTGTTGAATACTATTCTTGTCCAGTGTCCAAACCATTTAATTCCTTGGTACTGGATGAATTTGTGGACTGGCATTGCTCTGAACATTTTTCTGATTTTCTCATTACTAATCAAGCACCCCTGCCCCAGGGTGTTATCTTCTATTTCTCTGAGGCATCTCATCTCAGTGATTTTCTTCTTCAGGGCTTTGATCAGTGTTCCAGTCTGACACTGGTGGGTGTGGGCAGAGAGATGTTGATCAGTTGGGGCCTTGATTTAGATAGGGTTGTTGGCCATTGATCGGATTAATTTTGCAATATGTACTTATTCGCTTTGTCATTTCTTATATATATTTTTATTATTTTATGACTATTTGTGAATAGTTCAAAAATTTACAGTGTTGGTGGTTTATATGCAAAGATGAAATTCTAAACACAACAATAAGATCATAGTTTCTCTCAGTGGAAACAATTATTGACAGGATCCAATTCACTATCAAAGGCAAAAATATTAAGGGAGATAACTCTGTATAAATTCGATGAGTGGGCTAGCTATCTGAGAGATTTGAAATTATTTTTAAAGGTTTATTTTTTTTTTTTTTTTAGTATATCAATACAACACTCCTTTAGCATTCATGATAGTGATATGTAGCCAGAAATGGAGGTTGGCTTGCTTGCATGCAATATTCATTTCATGTGATACAAAACATTTTTAAAAAATGCTCGCTATTAGAAACCATCAACCACTACTGTCACCAACAATGTCAAAATATGTCTCTTCAGTTTACGAATCAGTCTGGCTACTTATGCATGCATGTATGTATTATGCATACTGGCTGCAGCAATCAAACTAGAGCTGAAAGCTTAACCATTTATTCTTTACCTTATGTCCACAAAAACTTTTTTGTTTTTAAAAAATTCCCTTCCTAATAGACTTATAGTAGGAGGTTTAGACTGCAATGTAAGTTTATGCTAAATCGGGCGCTTGGTTTTTGTCCAGCAGTATTCAGGCTTGTTTTTCAAAAATTCAGACTTTTTTCAATGATCATTACCTGATACAAGTTGAGAGAAGTAACTCTTTCTTTGATTACCCCTTTTTTCAATTGATCACTCACAACATATGCTGCTGAAATACTTCAAGCACATGATAGTCTCTGTTTAGTGACTAACCAGACCTGTTATTTATTGCTATAAGATCATTATCATAGTAATGATTTTGATTTTTTTTTTTTTTTTTTTTTTTTCAAAAGCCCTGAAACAGTGTGAAGGCAAATAACTGATGATCCTGACAAGGAACTTCGCAATGTACTTTATCCAATTCTGTATAAAACATAAAACTCTTTTGAAAAGCTTACATTAATTGCATTCACAAATACTTGGAAATAAGTGACTGAAATGACATAAATTTGAAAAAAAAAAAAAAAAAAATTATTTTACAGTTTTACAGCTGTAAAATTTACCAGACTATAGATCTATCTCTCTCATACATATATACACACATATATATATATATATATCTTGGATTGATATTGGTTTAATGATTGTTATCAGTGTTTAGAACTCATGCAAAAAAATATCTTGGTACATGCATCTCCTGTTAAATTGTGGGAGTTGGGGTCCAAGAAAGCCAACCCTGTTATAACCAAGTTGCAATTAGCTTAGCTGTTTTGGAGCTAGATTGATATTTAGGTGTCCACCACCCACCTGATTTATAACATGAACCGCTTTGAAATGGGAGACGTCTGTAATTAGCTGAAGGTATTGTTTCTCACATGCACTATAAATTGTCAGTTTTCTCCATCTGATGAATAGATAAAAGATCATTTTTACTTGACTCAACAACTGGTATTAGAAACCATCAATCAAAACTGCCAACATAGGTTTCTTTCAGTTTTCAAGTTGGTTTGGCTGGATTTTATCATGCATAAAGGCCACACTAGTTGAGCTAAGGCTTAAAAAATTTAAACATAACTCTTTATGTTAGGGAAAAAGTTTTATTCATTAATTTATTTTATTTTTTTCTTGCAAAATTCCCCTCCTAATATTTTTTATTTTCTTTTTTAGAAGGAGGGTTTGGTTTTCTATGAAAGTTTATGCTAAATTGATCCCTTAGTTTGTGTCAGCTTGGTTTTTGAAAATTCAGACTTTTTCAATATTCACTGCCCAGCAAAATGTGAGAAATTATTCTTTTTTTAATTTTTCACCCCGAACATGGCATGCTGCCAGAAGACGTTGGTCGCTATAAGATTTATTCTGAGTGATTAAGTTTGAAAATAATAATCCACAAAAAAATAAGCCTGTTCAATATAACACTTATTACAATTATGAGAAAATTCTTGCTCTGATAGAAAGACTAAATTTAATTTCAGTGCCACGGAGAGTTCTCTTCATCAAACTCTAATGCAGACTATCATTCTCTTTGGGAGATGTTGAAGTCAGTGCTTTGATCGATGGACTAGTCATTCAACTACCTCATCCTCCCATGAGGGTGGAAAGTGACAGTGTTAGTTTAACATTCTACCCACATATGTTTGGGCAAGGACAAAAATTGCCCAGTCTGCTGCAACCAATATCAAGAAGGCAGCATCAGAAATGATCTCTGGCCCTCTCCTTACTGCAATCGGGAGATGCTGCACTGAGATTGAAATCCCCAGAACTAGGCCTGCCATGTTTATGCCTCATCCAGCCTGAAGATGAGAACATGACAGAAAAGATGCTACACTAGCATCCCAGCCCAAAGGATGGGGCCGGGTGAGTACATATATCTTGAATAAGAGACAAATAATGCAGTGTTCTCATCAGGGCTGTGACTTTAAACTAGATGCTCTACACATAGATAAACTCTCACACACACACATACACACTCTCTCTCACATTCATGCATACATATATTCATATATATTTGAGAGTAATAATAAAATGTACAACAAATGTGTATATCAAGTATATCTTGGTTAAAACAAAACAGTTGTGCGGTTATCAAATGAGAAAAGAAAACATTTCAATGGCTCATTACAGAATGATCTTAATTATTTGAATCCTTACTATTAAAGTGTAGACCCAAACTGCTAGAATTTTTTTTTCAGTTTTCAAGTCAGTCTGCCTGTCTGTATATGATGCATACAGGTTGCACCAAAAAAAAGTTGGAGGACTGAAAATTCAAGCATTTACTCCTTATATCTTGAAAAACATTTTGTTGTTTTTCAAAATCCCCACTCATATCTAGGTTTTTAGTGTGTGTGGAGGGAGTTCAGTTTGCAATGTAAGATTATGCTAAATTGGTGCATAATTTCTGCCTACTTATTTGGAGATTTTTCAGTGATTTCTGGCAAACAAAAGGCAGGAGGAATAACTCATCCATTGATCACCCCTACTTCCAATGTTTTAATTGATCTGCTCCCCAAAATGTTGATCATGTGACAGTTTCTACTGAGCAACTAGTGAAACCATATATTAGGTTCTAAGATGTGGCAAACCAACTGTAAATACCAAATTGAATAGACAAAACTATTTCAATTGCTAACAAACAAAAGATACATATCTGCAATATATTGATAGATGTACCCATCACTTTTTTCTCCTTTAGTGACAGATTTTTGGGGGGAGTTACAGACATAAAATAGATATACAAATACATGTCTACTATTATAGACGTTTCATGTCTTGTGGGGGGGGGGTCATGTTTATCAAATACATGTATAAAAAATTTTTGTTATAAAAATTACCAGACTTCTTTATTACACCCCCAACCTCTAATGATATATCCATACATGTTTTATTGAACTGTATCAATATTTTTTGTCAGTTTATCTTCCTTGTTTCTCTAGTTATCTGGTGGTGTTCTTTATGGCTAGTCTGAAGGAGTGTATAAATTTGCCAAAATTCATGTTATATTTATCTTTAATATTTTTCAGAGTCCTTTCAACCATCTCTGGTCTTTTTCAAGATCAGTTTTGAAGTTGGGGAGCTGTGTTCATACACATCTTCAGGCTGGCTAAAAAGAAAACCAACCAAAAACTGGGGAAACTTAGAAGAAAATTAAACCAACAAAATTTGCTTAAAGAAAAAAAAAAATGATGGCTATAATATATACCTTGAATGTTCTCCAGATAACCCCATTCAAGAAGAGAAAAATAATAAAATTGTTTTTCAAATAACATCAATAACAACTGTTTCTCCTACAATGAAAGATTGGTAAGCCAAAGATTTGCACTGCGACTTTAACACTGTGATAACTGATGGAAATTATTTCAAAAAGGGAAAACTAAAAGAAGTTCTATTTTCTTGCTCTAAAATCCCCCCCTCCCCATGACTGTAATAAATCTTACCATGTCCTCCACCTCTTTTAAAGAGTGTCCATAAAGTCCCTATCCATTTTTATAATGAAATAAGATAGTGACGTTATGGACACTGTATTATTTGTATGTAGTTGCTGTTTGTTTGCATTGGTTGTGGACAAAAATTCCATCAGAAAAAATTATTTTCAGACATTTTGATTTTATTTTCTGTACGTTTTCCTCTCTCTCCTTCGGTTTCTCACCCCCATTTCTCTCTTCTTTTCTTTATCCTTCTATCTCATTCTCTCCACCAATCTCTCTTATAATATCAATTTTGACCTCTTGTTTAAAAAAATGTATTTGTAGTATTATTTATCAATTTCTCTTTCTATAAAAACTTTGTTCTTCTTTCAAAAAAGAATGAGAACAGATCCATATAGATAAACTGTTAAACAATTCCAATGTTGAATTTTGGGGATTTTTTGCATATTTTTATCTCTTATTGGAATATTTGAAGAAAAGAGATCTCCCCTATTCATGGTGGACAATATTTCTTGTCTTTGTTCTGAATCATTCTACCCAAGTGATTGTTAAACATGAAGTATATCTCTCTCAACTCTGACTTCAGCTGGTAGGGTTCACAGACCAACAGAAGAGTAGGGGGTTCTTTTTACTTTGTGTGTATGTACGTGCATATATTTTCATTGCATTTGTTGACAGGGATTAGAATAGATTAACTTTGTCTTAAGAAAAAGAAACGATTCTTCAAGAAATGGCAGCTTGACTTCCAGAATCCAATTTCCTAGCATGGGCATCAGCTGCCACTTTTCCCAGGAAGTAGTGAGTTGAGGATATATTCTGAGGTGTTCATAGTGACTCCTGGACACCCAGCTTCTACAAGATCCCAACTTTCAAAATAACCTTGCCCTTCATCATGAGGCCTGATCTGGTGAGATGTCAAATGCCCTGTTTACACCTTCCCACTCCGATGGACCAAGAGGGGCTAATCATATTGGTGATCAATCTGGTCTAAAAGCTCCAATCAAAAATTTTTTTCTCCAATGGTGATGAAACAATTAGTCCCCTACAAATTTCTGTCTATTTTGATTTCATGTGCCATAGCTTTCTGAGGTTTTGGCACTGGAGTTCCTCTATTTTGGGCTCATATTGTGTTAGTGTATTAAACTCTATTGTATATGAATGGATTATTTCTCCCCTGTGTTCCTGCAACCGAAGTAACAATGTTGAGTGGATGTCATGAACACACATTCCCTGAGATTTTAGATAAGCACAAATTCTGCTCCTTCCTCTTTTTCTCTGGTTTTGAATTGCTTCCTCTTTCTCTTCACATCACTCTCAATAATGCTACATCGATTTGTGTAAAATGCAAAAGAATAATCTTAATTTCTTTGTAATTGAAATATTTAATTACAAAATACTTTGGTTCAAATGGAAAAATTCTCTTTCATTTGGCCAGAGTTACGTCTAGTATTTCTTCTGTCTTGCTCAGCACTCAACAGCAGGGGTCATCTCCCCTCCCTTCAAGTTGCTTCATACTCAACTGCAAGAGGCATCTCCCCTCCCCGAAGTTGTTCAGCACCCAACTGCTGGGGCCATCTCTGCTAACCCAATCTTGCTCATCTCTTCTCCCTTTATCGTTATTCAGCACAACCAACCGACAACCTTGTCTCTTCTAATTGTCCCCATTGCCCTAATGATCCTGCAGAGTATTCACATTGATTTAGAAATAGAATTTCACTTTTTACAACATATTCTCCTCTCTTTGTCATTCTGATCAATTAGTTTCACTTGAATGTCACGCAGCCTTCTCTAACTGTCCATTTTGAATTCTGTGTTGATATAAATTCCATATAATTTTATATTCCAACAGATGAGAAAATTCTTTTTGGACACTCCGATGATACTAATTATCTCCCTTTGATTATACTAATTACCCCACTTTGATGATACTACTTATTTCCCTTCGACTGCTGCAGGTGGTGTTGTTCTTCCTCGTCATAATAACCAAAAACGAAGAAGAGTTCTTCTTTCTAAAATTTGTTTCTTGTGATATGTGGCTTTTCCATTAAATAGAAAAGATACATATTGTTTGGATGGTGGGAAGGGCTTTATTATCTTTTTTTCCTTTTTACATTTTTTTCCTTGTGAAGCTGAGGTCCCTACATATTAGAATATGAAAAACATTTCTTAACATTTTTATCTCTTGTTCTTGATACCTTGCTTAGCAGCAAACTTGAAGCTGAGTTATTTATTGACAAGATGTGTGTGTTTCAATTCAGTCCCTTTCAAAGCTGTCTGCAGGTGCAGCCGGTTTTCTCACATGTGGTAATCCTGAACACAAAAGGATGGACTGGATTGAGGCACCCCACCAGGAAAGGGTTTCACTGGAAACCATTTCAATTGAAGATTAGCTGACACTGATCCTTGGAAGAGAATTACTATTCTGACACTTTGATTACCTGACTATTGCATCTGCACTGCATCAGTTACACAATAAATAACAAGAGCATAAAAAAAAGGACAGAAAAGTATTTTGAGCAAATTCTTCAAAATATACTGTTTTTGGACCTAAAAGCCTATTTCCATAATTATAAAACATTGAATCAGTGTCAGTTTCTTCTTGGCTCAAGTTGTCCACATTTAAATGAATTTGAATTCGATATCAGTTTGTTGAACAAACTGTCAATTCATATACCACTCAGTGATGGCTACAATAAAAATGTTTCAGTTGAATCTGTTTTTGTTTCGTCCATGTTTTCAGTCATTTGGTTATTTTTGGTCTGACCATAACATACACTCCAATTGTGAGTCGGTCATGTGACACTGTTGTCTGTCATGTGACACTGTTGTTCGACTGGTTCCCTGGACCTGCTATGGTTGTGACGACATATGGACATTGATGTACAGAAAAATGAACTCTTAGAATGCTGAGAGGGACCAACCCGACTTCATGCACACTGTATAAAAAAAAAACTTTTTTTTTTTTACTATTAAAATTTTGAGTCAAAAGTAGCCATTGGAATGGGAAAGATGTAAAGTATTCCATAAATTTCCAAAGACATTTTTATATTCCCTACCTATACATATATATATTTTGTCTGTTTGCTTCTCCACACACACACACACACACATACATATATATATATATATATATATATAATTACCTATTTGTCTATACAGCTATGTGGGTATGTATCTGTTCATGGTGGGGAGAGAGATTGACAAAGTGTATGCATATATATATATATATATATATATATATATGTATGTATGTGTATATATATATGTATGTATGTGTATATATATATATATATATATATATATATATATAAAATCAATGTGGGTAAGTGCTGGTCACTGTCCCTTTTCCTGATATTCAGTCTTATATAATCGCTGAATGTTGGTGTATTCAGGAATCAGTTGTTTGAGGTTCAGTGCTCAAAGCTATTCCACCTTGTGCCAACCAAAGCCATTGTCCTTCTGAATCAAATATAATCTAGAGATTATCTTTAATCCTAATTCTGCTGCTGTTTTCTCTCCCTTCTGTCCACAGTAACCCACCATTTTCATTTTGACACCTTCTTTCTTGCAGCTATCAGTCAATCCTCTAATCCTTGGAAATCACACCGCCATTCTTACCATTGTTGTAATGCCCGTGTAGTGTTAGTCTTTTCACTTTTATCACTCATGGATGGATAAACTCTGATTTCAGGCAATGTCTCTCTCTCTTACAGCTTCCTCTGCTTTGACTTCCACTTTTGGTTTTTTCCTTCTGTGGTATGCACATTTCCTCTCTCTCTCTCTCTCTCTGCCCATCGCTGCTCTCTCTCTGCCCACCACTGCTCTCTCTCTCTCTCTCTGCCCATCACAGCTCTCTCTCTCTGCTCTCTCCTTCTCTCTCTGCCCATCACTGCTCTCTCTCCCTCTCTCTGCCCATCACTGCTCTCTCTGCCCATCACTGCTCTCTCTCCCTCTCTCTGCCCATCACTGCTCTCTCTCCCTCTCTCTGCCCACCACTGCTCTCTCTCCCTCTGCCCACCACTGCTCTCTCTCCCTCTGCCCACCACTGCTCTCTCTCCCTCTGCCCACCACTGCTCTCTCTCTCCCTCTGCCCACCACTGCTCTCTCTCCCTCTGCCCACCACTGCTCTCTCTCTCCCTCTGCCCACCACTGCTCTCTCTCTCTCTCTCTGCAAACCACTGCTCTCTCTCTCTCTCTCTGCAAACCACTGCTCTCTCTCTCTCTCTCTGCAAACCACTGCTCTCTCTCTCTCTTTGCAAACCACTGCTCTCTCTCTCTCTTTGCAAACCACTGCTCTCTCTCTCTGCCCACCCTGCTTCCCCTCCCCACTGGTCTCTCTCTTTATAAAGAGAAAAAAAACACTCATAGGGGGATGTCATCATCTTTTGGCTGACATTTCTCTATTTTTGCATTCTCTTGTCGTTCCTTCCCTTCTTCCCTGTATCTTCCACCCCACCCCAATTTATTTACAATTCACACAGATTCAATCTGGGTTTCTCATCAAAACCTTTTGTCATTTCTTCAAACTATTACAACACTTACCTGTTTTTCTGTTAGGATTCACCAAAAATTTTTTTACGATATTTGATTTATTTTTCTTGTATTTTAAAAGCAAGCAAATGTAGTCACATCAAACTTTGACTTAAGCTAATTAAATTCATGAAATCTTTTTGAATACATGCTTATATATATATATATATATATATATATATATATATATATATATATATATAATGCTAGTACTTATGCACATACTCATGTGTTTTCCTAGTAAAACTGTTTATCATTTCAATTATGACTATAGTATTAAAGGATTCATTCTGAATATTTTTTAGCTCCATCCATATTTTCTCTGTATAATAAAAGGCTAAACACATATTTTGCCAATTTCGATTGACTGAAATGGCCGTTGCCATGGAGATTGTTGTTGATAGTTTATCTTGATTCATACAAACTTCTTCAAAAAATACACAACCCTCACCACCACCAGGGTCAGATCCAGGATTTTGGACAGGGATGGGGGGGTCTGGACCCACCCCTTGATCCACACCACCACAAATATCCAAAATTGCTTTTCTCCTCATGCTCATTACATGATAATCTAGACTATCAAAACTGATGGTAATTTGGACGGTCATAAGACGAATGCAGCTGATATATTTAAATGTGCTATCATCAGAGAGAGCCAGCAGTTTCTTAAAAATTAAGCCTGCAAAAAAGAAATGAAACTAAAACAAACTTGAAATTACTAAAGAAAAAAGTTATAAAAAAAACAAGTCAGAGGCAAAAATTTCAAAATTCAAACAGAAGCAGTGTTTTTCAATCTTTGATTTCTTTTAATAAAAAAGAAAAAACAAATTAAGTACCAAAATGTATGTCAGTAAAATACGAAAAAAACAAAAACTGCTAGCTTTTGATTGACAACGGCACATTTCAGCTTCCTTGTTGGGACCATCAAATTGAAGAAATATCAAAAAGACGAGGAATTGAACAAATAAAAAAAAAAAAAAAAAAAAATCTCTGAAGAGTTGAAAAAGCAGCAGCCATGTCTCTTTCTAGTTTGCCATTTTTATTCCTGTGTTGTGCTGTGCTCAATTCTGGGGACCTGACTTACATTTAAAAACAGATTCCAATCATGACTAGAGCTGGCTCTTGGTACAGGCAACAAGTGCTGTGGGCTGCCCTTAATGTTTCTGAAACAGTAGGACTTTCCAAGCACAGATGGAAACAAAAAGTGAAATAAATTTAAACAATAAAAACAGTCAAGATCAGGTATATTTCTAGCTGATTTTTGTAATAAACATTTTCTAATATATTTATTTTTCTCACTGTAAAACATATATCCATCTGAAAGCCGTATATGCAAATTAGTACGTTTTAATTGTGTATTTATTTGGTTGTATGTCCTGTCCGAGTCCTGTTATGACCGCTAAGTTACGATGGATTGGTCCGTGTGAAATAGAATAACAGAGCTAATAAAAATAATTATGGGGTTGTAATAAAATGAGATAGGCTGTTATGACATAACAATAAAGAATCACAGAATTGCCAGATGTTTGCAACTAGAATGATTTTTAGAAAAAAATGTATAAGTGACTGAAAGGAATGTTAAATGCTGATTCTTACTCAAACAACCCTTTCAGTTTTGACAGGTATGTGCTAGTAAATAAATGAATAGATGGGATGGTACTATACTTCAAAGAGTGCTGAAGTTCAGCTTGCTTGGAGCACCAAGAACATTCGGACTGGCCCTGAGCACGACCTCATATCTGGACTGTCTCAAAATGTATTTGGCTAATTCCTTGCTTCTTTGTGTCCATTTAGGGAAATGACTTTCTCCCTTAGTCTTGGCTTATTGTTGTCCTTAATCCTATCCAACAGAGTTATTGCGTGAGCATGATGACACACCTTAGCTATGCTAGTCAACCTAGAAAGTCATCTACTATTACCCCTCCTCTCTCCCCCGTTTTTACAACAACAGCATCAACTACATATACAACAACTTTTACTACTACTATAACAACAACAACAATATGACATTGGTTATTTCTAAGCCATCGAGTCTCTCTGTTCTCAAATGTAATTGGATGATGTCAATGTGAAATAAAGATAGGATACATTAAATAAACCAGATCAGATCATTTTGTTGTTATTTTTTTGGTAGAATCATAGTTTCCGTGCGTGAAATGGAGATAACTCCCGTTAACCTTAAAATGAACTAAGGCTCACTGGTTTATCTCTCCAAATTTGTTTTTTCAGAGGGGCTACGAATTCACCTCCCCCTTGGGGTGGGGGGGCAATGGTCTTGAATTTCGGGTTATGGTCAAGTCATTTAGAAAAAAATTGTAACCCTAAAGTAAAATTTTTGATCAATTTTGTGTTAATTGAAAATATGATTAAAAATAAAAAAAGAATAACTTGACCGTAACTGAAAATGTTAGACTCTTGGTCAAAAAAGGGGGGAGCCAAATTTGCTGGAGATAATCCTGTAAGCCTTAGTTCATTTTGAGGCAAATAGGAGTAATCTCCATTTTACACATGGAAACTAAGATTTAACCTATTTTTTTTTTTTTTTTCTCTTCATCAGATTCTCTCTCTAAAAAGTTTCTCTAAAGATCAGCAATGGTATGACCAGTGATATAGTGCTGTGGAATTGCATTCCTTTACTTTGTTTGGGAGGGGGGGAATGGTATTCTATCTAGCTGTTGTGGCTTGCATTGCCCAGCAGATTGATACACTTGCTAGACTTGGCAGCCCTGCATTCCCTCACTTCTCTATTTAGTGCTATACCACTGGTTAGTCATTGTCAAAATGTGGGTATCCGCTTATTTCTGTCTATCAAACCCTCTTGGAGTGGTGGGTCCAGGGGAAGGATAACTAGGTTTCTTCATTTTTTTCAAGTTGGTCTGGCTGGCTATGTATTTATCGCATGTACAGGCCACCCCAATATAGCTAGATGGCTGGAAATTTAAGCATTATTTCTTATGTCAAGAACTTTTTCTTTTAAAAAAAAAATTTTTTTCCTTTTAAATCCCCCAACCCCATAAGTTTTTAGTAGAAAGATCAGTTTGCAAGGTGAGCTTTTGCTAAATTGATGCCTTAGTTTGTGTCTGGTAGTGTTCACTCTTGTTTTTTGAAAATTCAGAGTTTCTTAAATGATCACAGCCCAACAGAAGGCTTGAAAAGTACCGTATTCATTGATCACCCCTAATACGGCATGCAGGGAGAAGATATTAAAATGGTTTCTATTGAGTGACAAAGTAAACCTGTTATGTACATCAATCAGGACTTGCACCACTAAAACTAATCTACCAAATCATCAACTTTTGACAATTTTTTTTTTTTTATCTTAATTTCAGTTGCTTTTCATCCCAACTACTTGGACTGTCAAGAATTTTTGTTAGCTTCTCTCTGTCTTGGAAGACAATGGAGCATGTGCCAACAATTAGTTTATGATCGAGCTGCAGTGCCTTTGCAGCCCAGTTCAAGAGGGAAAAACTTTGCCATCTGCATTCATACCACTCTTCAAAACGGCCCTCTCTTCTCACACATCTAGATACCTGCCTTGATTGCAAGTCTCCATCTGCTGCAGCCTGTGGCCACAGCTCCCTACCTGCCTGGCTGATGTTACCTGCCTTCAGGTTCTGTTTTCAAACATCTATGTGATAAGAGACAGACCTTCCTGCTGGTTTTGAGTCCGAGTCAAGATGGCCATATAGCATAAGCCTGTCACTGAAACAGAGAATGATTGAATGGCCTCTGTTCTGTCTCTGCAGACATTATGACATCCCCTTTTACCTGGACAAAACATATGGGAATCCTTGGATACCCAGTTGTTAGAATCCCCTTCACTGATGTAGTTCACAGAAAAGCAGAGGGCGATAAATCTGGCATCATCTTGGCTGCAGGAGCATTAAACCATTTTAAGGGGGCTCTATGCTCTAATTTTGTAATTGGATTTCCTTCTCCTAGACTGATTGTCTTCCCAAGGCTAGATCTACCCTGCTATTTTACCTATAGCTGGGGGAATCCATGTCTTTTCTATGGGCATTAGACCAAAGTGAACATAAACAACCCCCGCCCGGGGTTTGAACTCTGGGTGCCGATTCCATTACCAACTGCATCAATTGCACCACCAAAAGAGAATAAGCTCGAGATGATATAATCAGCTGAATTCTCGCCTCCTGTAAAAGCAGAAGGAAATCCGAGACTGGCCTTTTTGGTTTTTTGATCTATAAAGGTGATAATCTAAGGCAGTACCTAAAAAAAAAAAATAATAGAAGTTGCCTGAAGTGACCATATGGCTTGACCAAATCTTCTGCTTACAAACACTTGAGTGATTTCAATTCCAGCACATTTACTTTCTCAGTTTTTTATTTTTCTTGACCTTTTTTTTTTTTATGGTCAAGTTCATCTGTTCCCCTCTGGTGAATATCTCTGTTTCATCAGTGTCCCCTTTTGTATACCCCGACTCTGCTTCTATCTCTCTTTCTGCTCTCTGCATGGCAATTCTGTTCTCAGAACCTATCCTCTACCCCTACCTCTCTCAATATACAACATCTATTTTTAAAATGTGACAGACGGACGGACGGATGGATGGACAGACAAAGTGTGACAGATTGACACATTGCTTATTAAAATGAAAGACAAGCATAAAATAGTTTCAATCTCTTTTGATCTTTGTGCCAAAAGACTGACACAAAATGAAGAAAATTAGGAATTAAAAATCTATGAGATGAAATTTGATTGGCAGAAACCAGGTCAGCTAGAATCTATCAAGTAAATCTGTAAAGCCGTGGCAGAAATACTAACTGGATACTGACAGTTTAACAATTGATATTGAAAATGGTTTGAACAGCTGTAAGATGTACATGAAAGGTATCCATCAATGAAAACAATACACAAGATAGACCCATGTTTGTAAGAATCTGAAGTTTAATCAAACACATTGAATTATAATAAGTCTTTCAACAGTATGGAAAATTTTGGAACAAATTAACCTCACTAATCCAGGTATATCTGTAATTCACTTTGGGGCTGCCTGCTCTAGCTATCGAGTTTGATGAAAACTTCTTTTGTATTGAATTGATATTCTAATTTGCAAATAAGAGGAACTATTCTATAATTATTATTTTGAAAAAAATGTTTTCTTTTCAATTTTGATCCCCAAAAGGGAAAATAAAGTTTCTTTCACTTTAGGACCCCTGAAAGAGAGAAAAGTCATATCAGAATATGAGGTCAGGCAAAAAAAAACAACTTCCCCAAAAAGTTTGATCTATTTAAATGCTCTCTTATAATGTAACAATGTTCTATCATAAGTAGTACATAAAAGAGTAGTCTGGTTCGGCATTATAGTTATATTGTTAATTGAATCCCCCTCCTGAAACATAATGACCTAGATTGGGAGGGTGTAATACAAAAAAACCCTGTTCACCTTGTGTGGTTATTTAACAAACATAGCCATGTACTTGAACCCTGTGAATATTTTCTTTTTGTTTTCAAGTTTGATTCATGATTATTTGGGATTATTTTTATTTTTTTTTATTGATGAAATTTTTTTGAATAGATATTATAAAAAAAAAATTGAAATTGTGCTTTTCCTGGGCAGGGATGGGTGTGGAAACCCTGGGACATTCCTCTTTTGATCTGCACCTGCTGAGTGAGTTGCAGAATCTATATTCAGTAGCATTGGTTGAGACTCTAGAAAGAAAATTCATCAGAATGATATGTGATATGAGAGAGATGTTATAATGATGGAGTAGAAAAGTTACTTTGAGAGGACGGCAAGAGGAGATTTAATTGAAACTTTCAATGAATTAAATGATTTAAAGATTTTTTATAAAAACTCTTCCTCTTTGTGTTTCTGGAAAAGATTGCAAAAGAGTTCTCCACGGAAACAAATCCACAAGCAAACTCTGATAGTAAGGACATCACATTTATGGAACTCAAGTGGGACCTTATCAATGGCCTAAAACGGTGAGAAGAATTAAAAAAAAAAAAAAAAAATGAAACCCATAGTCACTTCACTTCCAAATCTTGAAACAATCCTATGTAATAACAAATCAAAATTAAAACCACACAGTTACTCTTGACTTTACTAATTTCTTACTCTTGTAAAGCTATTTACAGAGATAGAACTAAAGGAAAGAATTCAAGGAGTATTGAGCATTAGCAAGATAGCCCGAAGAGAAATTGGTCAAGCTCAAGAGCAGCAGAACACAGTGAGGAGTGTCATGAGCAATTTGAATAGTTGAACCCTAAAATTCTAAACATTCAACAAGAAAGATAAGGGAAGCTTTTGGAATACAATTAGCAGAAATTGAAAACAAGACTCATGAATCGAGAGGACAGAAAATTGGTTACAACGCGATCTTTAATTCCGCTCATGAAAAGAATGATTAAACAATTGCATCACAAGAATAAAAAAACGAGAAATTTTGTAAAGTTTATGATTCATTATGTGAATTTTTTGTGGACTTTTATCCTCATCTTGGTTAATTTTTTGAACATAATGTTTCGGCCGCAGTACCCTACGGCCATCTTCAGGTGATGATTGGGTATATTTTTTATCGTCAAGATGGAAAAAATGCTCATCTCATCAGTCACATGGAAATATTCACATTCCATTGTCTGCTATTGGGGTGTGGTTGATTTTTTTGCTTCCATAGTTGTTAGCTGTAATTGGTATCAAAAATCCGTGAGGGGGACTTGTTTTTGGGCTAGGCATCAACTCCAGACCATCACAGATTTTTGACTTTACAGATACAGAATGATATTCCCTCCACTACAAAAATCAGAAAGAAGTTTACGAATCAGCAATGCTGAAATATCAATTAAAAGAAAAAAAAATCAAAGTAGTGTGTTTGCCAAAAAGAAAAACAAACATATAAACCTATTATTACTGTGCTACAAAGAATGTCATTAAAACATTTGATTTATCATCTTATGTAGAAAAAGAAAAAAATGGTGAAAGTATAAGTAATTTTGAGAATAACTTAGATGAATTCAGATCAAAAAATGAATAAATAGGGTAATTTGGGAAGTTATCAGCTGAAATATATGGAAGAATTTAAGAAAAAATATAAAATGTACCTAGTAAATGTTTTTCTGTACTGATAGGCTTGTAATTTCATATCACGTTTCATACATTTTTATCATTTGAATTAATGTTATCTTTCTGGTAGATGCCCATAGAGGCATTTTTAATAATAATGAACAAAAACTTAATTGTGGAACAGTAATGCTCTAACTTTTAATCAATAATCATTCTCCTTTACGTAATTTTTATCACGTAGAATGGAAGCACATTTTATACCCTTTTGAATAATGCATGTTTTAACAGGAATAATTTATTTAGCTTCTGATCTTCTATGCAGATAGTAAACACATAGGACTCTGAATTTCCATAATGGAAGTAAACTCAGACTGTGGTACCCCTGTGTTAATGGGGCAGAATTGGGTAATTAGAGAAAGGTTGGATACTACTTTTAAAACCGGTAGATGTTGGGTACTACGATCACTACTGCTGCTGTGGTAGGGAAACAATAAAGCACCAGGCAGTAATGGCATTCCCTATGCGGTGGTAATGATACTTTGACCCCCCCCCCCTCAAACCACATCTGACTCCAGGGTCATCATTTGTGGAAGACTTTGTTTGAGGTACTTGTAAAGGATGTCACTGCAGAAGTATCATTTCTCATTTGTCAGAGTGCCAAATCAAGGGAAGATATTGGAAACATTGAGTCAAAAAGGAAGTTGTCCATCAAGTGATGCTAATTGTTGTGGTTCAGGTAAGTAGAAGAAGTAAGTTCTTTTGAGCAATATGTTCATTGTTATGTTTCAGGTGAAAAGAGGGAGTACTTGGCCAGCCAGGATTGCACCAATTAAGATACCACAGCTAACAACAAATGGTATCAAAGTGGAGAATCCAACTATGAGATCCGTGTGTAGATAGTACCTATAAAAAATGATTGGATTATGTTAGTTTTTCTTACAAACATCATCACTTAGTTTCAGGACACTTGAAAATTAACTTCTACTCTTCATTCATCAATGATATGGCAGAATAAATTTTGTTGTATTTTTCTGTTAAAATTGATTCAGTTGGGATGAGCAAGAAATGTGGTTTCTCATGAGAAATTTTTGTGAAAATTGTTACAATGTAATTGTTACAGGGCAACAAACTGAAGCTGGATGCTCAAGCAGTCCTGCTCACAAAGCAGATCTAAAACATAACTATTTGAATAGGTTCAGGTTTGGATGATAATGGAAAGTCACCGAATAAATGGATAGGTACCTCCACCAACATCAAGAGCAACTAGCCTAATTTGAGGCCAACTCTGGGAAAAATTAGAATCATAATTTATCTGTAACTTCTTTTGCACAAAAAATACAAATTGACAAAATACCTTGTTGGAGTCCTTACACAATTCTCTTTCCAATGATATATATCGATGGGTTTTCTGGCCCCAAACAACTCAGAGAAGTCAAATTGGAGGCCATCTTGAAAATGGAAGCCATCTTGAATTCTCTGAGAATTTCTTAGACTTTCTAGAGACTTTAGAAATGCTTTGTGGAGAAAAATGTTTCAATTCAAAAATTTTTTCAACCCTATTTAGCCTGGACTGATATAAGAAATGATAATAACCAAAGATATACTTCTTGAAATAGATGTGACCACAATAAAAAATTGCCTTAAGTAATTTGGACTCTTAATTTTGTATAGGAAAATTTGAATGTTAACATCAAGCAGAATAACAACTGATCAAAGTCTTGTCTCTTACAACTCTTGGCAATTTTTTTTCCATTTTTGTTAAACTCTAATCCAAGTCTGGAGTTTTTTTTTTGTTTTTTTTTTACTAGAACAACAAAAACAATCCTCACCAAAGTTAGGGGAGTGAAAATTAACATTCCCATATTGCAATTTGAAATCTCAACTAAATGATGGATAGACTGGTCTCTTACTGAGTGAGCTGAATTAACACATCTTGCATGTCTACAAAATCTATCCTACAGATAAACAAGGCTTATTTCATTCTAATTGATAAATACATTTATACTAAAAGAAAGATTTTAATAATTTTTTATTTATCATATATACTATACAAAAGGTGCAGAAATCATCTTCACTCAGGAGAGATGTTACAGCAGAGTTTGACCCAAGAAGCAGCCAAGCTTGTTTATTCTATCTATCAAAATATTTCAAGAAACTTTGTACCACTTAGGAGTTTGACAGTCAACTAGGAATAGTATCAAGTGGTTTATAACATTAAGATTTGGAGAACAGATGAACATAAGTCAAAGTCACCAAAACACGTAAGGATTAGAACTTGGAGCAGGGGTTTCAAATGATATTAAATAATGAATCAAAATTTAACATTTTTGGGTTTGATGGTTGTAGGCAGATCAGACAGAGAGAACTTGGAGCAGGGGTTTCAAATGATATTAAATAACGAATCAAAATTTAACATTTTTGGGTTTGATGGTTGTAGGCAGATCAGACAGAGAGGTAGAGAATATCGTCTTCAATGTAATAGCGCAATGGTTAAACCAGTAGGAAAGAATGTCAATGGTCTGGATGGTATGTCAGGAAACCATGTTGTTCTGTTGTGTTAAACTAAGGAAATTATGGATAGAAAATCATATCTAGAATTATTGGATAAGGTTATGCTACAATATGCCTCAAATCATGTTATTCATGGGTTTTTTTTCTTCAGGATGATGATCCAAATCACATCTCCAGACATCTCAGAACCAACATTGGAGACGACAACAACACAGGTGTTGCAATGATTGACCTATTTGCAGTACCTCAACTCCATTGAGAAGTTATGGCAAAATGTCAAAACTAACTACGGGCACAAGTTCTGTTCACTGGTCACGTCACTGAGATTATGTTAGATGAGAAAAAAAGGCAGTTCTGGGTCAAAGGGACGTAACTCATGTAATGGTTAAAGGGACACAACTATATGTCATCAAAAAGCTACAGATAGAAATTGGAAGGACCTGTGAACCCGGAGGGTCCTGAGCTGGAACGGCAGGGTTTGTTGTTGTTATGATTAGTCAATATTGCCGACCATCCAAGAGTTTGCTGTATTTTTGTGGTCTTTGGAGACCAGAGGTCAAAATCTGTTGTCATAGAGTCCTTTGAACCATGAGGTTGCAGCGGTATCTGGAATGCTTCAAGGGGAGAAGGGGTCTGCATCAAATAAGAAAATAGAGTAAACAAATTAGAAAATGAAACTTTTTTTTAAAAAAGCAAGCCAATTAAAAAACTGAATTGGTGAACTTGAATAATAGAATAATTACATTCTCTTAATTTCCAACTTGTTTGAGAAAAGGTGTTGAATTTGAGGCAAACTTCTCCTGGCAACTGAGAGGAAGCAAAGCCTGAATTTGGCAAATCAATTTTGTTAAATTCCTAGCCTAATTTGTTTACATTTAATCATAGTAATGGCTTCTATGTGAAATGCGGGTGTCATTTGTGGTGTTAGATCTGACTGCACCCTCCAGCAAATTTTTTAAAGATTCTTTAGGATTCTTCAGATATATTGTGCCCCCAGACCTCCAATACCCCCCACCACAGTTTCTGGGTCTGTAGATCCCGCTCACTGCCTCTGTGTAGTACATAAACGCAAGTCCATATCGATGCAAGAAAAGATAGAAATGTTGAAAAAACTTGACAATTAGTTGTAGTACTTCAAAATTCTTTGTAAATACAGAACAGCAGTGCATTTATCTAATCAATATAGCTGTATCTCTTTTCTTTATGATAATAACTCTATCATTTATATTGATGCATTACATTTAACCACTTAATTCATACTTGATATATATCTAATTTAAGTTTCTAACAGTTTTATTGTTTAAAGATGCGAGATGTGCATGGCAAGTGGGTCAGAGGTGTAGTATTGTCAAACTCTAGTCCAAGTCTGAAGTTGACTTTGTTTTTATACTGTAACAAAAACAACCAGAACAATCCTCATCCAAATTCAGAGAATAAACATTGACTTTTCCATCTGAAATCATAACCAATTGATTGATAGGTTGGTCTCTCACCGACTGGCCTAAATTTGCAAGTCTTACACATCTACAAAATTCATCTTACCGATATATAAAGGCTTATTTCAATCCAATGACAATTTTAAGGTTTTTTAAGATTTGGAATTTTCAGAAATTTAAGAATGATTTTTAAAAGTAATATCCAAAAACAGAAGAAAGAAAACTTAAAAGGGAAATTATTTCCACTTTCATAATTTATCACTTTAATAAATAAAAACATTAAAAACTTATCAAAAAGATTTTTCTAAATTCATTATATATGTATATATAATAAAAATCAATGATGCAATATAACATAATATGATGCAATATCTGATGTATGATGGGCTTAATTCATAGAGTGCTTGATACATTCAATTTTAAAAATTGAGTTGTTTCAGAGTAAAGCTAGAAATATAGTAGAGTGAGGATTAGCTACACAAACACGTTCATGTTTCGGTCCTGTTTGGGCTTCTTCAGGCGAATGATTAGGTATATTTTAGATTCCTGTTTGGGACATTTTTGGGGGATGAGTGTCCCATTTTAGGTGGAAGGGTTCCCCTTTTATTTGATTTGATTTGTAGATAGTGTATGTCTGCTGGTGGCTATAGATACACAACCATCTTTAGTCGGAATAGAAATAAGTTACAGCGATTGTTTTCAGTCAGAATAGAAATAAGAGAGTATTTCGACCCTACATTAACCAGACTCATTGAATCATTATTCGTTGATTTCTGCTGGTTTAGCAAAATGAATAATCCGGCACGGTTTTTGGACCCACTGGTGTATCTGTCAATATTTCTAGTAGCCAAGACTTTAGAGTTACCTCCCTTGTATCGAGGAGAGATTGGATGAATAAATTTGTTTCCATTCACAACAAAAAGGACCGTTTTTTTTCTATTCGAAGATTCAATTTCGGGGTAAGTAAAAAAATTAATTCAAACTTTAAATTCTCAATCACTTACCATAACTACATACTTAAACACGAAGAAAACTCATTTCTGAGCTCTGTTTTTACGGGTTAAAAAAAAAAAAAAAAAAAACTAACCTGGGGCAAATTTTGAATTAATTAATTTATAATTAAACAGTTTTTAATTCGTATATTTCAAAAGTTGGGAAATCGATTAAAACAAATTGATTCATAAATCTTATTTTCGGGATAAACAAATTAAGTTGTAAATAAGTTATTGATCTGTTGTTTAATGATTAAATAATTCTTTGCCTTGAGGGAGAAAAAAAATGTAAACTAATTATTTAATCTTATTTTTTCGGTTCCGATGACAAGAAAGTCTTCATGATTTTTTTTCAAGTTATCTTAATACTTTGTATAATTTCATTTTTTCCCTTAACTTTACGATTCTATCGATAAAAAAGACGGTAACTTCACTTCAGAAAACAAAATTTGATTTTAGTTCGAGAAAAAAAAAGAAAGAAATTGAATGAAGATTTTGGTTTTAATTGAATTGAATTAAAGATTAAAATATTTCTAATATTTGAATTTCTTTTTTGTTTTAGTTTACTTAAGTTTCACAGATAAAAATCCTGAAAAACGTTGGATTGCGTTAATTCTGTTATATTTTCTAGAAAAAAAGAAAGTTTAAAAAAAAAGAAAATCACGTAATATTCACCTGGAATTTAGTCCTTTGTCCCCCCCCCAGCATTCTGTGGATGTTTTATCGTCGACTATTGTAATTAGGGGGGGGGGAATGCGTAGGTTTTTGTTATCAATAGGAAATGAATGTAAATTTGAGTTCAAGTCCTTTATAAAAAAAATTACTGATTTTTTTAAATATTGTGACCCTTCCCGCTTCAAAATGGCCGTTGCTAATGTGGAATTCAAAGTCAAAGAAGCTGACGAGAAGCTTCCTCAGGGTTTTGAGGATTAGGGTTAGTCAATCGGTTTAGGGTTAGAGTCTGAACCTCCTCAATGTAATTGCCAGTTCAGGTAAAAGAAATCACTTGTTACATACAATCTTACTTCTTTCTGTCATTTTGAATTTATCAACAGCTGCCACTCAGATACGAGAGCGGCATCCATTTTAAAACGGGAAAGGTCACAATTACCTGGTTTTTTTTTTTCAGTTATTTCCCACTTTCTCGCCTAGAATGCATCCATGTTTTAAGCATATTGTTGGTTCCTATCATGCTGATAATAACATTTTTTAAAGCTCACTTGAACAACCAATTGTTACCCTGCACAAGATATTGTAACTGGCAGAGTTGTGAATCTAAATCTTCTTCTGGTCATCCTCTCTTATTACCTGTGATGACCATTGACAGGTCTATGAGAGCCAAAATCACTTTATTTTCCTGATCAACTGAAGAAGGTTGAAAACATTCAGAAAGAAAGATGGATAGAGAGAGTGGATAAAGAAAGGGGAATATTTTTTTTAATGTCACATTGTGTCATAATATTTATTTTTTTTTTTTGAATCAATTCTCTAAATAAAAAAATTGATCTTAGAAAGTGTTAGTAATTCAAGAAACTAGGAATCTTTCTAACATGTCTCATATTGTAAGCGAAGAGTTATTGGGAACACAAATAGATACACACTTGGATACAAATGAAAATGTAGGAGGGAGGCTTGAAAAGACCAAGAAGGAGAAAAAATCTTTGAACAGTTTTACATTTTTATTATTATTTTCTTTGATAAATCCATTAGAAATGAATGGTTTTATTACAGGAACAAATGTTGTCAAATGCTGTTAAAATTTGTGTAAACAACATTGCAGGTTCTGAACAGTCTGTCCTTTATCTTGTTTATCTGATAGTTCCATGAGTAGGGTTTGAATTATTAGATTTCTTTCACCAAGATTCAAAAACTAAAGATAAGGGGTAGGAGAATTAAGGACTCAGTTGTTCTCTTCCACAAACTTTCTGAGCAACTGTTTCGGCTGATACTGTGGACTCTGATCATCTGTTCTTGTCTGAGATGACTTGCTGAGAAAAAATGACTTGTTGAACTTATAGTTTGTAACCACATCCTTGTGTGTGTGTGTATTGTCGCTTAGTTAAAGCATATGTTTCTTTGGACATTTTGGACAACTGCTGTCTATGTTGATCTCAGGATGTTTTAGGGTCTCCAAGAGGAATTTTATAAGGGGGTGCAAGGTTATTTTTGCCCCTTCACACATACTGCCCAAGCATCCTCATCCTTTAGCCTTCCTGTTTTCATCTGGTTTAACCCTTTTAGCAAACCATACTATGTGTGCTGAATGGTAAACTATAGGCATCTTGTTTTATTACTAGATATATTGTATCGACACAAAAGTTTCGATACACAGCTCTACCCTAGAAACTATGAAGACCTTTTGGCTGTGCTGCGATGTACTAGCTGCACCCCCTCTTAGGGGCCCTACTACCATATCTGCTTTGACTCTTCTGTACTTTGATTTAAGTACTGTTAAGAGTTGTACTTGTTCTGTGTATAAAATAAACCATATGATGCCTTCTATCTTGGGTGTTCTGTTGATATACAAAAAATAGAAAAATATGTTAGTGTGTATGAAAGTAACCGAGTGAAAGTATTTGCTGATAATAGTGTCTAACTCAAACTCTGTTTTCCATTAAATCTCTCATTTCTAAAATTGGGACCACCTTCCCTACATTGTGCCAAGAAGGCTCCAACTGTCCATTTTTTGTTGACACTAAAATATTTTCACGTTTTTGTGCATCTGTAGCACACAGCACATCCAAGATACAAAGCGTCATAACCCGAAGCAAATGACTCAGGCACCAGCTTTGTTGTTGTTCTCTGCATTTATACTATCCAATTCTGGAAATCATACGCACTTGGGGTAATCCGGGTGAGGCACAACCATTGCTTTGTAAGGTCGAAGGAAGATACCTCTATTCATCTTATGGAAAGTATGTTTAAGATGATGACCCTGTATGCTTTTTGCTTTACTCACTCTTTGCTTCATGATGAGAGCTGAATTGAAGTTCCTGGTTGACTAACTCACTTGGATCCTTCTCTGATTCATAAGTGCTCAATTGGATAGTGATCTGGGGAATTTGGTAGTTAAGTCAATACAGTTGAGAGTTCTTCATATTCCTGAATCCATTCCCATAAAGCCCCCCTCTAGTGTGGCAATGCACATAATCCCTGCTGAAATATGCCATTGCTATCAAAGAATATTATCATGTAGGGGTGTAAATCATGGATGGATCCAGCCTTTTGAGCTGAGGTTCTTCAAAAAAAATTCAAAAATGCTTTCTTACCTTTTATTTTACACTAACCAAAATACCTGACATTGCTTGTTATAAAGTAAATAATTCATTTACTTTTTCGAAAATTCACTCCTACAAATAGAAGGGGAACTATGGAAGGGAAGTGGTTCAATCAAAACTTTTAAGATTGGTTAAAAAATTAAAAAAACAACTAAAAATTAAGCTGGAAGGTAAAAAATAATAAAAAATTAATGAAAATATCATTTGACCAACTATGTTATCTCCCTTGTATTAATAGAAGGGAACTCTCAAAGAGCAGAAGGGAATAAAAGAAAAAACATCTAAAAATATCAGAATTTAACTCAAACAATCCAAAAATATCTGAGCCTCATCAAGATAGTATTTAAATTGATATCTAATACCTGAAAACTAAATTTGACAAAATTTTGATGATTTGGATAAAGTATAAGAAGATATAAGAATTCAGTGAAATGAGAGAATTCATAGAAGAAATGAATTTCCCATGAGGGGAAAAAATTCATAAGAGCCTCCCCTGCCCCACCTGCATTTTTTTTTCTTCAGACTATTCATTTTTATTTTCCAACATTATTTTTTAGATTTTTCAAGATTATATTTCAGCTTTTTTTACAATACATTTTAGTTTGAATAATGACCTCAAACTACTTATATGCAAATATGCCAATTACGTGCAGACTGGTAGATTGTCTCAAACCAATGAAAAAACTTGCCACCCTCATTCCTTCATCTTGAATTGAATTATCTATAATCTGTGCCATGGTAGCCCTCCTGTTGGATTGTACTTGACAGGAGAGCCTTCAGTCACTTCTTGCATTGATGAGTCTTGGTTGACCAATGCCTTGTCGGTGGTTGGTGATTTTTCTCTCTTCAAACAACTGCCAATATGTACTCTGCACAATTGAACATGGGCACTCTGAAAGTCGTTCTGTTCCAGAAATGCTCTGACCAAGACTTCTGGCCATAACTATTTGAGCTTCATCAAAGTCACTCAAATCTTTCACCTTGCTTATAACTGCAGCATTTCAACATATCAAAATGAATCACTTTAGGGTGGCTTACCTGCTTATATACCTTTGACTCTAACAGTATAAGAGTTGCTATCAGTCTGCCACATGCCACTAGTTATGATATTTTGGCTCATCAATGTGTGTGTGTGTGTATATATATATATATATATATATATATATATATATATAGGGACTTGCATGCATGCATGCACACACACACACACACGCACACACATATTTTTCTTGTATCTCAATCAAGATAATATAAGGTTACTAAGATCAACCTACAGAGTTCTACTGTGGTTTATTATTAGGTTTGAAAATTCATACTCAAACATTCAGTATCCGAGATCTTTTGTGAGATTTGATTTGAATATGATCATGTTTGGAGAAGAGACTATTGCTTCTGATAGTTTGTTACTGGTGGGAGCAGATCTGAGAAGAAGTGCTCTCTAAACCCGGTGATTGTTTGGATTCATAACTTTTGCATTGTTTAGGGATGATTTTATCTGGGCAAATGCTGTACTTACATGGTGTGTAGACTTGAGTTCATTCTGTAGGAACTGATGTTTCATGCCTTTCCAGGAATCATCTATAATCCTGATCCTTTCTAAACATCCACATTGATTCCATGACAAGCTGCATTGATCGATTGTCATTTCAATGTTTAATAATTAGAAATTCATTCCGCAAAGTATGCATAGCAATTAAGATTTTTAGGAAATTTATTTTTTTTCTTAGCATTTTTACAATATTCCAATAAATCAAAATAGAAGGTTTCCCAAGAATCAAAAAGAAAAAGCTGGTACCTAATTTCCTTTAGGAAAGAATGGTTCATTTATCATATATAAAACACTTAAGTGTGTGTGTGTTTGTACCCCCTGCTAGTTTATTCTACCTGTATAGAGCAGCGTTCCCAACACTTTTTGCTTCATGGACCAGTTTAATAACAATATTCTTATGAACCGATTGATGGGTGGTGCATGTGTGTTTAATCAAAACTGGGATGTAGAATATAAGAAACATTGTGGAATCATATTGTTTCCAGTTGAACATGTGTTGCATTGTGTAAAGGTTTTGGTTATAGCGGCAGTTGCCAATCGATTCCAGGAAACAAGATGACACAGCAAAGGCGGCAACAGAGCTGGTCCATGGCCAAAGAAGTGCCAAAACCAAAATGTGGTATATCTGAGAGAAGGGCATACAATACAAGGAATGTATTTTAACTTCAGGATGAAAGCTGTTTAGGGAAAAATACAATGTGTCCATACTTTCTCCGTCTGGAAGGAATTTAAAGCAAGTCCATCTTTTATCAGCTAAGATTACGTAAATTTATTTTCAATAATCATATCATGGAACGTGCTATTTTTCTTGAATGAAGCAAAATCTGGAAAAATCTGGTTGCAACTTCAAGCAGCTACAACATGAAATCTTAATTATTAGACCTATGTACTCCACTTGTCAGCCAATCCTATCTCTCTCCCATGTCCTCAGCAGAGTTGCTAAGAGGGGAGACCACTTTGCTCTGCATTCCCTTCTCTACTATCATCCTATCGATGTTTTTACGGCCTATAACATCATAACTCCTTTGTTTAAATGGCTCAGCCAATCACTGACTAGAGATTTCAAAAATCCAGTGGAACGGCTCTTGGTTGGCATATCTATCTAACGCTGCTCAGTCTATAAAAATCAATGCTTGTTAAATCATCCCTACCTTTATTATTATTTTGTACATGCTTTGCAGCCAAGTACTGGTCAATACACTGGTTGTTGGGGACAGCTTATATTGTGAATGCCCCTTGGTCTTTCTTTTTGAGTAGAGATTGGTTTTGATCTGGAATACAATCAATAGACGCTTAGTTCACCTGGTGAACTCCTTGAAGGAAAGGCCGAAACTTGGTTTGAAATTCCAATTTTTTCTCTCCTTTAACCATAAATGATGATCAAACACCTGACTTGAGATGGGAGAATATTTTCATTTGAAATCTTATTTCTCTTTCTCCCAAAAGATTTCAATTCAAAGAATCATGTCTACTTGACTTTGACCTGAGCAATTTAATTTTCAAGTGGGTCTCTTCAACTCTTCAACTCAATCCCTTTTGTTGAACAACCATAGCCACCAAAGGTGGCAAAAGCTTCTATCCTTTTTTTATATCTGCTTGGCATCAGTAAACCCCCACTGTTTTTATTTTTTACGGGGGGGGGGGGTGCTTTTTTGACCATCATTTTGACGAGTTTATTAATAACATCTAGATTATCCAGATGTTTTTGAGTGGAAAGCACCAGTGATATCAAAAAATGGAAATTATTCTGACCATATTTATTCTTCAATGGAATTCTTTTTTACATGACTTCAAATTTTGTTGCTATGGTTGTTCAATTTATTGCTCAGCTGATGCAGGCTCAGTACGGAGTTGAAACCACCTAGAGTAAATTACGAACCATCAATCAAAATTATCAACATAGGTTTCTTCAGTTTCTAAGTTGGTCTAGCTGGCTGGCTATGCTTCGGTTTTTGTCTGGAGCATTCATGCTCTTTTTTAAAATTCAGCCATTTTTATCAATCACTGCCCTATAAGAGTCATAAGAAATAACTTGTTCATTGATAATCCCTTTTTCCATTTTTCAATTGATCACCCCTAACATGGCATGAATAGTTTCTATCAAGTGACTCGCAATATATGTCTAATTTTAGAATTTTCTCATTGAGTTCTCATTGCCACGTTCCATGTTCTCCTCTCTTGAAGTGAACTGTAACCTTCTAAACAATTAGTCCAGTGCTTTTACCACTGAACTAATCTTCTTAATTTGGTTTTTACTAACTTTAGCTCTGATTAGCTGAGGGGATAATTAGATGGAAGGGATCTAATAAGATTGTGCTATGCCAATCGGGTACAACGTTCCTTCCAGGATGGGTATTTGGGTGGTTCAATCCCAGACCAAATGGCATGGCAAGGCTTCTTTGCAAAGATAACATGGGGGTCAGTTGCACTATATCCTTAGGGAGGGTGTAATTATTATGCCTTTGCTCTGAGCTCTTGGGAAATGTGCAACTATCTCAGCCAAGGGCCAAGCTACTATTTACTGATCTTATCTCAGACTGTCACAAGATTATTGTAATGGTGCACCCAGTAAGGTTCGAATTCACCCCAGTCGTAATGGCTTCAAGATAAGCTTGCTAACCCGTGAGGCAGCCCCTCCCCTTCTTCCAATTGTAACTTTGTCAGCTTCATTCCCTATCAGACTGAGGTAAAAAAAAATATATCAAACAGCAATGTTCTTGTGATGTTGATGCTGTAAAATTTATAACCCCTGGATCATGCCTGTTGGGGTGTAAAACATCAGGAATGTGACATTGGCAAGTTCAATTTTATTGCAAAAATCCAGTTCAGATAATCTTCTGACTTCAGCTGACAACTGCTTCAATTGAAAAAGTTAAAGGCAATAATATTTCCCCCTTCAGGTGGAATAAATATATAATCGTTCTTCGCTTATATCCTTATTGAGGGTGTTGCAGAATTGGGTACACATAGGTAATTGTTAGTAAAACCTACTTCTGGCTTGCCAGGACTTTTAAAGCGTTGTTCTGAGTATGGCACGTAGTATTCATTTAGGGCCACCCATCTAGGTACTGAGTTGACATTGCTTTATTTTGGTGAACCACAAGAACCGGTGTATCCAGTATCATTTGGTTGTAACCCCTTAGCCTCAGGGAGGAGTACCTCAATTCAAGTCATTGTGCTGAGTGCTTAGCGTAGAGACACTGAGTACTTTTTTTTTCTTTTAGAAGTCTTTGGTTTATCTTGGCAATGGAATCAACCACAGCCTAATGAATCAGAGGTAAATACTCTATCACTAGGCCATAGTGATCGATAGAGAATCATTTATTTATTGGAAACTGTCAATAGTAACTGTCCCCAAAACGGTCAACATGGGTTTCTTCAATTTTCAAGCTGGTTTGGCTGACTGGCTATGTATGTATGTATGGCTTGTATAGGCTGCACAAAAAGCTACAAAGAAAAAAATCTTATGTTGACAAATGTTGGTAACTAGATTTGTTTATCTACTTTTATCATCCAACTCATCATCTCATGACACGGTTGTACCATTGTCTGCTGTTAAAATGAACTAAAACACAAGTTTATTCTATCATTCTGCTTATTTGTATGTACAACTGTCACACTTTTTTATTATTATTTGGTGTCTTCAGCACTGATAAGACTTGTTGATAGCCATTTTTTAACATGTTCGTAATTTTTTTGTACTCCTTTCCCCTTTCGATATTTCACCGCTCACATAGTGGGTGAAGAAGGCAATGAGTCAATTGCTGTCCACAGGAACTAAAGTATAGTATATGACTGTAATAAAATTCAAATTCTCCTCATATCTTTCATCCTTTCTTTACTCCTTCCTCACCCAACCTTGGAATGTAATGAATGTGGGTAAGAATGGAATAGGGTGATTATGCTTGATTATATCATTATTTATTCAGATTGGATATTTTGTCTGAATGTTCCCCAAAAGCGTCTTGAGGTTTGACATGTAACAAGGAAATACTGTGGCTTTTATTCTGACTCCACTGTATACAGATAAATTGGAATTTTGCATGTCTCGCTTATTTTCTGAATGATATCAGGAGAATTAACTGCTTCCTATTACATGTCTGGTTAGTCACTCAACAGCGACAGTCAAATGAATGTCTTTTGACTGCATGTTATTTTGGGGGTGATCAATTAAAAAAATTGGAAAAGGGATGATCAATGAATAACTTACTTCTCTTGGGTTTTGTAGGGCAGTGATCACTAAAAAGTATGAATTTTCAAAAAACAAACATGAATGCTGTTGGACACGAACTATGGGATCAATTTAGCACAAATTTGAACCCTCCACCAAAAACCTATTTAGGCTGGTAATTTTTAGGAAAAAGAATGTTTCTTCTAGACATAATAAGGAGTAAATATTTAAATTTTTAGCTCCCTAGCACAATTGGTATGGCCTGTACATGTAATACAAACTTACATTGCCAGCCAAACCAATTTAAAAACTAAAGAAATCTATGTTGACAGTTTTTGTGACGGTTTCTAATAAAACTCTCATTTGCAAATGCTGACTCACTTTTTACAATAAGCATTGGCTGCCATTTTGAATTTTAGAGTACTGATTAATTGGCTGTCTGCAGATGGTTGATAATAGATATTTCTCCACAGATAAAGATATACATATATATATATTTGTCTACATTAATATTCATTGGTAGCCGCAAAGAGAAAGATTAAGTATCAGCTGTGTCGTAATTTCCTTGATCCTTTCATCTGATTGTAAATTTGTCTCCATTATTTCCTCTGATGCATTCTGCGTCTGTTTCCATAGCGATAAAGCCAGTACGTACTGCCTGCACTCAACACCTTTCATCACATTAACTCCTCTTAAGAAGTCTTGTGTTTTGTACAGGGTGGGCTATAAATTGCATAGGGGTTAAAACATTCCATAATTTTGTTCTAATTGTCCTTATTACAAAGTTTGAATTACAAAATAAGATTTTCGTTTGAATCAAGCATGGAAAATCACGTCCGTCAAATGATTCCCTTTTCTCTTTTCTCAGTCTTGTGAATTTTCCAGTGTAAAGTTTATTGATTCATTTAACTTCCACAGGCCTACTCTTTATTAGGAAGCGTCACCTCAAACTATCAGCATTGGTTTTGTCAGCTTTTAAGTTGGTCTGCCTGTATGTGTCATTTGTACAGGTCATGCAAATGAGGCTATATGGCCGAAAAATTAAACATTTGCTCCTTATTATGCCTGGAAAAAGAAATTTCTTTTTTGACCACCCATTCCACCCAATTTTTTCCAGGGGAGGGGGGCATTAAATTTATAATGTAAGTTTATGCTAAATGGGTTCCTTAGCTTGTGTTTGAAAGTATTCACGCATGTTTTTGAAATTCAGACTTTTTAGTGATCCAACAAAAGGCAAGAGAAGTAACTTATTTATTGATTACCCCCTTTTCTAGTTTTTTAATTGATCACTCTCAACACGAAATTGCCAATGATGTTGGCTACATGTGAGTTTTTTTCGAGTGACCAACCAGTCTTTTCCTTTTTCTCTCCCTCTTTTTAGACTTAATACCAGAATAACACAACAGACTTTGAGAACTAAATCATCTTCACTGTTTTTTGTAGAATTGTTTTATAGAAAGAAAATGACTGTATTTTTACCATACAAAAATGTCTTCTACCTTTGAGTCTTAAAAGCACTCAGAAAGTGCAACCTCTGCCAACGCTTTTGTCTCTAAAAACTGAACAATTACGTTAGAGATCAATATCTATACCATGACTAAAGCTTGCAATAATCATTCATCAGAGACATATCTTCATCATCATCAGCTCTTGTGTATCCGTTGTTGGACATAGACTCTCACCAAGATGTCTCTATCTTAGGAGTCGCAGAGCTTATACTTTCTGAAGTTGTCTACTTTGTCAAGGCATCTTATTTTTGCCGGCTGTGATTTGTATATGATTTTCAGGGATCCAATGGTTATTTGATATTCTTACAACATGACCATCACATTGCCATTCAAGTTTTCTGATGGATTCTATATCTCTGATCCCTGTTTGTTTTCTAATATACTGTGCTGTCTTGTGATCTCTTCATGTGAGGCTGAGCATGATTCTTTCAAATGCATGTTGCATGGTTCTCAGTTTGAGGGTCAGCCTTTTGGTTAGGGTTTCATATTTCTGCTCCATATATAACTATCAGGTGGATACATTGGTTGTAGACCCTTCTTTTTAGTGATGAGATTTTCTAGTTTTTGAAGGTTGAACTTGTTTTTCTGAATGCTTGCCAACTTGATGATTCTTTGCTTGATTTTGTCTACTTTTAAGGATTCCATAGAGATTTGTTGTCCTAGATAGATGTAGTAAGCTGCAAATATCCTGTTTTTTGACAAATGATCAATAGTTTTGAATACAACGAGCATTCCAAGGAAAATTATAAATCAATGCCACCCATTTATGCTCATTTTTATCATGTAAATTTAGCATCAACTTATATTGTTAATTGACCTACGCCTGAAAACTTTGGAATATGTGTGGGGGGGATTAAAAAAAAAATTCACTTCTCATTGAGGAGAGTGTGTGCATGCAGAATTCAAACTTTCCACTCTGAATGATTACAGCTGTGCTAAGTTCAGATAAATCTATAAATATATATATAATTGTCAAAACACATGAATAACTTGAACCCAGCAAAAGTATTTAAACTGGTTTGTTGTGGGTAGTGGATGAAATTAGCATAAACTTTCATCGAAAATTACCCCACACCCTTCCCAACTAGTGCCCCATTTCAGAGGGGAATTGAAAGAAAGCAACAACAAAAAAAGATTTTCCATACTCATCAAGGGGAGTGTGTTTGCACATGAATAACCTAAACCCAATAATTGTATCTAAACCAATGTTTTAGATTGCAGTGATTAACACAGTATTTATTTATCATGACGTCACCTTGAAAATGTCACCACTGTTATATTATTAGATCTGAAAAGCCAAAAATGTAAAAATTGGGGAGACATTTCTTGATCTGTATTGTGTGGACAATTAAATAGATAGGTTTTATAATCATCCATGTTTGTCTATGTTCAACTTTGTTGGCAGAAGTAATTATTTTGAAGAACTAATTGTTTTAGTTCATATCTTTTTTCTTATGTATGTATTATTGTTCTCCTTTTATACCCTCTTCAAAGATGGCGCAGGTCTAGGTACACACAGGAAGACCCATTTCTGGCTTGTTATGCCTGCTTAGGCTTAATTCTGCTTACGGCACCTGGTGTTCCCCACTGGTTACCAGGCTTGATGTTGCTTAACTTTGGTGATCTTACAAGATTTGGTCACAACCCCTTGGCCTTTGGGAGAGGTTATTCAATCCTGGTGTTTGTGCTGAGTAGAGAGACATTCAGTACCAAGCCTTTTTGGTAAGATTAGAGATGGTTTGAACCAAGACCTACCGAAACTAGAGGCAAACACTCTACCGCTGAACCACGGTGATTGCTCCCTTTTTTATTATCACTATCATAATTTTACATCTAGGAAATTTCTCTTAAGTAAATTTAGCTGAGTTTCAATCTCTCTCTGCTATAAAGGTATCATTAATTCAGATTTTTTATGACTACTTTTTACATTCTGATTGCTTTTCATCACAACTTTTACTCAGACCGATTTCCCTCCAGCAGTTAGTAAATTACGTTTGATTGGAAAATAAAAAAAACAACTAATAAATGTAGATGAAGGTAAAACATTGTCATAAAAGACTTACATTTATAATGACTTGCCACGACAGTCAATAAATGAATAACCATAGCATCGATTTTTGTGCAAAAATTCAATCAAAAGAAGAAATACGGTCAGAATAATTTCTTTTTATGACAGTACTGGCATTTTCAACTTGAGAACATCTAAAAAAGATTTTAAAAACACATCTAGAAATGAGAATCTAGGTGTTATTTATAAACTCATCAAGATAAAGGTCAAAGAAGGTCAAAAAAAGCTTTTTTCCCCATTGATCAAATAGATTATTTATGAAAAGAGGTTTAGTGGAGTACTGATGCCAATTTTCAAGTCTGTAGACAAAATGGTATGGCCAGAAGTACTGGAATATACAAACAAACACACATATAAAAAAAATTGAACCCTTTGCCATTTTTGGCTACTAGGGTTGTTCAATTTATTATACTTCATCTGATAAAAATGAAAAAAAACCCTGGGAAGATGTATAAAATAGTAAAAATGTATGTAAACAAAAATACATGCCAATCAGAATGAAGGGTGAGTTTACAGGGTTATTTCAACTTCTGTCATCTAATTAAGTCTTGGTTCCTCAATTGGTAGAGCAGGCCAGCATAAATGGTGCATCCTATCGGAGAATTGGGTTCAAATTCCACCTAAGATTTATTCTTTATTTTCAGATCAAACACTATTTACCCATTGCTGGAGGGTAATCTAGTCTGAGTAGAAGCTCTAAATTGATAATGATTTATAGTATTCTATCTAATGAAGATTACAAAAAAAAATGTATACAAGCATATGGCTACTTCCTGATGAGTTAAGCTATAAAAATGACTATTCCTGTTACCGAGCAGACAACAGATTGGGGTTGGGCATTGACGATTATGGTTAGCTTTAATGCTAGTGGAGTAAGGTTGGGGTAGGGTTATGAAATATTTAGATTTGATTTTAAGATGCGAAGCAAAACAATCAAACAAACACTTGTTGCATTACGAAGAGATAATTATATTTTCAGTCAAAGAAGAAACAATGTGATTCATTTTAGAGGGAAGAAATCAATTTTATTTCATTATATTATGTAACAATGTAACAAAAAATCAAAGTACAGAAAATATATGGATGCACCTCAAAAGTTAATTAAAATAACAATGTACTGAACAAAAAATCAACAAGAAGAAACAATTTAATTTATTTTGATTATGTAACATGTAAAAAAAACCCAAAGTCATAACCCTACCCACCACCAATCCTAAGCAATATGCTGTCACAAATTTTTCATCTTTCATAATAAAAAAAAAGAAACTATGGTGCTATGCAGTCAGCCGGAAGTAGCCATTTTATAGCTAATTGTATTTTAAAACCTTCAGCGCAAGTTTCAATGACTCTCTTTATATATCTTCTCATTTTGTGCACATGCACTCTTCTAGATAGACATATCCTGATGATGGAGTGAAAAACATTGAAACCTCATTGATTGCCAATCTGCAGGTGTTTTGGTGTTACTTTGATCTTATGTCTTGAAAAATTTAGTGGATGAAGTGTGCGCATAAAGACTGAATAAACAAAGAAAATAACACAAACCAAATGGTTGTTTGAAACCTGCATGCTTTGGCACAGGGTTTTTCAACCTTATTCCATCTATTATGCCCCTCTTCTGCTCAAGAGCTGAGAATGAGTGCTCACATTATCTTATGACTTCAACCAAGTAAATACTTACATCAAGTAACTTGACTTCTTCAAAAGGAACATTGCTTTCTATTATGCAATGCTTTATCTTGGTTAAAACAAGTAAATTTCATAATATATTACTTACAGTGAATATTTGGAACTTCAGGGTGATCTGCACAAACTAGCATAATCAAATAACATGATATGGAAGCAGAAGGTAATGATTTAACCATTCTTTTGCCCCTTTGGGAGAATACTCGCTCTAGCATGATAAAGGACACATGAATGGTTGAAAAAGAAAAAACGGTGTTTTAAACTGGCCGGTAATTCCATTGAAAATTCTTTGAAGAGAGTAGAAATCTGAAGTCCTGGTTCCAACAGGTACCACCACTACCGCCACCGCCACTGCCGCCATCATCATCATCATCATCAACATCAACATCAACAACAACGTTTTAGTGTCTGTCATTGGACATAGACCTTCCCCAAGATTAGCCAGATGCATGGGTGACTATGGAGAGGATACATTGCTTGTATATCCTTCTTTTTAGAACTAATAGGATTTTCTGGTTCTTGAAGGTTGAACATTTTTGATTTTGATCATTGTGTGTTTGTCTTCTACATCTTTGTTGTACATGACCTTTGCTTTACTGAAGTTCATGTGAAGGCCTACTTTTTTGCTTTCTCGATTCAGTTTGTCTTGCATTAGTTGGAAGTCATGAAGGTTTTCAGCAAAAAAGACTATGTCATCTGGAAATCTGAGGTTGCTTAGGTATTTGTTGTCTATTATTCCTTCATTTCCCCTGTCTTGGTTTTGGAAGATCATCTTGAGGCAAGCTGTAAAGAGAGCTGGTATAACGTTGTCTTACCCCTTTTTGGAGTTGAAAGAGCTCCAAGACTTTATGTAGCCTGATAAAGGAGCTGCTGTAATGGCATATTGTAATGTAATACAGGGACATATACAGGGTTCTACATCTTATAGAGCGATAGCATCAATGACATTGGGAATTTCCACTGAGTTGGAGCCCTTATATTCTGCAGGAAACTTGAAAACATTCAAGAGTTTGGATAAATTATAAAGAAAGAGTGGTAGACCCTTCCAGTTTTCAGGTACAAGAAGCTAATAGATGGCTATGAGAAATGTATGAAATATCAAGGAAAGGTATCATTATTACTGTTCACCTCATATTATTTATTTTTTCTTTGAAATTGATATTTGCAAGATGTAAAAAAATAATGACATTTTGTTGAATTTCTCTGGACATCCAATCAAAATATTCTGATGATACAAATTTGGCAGATTTCCATTTATTCTTCAAGATATTGAACAGTTTGTTGAAAAAAATTCAAGTGTGTCAATAATTGTGACCAGTGCTGTAGGAAACCAACTGAGAGGCATGCTGAAGCTAGGAGCTGTCTGACCTCAGGAAGGTCAGACATGACATCAAGTAATTTTTATTGTTATTCTCTTTCAATTCTCCACTGGTCAAGCAATGCACGATTTATATTGGACAGTAAATCAAGTGAATAAAACTAATCAAACAAATCTTTATAGCTTGACCAATCAGAACATTTTAAGTTTGTGTCTCCAAGACAAGCATTCAAGATCCGACACCTTTAATTCTTGTTTTAACTCATTCAGGCTGGGAGTGCATGTAGGTGTGCATTAAATTTTGCTGCCATTTTGAATACCTAATGCGGTCACATGACTATCATATTTGTATAATTTTGCCATAGATGTAATCCATATCTCATAACCTTCAAAATGATGTATGAATTTCCAGGGTTTCTTGGGAAATGAGAGCTTAAATCCATCCATTATGTCCTTGCTATGTAACTTTTTACCCCCCCCCCTGAATGAGTTGAAGCAAACATATCTCTGTACACATTTGCTGTGGTATGAATGAATGAAGGTAGGAAGTTAGTTCTTTATTACAAATATATTCTGTTATTTTCTTAAAAAAACAAAAACAAACTCAGTTCAAAATATGCGATGTTGTTGATATTGTTTCTGACAAAAGTAAAATTACAGAATTTTATCAGAATTTCAGTATTTCATAAAGATCACAAATGCATTTCTATTGTAAAATTACTTGTAATTTTATGTATAAAAAGCCCCATTCTGTCCAGAATACATGCCTAAATTCCTGACCACGGACAATCCCTTTCTTTCTGATTTCCAATACATTTCTATAGTAAAAATCATTAGCAATGCATTTACTTTATAATATTTCGCTCAATGTGATTTCAGAGAATGAGTCCAGGTAAAAAAACAACTTACCAAAAAAAAAGTGGGATAAGAATCTCCCTAATGATATCAAAAGTTTCTATCATGAAATCATGTCAGAGATATGAATATTGTAAATCTCTCTCTCTTGCTTCCCTTCTCTCTATGGATGCTTTCAACCTCTTTCAATTTTGGTCTGAAAGAAAATGAATTAAGCTTTCATAGATCTTGATGTTTTTCATAGGTAAAAATAATTATATATCTGTGGAACATCAATAATTGAAGATTTTTGGGATAAAAGTCTCACATCAAAAATAAATGTACTCCTTCAAAAAAAAAATAGATGCAAAGTTATGAAGAAAAAATATAAAAAAAAGTCTGATTAGTCGCACAATGGAAACTGTCATGTGATCAATGTATTTTGGTAGTATGCTGTGTTGGGGATAAGTTAAAAATTTGTTAAAAAGGGTGATCAATGAATATGTTACTTCTCTTGCCTTTTATTGGGCAGTGATAACTCAAAATACCAAATTATCAAAAAGCAAGCATACTGAGTGACTAATTATACATAAACTTACATTGCAAATTGAACTTCCCACTAAAAATCTATACTGGGAAGGAATTTTCAAAACACGTTTTTTGTAGGTCTGATAAAAAATCAAAAAAAAAATATCATACAAATAAACAATTTCTTATCCAAAATTCTGAATATTTTATTCTGGAAGTTTTCTACAGCACAAAATTTCACTTTTTACATCAAAACTAGACTCTGAAGTACGGAAAATCAAAACTTACTCACTTACCCCCCACTTTTGTGTCGTATCTTCATATGAACTGATTTTCATTCATTTCTTAATCAATGTAAGGCATTGGCAGAGGTAGAGCTCTCTGAGTGTTTTCTATTTTTTTTATAAGCAAAAAAGGGGAAGCTAAAAATGTCTAAAACCTGATTGCGATAACGATCAGTTTTAAAAGAAGCGACTAATTGTAATTATAGGATTCTCCATATTTTGGTTAATAAAGGCTTAATTCAAAATCCGATGTTTTTTGGTAACTAAATTCAATATTGCTGTTTGATTTAAAAAAAAAAAAATATTGATTTTCACTTCTACTTTTGTTGCCTGAAAAACATTTGGCAATCAAACTAATCCGCACTTTAAGAGACACAAATACTTTACACAGAGATTTGAAATTAACCTGCAGGTTATCGTAATCAGCTCTTGATTCCATATGAAATCGGCGAAAAGAAAGATTCTATTGATTTTAATTCCATTCATCCTTCATCAAACATTCAATGTTGAAAGTCAACCAAACAGATTATATTGAGCAAGATGACATGAACATGACTTGGGGTCTCCTTCACTTCACAGTGGGATATCCAAGATTTTGAACAAGGGGAGGTCTGGGATTTTGAGTGTGTGTGTGTGTGTGGGGGGGGTGTCCAGGAATTTCAGGACTGGGTATCCAGGCAATTGACCATTGGGGTACAAGGATTTTGAGCATTGTCTACAATTTTGAGTCTGGCTATATCCAAGATTTGAAGCAGGGAGGATATCCAGGATTTGAAGCGGATCGGGCAGATATCCAGGATTTTGAACTGGGAGTATCCAAAGAGCAGGTGGGGAGTCTGAACGGGAAAATACATTTTCATGAATAAATACATGAAAAAAAAACTGATTCCAAACATCTAAAACTAGTAATACATTATTTGGCATTCTTCATTCACATTTGAACTTTTTAGGGCTAGAATAGAAAAAACAATAACTAAAAAGAAAATTAATCAAAGAAATTTACCACAGAACCAATAAATAAAAAACTTGTAAAGAAGACATTTTATCTATATGAAATGGGAAACAAATTTTTTTTGTTCTAAAGTTTTTTTTTTATTTCATAAATTTTCTTTTATTTGAAAAAAAAAAAAAAATAGAGGAGGTCTGATCCAGACCTCCCCTCCCATCCTGAATCTCAACTCTCTATTCTGAAAAGAATTGATTCAATTTCACTGTTTGCCCTGTCCACTGCACAACTAGTAAAGAGAGAGATGCAGGTAAGCATCATCTTGGGATTTCTGTGTACCTGTTAGTTGAAAGAAAGATGAAAGATAGTTTTGCGCAGGGGGGGAAATGGATTCCAAGTTCTAGAGGAAGTCTCCAAGAAAGGTAAGGGTTTCTGGCTTTGATATACTTGGACTTGATAAGCTTGATTGAAGTAGTGACAGATCTGGTTAGTCACTCAATAGAAACCATCACATGACCAACATCTTTTGACAGCCTGTCATGTTGGGGGAGATCAATTTAGAAATTTGATAAAAGGGGTGATCAATGAATAAGTTACTTCTCCTGCATTTTGTTGGGTGGTAAACACTTAAAGTCTGATTTTCAAAAAGCAAAGGTGAATGATAGTGGACACAAAGAAAGGGACCAATTTGTCACTTCTCTCTTATTTTCTTGGGTAATGATTGCTAAAAATGACTGAATTTCCAAAGAACAAGTGTGAATGCTGTAGGACACAAACTATGTGATCAATTTAGCATACACTTACATTGCAAATTGAACCTCCCTTTGAAAGCTATTTGGGTTAGGAATTACCAGAAAAAAAAGAAACGTTTTTTATAGACATAATAAGGAATAAATGTTGAAACTTTCATCCCTCTAGCTCCATTGGTGCAGCCTGTATATGTGATACATATATATATATATATCCAGCGAGACAGGTAAACCAACTTGAAAGCTGAAGAAACCTACGTTGACAGTTTTGTTGACTATTTCTAATAGAATGTTAGTTTTGTACTTATAAAAGAAGTATTTAAAAAAGTTGATCCAAAGGTAAAGGTGTGAACATAGATATGCAAAAATTAGCAGTTGTCTATTTATTAAGACATTTGATTGAATTTACCATTCTTAAGTGATGTAGAGATGAAGAGTGGCTGAATGGTTGAACCTTGAGCTGAGTTCAAACCCCAAGTGAAAGAATTTCTGTTCACTTTGCATTAATGCATTTGGAAAAGGCATGGATCCATCTCTTTAGCCCCCAGCAATGGGTAAATAATAAGGTAGACTGGGCTCTTTGGTCATGGTTCTACTACCAATAATGAGTAAAAAAAATTGGTCACCCCTATTCCCAGGTTTTTTTTTATTGATCACCCCCAACATGGTATGCTGCCAAAAGATGTTGGTTACATGACCGGTTTTACTGAGTGACTAACCAGACCAGTTTTCATTGCTACTTGAATCAGGGCCTATGCACCCCCCCCCCAATATCATATTGATTTAGAGGTTTTGGTACACAGTTCCATGTAAGAAACTCTCTGACCCCCTTTGGTTCTTTGGCCCTCTGTGCAATAACCTGGCTGCACTCCCACTTGGAGGTCCTTTCTTGAATTGTTAAACTTGAATAGGATGTTCTTTCTTGGCTAAATAAAGAGTGTTGACATTTTAAGCCCTCTAGCTCCATTGGAGCAGTCTGTACGCATCATACATTCTTAGCTAATCAGGCAGCTGGTCCAATTGAAAAATGAAGAAACCTATGTTGATCGTTTTGGTTTATGGTTCCTAAAATGAAATCATTTCAACTTGTCCTCTATTCAATTGCAGTCATTGCTTGAATTGGTTGTAGCTATTCCTTATTTGCAAAAGTTTGCATGAATTAAATATGATTTTACCTAATCTTTGATACTGGGAATTTGTTAATTACCCACAAAGTCATGATAAGAATTGAAGCAAGATGGATAATAAAGCAGGTTGGTGGGTGGAGTTTGTGTCCATTAGTAATTTTGAAAATTTGGACTTTTTCCTAGTGATCACTGCCTTACAAAAGGTGAGAGAAGTGATCTAACAATTGATGACCCCTTTTTCCAATTTTTCCAATTGATCATCCCCAAGACTATATTTTTGCAAAATCTCTTGTCCATTCTCCTGAAACTCATGGAGCATAAGAATCATTTTGTATACAGATGAACCAAGACTTTTAATTCAGAGTTCATTTTTTTTAAATTCTCATGAGCGTACACTTTTGGTTCAAGGTTCATTTCTCTAAAATTCCCATGAGTGTACAGTTTTGATTCAGGGTTCATTTTTCTAAAATTCCCATGAGCCAACACTTCAGGAGTTCTCTTCTAGTCAGATTGGCAAACAAAGCAGTATAGTTATCAAAAGAAACAAAGGTGTCTGGTTTGTCTTTCAATAGAAACTATTACATGACCTATGTCTCTTGGCAGCTTGTCCTGTTGGAGGTGATCATTGAAAAAATGAGGACAAGGGGTGATCAATGAATTACTTCTTTCGCATTTGAGCAGTGATCTCTAAAAATCCTAATTTTCAATAAGCAAGCATGAACTCTATTGGACACAAATTATGGGACCAATTTATCTTGAAATTATATTGTAAATTGACCCCCCCCTGAAATTTTGTTGGGTGAATTAAAAAAAAAATGTTTCATAGACATAATAAGGAGTAAATATTGAACTTTTCAGCTTTTTAGCTCCATTGGTATGGCTTGATCACATGACACATAAATAGTCAGGCAGAACAACTTGAAAACTGAAGGAACTTATGTTGATTGATGGGCAATTTCGGTCAGCAGTTGATAGTTTCTAATAAGTCTATTCTATTCCTAGTGCATAGTAAAAATCTATATGATGAACAGTGTGACTTTCTCTTTTATTATAAAAGTAAAATGAAATGTTTCCCTTACCTGTTTTTTGAAACAATAGACTCTCCTACTTTTTTTTTTTTTGATCACTTTTTAATAAAACCTTAGATGAAATACATAAGATGTAATCATTTATTTACTTACATTATTAACATCTTTGAAGTAGTGAACTATTAAGTCTTAAAGTGATTAAGAGGATGTGGAGAAACTGCTGAAACTCTACAAAAATGCAGGTAGATATTTTTACCAAATGCGTTGCGGTCTCGAGTATGCATATATATACATGATTATAAATATGTTATTCTTATCTGAAACTCTGTTTGAACTGATATCCTATTATTAGTGAATGTGTCAGTTAGCCTGGACAGCATAAAAAGAATAAACAATTTAAAGAAATAAGATGCTGCAGGAATTGAACCTATGTCAAACTGACGTAATGTTGCTTTTACTCTGTGCTAACCATCCAGCTAGAAAGTCGTAAGACCAAATAACTGCTTTACACCCAAATCTTGTCTTGTTCATTCACTGTCCATGCTAGATCTGTTGTTTCTCAATGTGGACCATTATAGAGCACACATATATGTATATATTTATATATAAATGGGTGAACATATGGAAAACTCAGAAACAGGTGTGAGTGTGTAAAATGCATTTATTTAATTTCATTATTTATTATATTTCTTTATGAATATTCTATGACCGCTTTTGACTGTATAGTCATTTTCAAAGAGAGATATGAATGAATGGAGGTTGGTAATATTGACTACAATTTATAGGTTTTATTTTCCCTTCTCGTTTACTTTAGTTGACCTCTTGTGTTTCATTTGACCATGTGGCTTCACTCAGCAAATATCTGCTGTGTTGGGCCCATCCTTTTATTATTCTGTTGTAACTGTGTCATAAGAGTTTGTTGTGGAGTTGGGGTTGGGTATGGCCTTAGATTCAAGATTTAGCAGGGCTATAAATGAATGATAGCAGTAGTATTAATATGCAGAACTTTGTAGAGAGTAAGTAGCAGTTACATTTGTGAAATGTTCGAATTCATTTATGATTAAAATCTGAGCGTGTACTTAGGCAGCATATTCTCTTTTGTTCATCTTTCATTAAAAATGACAGATAAGGAGCATCTTTTTCAATCTTGTTGTAATCTTTCCTTGTTTTTGTACAAGTGAATTGATCTCAATTAATATTTTCCAGAAGTTTACAATATTGTTTCTTCTCAAAGAAAATAATCTTGAAGAAATCAAATATAGCTGTGAATTTTTCAGATGCCGAGCATCTCTCGTACTAATGACCAGCGACGACTGATTGACATTCTTAAACACCCCCATCACCTCTCATTTCCTCCTATTTCCTTCCTTCTATGCATGTCTGAGAGTGTAAGGGGGGGAATTCAGGTTATTTCGATAGTTTGTACTTATCGATACGTTTCATTTGACAGCCTTCCGCAATGGCATTGCGTGAGATCAATCTAGTGTATCTATAGTCTGACTTTCTGGCTTGTATCATTGGTAATAACTAGTTATCAAGTAGTTGGATATGTCTGCATCAGAACCCTATTGTTTTGTGGTGTCAAAGTTGGATATGATTTGCAATGATGTTATTGACCATCAAATGAGAATCCATGAAGAACTTTGAATGCATCTGGTTATGCTCCAGTCATAAAATGGAGATTGGAAACACATGTCTTATTAAGGATCAAAGTAGTTAATATCAAACTTCATTCGGACAAGAAGATATTAGGGGTGCAGAGATTGTATGGATTAGAAACTGTCTACCAGAAACTGTCATCAAAACTGTCAACATAGGTTTCTTCTGTTTTCAAGTTGGTCTGGCTGGATGGCTATGTATGTATGTAGGATATTTACAGGATATAACATTTACTTCTTATTATGTCATGTATAGGTTTTCAATAGGGTTCAATTTGAGACATGAATTCACGCAAAATTGGTCCCTTAATTTGTGTCAGGCAATGTTAAGGCTTGTTTTTCAAAAAAATTCAAACTCTTTTAGCAATCATGTCCCAACAAAGGGTGAGAGAAATAACTTATTCATTGATCACCCTTCTTCCAATTTTATAATCGATCATCCCCAACACGGTATGCTACCAAAAGAGGTTGGTCATGTAGGAGTTTTCTATTGAGTGACTAACATGATGTGTTTTTATCTTATTGATAAGAGAAAAGCTAAGCAAAGGCCTACAAATATAAAAGAAGAAAAAAGGGAGAAAATCGAAAATCTACACTTCTGAACTGGCCACTGGCCAGTCAATAAACTCTGCAAAATCTGCTGATCAAGTGTTGAGTGGTTTGCAAGGAGTTATGAGGTCTATCCGGAAAATATCCAGCCATTAAATATCAATGAAAAAATAGCCCAACTTGGCCAATGGCATTTTGGTCAACTTGAAATAAAAGTACTCCCCTTGGGACATCACACACTTATCCCAGCATCTCTTCCCCTTTTGAGATTGCAATTAGCTGCCTCATCACATTTCCCTTAATCTTGTTAATGGTTAGAAATCTCCCTTTTAAAGGGGGAAATCTTGACTAAATCGGAGTTGAAAGACCTGGGTTGTTCAAAGTTTTGCCAAAATGCTCTGTACCCAATGTGAGGAATGTGCAGACTTGATGATTGTGATGGTCAAATAGTACACAATCTTACTCAATGGTGTGTCATTGTTGACTGAGTTACCCTGGAGGAGAGTTTCTGCATCTGTTTATGCATGCACAGTAAGGTCTCCTATGATTGCTTGCAAATATACATCAAGGCTGTACAAACAGTTTTCAAGATATTCAAAATGGCTAGATACTTTCTAGATGGACATCATACTTCAAAATTATTTTTGTACTTTGAATTTCAGTACAATTTTACAAGGCATGATATCAGATCAAAGAGACTATTCAGAAAGCCAAAATTGATGAGATCTAAAAAACTGCCTCCCCAGTTTATTCAGGACACCCATAAACCATTACGTTTAATCAAAAAGTGGACAACACCCTCCCACATTTGAGACATCAAACCAACAACTGTCGTAGGATCTATGAATAGATACCGTTCTCTTAGTTTGAACTAACGCAACATGTTAAATTAGATAAAGAAATTTCATTTGGCTTTGGCTTTTGGGATTGTCTTTTCAATCAAATACTTTAGGATGAATTATAATTCACATCCATACACTGATCAAGGAGAAATACTAAGAACTGACTCAAACCAAACTGAAGATATGGTTTAGGTCCAGTGTGTAGTTTACACAGAATTCTAATCTTATGAGCTATTCCATATTTGGCTGAAATGGAATTCTATTCAAAGCATTCAGTTCCTCTTTGGAATAGACTTGATTAAGGCTACCATTCCAAATCTAACCATTGGTTTTGGGATCAGATGATTCAACTTGTATGTTCCTTGTCAATTTCTTCACATGCAATGCTTTTCAGTGATAAATGAAGGCTTGGATTGATCCTCTGATACTTATTGGATAAAAACATTTATTAATATTTGTGTAAATACAGGTCCTCACCAATCCATGCCAGATATATCACTTTTGCTCTGAGGTGGTTTGCATCTCTATTCTTGTGGATATAAATGATAACAGTTCCATTCCAAAAATCTCTCTCTCTATATATAAATACCAGTATTTGTTGCATGTTTGTACAAATCAAAGACTCGTGTTGGAAATGGGAGAATGATCTTTACACCTTTTTTTCTGTGTTCTGCTCTACCACTCTTGCTTGCTACTGCTGTGTGTTGTCCCCTATCTACAGGTGCGGTCAACCCTAAACTACATAATACACAAGTGTGCTTGCATTGGATGGGTGAGAGGTGACTACTGATGGGAGGGGAACAGAGAGGAGCAGTGGAAGGTGGAAAATAAAAAGAAAAGAACTTTGGTTATCGCTTGATCCAGTTGAAAATGTAAATGAAAAAGAACTTAAAAAAAAATAGATGGGATCATTTATGTATGGATAATTTGGAGAGAAACATATTTATGCATGAATAAAGTGATTCTGAGTTGAACAAGGAATCGGACCTAAACACTTGGAATCAAATTCCTTTATAAAGATTGTTGTCCTCAAAGGATAGTGGAAAGAGACTGTGGAAACCAAAAGCAAAAAAAAATCCTTTATTCTTGTGACATGTTTCACTTTCAAAAACCATTTTCAAAACTGGCAGTAATGAAAATTCAAAAACAGGGTAATGAATAGAGGAAGGGATGTGTGGGGGGATGATGATGCAGAGGGATCCTGAGACTAGGGGAAGTGATTTTATCTTTGAGGAGATTTGTCTATGTCTGAGGTCCACACAGAGCAGAGAGTTGTAGATTTAGACGGGGAGGATATGGGTGTGTGTGTGTGTGTCTGTGTGTAAGTGTCATTGTGTGTGCATATAAGTATATACAGAAAAGGATGCATGTGTCTTTTAGATGTTAGATGTGTGTGTGTATATCTATCGTGATGGAAAATCAAAGTATTATGCAATAAATACATTTATACTAAAATATGTATTTGTATAATTTATCTAAGCTTGAATGATCTCATCATTTTTGATGGGTACTCTGCTATTATATTATATATAAGTCCAGACAGCATACTTGGTAGATGAGCATTTAGCATTGGTGTCAGAGGTCAGTGTTCAAGCCTAGCTAAAAGCTAGGATTTTAAATTCCTTCTCCATTGTTTTATTTCTGCATGATGAATCCAATTTAAGATGATGGAAGTTGCCTTTAAATCTTGAGAGTATTGACAAGGAAAACATTCAAAGTTTTCCTCAAGTCTGTTTCTTCCATGGCTCATTGTGATATACACATTTTCAGCAGTTGATTCGAATTTCAGATAGTTTTTCAAGAACCTAGAAATCTATATCAAAATGATACCAGGAGACATAAAGACTTGTTTAATGAACATCTTGACTCAGTTGATGTATTTATTCTCATGGGAAAGATATCATGTCATAATATTATCATTAATCTTTCTGCTGAAAAGATGGAGAAATGATGTGACATATCTGAAATAGAAGTTTTGTTGAGTTTAAGAAATGTAGTTATGAAGCTGTCACCTGTATCTTATTTTTCCAGAGACCATCAACCAAAACCATCTTCAGTTTTTTTAGTTGGTCTAGCTGGCTATATTTGTAAGTATCTATGTATGCATGATGCGTCATGTATACATGGAGGTAAGGGCTGAAAGTTTGAACATTTACTCCTTATCATGTTCTCTCATTCTCCTAATAAGTTTTTAGTACAGAGTTTAACTTGCAATGTAAATTCATGCTAAATTAACCCCTACAAAATCCAGACTTTTTGATCACTGCTTATCAAAAGCTGAGAAAACCTCTTTTTCCAATTTTTTTAGTCAATTTCCCCTAACACAGTATGCTGCCAAAAGATGTTGGTTATATGATTGTCTCTAATGAGTGACTAACTAGACCTGTTTCTCTTTACTTTTCAAATCAAATTTGAAAACCTCTGAAAGAATAATTTAAAAAATGGCAATCATTATTCATGAGAAAATAAATCTGAGGAATATTGACGAGCCCCTGTTAGGTTTGACAATGAGTGTCTACACAGTAGTGTAGTTATGGGGGAGTGGATTGCTCAAGTGCTTACTTATATGAGGAATTATCATTATGCTGATTTACTGAGATCAGTGTCCTCATCTTAATAATAGTCTCAAAATATTGGCTGTTGATCCCCCCGGAAATGAAGCGCAATTGGTAACCTAATTTGATTTATTGATTTCAGTATTTAGAAGCCATAAACATAAGTTTCTTCTGTTTTTAAGTTGATCTGGATGGCTATGTACGTATCGAGCATACAGGTGGCACCAATGGAGCTAGAGGGCTGAAAATTCAAACATTTACTTCTCATTATGTCTTGAAAAAACATTTTTTTTTTTTTTTGAGAGTTAGTGATGGGTTCATTTTGCCATGTAAGTTTATGCTTAATTGATCCCTTAGTTGGTGTCTGGCAGCATTCATGCTCATTTTTTGAAAAATTCCAACTTTTTTTAGTAATTACTATTCAACAAAAGAAAAAGGAAAGTAACATTTATTGATCATCCGCTATTTTAATTTTTCAACTGAACACCCGCAACGCAGCATGCTGCCAAGAGACGTTGGTTATGTGATGGTTTCGATTAGGTGACAAACCAGATCTTTTTTGATTAGAGCTCTGAATCTATGGTGGGGGACGTCTGGGATGAGTGTTTCAATTTGCAATGTAAGTTTATGCCAAATTGGTTCCTTAGTTTGTGTCTGGCAGCATTCATGCTAGCTTTTCTAAAATAGTGATCACCGTTCAACAAATGGCGAGAGAAATAACTTTTTCATTGATGACCCCTTTTTCACTTTCTCAATTGATCTCCCTAAACACAGCATGCATCCAAAGGATGTTGGTCACGTGACTGTTTCTATTGAGTGATTGACTAGATCTGTTTAGAGATCTGAATCTTTGGTTGGAACTTCTAAGAGCTTCATTGAAGAGAGTTTTCTGACTTAATATCTCTGTGCCCTTCTTGACCTCAACATCATTAATCATTTTGCCAACCAAAAAAGCTTTTAATAGAGAAGGAAAAGATATTAAGGAAAAAAATATATAAAAAATAGGTTTAAATATATAAAGAGACAGGTTTGGTTTGTCACTCAATAGAATCATGTGACCGAAGTCTTTTTGGCAGCATGCTTTGTTGGTGCTGATCAATGAAAAAAAATGAGAAAGGGGCGATCAATGAATATTACTTCTCTTCCTCTTTGCTAGATCACTGGAATAGACTGAATTTCCATAAAATGAGCTGGACAAAAAACTAAAGGACCATTTTAGTATAAACTTTTATTGTAAAATTAACCTTCGAACTAGAAAATAATTATTGCAGGGAATTTTTAAAAATCACAAAAAAAACTTTTTTTTTTTTTTGACATGTGTACTGTGTAGCCCTCTGGCTCCGTTGGTGTCGACTGTGCATGATGCATACATAGACAAATAGCCAGTCATGCAGAACCACTTAAAAACTGAAGAAATCTATGTGACCACCAGTGGACAGTTTCTAACAAAGAGAGTGTCTACATGGCATATACAGTGAGGTGAACAACTAGTGAGCCATTACTTTTTCAGCTGTCAAGATTGAATCCAGAAAATGGACTGGAAGAGAGCTCCAAGATTAAAATGCTCTGTGGCTCTAAGACACACACACAGATATATGTATCTATAATCAATACATATATACTCTTAGGCAAAGAAAATGAGCTAAACACTTTCCATCCATCTTGACACACTATAGAGAACATACGGGCATACACTAAGGCCAAACTGGATCGGTGATCACTTTGGAAAACTGACCAGCTGTGGGAAGCAGTCAGAAATTAATTGAGCAACACTGTTGTAACTCACTGTAAACAATTATTGGACACATTGTCCAAACGGCTAATTCTTTCAAAGAAAAATAAGGGAAAGGCTATATACTAAAACATACTCTATACGCAAATATTATTGTATAACATTGTCGAATATTTCATCTGTAATTGTTTGAATGAAAGAGTAATTGCGAAATATTTGGTAAAAAGAAAGCTTGGCTCATTTTTTCTGCCAAAATTCAACAAATGTCTGTCTATCAGAGAGTGAATCTGTAACCAAACCACATATTCCCATGAAATTTTTATGTATTCACTAATAGGATGTCCATGCATGTCTTTAACAAGTTGTTTTTGAAGATTCCACCCCACTCTCCAAAATAATATCTGTGTGGGGTCTGCCATCTTAGCCCCGAATCCATCTATTCTGTTTATCCGTATGTGAATTTTAAATAACCACTTGGTGTATTATATCCAGTGGTAATGAATAAAGGTACTCCCCTCCCACCGAATGAAAAGTTCTGATTTCTTATTGGGGCTGATATCACCATTTAGCCCTTCTACAAGAACTAGCTGAAAAACCTGCCTGTAAAATGGGTTTATAGCTTGAGAGAAGGATTGGGAAATCCTACATTGGAAGGATAAAATGATCTATGAGTAGAGGAAGTAGGTTAGGTTGGTCTGTTTAATAGGGTGAGGGTCAGGATTTGTAGGTCAATTATTGGTGTTGCAAATCAAAGGGATGAAGAGTTTTTGCTCTCTCAAAATAAGTTATGTTTTTTGAATGGATGTTTAATATTGAGCAGCACTTACCCAAACCCTCAGACCCCTTAGTTGGAAAAGCAACGTTCTAACCACTGAATTGTAACCTCAGGATGGACCAGCCTGAAGGGTTTGTAGCTGAGCTTTGGTGCCTTTAAAATATAGTATCATCTTATTTATCTATCACTGTATATGATATGATTGGACTTTTTGCCTCTAAGTCTATATGTTGATTCGTTCACAATGTTTCGACCCTTCAGCTATGGTTGGGTATATCTGATTCTAGAATGTGGAATAACTTCCCAGAGTGCATGCTTGATTGGACTAGATATGTCACATCCAATTTTTGTATATTTGTTCCTATTTTCAGTGTCAAACTCGGAGTTGCTTCCTGTGCATCGAATGCTTTTTTTTGTTTTTCTCTTCAAAAAAGACATCTCGGAAAAAACACCCCAAACAATTTGAACATTTACTTTTCATTATGTCTAGAAAAACGCTTCTCTCTCCCTAGATAGGTTTTTAATTGGGGTTTAATTTGCAGTTAATGCTTACTTTGAACTCATGCTTGTGTTTTTGAAATTTGAATTTTTTCAGTGATAACAGCCCAACAAAATGCAAGAGAAGTAACTTATTCATTTATCATTTCTTTTTCCAATTTTCTAATTGATCACCAATAACATGGCATGCTGCCTGGAGACATTTGTCATGTGACGGTTTCTATTGAATGACTAATCAGACCTCTCTGCCACAAATAAGAGAAGTTACTTTGAGAAGACAATTTCATAGAAAACTATCATTTCAATGGAAATTATGAATCTCTGTTATGCTTCTTTTTATCTGGTATATATGTTGTGTTTGTGATAGAATTGAATTACCCTGATGAAAATACTACAAGTATGGTTTAAGAGCACATTACCTATGTCTTTAGACAGTGCGCAGTGTTAGGAGTGATCAATTAAAAACTTGAAAAAAAGAGGTGATCTATGACGAAGTCACTTGTCTTGTAGGCAGTTGATCGGTGAACTGTCCAAATTTCCGAAAACAAGAGTGAATGCTGCTGGTCACTAGGCAAGTTTGTGACTTTGAAATGATCCAAGATGCTCCTAAAATGGGCAGGATTAGAAAATCCATGTTATTCGCAACATTTTTAGGGTTTTAGGGGGGGAAGATGCTATTTACAATGCAACAATAATGCTCAACTAGACACTCAATTTTTGTCCAGCAAGTGAAAACACTATGACGTTGTAATATGTCATAATAGAATATTTATTCTGAACTCATTTATTCTTGTGAAGATCTTTTTTTCTTTTTTTTTTTTCATATCACTTCAAATTCTGATGACACTTTTTTGTGAGTGTTATGTTAATCATTTTCCAAAACACAAAATATTGGGGGAGGGGGAAGTAGGCGGTTCTATCTATAAAACTATAGCTTGTAAGTTTTGGGGTTACTTCCCTTTAATTCATTGATAAATCACTTTCCCAAAACACAAAATTTATAGAAGGAGATTCTGTATGGGGTCAAAATCAAGAGGAAACATTTACTTTTCATTTTTAGGAGTGAAAATTGGAGGGGTGGAATTGGAGAGGAACTTTTTCACTTTTAGGATTCTAAATCGAAGAGGAAATTTTTTGTCAATTTTGGGGGTTGACATCAAGGAGGAACTTTTATTTTTCACTTTTTTGGGTCAAAATCGAAGGAAAATATTTTCAACTTTTAGGGTTGACTTTGAGTTTGAAATTTTTATTAAGGGTCAAGCTCAAGAGGGAACTTTTATTTTTCATTTTAGGGGTGGAAATCAAGAGGGCTCTTTTCTTTCTCTCTTGAAGAGTTTAGATTGAGACAAACTTTTTTTTCACTTTTAGGTTCAAAAATCTAGGCGGAACTTTAAGTGGGAGTTTTTTTTTTTCTTTTTTCGGGCTCAAAATCAAGAAGGACCTTTTTATTGACTCCCAGAGGTTAAAACTGTGGTGGGGGAACTTTCATTGTAATTGATCAAAATCAATGGGGAACTTTTTTATCACTTTTAGGGGTCAAAATCAAGTGAAAATTTTTTTCACTGTTAGGTGTCAGAAGCAAGGGGGATCTTATTTTTCAGAATCAAAGTCGAGAAGAAACTTTATTCACTTTCATTTGTTGACATTAGGTCAGTGGAGCTTTTTCCGTAAGGGTTTAAAATAGTAATGTGACCTTTTTTTGCTTTTTAAGGGGGAACTTTTATTTCTATTTTTTTTTTTCATTTTTATTAGTCTAAAGCAAGGGGGGAAACAGTGTTGTTATATTTGCAGTAATATTTCCTCCAGGCATTACCAGGGGTTATTGCTTGTAATAACGATTAATAATAAAACTTTCTTTTCACTTCCCCTCTTAGCTTTGCTTATTTTGAAAATTACAAGATTGTTAGAAAATTATATATATTTGTCAGAGTGTTTCAGAAACTCAACAGACTTAATATTATTACTTTCAAATCTAGATCCTGTAATGATATTTTGCATTTTAAAATTTTCCCAATTTTTCAACAGAAAACACTTTGATTGTATAAATTAGAATATAACATTTTATTTAGACATTCTTCATTTTACTTGGAATGAAAGAAGGGAGAAAGCATAGTCATATTAGATACTATACTTATTTTTTTACTTTTTTATGGAGTTATTCTTTTTAAAACTGTGGCCCATAATTCTCAATGGGTACTGTAATTGTGAACCAAAGCAATGTTTTCAGACATAAATAACTTATAAAAAAACTAGCTGCACCCACAGGAACTTCATGGGTGTTGATAACTAAGATTACCCATTATCTCATGAGCCTCTGTCCTTCTCTAACCCATGCAATCCTAGATTAGTTTCATAAACAAAAATGTTATTACTTCCCAACTTTCTTTTCTGTCTGTTTTCTTCTTACCCTCCAATTAAACAACCATCTTTCCCTCTCTTTACCTATCCTTTCAGCAAGTTATCTAAATACTAAGTCTTCCCTTTCTAAATAAGGAATATTTTGAATGAAATAACATAACTTTGAAAAAATGGTTATAACATTGATTTGGAAAATGTTGTCTCATTGCTATAATGGATTGAAATTGATGAATTCTTACTGTATGGGAATTGCTCAATGGTTATAACATTGGGCTGAAATTGGTAACTTACGTCAAGGAAATAGCTAAATGATGATATAATATTATCATTATCATCAACAACCTTTTAACATTTGTTGTTGGACATAGACCTTCACTCAGATCTGCTGAAGCTCTCAATCTTGGGTGTCAGGGTGCCAATATCTCCTGTAATTTTCTAAATCATCACACCATTTGATCATTGTGTCTTTTTCCTCAAAATATTTGTTGCACATGATATTGGTTTTACTGAAGATCATGTGAAGACCTACTTTTTGACATTCTTCATTCAATTTGTCAAACATTATCTGAAGTTAATCAAGGTTCTCAGCAAAGGTAATGATGTCATCTTAGGTTACTTAAGTATTTGCCGGCAATTCTGATTCTTTTATTTTTCCAATTTAAATTTTTGAAGATCTTTTGGGGGCAGTCTGAGAGGAGTTTGGGTGTGCTGGTGTCACTTTGTCTTACTCCTTTTTTGAGCTGGAAGGGTTCAGAGTCTTTATGTAGTCTGATAAAGGAACTGCTGATTTGGTAGATAAGTTGCAGAACTCTGATGTATATGTAGTCTACTCCTTGTATAATTGCATCCATTACCTTGGAGATTTCCACTGAGTTGAAGGTGTACTTGGAGTTTACAAATGCTACAATGAGTGGCATTCTGTATTCTATGGCTTTCTCTTTTATTCATTTCACTGAATCGAGATATAATATGGATTATATAAATTAAAATATTAATTATCTTATTTGAAATATTTCTTTTTTATTACTACAAATCAATCAAAATATTCTTAGTCAATTTAAAATATTTGTTCTTTCATTGAGAAAGAAAGGAGAAAAGAAATTTAGGTTGTTCACAGAAGGGTTAGGGAGAGATTGGGAAATTTATTAGTTTGATAGGATGGTAGGAAAACAGAGGTGGAAAGAAAGTTTAATGAGGGGATAGGAAAAAAGAGAGGTAAGAAATTTTTGCATATGAATCTAATCCATGTTTGTATAACATTTAGGTAAAATCATGGGCTGGCAGCAAAAATCAGAAGGGATAAGGGAAAGAGTGAGAAGATGCAGGCAGAGGGTGAGAGAAGTGCTGAGGCATAAACTAATGGGTAATCTGTCAAAAACAACATTTCAAAAAACAAGTATAAAAAGATAGGGACAAATTTAGCAAAAACTTATATTGAAAATTGAACCCCCCACTAAAACCTAATTTTTGAGGGGAATTTTCAAAAAACAAAAAAAGAAATCTGTACTCATTAAGGAGTGTGTGTGTGTGTGTGTGTGTGTGTGTGTGTGTGTAATACCAAGTTTCAGCTATGAATAGTTAGGGCTGGGTGAAGTCCGAATATATTGATACATATGAATGTCAGAACATATGAATAACCAAAACCCAATAAACCTGTGTTGTGGGTAGCAGTGGTTAACATTAGTATACTTGTAAAATGTCAGTAAGTGGAATATAATATAGGTTTCTTGAGTTTCCATGTGATTTTGGTAGACACTGTCTATGTATGCATTGTGTATAAAAGTCATATCAGCAGAGCTAGAAGGTTGAAAATTTAAACATTTCCTCCCTAACATGTCTAGAAAAATATTTTTTTGTTTGTTTTCTGAAAATTTCCTCTACCCCAAACGTTTTTACAATGTGCATTTATGCTAAATTGGTCCATTAGTGTATGCCTGGTTGCATTCACACTTGTTTTTCTGAAATTCAGACTTTTTAATGATCCATCAAAAGGTGTTAGAAGTAACCCTTGATCACCCCCCCATTTCCAATTTTTTTAAATTGATCACCTACAGTATGGCATGCTGCCAAGAGACATTCGTGAAATGGCAGTTTCTATTTAGTAACTAACCAGACCTCTTATTGATAGATTTTACTCTCTTGATCGTACATTACAAGTGCATACCTCCATCGTTGTTGTCGTCATCATCATCGTGATGATTCGTATTATGTCGTCTTCTCTCTTCTATTTCCACTATCTGCAGACTAATGGATTCCATCACTCAACAGGCTCCAATCTCTTTGGCAAGTTATCCAGGTTGTTAACCCCCATCCTCCAATCAGCTTCCTCACACAACTTCAGCTGCGGACAAGGGTGGTAAAACAATAAGTATCTTTCGGACAATGCCTGGCACAAATAACCCTTTCGTAAAATTAACATTCACTTATCTACTCTGTTGATCTGGATCAAATTACTTCTAATCAAATCTGATCAACTCCATTGGGGCAGCAGATCATTAGACGTTCAAATCTCTCCCTCACTGCTTCTTCCTTTCCAGACTAGTGACTCCACGGTCTGACATGCAAGTACTGAATGACCTCTTCTCTATTTGATGAATGTATGGCAATTCGGAGATGATAAGTTGGCAGATATTGCACTTAAGACTCGGCACTCTTCATTACTTTGATTGAATGAGAGGCTCCAGTGTTTTCATTGGCTAATCATATTGGGAACTGATCCAATGGTAGTCAGCTTCATTTCCCCATTTGATTAAGCGGGGAGACATTACTATAGAAACGGTGGCAACTTTGAAGTTAAACTATGATTATCGAATGGATATATTATAATAAAATGAACATATTAAGCTTTTTTTGTTTCCAGCAGGAAAAAAGTTGTTATTCCTTGATATATTTTAATTAAATCTTGTATATTGGCTCGTCTCCAGATTAAACCGCATTAAATTTTGACTTATGCTTTTGACTTGAATCAATTCTGAGGGCCAAGAATCAGTATAAGAATCTTCATTCTAATCTATTCAGCAGATGCAATGTTTAATACTACCTGGTGACTTATTGCCAATTGTTTGTTTACAATTTATAAGCAAGAACATTGTTTTTATTTACAATTATGAAAATTTCTCAAATCTCCTCCAATTTGGCTGAAATTTAGCTACAATTATGACAAAAATACCAAGAAAAGGGTGAGTTATGGTTCATTCAATTGTTTACATTTTATATGTAAATAACCATATATCAACACGCAAAAAATATTGAACTTTGGAACTGATGAACTGAATAGAATGTAGATTTTTATAAAGGTTCTTGGGCCTCAAAATTGATTTGAGTCAAAAGCACAAATTTTTTCAGATTACACTATAATCAAAATTCAATTCAATTTAATCAAAAGAAGGATGAAATTTAGAATTCAGACTTCTATATCTACATGAAAAAATATTGTAAAGAAATAGAATCACAAAGTTTGAAAAGCTTGTCAATTAAATTCAATGCTGTTTAAGTGTAATCTAGAGAGTTGCACTTTTGACTTGAATAAATTTTGGGGTCTGAATTCTAGATTTGATCCTCTTGTTGTAGTTTTTGGTCTGGAACAGGTGAATTAATCAATGCTTCAAAGTAAGACAAGAATAATTTGGTCAATCTTAATGAAACTTGACTGGTAAGTTCTGAGAATAATCAGCTGTCACAGAAGATGTGTAAGGCTTCTTCTGTAGGTGTCTTATTAAAGAGGCTAACTACATCAGAAATCATTATTATTGATGACAAGATAGACGCTCCTTTAATCAGTTTCAGGCTGAGTTCCTCATATTGGATGATGCTTTGCCTGAAAGTGCATTTTCAAATATCGGCCAAGAAGCAACTTAAGGGATGACAAGACAATCAGATCATATAGGTCTTAATGGTACATCTATCTTGTGTATCTTAGTAAGGCCATGTGTAAATGTAAATTTGTTACGATGTGGTATCAAGTCTTTCTTTTGAATCTGAGACAGTTTCCTCTTTACAAACAAAATAAGATTTTTTTCACCTCCAATGAAACCTAGAATTTATTACTTTCTTTCTGTAGACTCCTTTTCGAGCAGTGATATTGAAATTGTGTTCCATGGAACCCCAGGGATCAATGCAGCAAAGTGACATTTTTGCAATATACTTAATGATTTTTCATTACATAAGCAATTCCTTCTCTGCTTTTACATATCTTTCTTTTATTCCTTTATGTGAATAGAACTTTTAATATGAGAATAGATTAACAACTTTTTGCCTTTTTAATTAAAAACATTGGTTATTTATGTGATGTGGATGTTATTCAGTCAGTAGTTGTTCATGTCTCTTTTTCTTCAGTAAGCTGTGTTCTTACTTTCACATTCAAGTGTGTATTTTCTATTTAGGTTTAAAGATGTTCAGGATATTTCCATAAACAAAGTCCAAATCCAATAGTTGTATACACACACATATATATATATATATATATATATATATATGAAGAAGAGAAAGTGTTTTTTGAAGGGGTTTCAAAAGAAAAAAACAATTATTGAAAAGGTTTCCCCAAAGTCTGAAGACCACCGGTGTAGAGTATAAGGTCGCAATGTGTTTCCAGTTGCAACTATGTTCTACCGAATGGAACAGCAGGCCCCAAACCCAAGATAGACTGCCTTACAGGGCTAAAGAAGCCTTAACTGCACTGCTATCAACCCAGAGCTGAGGGGAGAAGTGGAGTTATGCCTTTCCTTAGGGCATTTGTGAGATGAACATGAGCAGCCTCAGACAAAACTCAAAATTGGATTGTCACTTCCATTTTCCCTGTCAGTAAGTATTACATCATTGCAAAGCAGTTTGAGTAAATGAAAGAGACTGTTTCAAAGAGAGTTGAGTAGACCTTTTGCCCATTCTAATGACCACAGATATCAGTTCCTCTTCTTTCCCAGATACCGTTTTTATTTCTCTTGGAATGTTGGCAATTTTTTTCGTCTTTCCTGGATTAACAAGTTGGAATTAGGAAAAAATTGTCGTTAAATGCGAAGAACCTAATTTGATATCTAGGTTTTTCCCTTTCACATCTCATTTTTGTCCTCTCTAACTCTTTCTCGTCTTCTTGTAGAGCGATTTGCTCTTCAAAGAACCACTCAGTCAATGTTTTTTTTTTTTTCGTTCATTTAAATGCTTTTGAAGCCAAAGCAAGTCAGAGCTGAGAGGCCAAACAATTGACCTTTTGTGCCGAAGAGGGCAAGAATTAATTGCGAAGACTTATACAAGTTTGCAGGGTTAAAAGATGTGTTGAATTTCTAAACGTTTTAATCTACACGGATTTTAAGAGGTCGTTTGCTTGAACAGAAGTATTTGGGCTTTGTCTACTATACCAGGAGCTACCGGGGAAATTTGACAATAAATTGACATAAAGGAAGGAAGGAAGAAGTTGAAGTGCCAGTCAGTTATCTGCAGAGGCAGAAGTCAATGTCAAAAGTACTTTCACTGGTTTCCAGTTTTGGTCTGTGCTGTCAAAGGCAGAATCAAGTACAAAAGAAAAAAATGTCACCCGTCTTACTGATGGGGAATTTTGTGAAAGAGGAACTTGTGTAAAGTGTCCAGTGGCATAGCTTGGAGATAGCTAGAGATTTGAGGGCCTGGGGGACTTGTGATCCTTGGAGGGGGCCTCTTTAAACAATTACAGAAATTTGCTGTAAAAAGAAAATTTTCAATAAAAAAACAAACCCAGTAACTTATAATGTCACTAAAAATGTTGTAGGTAAACTATTACTTTTAAATCTTGTGGGCGTTACCCTCCATTTGGAGACAAGGGGATATTTTTAAATAGCTTCTCTCCACAGACCCAAAGAAATTTCTCCAGACTTACCATATTTCCTGGCATTTGATACGTTATTTCCCACGCCCAAAAAGGTTAAAAAAATTTACCCTGTTCTTCAAGGTCAAAGGTTACTTTCTCATAGGTCTATCCTATTATTATCGCTTGAAACCATCAAACAAAACTTTTACTCTAGGTTTCTTTATATTTCTAAGACGGTTTGGCTGCTTATGTATTGTCACACCAAAATTTACATATTTATTCCTCATGTCTGTGAAAGAACTATTTTTTCTTTCAAAATTTCTTCCCTTAAATAAGTTTTTAGTAGAGGCTTAATTTTGCAAAGTAAGTTTGTGCTAAATTGGTCCCTTAGTTTGTGTCTAACAGCATTCATACTTGTTTTTTTGAATATTCAGATTTTTTAATGATCACTACCCAACTAAAGGTTAGTGGAGTAACTTATTCATTGATTCACCTTTTTCCAATTTTTTAATTGATCATCTCCAACAAGGCATGCTGCCTAACAGTGTTGGTCATGTTTATAATTCTATTTTAAAATTAGGAATCGGAATGCGTCCTTGAGGCTAAAGCATTCACAACACTGAGGAATATCTTATTCATTTTTGTTGTAATCTCTTTCTAAATCCCAATTGGTTGGACTTTCAGTCTCAAAGGGTGTGATTACAAATGATTGGTATATGAGATTTCTGAAATATATTGCCTACGGACAACACTTTAAATACTTTATTTCTCAGCATCAAAGATGTATTTACAAGACCAACCCCTCATTTGTCGAACCGTATCTGGGGAAAAAATATCAAAGCCTTTTGTTTAATTTGATAAAGACCTCCAAGCAATGGAATCTTTAGACTCAAAGTTGCTAGGTAAAATTTCAAGGTTTATTTTAGGAAAAAAATGTCTTCAAAGCCAAGATGGCGGCTTCTCTGTTTCTGTCTCATTATAGATGATCAGTTTTTCAACACAAAATGAATGCACTTCACTTTCTATAAAACCAATCACCATGGGCTAGTGGTAGAATGCTCATCTCCGGTTTGGCAAGCCATGGTTAATTCCCTCACTGAGATATGCCAAAGAACAAAATACTCCCTGCTTGTTTTGTTTAGATATTCCAGTCTGTTTATCTGGCAGATGCATTTCGTGCTCCGTCTTAACATGAATCAACAAATTTAATTCAATAATAGCTTTTGTAAAACTCAACTAATCTTGATAAAATTTATGTCATCTGATAGTTTTCTTAATTGTGAATAACTTTTTCATAATTACACTGACTCATGGAAATTGCTCTGAAAAATGCTACGTACAATTGTTTAGGGAATTTTGAATTCGATATAACACAACTAAACTGTTGAAGTGAATTGCACCGAACTTTCCATATACACTTTATTGATCCAGCAAATGACTTTTTTCTAAAACAAACAAGGATTCTTCAATTTGTTGACATATATTAGTATATTAGTATTGGAAATAAGAAAGGGTTTGAAAGTCAGGTGTAAAAGATTTATATTCAAAAATAAATTAATTATCGTATGGTTCCACAGCATAGTTGATTAGTGTGCACATTTTTATATGAGAGTTGGCGGTTTGAATTCACTAAGGAACTACTTTTTTACTTTTTTATGAAACAATAGTAGTTATAATTAAGACTTTGTGTGTACATATTAATATTAAAGAAAACAGAATTGAACAATTATTTTACAAAATTTAGTTACATTTGAGTACATGCCTTTATAAGTAGCTATTTTGTGTCACCGCATTAATATTTCATCTATTTTACGTTAAAATATTCTTGTTCAGTATTTTGAAAGTTTTTATAATTGTATCTTTACATTTTGCAGGTACACATTTTTCTTAATGATATATATATATACATATATATGTGTGTGTAATAAGATGTGGATTCGCTATATTACTAACCTGATCTATACCATATATATTATGTGTACATATACCCACATATATATATATATATATATATATATGTACATAATTTGCCAGCCTTGGGGCAATAGTTTGCAGACTGTATTGCTAGTATAGTGAGTTTCAATCCTCACTGAGTGCCCACACTGGTGGCTTCATGTCAGAATAACCCAAGCTTAGTACACTAGGCATGTAAACACCATATGGTCACCAGTTCCTGTGATATAGCCGAAGTGAAACTAACTATGGATGTCATTTGTTGAGACTTTTTAAAAAAAAATCATTTTTAACTCGTAATTTTATAGACTGCTTGATAACGCTTCAAATTACAGTGCAACTCCTCTGTGAATAGAATAAAAAAGTCAAAGGCAAGTAATTTTGATCAAAAGTCATTCCCACTTATAATAACTTCCAAATTTTTTTGATATGAATTCAAGAGTTTACATACTTAACAATACTACAAAGTGATATTGAAGAGAGTTTCTTTTTATTGGTGCCTTCAACCAAAGAGAACCCCTTGAGGTCTGGTTAATCACTCAATAGAAACCATCACATTGAAAGAGAGGTGAATGAAAACATTTTTTTTTTTATATGATGAGGAGTAATTGTTTGAATTTCCAGCCCTCTAGCTCCATTGGTGCTGCCAGTATTTGTGATAGATACATAAGCAACCAGCTAGACCAACTCAAAAACTGAAGAAACCTATGCTGACAGTTTCGGTTGACAGTTTCTAACATTAATACTGTCGTGTCTTCAGCTTTGCAACAAAATCGATCCTGCTCTGCCCCCCCCCCCCAGCGCTTCCAGATATGAAGATTCCTTTCTGCCACATCAAAAGAAATTTTCACTTTCATAATTGTCTGTAAAGTCATTCAATTTTGGCATTCATTTCAGACAATCTCCTTTCAGACTTTCTGCACTTACTGCTCTAAGTCTTAAACAACTAAAGATCCCTCTATGTATCTGTGTGTTTCTTTCTATATATATGCATATACATGCATATATTGCACACTGTGGATCCTAGCATACATTCTCAAGTGCAGAACCAAAAAAGTTTGATTATAAATTAGTAACCAGACATATATATATATATATATATATATATATATATATATATATAATGAGTGCAAAATTTATTCAAAACATTAAGTTTATTCCCTCATACCGGTATGCCTTGAATAGTGCAGTCAATTTGTTCCAAAATTTATCTGCACCATTATAAACCTTATATATTTCAATGTGCTTTTCTTTTCTTATGGCTTAGTTTCATTTGTTTGTACAACAATGATGTAGAAAAGATAAATTGCGAGTAAAATATTTGCTCATATTTGTGCATGCATTTTGCTTTCTGTTTGAAAGTTTTGTTATTTGTCTTTTTGCAAAAGATTTTATTTTGTTCTTGTTTCATTGTTGGTTTTTTGATTACCATATTCATTTTTAAAGCTCTTTACTGTTTTAGCTGCGATTATTTCTGGATTTTGATCTAATTGTTGACAGCACTTTGTGAGAAGAAGCTTCTGAATTTTTTCTGCAATGTTCTTTATATACTTTTAAAGAATTTCTTTTATTCATTTTGAAGAATTTTTTTGGCTTAGATGTTGATGATATCTTTTCTTATTTCAAATGTTTATGTCACATCTCCTCTTATCTACCTATCTCTTAGTGTTGTTAATTTTAATGTTTCAAGTTTTTTTTTAAAGGGAGGGTTTTCAGTTCTGGAGCAAGTTTTGGTGCCCTTCTCTGAATGTTTTCCTATTCTTATATTCCTTCTTTGCAATGAAGGGATCATACTTGCGCTACATATTCTAATTGGGGTCTTATGCATATTGGGTATTTTGAATGTTTTTATAGAAATTTCAATCTGCTTTTTATTATTCCAGTTATTTTTGCAGCTTTTTTAGTATTTTTGAGACATGGTTATGGATTTTGAGTTTTGATGTTATAACTGTGCCAAGGTCATTTTCTTGTTCTGTAGTTTCTAGTTTTTTTATCATTGATGAAGCAGATATTTTTGTTGTTTCTCCCCCTCTATGCATTACTTTGCATCCGTCTGTATCAAAATGTAATTGCCATGTTTCAGACGAATTTTTAAAATTCTTTTGGGCCTTTTAGTTTTGTCATGTTGTATTAATCTATTATTGTATTAAATATATTTGTGTCACCTGCAAATGTATTGCTACATTTGGATTGCAATATTTTTGGCAAATCGTTAATGCATATAAAGAGTATTGGTCCAAATACTGAACCGTATGGCACACCTCTGTTTATTACTTACCATTTTGACTTCAAACCTTTTACCGTTAGGCATTGTTTCCTTCCTGTGATGAAATTATCAAGTCATGTTCAAATATTTCCTTTGATGTTGTAGGATTTTATTTTGTACAGCAGCCTTCTGTAAAGTACTGAATCAAAAGTTTTCTTGAAGTCATAGGATATGTGATATTAATTGGGTCTCCTTTGTCATCTAGTTTTATCCATTCCTCCAATGTTGTCAATAGGTTAGTTAGAAATGATTTACCGGCATAAAAATGTGTTATTCGTCTGAAATGATGTGAGCCTGTATATGTTTCATAATTGTTTTTTCTCTTAATTTTTCTAGTATTTTTGACTATTTGTGATGTAAGTAAAATTGATCTGTAGTTAGAAGCTAATTATTTGTTCAGGTGGTTCATTTTTATGTTATTAATGAACTTATTTGGTGTGGAGTTTTCACTTCCAGACCCTTGAATGTTTTTCCAATCAATATTTGGGATATCAAAGTCCCCAATTAGGATTATGTTATCATTGCACGTTAAAAGCAGCTGTTTTAAGTTCTAGTGATATATTTACATTTCTTTCATAAATCAATTCAAGAAGCGAGTTATTATTTTCTGTTATCATTTCTATCCAAAGTGATTCATTGAATATTTTGTTGTTCAATTTTTCATTAAGTTTTCACTGATACAAATTAATAGGCCACCTCTTGAGTGTTTATTGTCTTCACTTATCATATTATATCAGTTTATTTCTAAGGAGTCCTCTAATGTTTTTGCTGATGATAATCCAGTTTTATCAATGACATTTGTGCCTGAGTCGTCTGTCCATGGTTATTTTGAACTCATTTAATTTATTTGCAAGACTTTCAACACGAGTGAACCAGCATTTGATGTTGCATTCCTTTATTTGTGGATTATTCTCCACTTTTGTAGGTATGTTGCTTGTTTCTTGCTGTTTTTTGGAATAGGAGTGTAAACATACTACATCAAAACTCGCACTATGTTGTACTTGATACAGCATCAAATTGACAAAATTTGGACCAAATGTTTCTTATTTTTCTATTAAGCTCTCTGTGTTCAACATGGTTTTAATATATCTTTTCAGTTTTTGGATTTTTTAATTTTTGGTTCAGATTTAGTTTTGAAATTTTCTTCAGCTGTATGAGAATATTAGATTAAAGTTTTTGAAACTTATAGGATAGTTTTTGCACTCTATACACACACACATATATATATGAGTGTGTGTGTATGTATGATATGGTAGGACTATTTTCCTTGTCTATATCTTCATTTGCTCACAACTTTTTGGTCGTCTACACTCGAGCCTTCGTCAAGTGTTCCTCGTTCTACAATGTTGAATCACTTCCTAGAAAGCATGCTCATTTTGGACTAGACATGTCACATCCATTTTTAATGCCTCCGTACAATGATTGGAAATCTACTGAGCCAAAAGTTATACTTACCAACAAGAATATATGCTAAAAATACGCAGGGGCTTATTCATTTGAATCAATAAAAGTATTTATATAAAAAAATATTTTCTCATTAATTGTAGACACCATACAAAAATTGCAACAATTGTCAAAAACGAAGTAGAAGTGGAGTTTGACCCAGCAGCAGTCAGATTTGTTCAACAGTGTATTTATTTAGTCTCTAGTTTTTCAAAAAAGGTGCTGGGAATTTTTGCAAACACCAAAAATGTATATATGCATATATATGTATACAGAATTTTTGATAACATCAAAAATGTATTTGTGTGTGTAATATATGTATATATATATATGTATATATATATATGTATGTATATATATATATATATATATATATATATATATATATATATATATATATATATATATATATATATATATGTGAGTGTATACAGGGTGTTTTAAAAAGAAGCAACTATCTTTCAGACAACTTGTTAGAAACTTTCAACCTAAACTTTCTACATAGGTTTCTTTAGTTTTCAAGTTGGTCTGGTTGGCTATGTATGTATGTATCATATGTACAGGCTGCACCAATGGAAGTAGGTAATGGAAATTTTCAACATTTATTCCTTATTATGTTTAGAAAATTATTTAATCCTCCCCATCCCCAGAAAGTAGGGGTTTTTGTATGGAGTTCATCTACAATGTTAGTTTGTGCCTGGCTGCATTCATTCTTGTTTTTGTTTTTTTAAAATATGACTTTTTATTGATCCAACAAAAGGCAGGAGAAATAATTTATTCATTGATTACTTCTTTACCAATTTTTCAATTGATTACCATGCCAAAAGAAGTTGGTCATATGATGGTTTCTATTGAGTGACTAACCAGACCTGTATTTGAATTATTTGAAATCAAGAAACTATTTTCAAAGGCACAAATTACATACTAATTTCATATACAATCAAACTTTACAAATATCAAAAGTGATTTCCTTCAACTTGGATGCAGATCCATTACCATTTCATTACATAGGAAAACAATATAGCTGACACAACACAAAAAAATTGGTGCTCGATTGAGGCTACCACATGATGCAATCATATAAACAGCTAAATGCTGTTGTTTCTGAGTACAGTGTTGTCACCTGACTAATGTTGCAACATAAAATATTTGTGCGTAAAAATTCTACTCTCTTAACCTTAGGGTTGCGTCCTTCATGAATCACATGCACACCTGAAAAGGCTGATGATAAGCAAAAGGTAATTTTCCTATTTTTTGTATCTTGATTCATGTCTTATCTGTGATTTAATTTTTTGTATTTGTTGGTAAATAGTAATTATTTATCAATTTATTAGTAAATTCATCAACCATTTTAATGGCACATGACCATTGCATGCTTTTTTTGCTATGATAAACAAAATATCAAAGCCGGAAATACTCCATGATTTCAAAGATGGGGAAGAATATTCCAACACATATTATAGTAAAGAAACAAACGTTGTTGGATGTAGCGTTTTTTATGCTATATTTTGATACTACACAGGAGTTTATTATTACATTAGAATGCATAGAAATTTTAGATTTAAGTTTTAAAATCGATTTTTTTTGTCGGTGTGAATTTGTTGAATTTTACGCAAAATTGAAGAGCATTGATTTCTATACTAACTTCAGTTGGTTTAATATCGATATTTAATGGGACAGTCCCCCTGCAGACATTTAAAAAAAATTTTTTTAAAAATCAGTCAGTGTGTTTTGGCCACTTTATAAACATTAAATTGAAAATTAGCTGTAAAATTTGGTCAACCAATGGAAAAAAACACCAACAGATTCAGAATTGAATATTCTTTATTATGGCATGCATAGTAGTCTCGTATTCATCAACGGTACAAAGATTGAACACTTTAAGACGGTGCAAAAATAGTGTTGGCGGTTATTTTCCACCTCAGATACTGGGGTGATTGGAGTATCTTAAGTGTTTTCACATTTAATTCTATCTATTCATTGTGTCAGGGACATGAAATTACCATTGTGTTTTAAAAAAAAAAAGAAAAGAATTCTCAATTACAATTTTAGCGTCCGTGAAATTTAAAATTACTGTGGGGAGCATGCTTGCAGACCTCTTCCCCATCCAGGTGCTGGATGATCTACCCTGTTTAGTAAGCTAGCCCTCTTGTTGGGCAAATCCTGGCTTCATCCCTGCCTTATACACTTTCAAAATTGGCAGAATTTGGACAAGAAATTTCTGATTTTTGTGCATAACTTTCCATTGTTCAATCTTGTTCCAGTATTTTTAAAAAAATTTCGAATTTTTCTAATCCTTGGTCAAAATTCTATCAATTTTTAAGCTGTTAAAATGAACCTTTTGAAATGTCTCAGATACTTTTTGCACACACAGTATATGTATATCTTGTGAGAGAAGGTTTTTCAGGTATTAAGTGATATTGATGTAGGCATGAATTTCTTATACTTCTCTTTGGGATCTGGTTGCCAGGCAATGGAGAGCTTTGCAAGAATCCTGTTCCATTAGACAATGACAACCAAAATAGATGATAGAGGAGGAAGCAAGAATATTGTTTTTTGATATGGGGAACATTTCAGAATCTCAACACTCTCAGACCAAAGAAAAAAACAAAACAGTTCTAGTTAGTCACTTAATAGAAACCATTATGTAACCAAGCTTTTTTGCAGCATATCTTGTTGGGGGTGATCCATTGGAAAAAATTGAAAAAGTTACTTTTCTCATCATTTATGACAGAACAGTACACTGTAGACCTGTTATAACGCGGCTCAACATAATGCAGTTTGAGGATGGACACTAATTTTCAAAACATTAAATGTACTTCCAAAATAATAGATAAATACGAAAATAGGAAAAACCCATATTGAATCAGGTTATACCAACTGCAAAAAGGGAAAACTTTACTCCTTTCCTTTTTGTTTGTCACTAAATAGATTATTGACATATTGTCAAACTCCTACTCTAGACACTTGTAACGTATGTATCAAAATTATTGTCAAAATAGTAACCATTTGGTGAGGGGTCATAATTTAAGAAAGGTTTTATATTTATTTCTGTCTTCCTGTCGGACTAGCCTCACCCTACTCCCACCCTCATTTCATTTCTGCACAATTTAAAAAAGTCGGTTGTGAAGAAGTTGAGGGAGGGTCTGGACTAAAGGTTTGTAAAAATGGAAATTTATTACAACATGGACTCATTTATGCGGTAGAAAATTAAAGGCCCCAACTTCCACAATATAACAGGTCAATAGTGTACTCTGCTTCTGATTACATAGTAACCTTTTCTTTATTATGTACCAATCTTTTGATAATTAAAGACATCAATCATAACAATTAGTGAACAATATGACACTTCCCTACGTGAATTTTTTCTCCTTTGTTTCTTGTCCTTCCATCCAATCTGTAAACTTTTTGGCTCTTCCTTTTTCGTCACTCAATATAACAACTGGTTGCTCCCATCGATCTTTTGCATGAGAATCAATTCTCACTATTCTTCAAAAACATTGCCTATAACTTTTGTGGAGACCCATTAACATTCCAATTTTTTTTTTGAAAATTGAATTGCTTCTCCTTTAACATGAAGGATGTGAAGAAGAGTTTCAGTTCAAAGAGTATTTTGGATAATTGAACACTTTCTTGTTATTTATGTTGTTCACATGACATTTTGTCTGATTCATTCTTCAGCCTCTTTAAAATTTAATATATAATATCTGTAAAATAAGAAGGGGATGATTGGCGTAGTTGGTAACGTCCCAGACAATGGGATTGATGATTCTAGTTCAAGCCCTAGTCAATAAACCCCAGATTATGTTCATCGCATTGATGCCCTATAGAAAGGCACGGATTAGTTTCTTCTCCCCTCAGCTGAAATAGGACAGATTGAACTCTCTAGCCTTAGGATGACAACCGGTCTAAGAGAAGGACAACTGTGATTCAGTACTAGAGAGTGGAGCTCCTTTAATGCAGTTTGATGCCCAATTTCACATCCTCTTGGCAACACTTGCAGCCAAGCTGGTGCCAGACATTGCTCTCTGCTTTCCTCTGGACTACAGAATGAGGCTGAGAAGGGGATTCTGGCAATTGGGCATCCCAGGATCTCCCTACTCTTCTCCCAGACACTGCTTATAAAGACAGAATGGGGACCATCCAAAGGAAGAAAGTTTTTTTTTTCTTCTCTTCCTTTGGTAGTGTAAAGTAAAAAACAATATCAGACAGAAAATTCAAACACTAACAGCAACATTTGTGGAATCAAGTTATAACATGTGAAGTAGAGCTTGTTCCATCATTTTTATCCTAGAATTGTTTTCAGTTCTTTTCTTTGTCAAACATAATGTTATGTCGTATGAACAGCATTGATGAGAAGGAGTTGAAAAATCCCCCAAACTCTTTGAATAATAACAACCCTTTTCAAAATCATAAACCAAGAGATTCAATTGTCCAAACAAAATCAAGGATTCTTTGAAAGTATCTAATCCACTGGCCTTTGACCACAATATTGCTTCCATGGTTATTTGAATAAAAAAAGGCGCAATGAACTTGAATTTAATCTTTTTTTGCATTCATCTTATCCTTGTTCAGTTTTGGTTCTTTGCTCAGGTCATGCTGGGTCATTTTGCTTTCTTTTTTTTTTTAGATTTAGAAAGGGTTTTATTTCATAGACACCTAGGGCAAACTATTGTATATCCTGAACCAGAAGACAAATGGTTCTCAAAGGTATTTAGAGGACTACCACTCAGTGCCACTCATCTAAGTCTCATAAGTATCCATATCAAATTCCCACAGACAATATTTGCATAGCTATAAAAAGAAGTAAATGTTCATCATATATGTTAATCTTCTCAGGACAAACTTCAACTCATCTAAATGACACTCTTCTGGTTTTCTTTTTATTCTTCTCAACGTTTGTAGGGGGCACTTTCAAGAATTACCTCCGTATCTTCAGTGATTGCCTCAGCATATCACTCTCACTTCCAATCGAGTGAAATTTGTTGATCTAAATCTTTTTCCATATCACTAGTATACTATTAGGCTCCCTCACATAGTTTCTTTTCCTTTCGTTTTTGAATCTTGTTCTGTTTCTTCATACTTTTAACTTTTCATTCTTAGGTCACTTGGACAGAATTTTCTTTGAATAACTCATCTAGTTTGTTATTTGTTTACTAATCTGCAAAGTTCATTTCTGGAACTGCATTGCTGGCCTTGAAAGGGTGGGTGGGATGCTTTCAATTGTTTCAATTTTAGTTGTTTTCTCCCTTAAAGCCATCTTTTGTGCCATTCATCATATCTCTTGGGCACAAGTTCTAGTACTTTCACGTATGTGTTTTGGTACATCATTTTAAAAAAATAAACTATGTCTCTGCTACTATTTGTTAATCTCAACAAATCAGCTTCTAACACAGTTTATACTGACAAATATAGTAACTGAATTTTGTTGAATTATATAGATACTTGAAACTGATTAACTCTTGAATTCATGGACTGCTTGATACCATGCCTAAATGACAATGGAACTCTTACATGAATAGAATAAAAGATAATGCAACTCTTCTCTGTTGAATTGAAACAAACATGCCATCACAGTCAATAATTAATCAACCGTAGAGTCAAAATTTGAAGTCATGTAAAAAAAAATTTCACTGAAAAATGGTCAGAATAAATTCTTTTATGACATCACTGGTATTTTCCTCAGGAAATCATCTAAAATTCTGAAGAATCTCGATGTTATCAATGAATTTCTCAAAATAAGACCTCCATAAGGCCTGCATAATATAAAACATTTTTTTTACAAGAGGTATGGTGGAGTAGTGATGCCAATTTTCAAGTATATAGTTAAAATGATATAGCTAAGAGTGCCAGAACATACACACACATATAAAAAAAAGGAGAGAACCCTTTGCTACCTTTTGGTGGCTATGGTTGTTCAATGATGAAAAAATTGACTTGAAGTTCAAAGGGAAGTCACTTTAATCATTGATTATCTCCCTTTAAATCAGAATCAATATTTTTTTTGTATGAGTTCAAAATTCAAATAGTAGAATTGGTTAATGACTACTATTTTTTCAGAATGAATACTGAAAAAAAAATTTGGGGTATAAAATTGAACAGAACTTGAAAGTCTTTGTTAATCTTCAACTATTTTGTTGTACTCCATTAAGTGACCTTTTTAAATAGTTTTTTTTTAAAAAGCTGTGAAGATTAAGGAATTTAATGAGTGATAACAAATTTAAGATTAACATTTAAATTCATTTAAAAAAATTCTATTTCAAGGGAAATGAATTTGGATTAAAGTTACTTCCCTCTGAACTATGGCTAATTTAAACAATTTTCTCAATTATTAGTCGTTACCTGTTGTCCATGAATTTAAGTCAAATATAAGGATTTAGCAAGATTTTAATCATTCAAATTCATTCAACTAGATGATGTTAACCCCCCCCCGTCCAACTGCAAAGCCATCTCAGGCTTTTGGTGGACAGGCATAAAAGTGATTTTATCTCTCTTTTAGGGAATTCCCTCAGATGCTTCCATCTCTATTTTCACCTTCTTTAGTAGCTTTTAGATAAGATGCCTTCTGATCAGAGAGAAAACTGGAAAGAAAACGAACAATTGAAGGAGGAGGAGGAGGAGTAGAATTTGGGTAAATCTTTCCTTATCTTCTGCAAAATGCAACACTCTAATCTTTCCGTCTGCCGAACGACGCTCCGATGTTTCCAGCTGCCCACCCCCGATTGAACATTTGCAGAAGAAGTCTCCTCCATTAATGCCAATGATCGCTATCACAAAGAACCCATTCAAGAAACTTTACAGAATTAATGCTGCGAACAATTTTGCCTTGAAGGCGCCAATCTTCTCTTCGAAATTCTTGAACCTTAGCTGTGAATCATGAAAGAAAATGGATTTAGGGAATTCTGACGTATTTAAAGAAATAATTCTTCTTAGTACACAGAATTTTGATGTTCTATCCAAGAGGAAACCATATGTTTGCTAAGTAAAAACCTAATGAGCCATGTCTTCAAATGTCTCCATTGCCTGTTGAATCAAATGCCCCGAGCACCATCTCTCCAATCTTTCCTATGCAACATGGCTGCCATTCAGCAAAGTAGACAAAGGAATTCAGAGAAACTCTGCTCTGAGTATTAGCATCATCATATTCATCATCAGCATCATCTGGATTTTATTGAGGCCACGAAAATGCTGAGCTGAAGAAAGTACACCTCTACATCTACCTAGAGCAACGGATCTCCATGAAATCCTCTAAAAGAAAAAAAAAGAAATCAAATGAAGAATCACTGCAATTGCAAGCTTTTGGTAGAGCCTGCTCAACCTTCAAGATCAAGAAAATCCCATAAGTTCTGAAAAGAAGGGTATACAACCAATGCATCCTCTTGATAGTCACTTATGGAGGTAAAACATGTAACCTTACCAAAGGATTGACCCTCAAATTGAGAACCATGCAATGTGCAATGCTTAACGTAACATAGATCACGAAATAGCACGGTATAATGGAGAGAAAAAATGAGTCAGAGATGTCATAGAAACTAATAAAAAACTCAAATTAGCTGGTCATGATGCAAAAATGGCGAACAACTGCTGGACACCACAATTTACAACATGCATCCTCAGAGATAGTATGCAAAATATAAGACCAGCAAAATATAAGATGAATAAGACAAGTTCAGCAAATTTTGGCAATGTCCCTGATAGGTCTTTGTTAAGCTTGGGGAAAGTCTATGGATGCTAAAAGGCAGACAATGATGATGTTGATGATAATACCCTAAGTACAGTCAATGAATGGTGCTAACACACCCTTGACCCTTTCATTGCTTAACTGACAAGATTTTCAACAAGCTTGGCTGCTGCAGGGTCAAACTCCACTGTCTTTTCCAACAATATGATTAAAGCAACTTTTGTATTGAATATATGATAAGTAAATTTGTAGGTATATAAGACTTGTTAGTTTAGCTCAGTTGGTAAAAGCTCTACCTTGTGATCACATAGTTGTGATTTCAAATCAAGGTTGAGAAATGTTCATTTTTTATATAAGTTTGGTTTAATGTGATGTGAGAAACCAACCATGAAGATTTTTCTCCCTTGAATTTGAAGATTTTTCTTAAATCAACTTCAACTTCGTCAAAAATAGAAAAATTCCTGATGAAGAGGAGGCCATATTCATTTGACACACATAGAATTCTTAAATCCAAACAAAACCCAAAAATCTTCAACAAGAGGACAATGTTGTACATCAGCACCTACAACGTCTGGATACTCTCAATAGAGTCACACCTGACCCATCTAGAAAACGAAATCAAAGAGATCAAATGGGACATCATAGGTTTTAGCGATATGAGAAGACCAGGAGAAGAACTAATAGAATTGAAAAGCAAATATCTTCTCAACAATTACAGAAGAGAGGAGGTGAAACAGAGTGGAGTAGGCTTTCTCATCAATAAAAACCTCAAAGACAACATGGTAGGCTTTAAAGCTATCTCAGACCGCATGGCTAATGTCACCATACAACTCTTGAAGAGGTACAAGCTAAATGTCATCTAAGTCTATGCTCCCACTTCGTAATCAACCGAAGAAGAAATAAACAACTTCTATTATGACTTGAACTCCCTACTACAAGATACCAAAAGATACTTCAATGTCATCATGGGAGATTTCAACACACAAGTAGGACAAGGAAATGAAAGCTGTGTTGGAGAATTTGGATACAAAAGACTAAATGAGAGAGGTGAAGATCTGGTAAATTTTGCAAAGGCAAACAACTTCAAAATTATGAACACATTCTTCAAAAAGAAACCCAATAGAAAATGGACTTGGAAGAGCCCCAACCATGAAACCAAAAACGAAATAGACTACATTTTAATGGACAAAAGCCACACCATCAAAGACATCCAAATCCTAAACCAAGTGAATGTAGGGAGTGACCATAGAATGGTAAGATGTAAGATGCCAATAAACACAAACAAAGAATGCAGGAAAATGTTCCACACTAGACCGCAGCCACTAAACGTACCAAATGAACTCACCCCAGCCTTCAAGCTAGAACTGACAAACAGATTTGATATCCTTACCAACAAAAACGACACCAATGTCAATGAACTCCACATCAAAATAACAACCTCTCTATTAGAAGCAGCCAATATGTTCAAACCAAGAAACACAGTGACCATTAGCAAAATCTCAGATGAAACCAGGAAACTGATTGAAAAGCGCAGAAACCTCAAACCACCAAAGATCACAAGGGAGAAAATAGAAGAAATTGAACTGAACAAAACAATAAAGAAGAAAGTAAGAGAATATAAAAGAAGGTATACGGCAGCCATCATCGAGACCAACCTTGAAAAACGTTGAGGATTTAATGCAATAAACAAAGCTCTTAGTACAGGAAAGAAACAGATTACTAGCATTCTTGAAGCAAACGGAGCCATAACAACAGATAGAGACAGAATAGTTGAACGCGCCCAAGAATTTTACCAGGAACTGTACTCTTCAAAACACGGACAATACAACAACGACCAGAATACACAAGATGCCGACAATCAGTTGGAAGACTTCCCCGAAGTTACCGCATGGGAAGTAAAGCAAGCCATCAAACAATCTAAAAAAAAGGAAAAGCCCCTGGACCAGATAACATCACCATCAATCTACTCAAAAAAAATGGTAAGAGAGTCAACAGAAAGCTAGCTATTCTCTTCAACTTGTGTCTGAAACAGAGTAAAGTCCCAAAGACTGGAACACTGCTATTATAATGCTTCTACATAAAAAAGGTAACCCCAAAGATCCCAACAACTACAGACCTATAAGCCTGTTCAACTGAATATACAAACTCTTCACAAAAATCATCACCGGATTACTAAAACACTAGACGAGAATCAACCACGAATACAGGCTGGATTTAGAAGAAATTCTTGACCATGGACCATCCTCATTCAATAAATCAGCTGAAAGAGAAGGCAGCAAAATACAAAATGCCACTTGTGGTAGCATTTATAGACTTCAAGAAGGCATTTGACTATGTAGAAATTCCCATGGTCATAAAGGCCATCACCCTACAAGGTGTTGACCCTGTATACGTTAAAGTACTGCAACACATATATAACCACAGCAACTCATTCATTAGGCTACATAAGGACTCTGAACTGTTTCAACTCCAAAAAGGAGTAAGATAAGGTGGTACCAGCTCACCCAAACTCTTTACAGCCTGCCTTGAGATGATCTTCCAGAACGTGGACTGGGAAAATAGAGGAATCAAAATAGACGGCAAATACTTGAGCATCCTTAGATTTGTAGACAACATCGTCCTTTTTGCACAGAACCTACATGACCTCCAACTAATGCTAGATGATCTAAACAAAAGCAAAAAAGTCGGCCTACACATGAACTTCAGTAAAACGAAAATCCTGTGCAATAATCATGTTGAGAATAAGAACATAACTGTAAAGATAGAAAATGCAAAACTCAGCTAGGTAGACCACTACATCTACCTAGGACAACAAATCTCTATGAGACCCTCAAAAGAGGAGGAAATCAAGCAAAAAATCACTTTGGGATGGCAAGCCTTTGGCAGAGCAAGCTCAACTTTCAAGAACCAGATGATCCCAATGATCCTAAAAAGAAGAGTATACAACCAATGCATTTTCCCGATAGTCACTTATGGAGCTGAAACATGGAACCTAACCAAGAGACAACGTGCGCATGAGAGAATCATGCTCAACCTTACATAGAGAAATCACAAGACTGTACAGTATATAAGGAAGAAAATGGGCGTCCATCTCAAATGGCAATGGGCAGGCCATGTTGCTAGAATGAAAGATAACCGATGGACATCACGTCTCACAACATGGATCCCCCAAGATCACATAAGAAACTGAGGCTGACAGAACACAAGATGGAGAGATGAACTGGACAGATTCAGGAAATACTGGCTCCGCGACACCCATGATAGAGAATTGTGGCAAATCCTGGGGAAGGTCTATGTCCAGTGACGGACGTTAAAAGACTGATGATGGAAATGAATAAGATGCACTACTTCACTAAACTCAATCTTTACCTACAAAACTTGTGTTTACATGACGATCAGTTTCTTTCTATAGTATTTGTCTGGTTGAATCCTTTGGATATTTGAATTAGCTCCATATAGGAAAAAAAAAACACTAAAAGTCTATGGGGTAGGTATTTAAAAAAAAAAAGTTTTTTCCAGACATAATAAGGATTAAGTGTTCAAATTTTCAACTTTCTAGCTCTTCTGGTGTGGCCTGTATGCGTGATACATACACACATACATAGACAGCCAGCCAGACTAACTTAAATACTGAAGAGATGGACTTTGAAAGTTTTGATTTATGGTTTCTAATAAGGTTCCATTCTGCAAAGCAAGAAAGTTGGAACCAGCTTGATGTATAATATTGTTTTTCATTATTGAAATCCATACCTCAAAGAATGAAGGCCATCATAAAAGCCTGAAGAAGAGCAACTAAATATTAATTGTGATTTTGCTATTGATGATTGCAGTTTTTCCCTCACCATTGAGTGATTCCATATTTTTTTCCTTTATCTGATCAAAAGAAAAAAAAATCCCATTTGTTGAGATAATGGTTTTCAGTTTGTTTGAAGTATGTTTTACAAAGCCCGATAGCTCAGCTACCAAACAAAAATTCTTATTCTATTGGGTTACAATACTTCATCTAATAATAATAATAATCAGACAATCAGACTATATTGATCAATATCTCATGCTCAGCAGACAGGAATATTGAATGGAAAGAGAAGGAAAAAGTAGAGAAATACTTAGACTTGGAGATAGAACTGCAAAAATTATGGAAAAAATCAATTAAGATCATACCAATTGTTATTGGAGCATTGGGAGCATTAACTACAAATCAGAAAAAAAAACTTCCTCCTGAAACTGAACACCTAGGACATTAGCATCAAACAAAAACAAAAGCAAGAGATAGTACTTTAGAAATCGAATATAAACAAGAGACATCTTGAACTCCCAGCATCTAGTTGATCTTGAGTTCAGGATGGAAGGCAAGACAACCCAGCATTGGAGCAATGATATCCTGGGATGTTAATCAATAAAAATCATGCATCATATCAGTTATTTGTTTATTTGGTATGAATTAAAAAAGCTGGATGGAAAACATTCACTGATCCAACCGCCGAATTTGATCATTTCTTCCTTGGTCCATTGCTACACTTCTACAAAACTGAATTGAAATTCATTGAGAACTTTTGGAGAAATCATGTGGACAGACAGACAGACAGACTGAAAGATGAATACAACGAATTACATATAATTCTCTAACTTTGTTGGCATAGGTAAACATTGTAACTTTTGTTTATTTTTAATGCCAATCAGGAATTTCTTCAAAACCTGAATCTATACTGGAACAAAAAGTGCTAAAGGGAAAGGATGATTGATCCATCCTTCCAAAATTGTGTGTGTGTGTGTGTGTGTGTGTGTCCTTTACAACATTTCTTTCTTTGCATAGAGAAAGCTTATCTCTGGTCTCTGTCCGCATTTCTCCCGGTGACATGTCGTCAGGGACACTTTTCTTCTTTTTCTCATTTTGGATGTTCTGACACCCAAATATATAATGACAAACTCCAATCCAAGTCTGAAATTGACTTTTTTTTTTTACCGTAAGAAGAACAACCAGAACAAAAATGATCCTCATTAAATTTAGGATAAGTAAACCTTCAATGTCTGTCTGTGCCATCACATTAAACCAAACTAACATGTAAAACTAACATACCTCTGCCATGATCTGAAATCCTAACCAACTGATTGGTAGGCGGCTCTCATATTGACTGAACTGAAATAACAAATTTTATATATCTACAAAAATTTGTTAAAAATATGCAAGGGATTATTTCATTCTAATAAATAAATACATTAATGAAATTGACATTTCCCTTTCACAATTTGCAATCACAAATCAAGTGGTAGGTAGCGGCTCCAACGGATTGAGTTGAAGTGACAAGTCTTATACGTCTACAAATTTATTTTTTGATATATACAATACCAAAGCAGCATTCAACATCTTCAGTTGGAATAGAAGTAAGAGTAGAGTTTGCTACTGCAATAGCCAGGCTTGTTACCCATTTATCTGTCTTCCATCAGTATTAATTAGCTCAAGCTGGTCAGATGCCATTGCCAGCTCACAACGCAAAAAGAAAATCTACAGTCTTATCTTGGAAGACACTCCAGACACAAACAACTCAATCATTTTTCATGAAATTTTGTGATAAAATCAAGAACGTAGTTTTTAGAAATTGATTAATTTTTTTCCTTCTTGATAATTTTCGAAGGTCTTAAATGGACAAGAGAAGTTTGATTGATTTGTGTGATGAAGTCACTCATGACAAGTATGTCGTGAGGCAGACTTTTATCGTCAAAAAGAAAAAAAATATTATCATCTATCCATATACAGAGACATGCAAGAAGTAAAAAGACACCAGCAGTTTTGCACTTGCAACTTCATTTACAAAATCAAATTTTAAGCTAATATTGGTTTAACTATTATAAAAATCATCTTATTTGATACTTTGTTGACTTTCCTTTCATTGTGCGAACCATAATCAACAGTTTAAAGAGCAGCGAGCAGTCTTGGCATAGAATTGATAAATTTTGTAAATTGCAGTTTGAGGTATTTTTGATACATGTATGACATAAGATATTCAGCAAATCTAAACATGTTGCTAGCTTTTTTTAGACTTCTTCTGCAAGTTCTTATCTATATTGCCCTCACATCTTCAATGGGATTCATGTCATGACAAGGACTTGACCAACAAAGTTGTTTGATGCAGTATCTGAAAATTGAGTGAATCTTGATTTATCAGAAAATATCCTGTGCCAAAAACCCAAGTGCTTATTGCTCACCTTGATTGTCAAATCATTCCTCTTCTCAATATTCATTATGGTTAAAAGGGGGCTTACTCCGAGCTGCTTTTCCATAATAACTAAGTTGAGCAAGATGACTTTTTTGCTGTTCTTGAACTAATCTGAGACTTTCCGGTATTTTCTAAGCTTTTAAATCAAACATAATTCAAAAGTTCATGACGATGATCAATTTTCAAAAAAATACATAGTTCGAATTCATGATTTTTTATCTCCGGTAAGAAGACGCAGAGTAATATCATAGATTCTATCTGGTTAAGATATCAGGCTTTCTGCTGGAACTAGCTGAAAATCCTGGCCTAGGAGCGTTTTTTTTTTGCTAGTTCAATTATTTCTGTCTAAATTTTTTAGATGAGGGATCATTAAGTGTGGATTTTTATTTCAACATTTATCCTCATCTCAGTTCATCTTTTAAGACATCTACGGAGGCTGAAATAAACCCTTGAAAAAATACTTCTGTGACCACAGTTTCAGACATCAAAAATGGTCATCAACATTGTTTTGACCTAGTTATTGCCCCTGTCTGAAATTAGACAGTGAAATGAAGACATTCTTCCTCTCACTAAATGGCAGCACTTTGCGTTCAAAAACATCTATACTTATGAGAACCAGTAGAAAAAGGTCATAGGATACAATGGCTTGAATGTCTAAAAAATGAACCAAGATGGTGACAGCAGTCAGAGAAAAATTCTCCATAACATTTCAATTATGGTGGATAAAAAGATTTGTACATTCTAACTCAAAAACTGAAATTTGGTTCCGTGAAAAACACTCGGTTAATATAATTTTGTACTTTTTAAAGTTGATATAATTCAAGTGAGATAGGACAATAAATTGTCATGTCAGATAAAAAAAGAATCTCCAATCTTATTATCATGAAATATCAAAATATGGAATAATCATATTAGACACAAATTCATGCATGCATGTACATAGTCTAGACAACTTCACAGCTTTAGACACAAAATTTATGTCATCCCAGTCAATCATTTACCAAGATCTGGTAATGTAATTTATGTAATTTTCTATTGTGTATTTCAATGTTTTACTCAGAATTAGATATTATAATACTGTGTGTGAATTTTTCTTGTTGGGATCATCAGTTTTTTACCATATAACTGTTTTGGGTATTCAAAAACAAAAGAATTAAATCAACATGTCTCCCCAGCAATTTTGATCAAAAACCACCCCCTCTTAAGCTATTATTTTAATATTTAGCATTATTTTATTCTTTCAGGGATGGGATGCTGTTTGTTATTTTATATTGAGTGCCATCATAATGTATTGTATATGGATGTTATGTTATATCACACATCATTTAATTTAACTATTACAAAAATCATTGTATTTGATACTTTGTTGACTTTCTTTTCATTATGCAAACCATCATCAATAGTTTTAAGAGCAGCAAGCTGTCTTGGCATAGGTTATCCTAAAAACATATTCGACAATGAGGGATCAATAAGTATAACAAAGCGTAACACTTTTCAATGAATGCACAGATACTACATTCATCCTTGGCAGAGGACTGGGAAGTGACATTTTGATCCTAGGTTGAGTGCTCTGATACTTTGGTCCTAGGTAGAAGTATTGATCTATCGTCATACCAAATGAAAGAAAAAATTATCTCGAGTCTCATGAGAAACTTTCAACAAAGGTTTATGTCTAGAAAAAAGGTTTGGATTTCGATTTTTTAAAAGTGCACCCCCCCAATCGGTTTTTAGTCAAGGGGTTTAATTTGCAATGTAAGTTTATTCTAAATTGATCCTTTAGTTTGTGTCTGGCTGCATTCATGCTCGTTATTTGAAAATTCAGGTTTTTTTTTTTAGTGATCACTGCCCAAGAAAAGGTAAGAGAAGTAATTTATTCATTGATCACTCCTTTTACCAATATTCAGTTGATGACACCCAACATGGCATGGTGTCAAAAGATGTCAGTCACATGATGCTTTCTATTGAGTGACTAACCAGACCTGTTTTGAAATATCAAAATATAGAATAATCTCCCATCATACAAAATAACTGGCTCTGTTTGTCATTGTGTTCTCTGCCGTCCCCACCCTTGAAGATTGGTGTAGTCAGAACCTATACCAAGTTAATTCAGGAGGCAGCAAGGAAAATATGGGCAATGAAAGAAATGAAAGAATGAGTGAAAGAAGATGTGAAATAATAACTCAAAGCAAATTAATTTGATTATTTGTTTTCTTGTTTATTTTCATTTTTTCCCTCACTGGTTGAATGCGACTTCAATTCTCGAAAATATCATTAATGCTGATGAAACCCATTTGCAATTTCTCTATCATACTTGATATTTTGCCATTCAATATTCTACCTCTGCCAAGGAAGTTAGAGAGATATATGTATTCAGGTCTTTTCATCTGTACACATGATATCCCCAAAATACTTGATGAATAGAAATCAAATTTTATGAAAAGGTGGATACTGGTGTGAGTTGGTCTAATTTTTTGGCAGATTTTTTTGAGTAAGAGATAATTTTCTGTTTTTATTTCCATACATTTTGAATGTGCTCATGACTGTCCATGCAGTATCTCCAAAAGTTCTCTATAGATTTCAATGACATTTTTGTGTATAGGTGGACAATAGGCAATGAAAAAAGTGATACATTTTTGAGTGGATCCATGCACGATCATTTCCTCTATGTTATATGTTCACACCATATGATGCAAAAATTTCAATTTTGTCCTCTCAATATCTCCAAAATCACTCAATAAATTTAAATGAACTTCTGTGAAAGCTGGGAATGGGGTAATAGGCTCCAACAGAAGTGATCCAGTTTTTCTTTGATTGAGAGATATTTTTCCGATATACAATATCACCAAAATTTTACGTCTATCCACACAATATCTCCTAAAGTTCTCAACAAATTTCAATGACATTTTGTGAAAGGGTGGGCAATGGATTGAGAAAGAAGTGGTCAAATTTCTGGGTAGATCTATGCGCAATTACTTCCTCTGACAATGGTGTTTCTGCCATTGAGATATGTTCATAGGTGTGCTTGTGCACTTTACCTACTTACTTTTTGTTGAAATCTTTGTACCATTTGCAAGAAAAAAGATTGAAGAAAATTCTGAAATAAATCATTTCTGCACACTTTATAGAACTGAAGATATCTTTATAGAAATAAAAAAGTATAAAGAGTTATGACAACATACAGACAAAACATAGGCCAATCTGCAAAAGAACATTTACCAAAATTTTCTCCTTGATTTCAAAATTTAACAAAAAATCAAACAACCTGATTCGATATCTAGGCGCACATTTTGATTGCTTTTCATTGTACAAAAGAGATATAAAGTTTATTTATATTTCTAAGATTCTATAGATTTTGACTGTTAACCAAGTCTCCCGCAAAATTTTTTTCCAATTGCGCCCTGCAGCTTCCATTCAAAATTTGATGGAAAAAAGATTTTTTTTTATGTGGTTACCCTTAATTCATGGTGGATATTGATCCACACATGAATTAAAGCTAACCACATAAAAAAAATCTTTAGAATATCTTTAGAAAATCTGTAGAATATACTTATAATTATGGACCATTCATGATTTCTACATATATTAAAGATTGGTTCATGAAAAAAAATCCGTTTAATTGAAAATCTGGCAGTATTTTTTTTATATACTTTGGTTTTTTGTGCTGAATTTTTAGATGAAAAATTGTGTACAATTGACCATAAATAGTTAAAACTTTGTCACTGGCATTGCCCCATAATTCTATGAGACCAGAAATGTAGAACGATGTGTTGCTGGCTTGCTCTCTTGCTGTCTCCCTCAACAGTACATCAATAATTCCCTTTTTAAAAAGAAATTCTCATATAGTATCAGATCATCGAAAAAGAAACAGACTACAGCTATAGTTTCCCCAATTGGAAGACATTGAGTGAAGTTGAAAAAATATGGCCCTTGAAAAAGAGAAACATATTCAGAGGCGTACTTCTGGTTTTGGCTTAAACGAAGGGGTAATTTTAAATTGCCTCCTCCTTTATGAAAAGTAGTCCACCTAATGTAATTTCTCTTAACATCATACAATAATACAGGGTTCCATGGCCATCCGGGTTGGGAACTACTGCACTAAATGTACATTGAGTCAGAGTGAATTTCTCTATTCTTGATGTTTTATAAACCTCAGCTAGGGTTCTGGGTGCAGCTCAGTCAAATTGGCATGTATACCCAATGGACCTAGGAGAAGGTTTTGAAATGGAAAGTTTTGAGAGAAGATTTCTCAAGAATTTTTTTTCATAGGTTTTAGAGGGAGAGTATATTTACAATATATCTGTAATGCTAAACTGAACACTCACTTTCTGTTAAATATACATATATAAATTTCATTATTTATTTTATCATAGCTGATTTCAGCTAGTGTTATATATATATATATATATATATATGCACATCAATATATTTTTGTGAGTAGTACTTTTCTATGAACACAGATATTATTACCCTGGCGAATGATATGGAATCAGCATACTTAGAGGACCATCATTCGGCTTTTTTACTTCACAGCAAATAAACAAATCCCAGATATGACTCAAAACATTTTTGTTTTATAGCTCAACATTCTGGCTGCATAAAATATACCTTGAACCAATTAGATTAAATTTTTCAAGTTAGTGGCATATTCTTTTCCAGATCAAGTTGAGGAAAAATTATGGAATCACCTTGTGATTTGCATTTCTAAAACAAATACCAGCACGGGCTTGAATATGCAAATTAATCTTGAACTAAAAGAGAGTACTTGCAGACCTTAACAAACTGTTGGACTTGGATAATTGAAAAGAAACATGGCTCCAACATATTCCTTTGCTCTCAATTGAAATAATACAAAAGAAAGTAAAACTCGTTTGAGTAGAAAATCCAACAGGGAGTGTGACAAAGGATGTTGGTTGTTCCTAGTCAGCAATTTTCTAGGTTTGGTACAAGTATCAACAGAATTGGAAAGTTATAAAAGGAAAATGTATGGGTAGACCATGGAAAATGTCAAAACTTCTGGTCAGAAAACTCAATCCTACTCGTAATGCTGAGTGGTTAGCAGAGTGGCATTGAGTATTATTTTTAAAGTTTTTGATGTGACACGGCCATGGATTTGAAACCTACCAAATCAACTGGCAAGAACTCTACTGCTGGGTCTCCTATCTCATAATAATGTATATCGAGAAAAATCTGAAATCATTTTAATTACGCTGCCAAAATCCTGCCAGAATTTATAAATGATAAGGAAAGCAATAATTGGACACCTACCAAAATGAAGATAAATTTGAAAAGTCAAAAAAAACAAAAACAAAACAGATTTGGTTAGTCATTCTATAGAAATTATCATGTGACCAATGTCTTTTGGTGGCATGCCATGTTAGGGTGATCAATTGGAAAAAGGGGTGATCAATGAATAAGTTGCCTTACTCACCTTTTGTTGGGAATTGATCACAAAGTCTGAATTTCAAATAACAAATGTGAATGCTGCCAGACACAAAGTGAGTGATCAATTTAGCAAAAAACTTACATTGCTTATTGAACTCCTCCAAAAAGAATGGGGGGGGGGCAGGGGAGGTCCTTGAAAAAAACAAAAGAACCTTTTTTTCTACACAATAAACAGTAAATGTGTAAATTTTCAGACTGTGCACATGATGTATACATAGGCGGCAAGTCAGATTAACATAAAACTGAAGAAACCTGTGTTGAAAATTTTGGTTTACAGTTTCTAAAAAAATGAGAAAAATGGGAACGTCATCTGTAATTACGATGAGCAAAGTTGAGATCTAAATGTATATTTATATATGTAATTGTTTGAACTTTACCCAAAACCAATTTATATTTATATTTATATCTATGTACAGAAATGCAGATGAAAGTTTCATTTTGAACAAAGTAAGTAATTATAAGTACAGTTGAATATGTAAGTAAGTTGGTGAAGAATACGTAACACCAGTTGGCCATGTAGTGGTGTATATATGTTTGTTGTGTGGATGTAAGGTATGTAATCACCACTACCCACAACACTGGTTTATTGGATTTAGGCTACTCGTGTGTTCTGACATTTATATGTCTCTATGTATCCGGACCTCAACCAGCCCTAATCATTCATAGTTGGAACATGAAATTTTTGCACACACACACCCCTTAATGAGTAAGGAAGAAGTTTTTTTTTCTAATTCCTCTCCAAAAAAAAGTTTTTGTGGGAGGTTCAATTTTCAATGTAGGTTTATGCTTGCACATGGGCTGCAGTTCTATCACCCTATTCCTCAGCACTCCACTCATACCACGCCTCTGCATTTCTCTCACCCTATGTCTCTGCACTTTTCTCACCCCATGCCTCTGCATTTCTCTCACCCTATGCCTCTGTTTTTCTCTCACCCAATGCCTCTGTTTTTCTCTCATCCTATGCCTCTGCACTTCTCTCACCCCCATGCCTCTGCACTTCTCTCGCCCCCATGCCTCTGCACTTCTCTCGCCCCCATGCCTCTGCCCTTCTCTCGCCCCCATGCCTCTGGACTTCTCTCGCCCCCATGCCTCTGGACTTCTCTCGCCCCCATGCCTCTGGACTTCTCTCACCCCCATGCCTCTGGACTTCTCTCGCCCCCATGCCTCTGGACTTCTCTCACCCCCATGCCTCTGGACTTCTCTCACCCCCATGCCTCTGGACTTCTCTCACCCCCATGCCTCTGGACTTCTCTCACCCCCATGCCTCTGGACTTCTCTCACCCCCATGCCTCTGGACTTCTCTCACCCCCATGCCTCTGGACTTCTCTCACCCCCATGCCTCTGGACCTCTCTCACCCCCATGCCTCTGGACTTCTCTCAACCTATGCCTCTGGACTTTTTTCACCCTATGCTTCTGCACTTCTCTCACCCTATGCCTCTGCACTTCTCTCACCCTATGCTTCTGCACTTCTCTCACCCTATGCCTCTGCACTTCTCTCACCCTATGCCTCTGCACTTCTCTCACCCTATGCCTCTGCACTTCTCTCACCATATGCCTCTGCACTTCTCTTACCCAATGCATGTGTATTTCTCTGACCATATGCCTGTGCACTTCTCTCAACCTATGCCTCTGAACTTCTTTCACCCTATGGCTCTGCAATTCTCTCAACCTATGCCTCTGTATTTCTCTCACCTTATGCCTCAACATTCCTTTCATCCCATACTTTTAATTTGTCATTTTTTTTCATTGTAAGTTTTGATATTTGTTGTTAACTCATGATTTTATCTAAATGTTGTGCAAACATACATCAGATCCGTATGCAGGAATGTTCCTACTGTTAATTCTGTTTTCTGTCCCCCTTATTCTTACTCTTTTAATAAACTACATAAATACCTCTTTCCTTCCCTCATTCGGCTTTTTCCCTTCACTTTCTCCCTAGCCTCTTTTTATATTAACAAAATCCCCTTGTCTCACCCTAACTCTTCAGTAAATGACCTAAATTTCTTTTCTCCATTCTTACTTTCTCAATAAAAGAGGGAATATTTTAAATGAAAAAAGTGATATTTTGATTAATCTACAGTAATGAAATGAGAAATATTTCAGATAAAGGTAATTGATATTTTAATTTATATAACCTATATTATATCTCTGTTTGGTGAATTGAATAAAAGAAAGCTTCAAAATACAGAATATCACTCATTATAGCATTTGTTGACTTCAAGTGAGCCATTAAACAGCACATTTTAGGGATGTCTTTGACCATTTCCGAGTTACTAACTTGCATAATGCCTGGCAGCATTCAAGCTTGTTTTTGAGAATTAGAACCATTAAGTGATCACCTGCCCAACAAAAGGCACGAGAGGTGATTTATTTATTATTCACATCTTTTTCAAATTTTTTAATTGATCACCCCAATCACTGTATGCTGCCAAAAGGCATTGGTCATGTACTGTTTCAATTGAGTGATAAACCAAACCTGATTTTTTTTTTTTACATTATGAATTTAGGGTTCATACTATACTGATTATATTTTCATCGATGTAATTTAATTTTACCCTCACCACTGCTTAATTTACTTGATAAAAAGAAGCGTATAGGTGGCGTTGATTCATAATTTCCTTTTGAATGCTATTTTATTTTCAATCCTTCCCTTAGGTCTTTTGAGAATGCATGCTAAATTTAGGTTGGCAAATTGGACTTTTATATTTGAATTAGATAAAAATCAGATCATTAAAAATGGGGTGAAAGTGAATGCAAAAATCAAAAATCATTAAAAAAGAAAATGAGTTATAGATAATCAATAGTAAAATGAAATCCTTTCTAAGAATACTTTTCTTTTGTTTGCAATAAATACATTTGTACTCTAGTTGTATTATTCATTCATACAGAAATAATCCTGTCATTTTGACAAATTTTATGCTAGCTTTAAAATAATTATATAGAATGGTTCTAATAGGCCTCAAATGGGCTGTACATGTGTGCAAAATTCTGATATGGTTTCCCCTCTTGCAAAAAAAAGAGTGTGGGGTTTATATTTACTCTCACCCCAATAATGATGATCTAATTTTCATCTAATTTCTCTAGAAAAGTCTGATTGGCCCACCGAAATTTGGCATGCACACTCGATTGACCTTGTGGAATAGTTCAAAGTAAAATATATACAACACTACATGACCAACTTACTTACATATGTCACTGTATCCATTCCTAAAACCTAATCAATAGTGGAACTCTTCTGTATATAGAATAAAAATAATGTAACTTTACTGAGAATAGAATTCAAAATTTAAAGAAAACTGATTTCAATGTGGAAGGAAGGTAACTAAGATCAGTTGTTGCTCTCCTTGATAATGACATTCAAATTTTCTTATTTGAATTAGAGAGTTATTTAGTAAAATTTGGAATATGTGATTGAAGATCTCTTGGTAACTTTGGTCTCTATAGATTTTCCCTCAAAGATCTGTATCTCAAGTTCTAAACATTTGGTAAATAACCTATGTTCTAATTTCATTAATAGCAATCTTAATTGATCTTCCAGATGAATATCAGTTATTCTGGAGGACTCAATTTGGGTGAGGTACAAGACAGTAGATTCATAACAATAATTGTGGAAAAACAAGAAATCATTTGTTGCTCATGTTCCAGGTGGTGAAGATATTCAGCTACAGTTTTCTAGATTTCAATTGGATCTTTTATGCCATCAAAGATAGATTTCAAAATGTTTTCAACAGAGAACTCAATCAACTCCATTTGTGATTATTCTGATGCTTTAGATATGTCAACTAAATGGAGTTGAAAAGCTGATTTCAGAATGGCATCATGCTTTTCGAAATCAGTGAATTTTTCATTTTATTCTTTGGTTAATATGACAATGACTGATTTGCATTCCTCAAAAAACTCTTTAGAATATTCCACATTTTCTTTAATTACTTTTGTTATTTCAGGGAAGTGTTCCTCAGGAAGTTTCAACTGAGCAAGAAGGGATTTGAAAAAAAAAAGTTTTTTCTTTGTAACTGCATCGCAATGTGACAATTCTGTGGAAATCTTGATGAGATAATTCACAATGCTGATTCCTTCCTTGAAAAAAAATTAATTATTTGTTCTCATAAAGATAAATTTTTCTTCTGATACCTGTTCTTGTGATAAAGAGCACACTTTGAAAAGATAGGGTAAATCAACTTTAAATATTTAATTCATAATGAACATTTATTGAAAATGTTGATGTTGTGTTGAGTTGCATTTGCTCAAATAAAGTTCCAATACTATTAATTTTCTCAAAAGTAACATTTAAATAGTTGGTTTGGCACAATGATCTTTCAGATGCAAAATACCATGAAACAAAAGTCTGGTATTTGAAACAAAGAGTTATTTTTTAAGATATGCAATATATCATTGGTGCTTTTCTATCAATGATGGTGCTTCATCTGTACAAAATCTAAGAAAAAATTTTGTCCAACTTCACAGCACATACTTTGAAATTATCAAAAATATCAATTACTTGTGTATTCTCATTTAGTGTGCCCCAAGAAAGTAACTCATCATATAAATGAGAATCTATGGTGGCCAAGTGCCTTATTTATCATGTACTAGGAAGGTGATGGGTGTGCCAAGAATTAGGTGGGAAAGAGATTTTCAATAGTGTACCTCTTTGTTGAAGCATAACAATGGGCATCTGATCACTTTTGAGCTGGCCACAAGGCTAGTATATGTTAAGGCTTGTTTAATAAAAGGATAATACTTATATCTGATTCCATCTGTTTATAACCTGGTAACATCTTGAGTATAAAATACAGGACCACATTGGTCTGATATACAGATGAATGTATCTCCATTGTTTATAGACGCAACAAAAGATAGAGGTGACCCTTGGAGAGAGACAAACTTTTATTCATACAACAATTGAGATTGTGTGTATTATATGTATACCTTTGTATATGGGATACAAAGGGGTTTTGGCGTATATGTATAAAATGGTGGGTACTCTTCTTTAAGTGTGTGTATTCAGAAAGGTTTTAGGAATGCGTGTAAAAATGAAATGTTATATCATTGTTTTGCCATGTATATTGAAATGGTCAAAGGGGTATTGTGGAATAAACTTTGCTTGATAAACTTACATGCAGTGTAGATGCTTTTTAGATTTGCCCCAGTCATGTGACAAGACATATCGTGTGTATGTGTGTGTACGTTTCTATTTGATTTATTTATAAAATTTTCCTCCCATTGTCCCTAAGACAAAAATTATGCTCAAGGAATGAAATCAAGCTCTTAAGGATGAGGAAGAATTGCAATATTATCTTATTTTGATAGAGATAGAATGATTTGCTGGCTTTGTGATTCTGCAATTTCAACAATAAAGATGTATGATGCTCATGAGGAAAATAAATATGCTAAGCTAGAAGGTTTGCCTCAAAAGATTGCATTGTAAGAATTAAAAGATGTGAAGCAAAAGCAAAGACAACAATTCAAATCAGTTCTCCATCAAGGAAATGCTACTTCTGAAGCAAGTTATAAAGCAGCCTATTTACTTGCAGAAAAAGGAAAAGCCATTTAATGATGTAGAAATCATAAAAGAATGCATCATTGAAGATGCAGGATTCTTAGATCCTGAAAAGGTTAACAGATATAAAGAAATTCCTCTTTCAAGACAGATGCTTATCAGCAGCATGAATTAGCTCTCTTACTAAAAGACCAACTTGAAAAAATAATCCAAAACAAAACTGTATATTACTCCGTGGTTTTAGATAAATCTACTGGTTCTTCTGACACAACCCAAGTATTAAACTTTGTTTGTGTCAAAACAGAGGGTTTGTGGGGGTTTAAATTATCAATAATAATAATAATGATAATTAATTGAAATGAATGAATCATTAAATAAAATATGATTATTCACCTCCCTGTACTAAGTAGTCTAGGGTGAATAAAAATAACCATAATAGTTGCAGCTGATTGGTCAAAATTGGCATGACCAATGAATATCCAAAAATGTAGTCATGTGGCAAGAAGTAATATTGTTATACATCTCAATTGCCACCAGTCTGTTGGCTCGTCTACTGTAATATACCAATATGGGAATGAATTTTCTTGATTACATTTAATTTTTTCAATCATTTGATACTTTTTGTCTATTTACTGTTCTATAATATGTCTAATTCATAGATTTCATTCATTTGGCCCTCTAGAGAAGACAGATCTCTATCCAATTGTCAAAATAGAGCTGAACATCCATTTTAAACGTGACCACTGGTAACTTGACTGTTGTGTTTGTTAATATTTTATGCATCCTTTATACTTAAGATTATGTTTTCTGTAAGTCTGCAGTGTCTTTCAGTTAATCCTCCTAAGAGGAGACCAATCTGTACACTATGCTAAACAAGGATAACGAAAGGCCACCTTCACCCTTCCCTACCCTGAACCCTCTGATTTAAACTGGTTACAAATGACAAGGAATGAATGAAACTAGAAAGCACTTAGAGATTGTACATTCTCTGTCAAGGCCATTATCTTCAGCCTATGGTCCACCCTTTCACAAAATGTCATTGAAAATCATTGAGAACTTTTAGACATATTGTGTGAATAAACATGAGTGAATACATAGAAGTATGAAAAAAGAAGGATTAAGAAATTCCTGGATCTACCTCCAACCCTGACCAATTCTTCCTGAGGCCATGGCCTACCCTTCCGTGAAATTTTATTGAAATTCATTGAGAACTTTTGAAGATATTGAGCGGCCAGGCAGATTAAGAGAGAGAGACAGACGCTTCTATGGATCATCATGGTGAGACTGTTCTCTGTCGAATCATTGAATTGGATGCTGCTTCTGTACGAATCCAGGGATTGGTCCATCCCAGATGGCCTGCAGAAATCTGTACAGTAGAGATTTAATCTCTAACATTGTAATTTCTGTTGGGACAATTCTTATTTCACCTGTTCGGGAATCAAAAACTCTTGATACCCACAACCTGTAGGTGCCATTATGTAAAGTTTTAGCATGTTCATTGCTGTTTCTCATCACTGGGGAGAACTATATTTCTTCCCTGTCTCTTAGATCATTTGGATTGTAGTCTATAGTTACTTACTATTCATTATCACCAAGACTATCGAAATAGGTTTCCTTAGTTTTTAAGTTGGTCTGTCTCATTGTCTATGTATGTATGTATGTATGTATGTATGACACCGATGGAGCTAGAGGGCTGAAAATTTAAACATTACTCTCCATGTCTAGAAAAAACGTATTTTGTGTAATTTGGAGATCCCACCCTACAGCAAGGGTTTTAGTGGCGGGTTCAATTTTTAATGTAAGTTCATACTAAACTCATCCCTTAGTTTGTGTCCAGCAGCATTCACACTTTTTTGTGAAAATTCAGACTTTTTTAGTGATCACTGCCCAACAGAAGGTGAGAGTAGTAACTCATTCATTAATCACCCCTTTTTAATTGATCAGGCTGACAATGAACGTTAATGGTTTCTATTGAGTGACTAATTGGAACATTTTTTTTACTTTTCAAAATGCTTCGACTTTGGTACCTATCATTAAGAAAAAAAAAAACAAGAGAGGGAGAGATACCCAGATGTCTTTGTAGTTGCACAAAAAAGTTTTTTCAGACATTTTGTACATAAATGGACATTGTATTTAAACAATTCTCATCCCTTTATATGTGCAGATAATAGAAGATTCTTTTTTATTTTGTTACTTAAAGCAAGTTGCTAGTTTCCAGACTGCACAGACAATTGGTGAAAGAATTCCATTCCAAAAACTATAAAACCAAGAATCAATTGAGCACATGCGACTTACCGAGACAATGTACTAGTTTTACTGATATTAAAACTGTCAACCAAAACTGTCAACACATCAGTATAGGTTTCTTGATATTTCTAGTGATTCTGACTAGCTATGTATGTCTGTATGTATGTCATCACCATAGCCCCACAAAATGTCTGCCCAACCTACCAGCTAAGTGGGCTTCAGATTCTTCTCAACCTTGCATAAGAACATCACTCGGCATCATCAGAATAATGTTCTTTTGTTTGTTGAAAAAAAGTGCTTATTTTGTTTGTGATGGTCATTTCGGACCAAAAATGTCCAAATCTTGCACTGGAATTTATTTGGATAATTAGTTCTGGTACATATGCAGGCTATGGGGATTCATTTATGCAAGATACGGATATACTTATGCATATGTCATGTATGCAGGCCACACCGATGGAGCTAGATGACTGAAAATTCAAGCATTTACTCGTTATCATGTCAAAAAAAAAAAAAGTTTTTTGAAAATCTCCCTCCCCACAGAGAGTTTTTAGTGGGGGTTCAATTCATGATCTGAGTCTATGCTAAATTGGTCCCTTAGTTTGTGTCCGGCAGCATTCACATTAGTTTTTGTTTTTCTAAAAATTCAGAATTTTCAGTGATCATCACCCCAAAAAAGTCAAAAGAAGAAACTTATTCATTGATCACCCCTTTTTCGAATTCTAATCACCCCCAACACAGCATGTCCTTTAGGCAGTGATCACTACAAAAAGTCTGAATTTCTAAAAAAATTTCTGAATTTCTGAGCAAAATAGTCTGACTATATATCACACCACATCTAACAATATTCAAACAAGAACATATCAGTGTTGTTACCTTCAAGTTTTTATAACAAAATCTCATTCACTGATGAATAAATTTTATGTATTTGATTATTTTCATTTTATTCTCATTCTGTATCAAGAACAAAAAGTATGAATTAACTCATTCCTTAAGTGCTTATTTTATTCATGGTTTTTGTACATTCTAAAAATATTTTTTAAAAATAGCCGTGACAAAAAATTAACAGAATTTCCTTAGGAACAAGCAATCAGTTGTCATGGTCTCTTTTCCAAACATAAATATATTTAGGTCAGATCTCAAAAAAGATCTCAGACTCCAAATGTTTGAGTATGAATTTTTTAATGAAAAGATGAACAGTAGATCTCTGTGGGTTGACCCTTCTAACTTAATATCCCGCTTGAAAACAAATCAAATTTTGGGGCAGATCCAGGAATTTTTCACATTTACTTCCCTTGAATTTGTGAATTGACTTTCATTCAGTCCCTATTGACGATTTTGGGGAGGAGAGATATATTCATAGCTCTTACAAGGGTGTTGGTGTGAAATAAACTCAGATTGCCCAAGCCGGAGTTTCAACTCTGCATACCTACTCCATTTTCCATACTGCTAATAGCTTGGTCACTAGCACCTCTAATTTTTTTCTTCTGTAGAGTGAAATATTTAAAGGGAAATTAGATAATGGTTTTTCGATTCATTACCAATACATCTTTCTATAATTTACAAAATATGTCTGTCTGTCATTGCATAATTCCACTTAGCTACAGCCAGGGCCACTATTTTTCCAGCAGTTACTTATGTGAACCCGGAGCATGGTTTCAGCAAATGAGATTTTGAAGATTTAAGATGTGATCCTTGTTGGTCAGATGTGGTTTTCTATAGATATTGCCAGAATTTATATAAATTAGAGAATCTGATTAAGATTTATAAACAATTCAAGCATACATACTTTCGAGGGGTTTTCCTCTAAGAGATGTGGCAGCTCAGAGCAGTAACCTTTTATCCAAGGATGGATTCATCTTTGAAACATATTTAACATCATTAGCCTTTTAGTGTCTGTCATCAGACATAGACTTTCCCCCAGACCCCATTATCATGGGCGTGTGGAATGAATATTTTCTGAACTTGTCTGGTTTATCATGACATCTCATTTTCTGTCAGCTATAGTTCCACATATGATCTCTGGAGATCCATGTTATGAGCTGTGATGTCCAGCAGTTGTCTGATATTCTTGCAACAGCCCATTGCCATTTGAGTTTTCTAATAGATTCAATGATATTTCTGACTCCTGCCTTTCCTTTAATACCATGTGCTGTCTTGTCTGAGACCAGCTTGTTCCCGTGGTTGGTTTTCATCTAGCATTTTGGTGATTCCGTTGGTGATCACTTTGGTAAAAAGTTTGTAGATGCAGTTGGGTAGGCTAATCGGCCTGTAGTTATTTAGAACTTTCTTTTTTTATGTAAAATCTTTGTTTTAAAAAATTTGTTTATCTTCAGCAAATTTACTTTGTTTGAGGTACAAGTTGAATAGAATGGTTAGTTTCTTAATGATGATTTTATCAGCTTTTCTGAGTTGGTTGATGGCCGAGAGGCCTTTGCTTTTTTTTGTTTGTTTGATGGCTTGCTTCACTTTCCACTTAGTAACTTATGGGAAACTCTCAGACTGGTTACTGTTGACTTGTATATCCTGTTCATTGTTCTGCATTCTTTGTTTGGAGGAATAAAGGTTTTCTTCCTGTACTGAGAGATTTTTTTGAATAGTTTTGAATATGAATCTTCATCTCCCCATTCCCTCTAGTTCAATGGGTGTGCTGATATTTATCTATTTCATCTATATAAGAGCAGCTATTTTAATAATGTTGGATACTTACCCATGTTGGAGGGGGAAAAAGCAGCTACTGTGAATTTTTCAAGTCTGTAGAACCTGCGTACATTCTCTATTGCGGACATGTGGTTGACTAAAGAAAGGTCAGTCTATCTTTTCATTTATTGAAAAGATGATATTGTGGGATATCCACAGAAATTCTGTTGGAGCTGGCCAAACTTTTTGGCTCATATATAAAACTTTTCATTTCTAACAAAGTAAATAGCTGAGAATTATTAAGAAATAAGACTGACAAAAAAATCAACAATAAATGTTAGTTTTTTAGTTAAAGAAAACAAGTTTTCAGCGAGTGATTCAATTTGCAATTATGCTAAACTGAACCCTTGCTTTCTGTCCATCATTTTAAGTAAAACAAATCTTTATCTTTTAGATCAACTGTAATAAGCAGACATTTAGCTGAAAATCCTGTAGCAAACAACAATCTTATAACTTAGAATTATATTTTCAGGATTCTATTTTTCAATAATTTCTAATTAGATTTTGTCAAAATTTGGGTTTAAACAGAACTGATTAAATCTTGGAGCATATCCAGGAATTTTTACGGTTACTTCACTTGAATTGCCAGATTAGCTAAACCGAATTGAACGGCCATAGCCCTCAAAGATGGCAAAGGGTTCTATCATTTTTTATTAGTGTGTGTTTGTGTATGTGTTTCAGCATCCCTGGCCATACTGTTTTGTCTACAGACTTGAAAATTGGCATCAGTGCTCCCCTAGCTTTTTGGACCTTTTTGGGGCCTTATTTTGATGAGTTTATTAATAACTTCTAGATTCTCTAGAATCTAGACATTTCTAGATGTTTTTTTTTACTCTATTCCAGATGTTTCATAAATAGCATTTATTCTGACTATTCTTATTTTTCGATTGAATTTTTTCACATGACTTTAAGAATTTGACACTATGATTGTTTAAATATTGACTGTGATAGTGAGTCTGTCTTTTTTTGCTCAACTGTAATAAGTAGACATTTAGCTGAAAATCCTGCACATAGGGTGAGTTTTCAGCTAGTGTTGATAAAGAAGGTGTGACCAATACACTTCCTGTTGATTTGAAGAAGCTATTCTGTATGGTTTTTCGGACACCAGTGTACGGTGATTAAATTCAAGTTTTGTTCATTTAGAAAGAATGCAATTATGGAAATGAAAGTTAATTTCCTTCGCATTTTCAGCTGCTTTCCTGTTTTATGTGCCTTCGAAATATTCAATTATTGACTGGAGTTTTACACTTGATTTTTTATGGCAGTCAAAGTGACGACATCTGTTTGGTTATTGAAACGACAATGTTATGGCAAAACATTCTGTGACAATGGCAAAACCATTTCTGTCATGTGTGTTTATTATTGATGTGTGAAACATGAAAGTTGGAGACATTTTCTTCAATTTACCGAGTTTTATGGCCGATTCTAAGCAGAGTATGTTGAGACATAAAAAAATTCCAATAAAAGTTGAAGTCAAGGCCAAATCGCATCAGATATACCAGATCACTCATAGAAGATGAGCAATGTTGGGTCTGGTCAGTACTTGGATTGGTGACTAAATGGGTATACCAATTGCTGTAAGCAGCTGGGGGTCATGTGGAGAGGCTTGTGGGAGGAGACCAGTCTATACACTATGCTCAATAAAGCAAGACTTCTCTCCTCCTCCCCCACATTGAACTCTCTGACTGGCCTGGCTGCAAGCAACTAGGAATGAATGAATGAATGAATGAATGAAAATATAAAGCACATAAAGGTTGCATATCTCTATCTACAAAAACTGAAAGAAAATCAGTTCAGATGTACCTATAGATAAATTATGATGCAACCATTAGTACTGTAATGAGTTTCAACCTTACAAAGTGCTCCATTACTGTGGCCTTGTATCGAAATAAGCTGAACTTTGTAAATATCTGGTATATTCTGTTTCAGTGTTTACAGCATATCAAAAGCTTAGTTCCATACAAGGCCACAATAGTGGAACACCCAGTGAGGATAAAACACATTACAGTAATGATGGTCATCATCAAAAGCATAACATTACTAAAATATCAATAGTTTCAAGAACAGTCAACATTCAAAGAGTTCTTCTGATAATTGAACTCTTCCTTGTTGTTTGTGTTGTTCATACGACATTTGGATAGTACACCTGACGATGGTTGTAGAATGTATCAATCGAATAGTGTTGATAACACAAAAAACCTCTTTGAACATTATGAAACTGATTGTGAAATTAGGGATTTCATGAAAATCCTGAAATGTTCTGTGATCTCACAATACTTCTCGTTTCACAATCTCACTGTTATACACTCACAAATACTCCTCTTCCCCCCACATATATATATATATATATATATATATATATATATATATAAAGTAGCAATCAAATAACCATCTGCTGAGCAGTCATTGGAAAGCTTGTACTTCTTAACATAGCAAAAAGCCGATCATGTGACTAATTGTCTCTAGGTAACTGCATAACAGTAGGTTTAATATACACAAATTAGATTTGCGTGTTGTTTTTTAAGACTGTTCTGCCGACACGGCGGCCACTTTCCCATACAATTTGTAAATTATATTTTTACGAGACATTCATTTTGGAAGAATTAAATCATCACTAATAGATTTTGGCAGTTTTTAGATGCGTCAACATCTCTAGTATTGATAACCCTCATTGACTGACTGAGTGACATGCTGAAACACTCCCAACTCTTGTTCCCCCTCTATATACCATGGCTTATGAAAGGTTTTTAATCAGGTAAAAAAATACATCTGCCATTGAACTTTTAATAATTCAAGCGATAATAGGGCAAATTGAGTGAAATTTCATCTCAATATTTTGACGGCCTTCCTTCACCTAATTTGATAGTTTGGACATGAACACAAACTAGAGTTGACTTTGTTCTTGTTCACCAAAATCAGGGATGTAAACCGATACATTCTACCGTGATTTGAATTCATGACCCACTGATTGCCAGGAGGCTGTCTTACTGAATGAGCAAAATTGACAAGTCTCAGATAGCAATGAAAATCTTTCACACAGACATGCACATACTTATTTCTTTTCAATAGATGAATACATTTATACACCGAATTATACATTTTCATGATTTTTTTATTCACTATGTATACAATACAAATGTAGTAATCATCTCCAGTCTGGATAGAAATTGGAGTGGAGTTCGACCCTGCAGCAACCAGTCTTGTTATTTGAGAGGAAAAAATAATCACTTGAGAATGAAAAAAGATTTTGTCGAAGTTTCAGAAATTATTTTTTTGTGCGTTGACTCAAATTTGATCATAAGATTTTGAAATTCCTCAAATCCACTTTCTTTTTTATCTGAGATAATTCTTGAAGGGTTGTTGCAAAAAAGGGAAAAATGGAGAACTTGTGTTGTAAAAAAACAGCTTGACTGTCAGACCATAGATGTGGTAGTTTTTTTGTTTTTTATTTTTTTCTTGTGTGAAGATCTAGCAAGGACAGCCAACTTCGTAAAATTGGGTTAAAAAAACATCTTGAAACATCTAGATTCTGCAGATATGTATCTAAAACCTAGAAAATACATTACATATTATCAGTGATTCAAATGTGGTTTTAAGCTTCAGCATTTATCTAATACTAGTTTATCTGGGCTGTAAAAATATATGGATACACATCAGTGAGCTGGGAGAATAGCAAGTGTGACCCAGCAGCAGCAGCCTTAGCATGACAGAAGACATCTGCACATGGTTAATTATTATATGTGTGGAACTTTAATAAATTAAGTAATATTTTCTTATCTTATTACGATTAATTGAAGATATTACTTATTTTATCAAACAATTACCTAAAAAGCAATTTCTAACATCTGAAAATGACCAAAATTATCTAGATTTACATAAAAAAAATTCTACACTGGCAAGACTGAGCAAAGGATGTAACTTAAATTTTGATATGTCAGTCAATCAGTGATAACAATTGATGCTAGAGATGTTAGCGCATCTAGAGGAAAAAAATAATCCAAAGTTTCAAAGAAAGAAATATTCAAGATATTTACCTTCAGCTCAGAAATCCTGTGTTGATGAGAAAATTTATTTTGTTTTACTTCTTTAGAAATTTTTACTGCTGGGAAATAAATATACTTGAGATATCTAAAAAAAAAAACTATCACTCAAGATTAAAGACTGAATATGTTTTGAAAGTAACAGGTGTTATTTTTTCCAATATAACTCTATAGCAGAGTTGGAAATGGATGGGGGAGGACTCAACATATAACTACTTCTCAATTCCCAGGTTTTTTTGTATGTTCATCATCTTCATCATCAGTCTTTTAATGTCAGTTAAACATAGACCTTCCCCAAGATTTGCCACACTCCTCTATCATGGGTATTGTGGAGCAAATACTTTCTGTACTTGTCTAGTTCGTCCCAGTTTTGCAAACAATCTATGAGGATCCATAATGTCCAGTGGTTGTCGGTCATTCTTGCAACATGACCAGCCTATTGCCATTTGAGTTTTCTATTGGATTCTTTACCTGACCCCCCTTTTTTCTCTGCTGTTTGCCAGTATTAGTATATCAAAGAAAAAAAAAACAAGATTATTTATCTATGGATCAGTATTAAAGAGCCAAAAGCTATTTCATAAGGATATTTGAATTATCAAAAATAAAAATATCTAATTTTAATTGTTTTTTCAAGTTTCAAATCAACTAAATCTGTTTAAAAATGTGATTTGAGATAAAATCTTAAGTCTAACGTTAAAGATTTCTTAAAGTTACTCAAACTCTTTTTTTCTTTTCTTGTAATTTCAAATAATCAGTATTTCTTTGATGTATTCTTTGTTGTTATGACAACAGACTATAACATTATGCAACTCTTTTATAGTTTTCTCGGCTCTGTTGATGTATTTCACAGAAATCAATCCATTACTACTTCTCAGCTATAAAAGGACTCTGACCAGACAGACAATTATACAACTAAACAAACATATATACTACGGATAGATCTACCAGACATTACCATATACCTAGTTCACAAAACCCATTTCTATCTCTGCTCCATGTTGATTGTATAGTAAAGAATTTCTTTTGGTTAGAATTTTGGCAAACTATAAGAGAATTTATTTATGGGTTGAAAAATAGTTAATTGTGTGAAGGAAAATGTATGTCTATAAATGTCAATGTATTTGAATGACGCTTTTTTTGACAGTGGTTGATTGTATCACTGAGCCGGCATCAATTTAGTTGGGCTGGGATAAATTAATAAGAGAACAGGTCTAGTGAGTCACTCAAAAAAAAACGTCACCTGACTGACATCTTTTGGCATCATGCTATCTTGGGGGCAATCAATTGAAAATTTGGAAAAAGAGGTGATCAATAAATAAATGACTTCTCTCTAAGTCTGAATTTTCAAAAAAAAAAAAAGTGAGCAGACATAAACTAATTGATCAAGTTAATGTGAGGTCATATTACAAAGTGAACTGAAAACTGAAAACTTATTTAGAGGGAGAATTAAAAAAAAATGTCTTCTAGACATGATTAAGAGCCAATGTTTTGCAACACTGGTGTATGCACCATGCATACATAGCCAGTCAGAGCAGCTTAAAAATTGAGGGAAATCTTTGGTGATAGTGTCCAATTGTTGTTTAGATTTGGTATGACTGATATCAAACTGAAAATTGTTTTTAAAAACTTTCAATATTGAATGTTAAAGCTTTTCCCGCTGTTCCAAGTGTTTGCTTCTCTTGCCAAGAACAAATTTTTTCTTACACCAGTTAAGGTCAGAATTCATACATTATGGCTGTATCCTCGGGTTTTACTGCTGATAGATGAAGATTGCATTTTCTTATCAGGTATTTTGAGTAACAAATATCAGTGTGAATTCTATGTATGCTTTTTTTTTCGGAATCTATACACTTTCTATAGATCTGCACATTTTTTTTAATTGTCTACTAGGGTCACTATATTATATTGTTTTAATCTTCCTGTATAAAATATATCTCAGGGAGTATATATGCATGTATATATATATATATATATATATATATATTACATTATTGTGTCATCAACAGAAAGCTGTTTAGATGTATTACATCTATTCAGTGTGGCTATGGACTTTCAATTATTCGATCGAGAACCGCAGGATTGAAACCTTCATGAAAAACGCAGAAGGTGAAATCCTACCTCTGGACTACAGAAATGGACAGTCAGTTAAACTGGATTTCAAAAATATATTTATTTACAAAAAATTCTTCATCCAACAGAGTGCTCGACTCCCATCGAAAGGCATTCCATAAAAAAAATATATATATCTCGGACAAAATAAATGTATATATATACAAGAGACATAATACGTGAATATATATATATAGATATCGATATATATATATATATAAATATATATATAAACATATGGTATCGATATATATATATATAGAGATATCGATATATATATATATATACATAGAGATATATATATATATATACATAGATATCGATATATATATACATAGATATCGATATATATATATATATAAAAATATATATATACATATATATCGATATATATGTATAGATATCGATATATATGTCGATATATGTATAGATATCGATATATATGTCGATATATGTATAGATATCGATATATGTATAGATATCGATATATATGTCGATATATGTATAGATATTGATATATATGTCGATATATGTATAGATATCGATATATATGTCGATATCTATATATATATCGATATAGATATCGATATATATAGAGATATCAATATATATAAAGATATATATATATATATAGATATGAATATATATATAGATATGAATATATATATATATAAATATGAATATATATATATATATATATATATATATATATAGATATGAATAAGTATATATATAAATATATATATATATATAAATATATATAGATATGAATAAGTATATATATAAATATATATATATATAAATATATATAGATATGAATAAGTATATATATAAATATATATATATATATAGATATGAATAAGTATATATATAAATATATATAAATATATATGGATATGAATAAGTATATATATAAATATATATATATATATATAAATATATATGGATATGAATAAGTATATATATAAATATATATATATATATATAAATATATATGGATATGAATAAGTATATATATAAATATATATATATATATATAATATATATAGATATGAATAAGTATATATATAAATATATATATATATAAATATATATAGATATGAATAAGTATATATATAAATATATATATATATAAATATATATAGATATGAATAAGTATATATATAAATATATATATATATAAATATATATAGATATGAATAAGTATATATATAAATATATATATATATAAATATATATAGATATGAATAAGTATATATATAAATATATATAGATATGAATAGGTATATATATAAATATATATATATATATATAGATATATATAGATATGAATAAGTATATATATAAATATATATATATATATATAGATATGAATAAGTATATTTATAAATATATATATATATAAATATATATATATGAATATGTATATATATAAATATATATATATATAGATATGAATATGTATATATATAAATATATATATATATAAATATTTATATATATATAGATATGAATATGTATATATATAAATATGTATATATATAAATATATATATATATAAATATACATGTATATAGATATGAATATGTATAATATATAAATAAATATATATATAAATATATATGTATATAGATATGAATATGTATATATATAAATATATATATATATAAATATATATGTATATAGATATGAATATGTATATATATAAATATATATATATATAAATATATATGTATATAGATATGAATATGTATATATATAAATATATATATATATAAATATATATGTATATAGATATGAATATGTATATATATAAATATATATATATATAAATATATATGTATATAGATATCAATATGTATATATATAAATATATATATATATAAATATATATGTACATAGATATGAATATGTATATATATAAATATATATATATATAAATATATATATATATATAAATATATATGTATATAGATATGAATGTGTATATATATAAATATATATATTTATGAATATATATGTATACAGATATGAATATGTATATATATAAATATATATATATATAAATATATATGTATATAGATATATATATGTATATAGATATAAATATGTATATATATAAATATATATATATATAAATATGTATATATATAAATATATATATATATAAATATATATATATATAAATATATATGAATATAGATATAAATATGTATATATATATATAAATATATATGTATATAGATATAAATATGTATATATATAAATATATATATATATAAATATATATATATATAAATATATATGAATATAGATATAAATATGTATATATATATATAAATATATATGTATATAGATATAAATATGTATATATATAAATATATATATATACAAATATATATGTATATAGATATGAATATGTATATATATAAATATATATATATACAAATATATATGTATATAGATATGAATATGTATATATATAAATATATATATATAAATATATATGTATATAGATATGAATATGTATATATATAAATATATATATATAAATATATATGTATATAGATATGAATATGTATATATATAAATATATATATATATAAATATATATGTATATAGATATGAATATGTATATATACAAATATATATATATATATAAATATATATGTATATAGATATGAATATGTATAAATATATATAATATATATATATATATAGATATGAATATGTATATATATAAATATATATATATGTATATAGATATGAATATGTATATATATAAATATATTATAATATAAATATATGTATATAGATATGAATATGTATATATATAAATATATATTTATATAAATATGTATATAGATATGAGTATGTATATATATATAAATATATATATATATAAATATATATAGACATAGATATGAATATGTATATATATAAATATATATAAATATATATAGATATAGATATGAATATATATATATATAAATATATATAGATATGGATATGAATATGTACATATATAAATATATATATATACAAATATATATAGATATGAATATGTATATATATAAATATATATATATATATATATATATATATAGATATGGATATGAAT
>OY735210.1:38018698-38098698 GCA_963457665.1 Thysanoteuthis rhombus | reverse complement strand
TACTTAATGAACAGTTGCAAATGTTCCCCATGTACCCTAGATATATTACCAGCTCTGTGACCCTACATTTGCTATTTTATCATTGATATCAAATGTCTGATCAGTTTGGGGGCAGACTCTGTATATGCACATACATATACACACAGTCAGAATTTTTTTTTAATGATTATCTTCCTCATATCATGGCAGGTATTATCAAGTACAAATCTTCCAAGAATTTTTTTCTGTTATTTGCCCAAATTCTGCAAGCCTTAAAAAAAGAAGAAAACATGGAAATTACTCGAGTACAATGCAATCTCAAGTAGAATGTGACCATCACTTCTTGGTGCTAAAAATATATATATATATATATATATATATATATATATATATATATATATATATATATATATTGGACAACTGTAGCCATCCTTATATGTACATGTGTGTTTGTTTGGTTGTGTTATAGCCAGGAACACTGGAACAAACAGACTTGAAAATTGGCATCAGTACTTCATTAGACCACTTCTAAATATGTTTTTCTTTCATTTTGGGGGAAAAGAAGCTTTTTTGATCTTTTTTTTTGACAGGTTTAATAACATCTGGATTATCAAGAATCTAGATGTTTTTTTTCACAACAATTTTTAGATATTTTTCAATGGAAAATGCCAAATAGGATTTATTCTGACCATATTTATTTTTCGATGTAATTTTTTTCTACATGATTTCATACCTTGTGGCTACAGTTGTTCAATTATTGACTATGATGGTGAGTTTTGCATTATGATATAATGCTACCCAACATTTTTTAACCCTGATTTTTTTACCTAAAATTTCTAGCATCATAAACAAGTGAATGCAATAGTTTTTCAATTACAAAATAAAACTCAAACACTTTGCTTTCAAAAAAATATATTTATTTGGTTACCGCTTTTTCTTTCGTTCTTTCTTTTCTTTCAGTCGACCTGTTTCCGACTGGTATTTTTTATAGAGAGTATATCCCAAATAGACGGTGAGAATTGGAATGGTCAGGAACTGCAGCATTTGAAAGAACCTTTTTTCCAACTCGGGAGATTTAGGCTTCGATTTGACTATTTTCACCAACTGAGTCTCAAATGTTAGAGTGGCATCAGCTGCAAGAGAAAAGGACAATGTTCTTGATCGGTTGCGGACAACAAAAATGTAATTATTCAATGTCAACAAAAGGCTTTTTTTATTCCGTTATAAACGGTCGGTGAGCTCAACACAAAACACACATACACAGTTTTTTAGAACAGCTCCCAGGGAAGAAAAAAAAGATTTTCTTTCTTGCAAAGGAGGCCAGAAATGTTGGCTAGGAAAGAAGCCATTGGTTTAAAAAGTCACAACTTCAGTTTCTGGCAAGGAAAAAGGTTATAAGAAAAAGACACATTCAATTTATAGTAATAAATTAGATATGACTTTTATTGTCAACGTTTACTTTATCAAATTACAACTTATTTTATCACTATGAATAAAATGTGACTTTTTTCCTTACCAACATTATGATCTTTTTTCTTAAACAAAAAGTAAGTGGAATCAAGAAAAAAGTGTAGAAATATTTTGCTTCAGTAAAAGAGATGAATTAATCAGCCATTCTAATTTACGATTACTTTAATAATAAATAGTGTCCTTAACCTAGTATAAGTAAAGTGAAATAATTTCAGAATTGAAAAGAAAATTTTTTCTATCAAGTCAATATTCTTTTCATAGCATTTTGTAAAATATCAGGTTTGTTGTCAGTTATATTTACAGAACTCCTGAAGTAGTGAATTCCACCCTGCAGGTGATCTGGGTTAAAACAAGGCACTGTGGGGGTTGGATATTTGTTTATTATTTGAGTGCGTGGTCTTTTGTATTAAGAAATCGCTACATCTCGATCAGCTATTGGATTGTCTGTGTGGATAAATTTGTGCAACATTCCTAATCCTCTCACAGTAAATCTTTCCTCTAGTATTAGCTAGTTTTTTTTCTCTTAACACTGAAGTCATTGTTCCAGATTGTGGCTCTATCTATGGTAGGCTAATCTGGCTGCCAGCAGATTTATTTTATATTTTACTTTACTTTGATGAGTAGCAAAGAAGATGCAAAAAATGAGGGGCCTTAGTTAGTTTTTATGTTGGAATCAATTAACAAAAATATGCCATTTTTGACAAATCTTGAGGAAATGCACATTCATGTGACTGCTGTCACAATACGATCAAAAGCGATTGTTTTGAATGAAGTTAGATGGCATTAGGAGTAAATCTATATAATTGAGACAAAAATATTAACATCATTGAGTGAAACTCTGCATTTCTAGGAAAAGTATGATATAATCTTATTTTATTCTGTCCTTATAGACTCAAGTAGAGATTTTAATAGAATGCCTAGCATTTTTAGACAAAGTATAATAAAATAAACATCTGGGTTTGGACAATTTGAAATCTGTAAAACCTAAACTAATTAAAAACTGGGTTGTCACTTAATATAAACTTTGACAGCATGCCATGTTGGGGGTGATCAATTGATGAGTAACTTTGTTTGGTGGGGATCACTGGAAAAAAGTCAAGTTGTACGCTGCTGGAGGCAAACTAAGGGACCAATTTAACACAAAATTACATTGAAAACTCACCCCTCCCCCAATAAAAAATTACATTGCAAATCCTCAATATGGCATGCTGCCAAAAGGCCATTGGTCACATGATGGTTTCTTTTGAGTGACTAACCAGACCTAATGAAATATTCTCATCTGTTTCTCCTATAATAACATATAGGAGGGTGGAAGAGCATGCAAGAAGGGGAATACACTTATCAATAATACATATAGATGCTGATAATACCATTATAATAAAACATTATAAAAAAAATGATGTATGAATAATAAATTATAAAAGAAAAAGGTCTGGTTAGTCACTCAATAGAAACTGTCACATAATCAATGTCTTAGCAGTATGCCATGTTTATTGATTAATCAAAAAATTGGGAAAAGGGGTGATCAATGAATAAATCACTTCTCTCACCTTTTTATTTCAAAAAACAAGTGTGTGTGTGTTGCTTGGCACAAACTAAGGGGCCAATTTCAATGTTAATTTACACTTCAAATTGAAACTCTTCTAAAAACCTAGACAGTTGGGATATTGAGAAAAAAAAAGAAAGTAAAATACTTTTGCTAGACATAATAAGGAGCAAATTATGTTTGAATTTTTTAGCCCTCAAGCAAAATTGGTATGGCCTGCACATGTGATACATACATAGTCTGCCAGCCAGACCAACTTGAAAACTGAAGAAACCAATGTTGACAGTTTTGGTTTACAGCTCCTAATGGGAGAAATAATTGTATCAAACACCTGTATCTTTTCAATAATAACTTCATATCTACATTTTTACTCCCTGTATATAGGAACTAAAACAATTTTTCATTTCAATAAAAAGACATGACTTTTGCCTATTTTCCTTGCTCACCTTATTACAAAAAAGAAAGAGAAATGAGTCTACCTTTATCCGAGTTGGAATGTAAAATACTTTGAAAAGGAAAAAGTAATAAAACCAAATAATCCAATGTGATAAAAAAAACCCTCAAACATTAAAAATGTAAAAATCTTTGGAGTTATTTATGACTAGACTGAATCCATTTAATAATTGAATCATGGCGGGATTCGGGTTCTGTTGAAAATAGCCTCACTATTATAAAGTGTCTGTATTTTTGAGGATTTTTGCGATCCAGGAAGTTTTTGAAGACCAATATCAGAAGTAATAATATCTTCCATTATTTGTCCAGATATAGTAACAAATCATCCACAGAAATTCAACCGCGGGAGAGACAAAGAAAACAATTTTTTTGTTTTGTTTTGAGGGTGGTGTTTCTCTAAAATGAATGAATCTTGATGAAAAAAAACCATCAACCCAAACTGTCATCTTAGGTTTCTTCAGTTTGTGAGCTGGTCTAGATGACAATGTATGTATTGTGTGTGCAGTACTTTAGGCTCACAAAATCAGTTTCATCAGATGTAGGATGAATTGAGAAACTGCCAACAGAGGTTTCTTCAGTTTTTAAACTGGTCAGGTTGGCTGGCTATATACGTATGGTACATACATGCCGCATCAATGGAGCTAGAGGGTTGAAAATCTAAACATTTACCCCTTATGTCTGGAAGAAAATTCATAATAAAGAGTAAATGCTTAAATTTTCAGCCCTCTAGCTTCAATGGTGCAGCCTGTATGTATGATACATACATGATCTGCTCATGAAACTAAAGAAACTTATGTCGACAGTTTTGGTTGACAGTTTGTTAGTCTTCAATTTGGAACAAACAAGTGCAAAGTATTACATGTTGATTCCAAGAATTTGAATTAAACATTGAGAGAATTGAGAAGATAACTGAGGAAAGGGATTTCGTTTCTTTTTAATAATTCCTTTGATTTCAATAATCATATTTTATAAGTTGTGTTGAAAGTGAATCAGAAAATTTGTCAGGCCATTAGAAATATTGTCTCAAGGGGTGCATATGTCATGGGTAGAATATGCAAGACATTGATCAGACCTTGTATAGAATACAGTATTCAAGCATGGGCACTGGTAGGTTGGCATAGGAACTGGAATATAACCTTGAAACTAAAGAGCAAACAATGAAAAATAACCAAACTAATTAATGGAATAGAAGATTTTAGTTATAAAGAAAGATTGGAGTTCTTGGGTTTAATTACTTTGCTAGAGAGAAGAACGAGGAGTTATTTAATTGAGACATTTGAAATAATTAATGGAATCTCTAAGTACAGTTCACCATTCTTTAATACCTTTTCTCTTGACAAATTTTAAGAGCTAAATCTACTAAACAGATTTTTTTCTGATGGAGTTATATATTTTTAGAATAAGTTGCCCTATATTAAAGAAAGTAATTTAGATAAGTTGAGAAATTATGGAAAGAGAATGAACTTATAAGGACATTTCAGGGATCTGTGATAACATTTTCAAGAGAGTCTGATCTGTGAATTGTGTTAAATTGTAGATGTTATTTGCATTTATGTATATTGAATATGTTTTTGTGAATTTTATGTGTAAATATGCATGATTGGAGATGCCCATAGAGGTATATTGAATAATTAATACAACTTCAGACAATGTGCAAAAGCCAAAGCATATATCAGCCAAAATGTTGTGTTGATAACAAAGCTGCAGACACTTTTAAGAAGAATATGAGGAAAATTCTTAATCTCGGAACTTGAGAAACCAGACCATTGAATCAAATCTTTATATCCTTGATATTTTCAGAAGACAGCTTTCTGGCAAATTTTCTGAAATTTTGACCCGAATTCTATCCTGTAGCATCCAAAAACAGATGGGTGCACCAGTCATAGATTATTAAAAAAGGAGAGCTACTTGGTCTTTAGCAAAATGGAAGAAACAGAGGTATGTAAACAAGTCCTTAAACCCATTTTGAACTATAGAGGCTATGAGAATTTTTTTTCATAACAATAACATTCTATTGAAAACTGTTAATGTAGGTTACTTCAGTACTTAAGTGATTCTGACTGAGTAGCTAGCATGGAGCTAGAGAGCTAAAAATGTAAACATACGATCCTTATCATGTCTAGAAAGAAACATTAAAAAAAAAAAAGTTCTCCTCATCCCCAATAATTTTTTAGGGATAAGGCTTAATTTAAAGTTTATTCCAAACTGGTCTCTTAGTTTGTGTGTGGAAGAATGCACACTTGATTTTTGAAAGATTTTGACTTTTTGTGATCCAACAGAAGGCAAGAGAAGTAACTTATTCATTTATCACTGCTAACAAAGCTTGCTACCAAAAGACAATGGTCATGTGATGGTTTCCATTGAGTGACTAATACTCATTACTTATAAGATTGAGAAGAACGATTATTTAAAAATCTTTGTATATCAATCAAACGCTTTCTTTTTTTTTGTTGATTATTTTTGTTATTCTCATAATGTTTCGGCCAATCCATTGTAAAATCTTCTCCAGGTCCATGATCAGTATACAAAGAGAAGGTCTCTCTTTCTGTTAGTGCCAAGTGAGTTGTAGAAAATAGGATACAATGCTTTTTTTTTTTTTTTTCATTGCTGGAAATGCCTACAACATAAGGCGCAGATGTTTTAAACTTCTTTGTTAACTTATCCAATAAGAAAGTGTAATGGTTACCAAATCTGCCTCACATGAAGAAGGTCCCTGGTTCGATTTTCAAAATGACAAAAAAAGAGTGTGGAAAAATCTTCAATCGAACAAATTTCCAGCCAATCGAGCATACTCTAAGAGTTGTGGTCCCAACCAGACTTGAGACTTGCATGTATCAGCTTAGTGATTCTTGCAACAGAAACCAAGACTTAGTCACCGGTTTCCATACTCCATTGGGAGTTGTCTCTCATGAGGCAGAACGCTATATCTTTTTATTTACCTTTTGGGGTTTGGCTTTTGCTCCTCAACAGGGATATTCTTTGCTTAACAGAGAAAGGAGTTGAATGTTACAAGCATTGCTGCTAGTGAAAAAAAAAAGGAAAATTTTCTATTCGTTTCCATTTTTACTTGGCACTACCAGAAAAATAGTTACTCTCTTTATGTGCCAATTGTATTCCTGAAGAAGGTCATAGAATGGAGTGGTTGAAACATTATGGGGATAACAAAAATAATGAGTGGTCTGAAAAACTTTGTATTACATTGAAACTTGACACCGCAATGCCTGGTGTCTGGAGTAATATATACGGTGAATATCAACTTCAGTTGTCGAGTTACCTCTGTGCATACACAATTCTTCAATTATAGTCAGATGTCCAGGCAAGCTGGTCAAGTGTATCATAATATGTTAAGCTTGGTGTCCAATTTGTATAGGTCTGACTTGAAATATGTGTCTATTTCCCCTTTTTATGGCCTGTAGATACGAGAGATATTGAGGTGATAGTGTCCCAACATTTATTGGTAGGGTGAATGGAATTAGCAAGCCAAGTTCATTTGTGTTCACTTTGCTACCAAATACAACAGATACCTGAAGAAGGCTGGGAGGTACAGTGGTTGAAACATGACCATAACAACCCAGATAAGGAGAACAGTTTAAATCAATCAGTGTGTAATAATGCTATGTAATGTTTGTGGGTAGTGAGTGTTATTTTCTGATAGTTGATAGTTTATGTATGAAAAGTTTTGAAAAAAGTCAATTATTCTCTTCAAACTTTGCTTTTGTCGCCAGGACATTGATATTCCAATGTACTTGTATTTCTTACTTTGTGTGATTAAAAATGTGCAAATTCACATTGTCTAATTAAAAAATAAGTGGATTTAAAATTATCCCTGTGGTCATAGAAACAAACTTTGAAGGAAATAATTGACATTTGCTATACTTTTATTCAATCAGAAAACAACACTTATTACCCAGGACCCCCCGCCCCTAGAAAGTTGAAAAATGTTGCACAATATAATAGATAGGGTGTAGAATCTAATCAAATCAAATACCTTCCTATTCAACAAGGCATATTGGGTAATGTTTTCCTCCATTTTGAATGATTTGAGATTTATTCCTTATTTCTGTAGAAATTATGGGGTTGGGGTGCTGACCTTACATCTTTCCACCTCAAATATGTATATTAGTTGTGCTGGGGTGACCAATGAAAAAATTTTAAAAAGGTGATCAATGAATAAAATTATTTCTCTCGCTCTTTGTTGGACTGAAATCACTAAAAATGTTTGAATTTTATTAAAACAAGTATGATCACTGTCAAAAACAAACTAAGGGACCAATTTAACATGATCTCACACAGTAAATTATCCCACCCTAAAAACCTATTTTGGGGGGAAATTTAGAAAAAAAAACTAAGTATTTTTGTTGACATAATACGGTTATATATATATATATATATATATATAGTCAGCCAGCCAACCAGACTCACTTGAAAACTGAAGAAACCTGTTTTGGTTAATATTTTCTAATATAGATTGATACGTATTGTGTTTTACATGCAGAATTTTCTGATAAAACATTATGTAGGAATATTGTTTTCTTTTGACGGTGAATATTATCTTTTATATTCACAGCAGTGTGTGGTTAAGAATTGGGAGTAGTCACAATGAAATAAGGTGGTTACATCTATCAGAAGAGGTAAGTAGCCCTTGATTGTGCATATCCTTCATGAGGCATTTAATACATAATGCATCATGATTCAGGGTTCCAAATGAAAAAAAGCCTGAGCATTGTAGCTCTAAAAGTAACGAAAATATCAACTTTTTAAAAATGGTTTGCTAGGCACTTATTATGCATGGCCACTCATTTAATCCTCACCTTTTCAAGGATTTAGTTAGGATGGTTTTGCTGTGCACTTTTCCTTCGAATTTATTCTTTTTTTAAATTTTTTTTTACCTCTTTCGGTCAATTTTAAACTAGCAAAACTTGTCTTTTGGGGCAGTTTATTGCTTGTATATAGGTATGTAATTATGGGATATCAAATATGTTTATATCTATTTTAAATATTTGGCAGTTTGGAGAATGCCTTTAAAGTGAGAACACATTTGCCTTCTAGTAAAAATGTTTCAGTAGATTTCCTCTTTATTAGATGATTACAAGAGATACAGTGCCACCCATAAATGACTACACCTCAACCACATTTTTTTTCCGTAGAAAAGTAATGTAACTCTGTTGCCAAAAATATTTTGTCATAGGGGTGCACTCATCTTTGCCCATATACATCTTTTTGGTAACAAAATTTCAATGCTGTATATTTTGGTCATAAATAATACCTGATAATATTTGTTTTGATTGTGTAATGTTCCACTAGAAATCCTGCTATGTTTGGTTTAAAAGAAAATTAACTTTCTATGAAAAAATGGTGGGGTGTACTCATTCATGGGTAAAACTGTGTAATCTATCATTTGTTGTTTTTTTTTTTAAATACCAAAGATACTAAAGTATTCTATTCTGTACATAATTAATCAACTGTTGAATTGAAAATTATGATTTATTTACTGAACAGATCTTATTCAATAAGTTATTACCCATTGTAAATAATTGGGTTGCATGTCAGTTTTAACTACAGATATTTTCTTCTTCTGCAATTTATTCCTTCACCACTCCCTCTACTTTGTCTTTCCCTCTTCTTCATTGCAAGAAATAGACCCCCCCACTTTAATTAACTAAATGTAAAATAATTAGTTGAAGAAGAGAAATTAATTAAATTACTATCAGTTTTGAGACTTTCAGATCACTGCCCCAAGAACCCCACCCGCATCAAATAATGTGTCTGTGTTCATCCTCAAGATTTTCAAAAGTTTTGAGTTCCATCAATTCATAAGTTTAGGTGCAGCAAAGCCACTACCCCTCCCCCAACAGGATGTGTGTTTCTCTCATGAGAGCAAGAGAGAGACAGAGAGTAAAAGATGTTTTGAGACATCTGTTCTCTCAGAAGATACTCTCAAACCAATGTAGCTATAGCAGAACAACATCATCTACAAAGGGTTACACTAAATCTGCAGGGAGTATTCAAATTCACTGCAACATATTACAGATCAACTCGCTCATTACCATAAGGAAAAAAAAACAAAAACAATGAAGTCCGAGACAAAAGTTACTGACTTTTCAAATTATCCTAATACCAAAAATCACTTGAGTTAAAATCAGTTGCTAGGATTTCATAGTTAGTAGCATGGGAAATGAAATTGACAAACCGAATTCAAACTTCGATTGAAATAATCTGTGTTCACTTCTCACTAATTCCCTTGGGAAAGGTATGATGGAATAAATGATGCAATTGTCTCTGTTGAAGAAAAATTGTGATACAGGTTGAGTACCTCTTATCTGAAATGCCAGAAATGTCTCGGATTTGGGATTTTATCGGATTTTGAAATATTTGCATATACATAATGAGACATCTTGGGGATTGGGCCTGTACTCTAATCGGTTTCTTATCACTGTTACTCATAGAGGTACCTGCAGGCTTTTTTGACATTTTTAACAATATCTTTGTATAAATGAGTGAAGAAGAAAAAAATGCAGTTATTAGTGCATAGACAACTAGGAGTAACAACAATATTCTAGATTGAGACTTGTCTTTCACCATTTCTGATGTAAATATAGTTTCAAGTTTCTTAAGAGTTACATGACTGTACAACCAAGCTTTTATTGTAGCTTGAATAAATAAAATGCTTTGAAAATTGGTCTCATCTCTCATCTTTGAATCATACTACTGTGAAATCGAGTGTGAAGATTTCCACTTTCTCAGAAAGTTTTGGATTTTGGAATAGTTCAGTTTTTTGAGTTTCAAATAAGGGATATTCAACTGTTGAAAGAATTTCATCATAAAAATTGGCTTAAACATAAATAGCATCTTTTTAAAGCATTAATATCATGCTGAGCATGAGGAGATCATAAGACAGCACAGTATATTAGAGAAACAGTAGTCAGAAATGGATATTTCATCTTAGATGATGAGAAATCCAGGCTAGGCCAGGTATTTCTGCCAGTCAATTATAAACTGTTTAAATCTGTGTTTCCCAATCTATTTCAGACTACCTTTTAGAACAACGGTTTCAAAACTGGAGTTTGCGGATCCCTAGTGGTCTGTTAAATAATGCTCAGGTTTCTATTGTACACAAACCTGAACCGTGCATTAGAATAGGAGTAAATGTAATCCACTGAAAATAGAAATGATTTTCTAAAAACTAAATGTCAAAAAGTGGGGTTTGCCTGAATATTTTCTTCATAGAAGGGATCCTTCAGTTTTCAATGTTCAAAATCAGTGTTTCAGAAAATATATTTCATCAGCCCCCCTCAAGTTTGAGAAAAATGATTCATTAAAAATTTGATATTAATGACTTGAAAAAAATTGAGCATTTATTTTGGAATTTTGAAAAAAAAAAAATGTTGAACTTCAAACAGCTCTACTGTAACATCAATTTTTCAAACATATGACATCATGTATGGAGGATATCGATTAGTATTCTTTGCCCCTTGTACCTTACAGTGCCACCTTTGAATCTTCCAGTGTACCCACTTTGTGCTAACTTTGGGAATCACTGGTTGAAATGGACAAAAATAGACAGATTATGGACATTTTGTGTATGTGAAATTTCAGAAGTCTCTAATTCTTTTCCTCTTGCAGAGACACCAACTTCAAGATGAGAATAACCCGAGCAAGAAGAGAGAAGAAGAATAAAGGGAATAGTAGAAAGGAAGAGGATAATGAAAAAAGGAAAAGAATGAAGAAGAATAAAGGAGTAGGCAGAAGGGAGAGGCATGAAAAAGAAAGGAGAAATGTGGAGGAAAATGAAGAGAGAAAAAAGGAAGAGCAAGGAAGGAGGATAGAAAAAAAGGAAGAGGAGAAAGGGGGGATGAAAAACAAAGAAGAAGGGAGGAGGAGAATGGAGGAAAAAAATGAAGAGACTCAGAAAAAAATGGAAAGAGAAAATGGAAGAGCAGAGGTGGAGAATGGAGGAGGAGGAAGAGAGAAGTATCAGGAAGAAAAAAGAACAGAGGAAGAGGGGAATAGAGGAATTGGAGGAGGGGAGAAGTATCAGGAAGAAAAACAAAGAGAGGAGAAGGGAAATAGAAGAATTGGTGGAGGGGAGAAGTATCAGGAAGAAAATGAAAAAGAAAGAAGAAGAAAAGTGAAGAAAAACGAAAAAGAAAGAAGAAAAGAGGAAAGAGAAAATGAACACGAGCGAAGAAGAAAAATGAAGGAAAATGAAAGAGGAAGAAGAGAGGAGGAGGAAGAAAATGAAAAAGTACGAAGGAGAAAAGTGAAGAAGAACGAAAAAGAAAGAAGAAAAGAGGAGCAAGAAAATGAAAAAGAGAGAAGGAGACAGGAAGAAGAGAATGAGGAGGAAAGAAGAGAGAAGGTGCATAGGACGAGAATGAAAAAGAATGAAGAAGACAATAGGAAAATGATGAAAAAGAGACAAGAAGAGAGAAGGAAGAAAATGAGAAAGACTAGAGGAGGAGGAAAATGTAAAATGATGAGAAAAGAGGAAGGGAAGGATAATAAAGTCAGTGGAGGGGAAAAAAATAATGAATTAGAAAGGAGAGAAGATGGAGAGGATAAAAAAAAAGGAAAAGGTGAGGAGGAAGGGAATAAAAAAAACAGAGAAAGCGAGGAAGAAGAAAAGAGAGAAGAAAATGAGGCGGGAAGAAGAGGGGGAGAAGAAAATGAGGCGGGAAGAAGAGGGGGAGAAGAAAATGAAGCGGGGAGAAGAGGGGAAGGAGAAAATGAAGCGGGGAGAAGAGGGGGAGAAAACAATGAGGAAGGAAGAAGTGAGGGAGAAGGAAACATGGAAGGAAGAAGAGAGGTGGAAGAGAGAAGAGAGAATGGGCAATGCTATCTGATGTGACCAGTATGAACCCAAATTTTCAAACAGACTTGAAAATGAATAAAAAAGAAAAATTGCTTCATAATTAGCATTTAATATTTATCTCTCTTGACAAATCTATCATAATAAGATGGATAAGGGTTAGTGCAAAAGCAAACTCCACATCATTATCATTCAGATTCTTTTTCATTCATAGTTAACAAATTTTATGGGTACTTAAATTCAAAACTTCTAGCTCCAATGCACTGTTTAGGCTACGATACAAATAAACAAAATCAGACTTTTAATGATAGATTGATTGATAGAAAGAAATTGGAACATCATTATCAGAGTGAGTATGAATACAAACCCTGCACTTTTATTATTCAGTTACTATACTTTCCAGAGGTGGAGGACTCAATCCCATTGCAAATTATCCAAGCCCTACAGATGTCAATTTTGAACTTCAATGAACAGCCCTCTCTCACTCATAACACCAGTGCATTGGATGTATTGTAATATCTACTAAGTTTTTTTGTTCATTTGAATGTGTGTCTTATACGCCTTAAAATATGGTAGTTAGAAATCTCTGGCTACAGTACAATGTTTCAGCTACTTGAAGGAAGCAAACAGATGTATGGGTCCTAAACCATTACTTGGTCACAGGTTCACAATGAATGAAAAGTGAGAAAAATATTGGGGATAATGAAATAATTAAGATTTGGAATACGAGTATATCTGATGATCTTATTGTTATTTTTGTCAGCAAATATTTATTTGTTAAACTGTTAAGTCATATCAATATTAGTAGCTTGGCATGTTTAAAAAATGACAACAAAGGTTTTATGTAAGAGAGATTGGAGAAGAGAGGGCTGGTAGGCAATTCATACACATTATAATGAATATGTTTCAGGTCTGGGACAGTGAGGTCCATAAGACCAGGGTCTACGATTTGGAGGGGACCTACTCCAGAGGCATAGCAATAAAACAGATTATCACTTACGTGGTATAACAGGCGGACGGCCAGATTTTCCGTAGGCTAAATGTGGAGGGATCACTAATTTCCTCTTCTCACTAAAAAGGAAAAAAAAAAAATTAATTTCAATCCATAAAGTACAGAAAATCATTCAAATCTTCAAATGAGAAACTTATATATTTCCCTCATCCTCTCTCAAACATGTGAATGATCAGATAGATAAATAGACATTAGATCATTATCATTGAGATAAGTATGAATACAAACCCTGCAAGATTATCATTCACTTAATCCGATACCTCGGACTACAATGCACTGTTTCGGCTACTCAGAGGTCACAAACAGAATCAGATTTTTCGTATTATATAGATCAGAGTACAGGTTGCAGGAAATCATCTAAATCTTCAAGAGGGGTGAGAGGAAGGGAATATACAAATTACTGTTACTTTTAGAAGACACAGCTCAAGTACAGGTCAGGTTAGTCATTCAATAGAAACCATCATGTCACCAATGTCTTTTGGCAGCATACCACATTGGGGATGATCAGTTACAAAATTGGAAAAAAAAAGTGAGGGGATCAATAAATAAGTTACTTCTCTCACCTTTTGTTGGTCTCTAAAAAGGCTGAATTTTCAAAACAAAAAGTGTGAACACTGCCAGTTCAAGACTAAAGGACCGATTTAGCACAAACTTACATTGTGAACTGAACTTCCTCAAAAGACCTATTTTGGGGAGATTTTCAGAAAAGAGAAAAAACTTTTTTTTTTTCAACATAATGCATAATAAATGTTTAAATAATTTTAGCTCCATGGGTGTGGCCTGTACACATGATACATACGTAGATAGCCAGCCAGTATGCCAAACTTGGAAACTGAAGAAACCAATGTTAATGGTGACAGTTTTGGCTGATGGTTTCTAAAGAGAAAACCTCAGAAAGTAGAGTTCTGTGCAACCAAAATCTGTTAGCAAGTTCAGAAAATATATTTCAAAGTATTTTAGAATATCAATCCATCAAGGCCACAATGCAAATGCTCAAACATGGCAGACAAGTTGAATGACAGTTTGATAAACTATGATAATCATACATAATAAGAGCAATGTCTGTCATACTTATACAAGCAGTAGTAGCCCTCAGCCAAATCTTTTGTTACCAAGTAAAACCAGCCAGGAGGGGTGCTGAGCAGAGGAAGTTAGAGCCGTATCTGTCACACTCATGTTGACGTGGCTTTTTATTTTAGAATAAATCTATCTGAAACCCACCCCATCAGGCAGTTTCCAGCTAGTTTGCGAATATATATTGAATGGAAAATAAGGGTTCAGTTTAGTATTACAGTTACATTGAGTATGTGGGCCAAATTTGGTTGAACTGCACCGATGTTTAAGGGTAGAAATTAATGTTTATATTATAGGTATATGGCGTAAATTAGTGGAATGTGTAAATGTCATAATGAGGAAGAGGTAGAATGGAAACTAACCAGAAATGTTGTCAGCAAAATTGTTACATACTGAACTCGTTTAAGTGAAAGAGTCTGAAGTTTTTAATTGGCAAAATTGTTCTTCAAGTCAAAGAGTCTATTGTTAAGGACAGAGAAACACACAAGGAGTCACACTGTTTGTTAAATAGATAGATTGGAACCATCCACGTAACTGACTTCAGTTCAGAAGTGCTGGAGAATGAGCAAATTCTACACTCTGATCAGATATAGAAAAGCGTAAGTTATACATACAAACAAGCAGAATGATGCTATAGATCAGTGGTTCTAAACATTCCCCTTCATTTCATATCTTCTACGAACTGATGACTTTGAAATAGGTATTGCAAATATGTGGAAAAAAATCATAATATACTATGTTTATCCTGATATTATGCCAACACTTGTTACAAGATATCCTAAAATGATAAGAGAAACTCTTTTTTCCTGCCAGCTCATGGCCTCCTCTTGAATTACTCACTCCTACCAAAGGGGGCATAAAACCTTGGTTGAAGACTGTTGGTCAAGATTATATATAATCCATTGTAGTTAATACAGTGGATTCCTCTTCATAGGACCAACGTTTTTTTTGGACCAGCTGCACAATGGAACCAATCTTGTAAAAACCAATTCAAAGTTATGTAATCATCGCTAATTCGCTCCATTTATTATGATCAATGCACCATTCAATTTCACAAAGCAGCACTGTGGTTTAACTAAATGTGATACTTTACGAAAGTAACTGTAAAAGGGACTTGAGTTGTGGTGGTTTTTATGCAAGTTATTCTTCCTGAATTCAAGATACTTGCAGAGTTTTGTGTACATGAAACAAGAACTGAAAGTTCAATGAGGCATCCTCTATAAAGTTTTAATACCATTATTGGCAGATCACAAGAGTGAGTGGAAGATTTTTCTGAATAAGAAGCATCTCATCCATTGACACTTTTCTACCAAGTTTCAAGTAAATCTGATTTGAAAGAGCTTAGAAACAATATTGGGAAAGAACTACTGACTGACAGGCAGGGAGGTCCAATATTATCATCGGACCAGCTAGTTATTTGGTCAAAAATTGTTGGTCCTGGTGCTATACTATTGACCAGAATTCACTGTATTGATAAAATCTACAATAGTCATGGCGAATAAATACTGATTTTGAATCAGAGCCAAAACTATGTTTGGCATGTTTGCATACTGTCGGGTGAGTTGAAGTCATTAAAGGACCTTCCAATTGTAAATGAGCAACAATGAATGTCACTGCTTTAAATCTCTTCCGAATTCTTTAGGTGCGGCCATTTTCTTCATGTGCGCGCATGTCTGTGCAGACATAATACATCATGTCCGCATTTAGTATTCTCTCCTCAAAGCTGCCATTGTAAAATGTTCGGCTGTTAAAGAGACGATAGAAGCAGCAGGTGGGCAACATTTACGGACAAGGCATTTGTGTGTCTCCTTCTTTCAGACGATTCCCTCATTCCCTTAGGCCCTTACAAAATAAATGCATTGAGGCAGTTCTAACACACCAAGAGATTCTTGTTCACACAAAATGTGTTTCAAAATCAGAGGATTGTCCAGAATGAGATGTGAAAATCGCCCAGAGTTAGATCTTTTGCCAGCAAGATGTTAAGGGAAATTGCTCCCCTGGGGGTCTGTATCCACCATCAAGATTGACTGGCCATTTCAAGTTGAGATGGAACAGGAAGTGAGCTGACGGCAGCAATAACCTACTTCCTGTAAGTGGCAAGCACCCAAACGATTTAATGCTGCAAAAATCTCAATAACTGCATGAGATATTTCACATTAGATAGGAAAGATACTCATCAAAAAAGTTAGAATCTTTGAGACCACAAAATGGAGGCTTATTTTTTCAATTCTGGTTTACCTAATAATATATGGAAACAAGATGAATCTATCATGGAAGAAAGTATTCAGAAAGGGTATTGTTTGCAAACACCATTTACCAACTAAAAACTTAATGAAAATCAGTCTATATATACCTCCAATACATTAGAGGTAACAAATGAGTTTTAATTTTCTATGTTTCAGACTATTATCTTAATATATAAAAAAATATCTCTCAATTGTAATGAAAAAATTCCCTGGATCCACCCCAAAATTAAATCAATTTGTTCCTTTGCCCATGGCCCACCTTTCCATGAAATGTCATTGAGGACTTTTGGAGAAATTGTGAAGACTAGTTTCCTAACCTCTCCTAAGTCCAGCAGTCCTTTGATGACAAGTAGAATTGCCAACACCTTTTCTCAAATCATCTTTAGTAGATACATTTTTTAAAAGATCTACCATTGGCTTTTGGCAAAAAGCGACGTATTGATAGAAACATCTGAAACTTGATATCTACATCCCATACTTTACAGTGTATAAGATGCTCTTTCTTTTCTAAGTTCTGTCTCAGAATGCAAATGGTTTATCAGTCATTTACTAATGTTTCTGTGCTATGCAAATAAAGTAAACAGCTGACCACTGAGAGGGTTAATCTTGATTCGAATGAACAAGAGCATTAAAACAACCCAGTGGTGTGGAGAGCTATGGAGATGAGGGAAAATGAGGTGAGTTTATTTTCATTTTTTCAAGAAGATGACTATGAAAATCAAGGTGTATCTTATGTGTACATTTGTCTTATATGCCTTCATATGAGAAGATTTTTTTCAGCAACGTTTTGACTCTTCAATTGCAGGTTTTTTCAAAACTATAAACATTTTCTGACACCATTACTATCACCATCTGAAATGAATGTTAGCACCCCCTGGTGTAGACAGATGTACATGAGTGAATACATATATATATATATATATATATATATATATATATATATATATATCCAAATTTTATTGGTTGTGCTAAATTATCTGCAGGGGAAAATGAAATTACTTTATGTCTACATTCATATTTTTATAGCAGCAATAAAACATTTTTGTAAGAAGTTTTATTACAAGGTATTTTACATATTTGATGAACACCAGACACAAAGGCTATACAAGACAAAATGATTTGCTAGTATTTTATGGTATTTTAAAAACAAAAAGATTATTTAAATTCAATATAGAAATGATTATTAAATTTGGCTACTTTTTACCTTCATCTTAATTTTTTAGTTGTTTTTATTTAAGATGAAGGTAAGAACTAGTCAAATTTAATAAAAATATTGTGAGTCAATACTTCATCCAATAAGAACTGTACAGAAATTTTCATTTTTTTTCTCTAAATTTTTCTACTACTTGATATTCATTAAAAAAAACTATCATGTGACCAACGGCTTCTGTTGGTATGCAGTGTTGGAGGTGACCTTTCAAAAATTGGAAAAATAGGTGATCAATGAATAGGCTACTTCTCTCACCTTTTGTTGGGCAGTGATCGCTAAAAAAGTCTGAATTTTCAAAGAACAAAAAAAGCTTTTTTTGTAGACATAATAAGGTGTAACTTTGAATTTTCAGCCTTCTGTTTCAGTGGCGGGCTTATGGTTGGTATCACCCAGGGTGATAACTCATATTATCACCCCACCTACTACCAGAAATTGCTTTTTTTGTACTAATGCTATGAATTATTCATCATGGTTCTCCCATATTATTAGATGTGATGGCTTAAGCCAGAAAATCCATTGAGAACTTCTGGAGATATTGTGTGGACATTCATGAGCATTATACCTAAATGTGTGAAAAAAAAAAAAAAATATTCTTGGATCCACCCCAGAGTTTAACCAATGTTTCTTTATTGCATTGCCCACCCTTCCACTGCATTTCATTGAAATTCATTGAGAACTTTTTGAGATATTGTGAAGATAAACATGATTTAAGAAAAAAGAATTATCAAGGTACAAAATATTTTTAGGCATTCATTTAGTTGTCACACCCTCTGATCGTGTAACCCATGGTGGACCCCTCCCCACAAACCACCAGACAAATGCATATATATCAGCCAGCTAGAGTAACTCACAAAATTGAAGAAACTTATATTGACAGTTTTGGTAACAGATTTGGTTGATGGTCTCTAATATTGAGTTACAATACTTCATTCAATAAGAACAGTAGAGAAAAAATTGTTTTGTTTTTCATTATATCTTTCCGCTACTCATCATTTTTAGAAAAATTCTAAGGAAAAGAATGTTTTAAAAAATCCAGATAATCATCAAGTCTGTTGATACTTTTACTGATTAGAACTTGTGAACCAAAACTGTCAACATAGGTTCCTGTAGTTTTTAAGTTGGTCTGGCTGGCTATGTATGAATGGCACGTTCAGGCTGTACCTAGAAGACAGAAAATCTAAGCATTTACTTCTTATTATGTCTAGAATAAAACTTTTGTCGTTTGTTTTTTAGAATTTTCCTCATAATAAGGTTTTTGTAGGGGGTTAAATTTGCTCTGTAAGTTTAATCTAAATTGGTCCCATACCTTGTGTGCAGCTGCATTCAGGCTTTTAAAAAAAAGAAAATCCAAACTATTTCAGCAGTCACTGCCCAATAAAGGGCAAGAGAAGTAACTCATTCATTAATCCCCCCTTTTTCAAATTATCTAATTGATCACCCCAAACATGGCATGCTATCAAAAATGTCGGTCATGTGACTATTTATTGACTAACCTGACCTGTCAAAAATATTGTTTTAGCAAGTTTTGGTACTCAATCTATATGTTATGCATTGGAAATAAAGAATAAACAGATTGTCAGTAGTCGGGAATTATTACAAGCATTACTGATGGACTGTAGAGGGCTTCTGCTTGGCACAAAGCCAATATTCAGAGGGTATCTATCATCATCCTCTACTTATACTCTCAGTGAAGGTGGCACAGGGTCAGGTACAATTGTTAATAAGACCAGCTTTCAAGGCTTCGTTTTGCACACAGCACCCTGGTATTCCCATATGGTCACCCGTCTAGGCACTGATCAGGTTTAATGTTGCTTCAATCTTAGTCCTTCTGATGGGTGCTCAGCAGAAAGGCATTAAGTATAATTTTAAAAGTCTTTGGTATGACTTAGTAGTGGATTGAACCATGGCCTCCCAAACCAACTGCGAGCACTCTACCATTGGGCCATGAAATTCTTTATTTGAAACCAGATCTTTACTGAAATATAATTGCAGATTTTTGGCACCCAATTTGGCCAGCAAAATTATAAGCGATGTCCACTCAAGCAAGCGTTGATGGTAAAGATAATTTGTCAATAGAAAAGATCTTTTCTCAATGACTTATGAACAAGTTGTGGGATCCTCAATGACTCTGTACTTATCAACAACTGCCACATAGACAGTCATTAAGAGACCCAAAAGAGGTAAAAATGTTATAGCTTATCTTATAGGTAAATTGATGGACACATTAACAAGTCATGGCTGAAAGTCTTGTCCTCCATAAATTGAAGATTTTGCAGACTACTTGCTGTTTTCAAATAAAGTGTTATTTATTTATTCTGTTTACTTGAGTCACTTTAATCTGGCTCAAGGTCGAAATAAGAAGGTGCCCAATGAGGGTTGACCACTTTACACAAGTGAATGAGTCCTTAACCCATTTATTCCCACAGTCAAATTTTTTAACCGATTTTAGTATAATTAGAAATATGGGATAAATGAATGTATATACCTGGTAATACAAATTTGTCTGCTCAAATAGTGTAATGGTTATGAGTGAAGAGTGTGGAAAACCCACCATTAGGATAAATTTCCCTGAGCAATCAGCTGATTATTAAGTACACTCTAAGTTGTGTGATTAGGATAGGAGTATCCCTTTGGTGGACTTGCCTCCTGCCAATGGGGTGGTCATTTTAGGTATAAAGTCCTGGTTTCGATCAGACTTGAGACTTGCAAAGATCATTAAGCTGACGCATGCAACAGAAACCGGGACTTGGTCACCAGCCTTCATACTCCATTTGGGGTTGTCTCTTATGAGACATGATACTCTACCACTCCTCAATACAAATTTATTTGTAAAAATATATGAAAGCATGTTTATCATTCTGAAAATGCTCATATGTAATTTGATCTGCTTTCTTTCATAAGTAAATGGCGATTTTTTAGGATGAACTAAATATAGGCCTATAGGCATATAAGGCCTGTCATGTTTGCTAACCATCATACTATGTTGTCCATTGATCATAGGTAGATCAAAGGCCACTGGATCATATGCATAAAGATGTGAGATTATTGACTCAAATATATTTATTTTTCTTTACCTATCCTGTTACCTAGTGCATGGTAGTTAAGTTATCACAGATGATTCCATCATGGCTGTATCAATGGTAAGATAGCCTGATGAAGCACATCTCTCTTCAGGCTAGTTTGGAGTCAGAGTTGTCTGTCTCCTAGACAGGTTGTCAACCATGGCAACTTAAAAGTCTGCCTTGTTATTTACCGATAGCTTTGAGAGAGCTTGGGAGAAGAGATGTCTTCATGTCTTTCCCATGGGTATTAGTGCAATGAACACAAACCGACCCAGTGATTGAATTTGGTTCACTTATTTCATTCTCTGTATGGTTATCTGCTTGGCAAATCTGAACCTCTAATTGACATGGTTTATAAAAAGAAAAGGAAAAAAGAGAAGTTGAACAAGATTATATCTAACTACAAATGAAGAAGTGCGTGTGTGTGTATCACTGCAATTACTTGACAACTAGCCATTGCATATTCACTACATTAGTCAGCACACAGGGCAGTGCAGTGTTGAGTTTGAATCAGCAGTTTCCAAGAAATCTAATGAAAATAAATAAAAAATGAAGTGTAAATCAGCTCCCTTGAGGTCCACTCTTAGAAATCATCTAAATTTGGATATAAAATATCTAAATTGGAGATACTCAAAAGGAGTAATTGAAACCTTTCAAAGCCATAGTTTGCTATGATGCTACAAAATCATTCTATATGATAAATATGGCAGGCTGCTTCACATACCATGAGGTCCAGCTCCTTCCAAACATGCACCTTTGAGCACTTGATCAAAGAAGGCAGAATGCAAATTAGCACAACAATAATTTTTCATTGCCCTTTCTGGAAAGCACTCAGAGAGCGCATACCCTTACCAACACCATTGTGACAAAATATTGAATGAAAATCAGTTCATTAAAAGTTATGATACAGGGAAAGTAACTATAAAAAAAGTCCTGGATCCACCACAAGATTGAATCCATTCTTCCTTAACCAATGGTTCACACTTCCGCAAAATGTCATTGAAGTTAATTGAGAACTTTTGGAGATATTGTGTGGACAGATATGAATGAATACATAAATGTATGGAATAAATGAAAAAATATCTCTCGGTAGAGGAAAAATTCCTGTATACCCCACAAATCTTTCACTTATTCTCCATTAGCCCTTCTAGAAAAATTTCATTGAAAATAATTGAGAACTTTTAGAGATATTGTGTGGATAGAGTGATGATGCAGGAGAGGTAATTCTGAAAATTCCTTGATCAACCCCCAAATTTAATCACTTTCATAGTCACAGCCCACCCTTACATAAAATTTAATTTGAAATTTACTGGGAACTTTTGGTGATATTGTGTCAACAGACAGAAAACTATTGGAGATATTTGGTGTTGTGGGTATATAGCTACAATACAAGGGATATAACTGTAAATGGATCAGCTCCCAAATAGCCTAACCTTCCTCAAAATTTAATTGAGATTCATTGAAAACATTTGGAGTTATTGTGTTGATAGACACAGAGAACTTTGGATGCTATTGAGTGATATGCAAATACAGCCATGATGTAGTGGAAGTGGCGGGGCATATATACGCCCCCCCGCCAATTTTTTCACTTCTGTTGTCCATTACCCACCCTTCCACAATATTCCATTGAAATTCATTGAGAACTTTGGGAGATATTGTGTGTGTTATATGATTATATGTATTAGCATATGCAGATGCACAATGGTCAAAAAACAGAAGAAGGATAAAAGAGCTTTTATTATGAAGACAGCAGTTTTTATTTCTTCAACAACTTGTTATTCTTGTTGGCTAGCAAACAAAAATAGAAACATCTCATTGAAAACATAGCAGTTGAAGAAAGAATATCTATTAGTTCTGTTGCTGTGTCTTCTTTCACTTTCACTTTAGTCATGGTTATTTGATTAAGATTCTCCACCCATGCCATGGTGAGCTGTGATGTGATTATATAATATATATAATGTAGGGGAGGTAACTAGGCATTATTCTCCCATAAATTTCATCACTTCTTGCCTAGTCTATTGTGCATCTTTCCCCAAAATTTCATTGACATTCATAGTTAACTTTTTGAGATATCCTACGAGAAGTCAGACCGATTGATTGAAGGACACAGCTGGATATATATACCTCTCCAACTTCTTTGGCAAAGATAGATTGAAAAAAATTCAAATTTCATGCTTGTTTCCAAAGTGAGAGAATTTCCTAACAAGCTTTTAAATAATTCTTGATTGAACAGGAGTAATTAGATTAATGTACAAGCATGCGACAGCATGGCAATAATTAATACATGTACAATTTAATATCGACAAGTCTGGTTAGTTACTCAATAGAAACAGTCACACAATCAATATCTTTTTGCAGCTGGCCACGTTGTGGGTATTCATTTGAAAAATTGGAAAAAGGGGTGATCAATGAATAAGTAACTTCCTCACCTTTTGTAAGGCCTTGATTAATGAAAAAAATCTGAAGATACAAAAAACAGGCATTGACACAAAGTAAGGGATCAGTTTAGCATTAACTTGAATTGTAAATTGACCCCCCCCCAATAATAAACCTATTTGAGGAGAGAATAAAGAGAGGTCTTCTGTAGACATAAAAAGGAGTAAATGTTTAAATTTCCAGTCCTCTAGCTACATTGGAGTGAACTGTACATGTCATACATGTATGCTTAAATACAGCTTGCCAGCTGGAACAACTTAAAAACTGGAGAAACCCATGTTGACAGTTTTGGTTGACAATATCTAACTAGAAAGCACTCAAACACGTCCCCAAATCCCGTGATGACACCTCATTTCAGATCTTTCCAATCGCTAATCAAATTCCTATCAACATTCGTTCATGACTTTTTACATTCACTTTGTCCTTGACATTTTAATAAAACCAACATACATTCCAATCTAAATGTTTTGAATTAAATAATTGTAGCTGTCGAAGATGGCAAACTATTCTATTCTTTTTTATGTGTGCACGTCTTTGCTTGTGTGTTCAGGCACTCCTGGCCATACCATTTTGTCTACAGACTTGAAAATTGGCATCAACAATCCCCTAGACCCAATCTGAAATTGTTTTATTTTTACCCTGTTTTGCCTTTTAGGGGCTTTATTCTGACTGGCTTATTTATAACATAATTAGATAACTGGATATTTCTAGATGTTTTTAAAAAAATTCTACTTCAGATGTTTCCAGTGAAAAACGCAGTGATGTCATAAAAAGAATTCATTCTGACCATATTTATAATTCGATAGAAATTATTTTACATGACTTCATCAATTTTCATTTCAGAACTAAAATAAAAATTCAAAGTTTGTAAAATTCAACTTGTTTTCTCCTTAGCATATTCTATGAACAGATATATTTTAGGCCATTGTTGACGTCCAAATTTTATAAATTAGTTAGAAATTGTTGATGATGATACGTGCTGTCTTTGTCAGCTTTATACATGAAAGATTCGTCGAGAGTTAATGAGTTTACAAGATTCCCATAGCTGTGTTGAAGTGTGGGGCTCAAATTGTTTCATTTACTATAGTACCATTCCTGTGCTTTTTCACCAGAGGTTACATGGTTTTTGAATGTATGCTTTTCTATGAACATAGATTTCTTGGCAAAGCTTATCCAATACTGTTATATTTTTCCAGTTATTATTTTTCTGGTGTTTCTCCGTTGCTGGGTTGCTCTTCTATATCTTCAACAAATGAATTCAGTTCAAAGAAATTTCTATATTCTACATGTTGCAAATATTCTATAGTATCCAAATGTTTTACCTCTATTTTCATTTCAATTGTATTTTAACTAGTTAGATATAATTCCTTACTTGACATTCAATGAAAGTATTATTTTAGCTAAATAAAATTAAACAATACATCTGTTTATGAAAACTCTTGCCAACAAAGGTCTTTGTGAGAATTTATTTGGGGTTTGTTTCATAATATCCCATGACTTAGACGATAACATGTATTCTTTATGAGTGAAGTTTTCTGTGTATTTTCTAATGGAATTGCGTTCTCCAAAAATTGTTTTATACCTCAACCTATATCTTCACCATCAGCTTTTTAACATCTGAAAAGACACCTGGATCAGATATCATCACCGTAGACCTACTAAAAAAGCTGTTAAAGCCATCATTGAGGAATTAGCACAAATATCTAACAAAACAGAATAAAGTCCTAGAAGATTGGAACACCGCAATCATCATGCTACTGTATGAACAAAGGGATGCAAAAGATCAAAGTTATTATTGACCTATCAGTCAACTCAACTGTTGCAAGACATGTGTTTGCTGACCGATTTATTGGGAATCGATTAAGGAGTCAGGTGGCCAATCGCAGTCTCCCTTACAAAGGGTTTTGTATTTGCCTAGCCAATCAGCGTAGGCTTTAAGTAGTTCTCTCTTTTCATTGGTTGACTCTTCAAACAAAAAAACTCTATGCATCAGCATCAGCAGGTGGGAATAGGAATTGTAATCAGTTGAGGAAAAGACACTGGAGCAGTCACATCTCTCCTGAGCTCCTGGTTGGTCAGATAGTGGGGGAATGATGAAGATGGATAAGACTAAGGCTGTTGGGTGGTGACATGTATCTCTCCCATCTATCGCCTGTTGAAGAACTAGATGAAGTAGCTAGTTATTGGTGTCCACGTGAGATGGAAGACTGAACGACCAACTATAAACTGTAGTATAGTTTTAGATACACAATGCTAATGCCTGAAGTTTGTTGTGGAAATTTTCCTTTCAACGTGTTTCTAGTTCTATCTAAATTTGAACTCCACAGTTTCCCCACTTCAAATGTGAGGTTAATGAAAATGATGTTTCTGAAGTTTTTAGAAACTCTCAACCAAATTTTCAATGTACGCTTCTTCAGTTTTTTAACTAGTTTGGCTATGTATATATTACAAGTACAGAGTACACCAATGTAGTATGAGGGCTGAAAATTTAAACATTGACTCATTACTATGTCTAGAAAAACAATATTGATTTTTTGCTTTTTGAAAATCCCCATCCCCAATAGGTTTTTAGTGGAGGGGGTCAATTTTCAGTTTAAAAAAAATGTGACTTTACTTTTTTCAATATACAATGGCTTTTCCTGAAACTGGCATATGTGCTACAATGTAAATAGTTTCTCAAATTTTTGTGTCACGTGCAAATGCATTTTTACCCGCATAGTTACACAACAAGGTATGTACAAGCTTTTCCTCCAATACACAACAATACCTCAGCCAATGAATGAAAATCAGCTCAATGCAGGGGAGGTGGCTGTAAAAAATTCTCAGAATCTGCCCCCAAATTCAATCAATTATTCATTATCCCGCTACCTACCCTCCCAGAAAATTTAATTGAAATTCATGGAAAACTTTTGGAGATATTGTGTGGTGTTGATATTCAGCTATGACATAGGGGAGTCGCCTGTGCATAGACCCACCACAAAATATGATAATTTATCCTGTAGCTCATGGCCCACCATCCCACAAAATTTGTTGGCAGAGGTATATGATTTGGTACAATACAGTAAATCCTCGATTTAATGAACCCCGGTTCAATGTAATTTGGATTTAAGTTTTTTTTTTCATGAATATTCTATTTCATTTCAGTGTATTAGCTATCAATAAAATATTGTAAATTATCTTTCATTTTCATTTTATGATAACCATTTTTTTTTTTTTTTTTACTAATACCTAGAATAAATCTTATCTATGAAAACACTGGTTTCCATAATAGATATTATATAAGATTTAAAGTTACAACCAAAAAAAAAGGTCAAGAATGACTGTAGTACTCAGTCTAAAAGGTGGGTAAATATTATGTATATTTTTTCAGCATTAGCAGACACTCCTTTCCCCTGTTATTCCATTAAATTGAAGGTCTTCTATATTTAAAAGTCACCAGTTTATGACACTTCTATTTTAATCAAAGTCATCTCTCTTTCAACATTAGGTAAATAAGTTAAACTAATTTCTTAAATAAGTGAGTGCATTAAATGTGGTTTCCACAACAGAAGAGCTTGGGAGTGGTTTCTGGCAGCGCATGACATTAAGAGATAATAGACTAACTTAATTGCAATACATTTACTGATATTTAAAAAACAAAACCACTTGCAAAAATCAATAGAGAAAGCATTTACTTATCGAATATAATGAATTTGCGCAACAATATCTCAAAATACCAAATGATCAATAAAAAGTTTCTTGGTTAAGAAGAATTGCTGATGAAAAACACCATCAAATGATATATTTTGAAGAATGCTAAAACAAGTCTGTAGAGTCACTCAATAGAAACTGTCACATGACAGCATGTTGTGTGATCAATTAAAAAATTGGAAAAATTGGTGATCAATGAATAAATTACTTCTCTTGCCTTTTGCTAGGCTAGTGATCTCCAAAAGATTCTGGAATTTCAAAAAAAAACAAAAAAACAAAAAACCCAGTATGAATGCCACTGAATAAAAAACTATGGGGTCAATTTAGTTCAAAATTACACTGCAGATTGAAATCCTATTTGGGAAGGGGAATTTTCAAAAAACCCAAAAATTAAACATTTTTCTAGACATAGAATGAATGTTTGAATTTTCAGCCCTTTAGCTACATTGGTGCACCCTATACTTGTGATGTATAAATAGCCAGACTAGTTGAAAAACTGGACAGACCTACATTGAAAATTTTGGTTGAGTGTTTCTAAAAACTTGTGCGACAGCATTCTCATTAGCTTTGTCTTATTAAAAATGCAACACAATAAAATCTACCACCTACTTATACAATGAGTGATTTTCTCAATTCTCTGTCGAACAATTAACTATTCTACTTTAAGGTAACAAGTTTGCTGATACAAATATCTCCTACCCACTATTCTGAAGGTCCACCCAGATAGTTCAAAACGCCTGCCTCACACACAATGTCCTGGGTTTGATTCAGGGTATGTACAAAGAGTGTGAAAAACTCTTCATTAAGACAAAGTTCCTCGCGCACTCAGTAGTTAATTGAGTATACACTAAGTTCTTTGATCAGGGTTGAGGTATCCCTTCGGTGGACTTGCATCCTACCAAGAAGGGGTTGACATAAAAACTTGTACGTCTCACAAAGACTAGACTTGCAAGGATCACTAAGGAGAAACATGCAACTAAAACTGAGATATCTTCACTGGCTGTCACTCTCCATTAAGAGTTGTCTTTAAAGAGGCGGATGCTGTACCCACAGTTCTAAATAATGGATTCTTTCCCTGAAACAAATTTTTCAGTTTCTTCTCTTAAATAAAAGAATTATCTAATAGAATTCAGACACAAATACTTCCCCCTTTTTGAAAGTATGCTTTATGGCACTTTTGCTCTCAAAAAAAAGACAAAAAAAATAGAGCTTAGCTTTTGTTTTGCAGCCAGCCTTTATAGAGGCAGTGCACACCCTCTTCCTTTTTTTTCTACATTCCAGTCACTTATACTTCCCATAAACACGACCCCCGATGACTCACCAAAAATAGTGATGGAATGTCAGGCTGTCTGAGGTTGCTCAGAAATGTCTTCCAATATAAATTAATGGTAATTGCTTCTTTGCTTTACAAAAGCCTTTTATAGAAACACTCTATGTTTGGATATCACAGAAAACTGTATATCTGTGATTTTTCTCTTGCAGAGATTGACTAGTCTTATTATATAAAAGCCACAGTCACTTTTTTGTTTGGTAGTTTCCTGATTTTTGTCAGGCTAAAGCAAAATTATATAGAATTAAAGAAACCCTGCAGTAGTTCGAATGTCCAACCTGGAAGTAGGCAAGGCAAGTAGCACATCTTTTATATCAACTTTATGCCACTTGGATTATAAATGAAATTAAGTTACAAGTAAGCTATTGGCCAAGCAAGCAGCAGGCTAAATGGCTGCTGCTGATAATAGCTTTACTGGCTTGTCTACCATTGCTTTTGTTAATATCCAGTACATATCACTGCACAGAGCTAAATGGATGGAAATACGGGTCAGAAGTGTCTATTGCATCAATACAAAATTTAACCATACATAAATAATCTTGTCATTTTTTTATGGCTTCTATGCTGGAGGAGTAAATAAGTAAAGCGTCCGTCTGCTTAGTAATCCTTGTGTAGGGAAATTTGCCCTAATGAAGAGTTTCCCACACTTTTCGTACATATTGGGAATCAAACCTGGGACCTTGTGTATGTGAGGCATACTTACAAACCATTACACTATCCAAGCGGACTGGAGTAAATAAGCAAGAAAAGAATTAAAAAATAGAACCTTGAGCACACTGCAAGATTATTACACACACATACAAACATTTAACGAATGCACACATACACACTAATACGCACTTAATGTGTTTATATTTGTCTCAGCCAATCAGCTTTCAGAGTTGGTATAATTTTTTTCTGCTGGAAGCCATTTTGATATTTAAAGCTATGGTTTACTTGTTATTTTCAATAGTTATCCGATGTTTGACTTTGTAAAAAAAGCCACATTTATCGTAAGAAGTTTAACCTGGATGATTATTCAAAATAAACTCTCACAATTTCACAAAGACTGCAAATGCATTTATTTCCCTGCTATAATCCAAACAATTTGATGTAATTTGAAGAAATTGTTTCGTATAAAAGATAAGAACAGGTCTGATTAGTCAATCGATATAAACTGTCATGAGACCAACATCTTTCGGTAGCAGGCAGTGGTTGGACTGATCAATCAAAATTTAGGAAAAAAAGGGATGTTTAATGAATGGGTTAAATCTCTCTCCTTTTATTGGGTAGTAATTACAATAAAAGTCCAAATTTTCAAAAAACAAGCATGAACTTGCCTGAGACAAAGTGAGGAACTAATCTAGCATAAACTTACTTTGCAAATTGAACCCCCCCTCATAAAAACCTATACAAGGGGGAATTTAAAAATAAGACCAAAAATAATGAGTGAATGTTCAAATTTTCAATCCTCTAGATCCATTGGCTCAACCATACAGGCACAATACATACATACATAGCCTGCCATCCAGACCAACTCAAAAACTGAAGAAACCTGTGTTGATAATTTTGGTTGACGGTTTCTAATGATCTAAAAAAATCTATCCATATAAAGGTATTAGTGTATATAATCATTATCCAAATGTCTACTTCCTAAAGATAATTTACGTCGACTTAAATGCAAGATTATTTTATTGTGTCAGAGTAGCAAAACTAATTGCCTATTATTAGACTAGAACGATCGTAAAAAGAGAGAAAAAAAAGATTTCTTAGCGATTTTATCTTGATTGTGCACCGGATAAATATGGCTTTGTCTATACAAAATGCATATCTCCAAATAGTTTTAACAGAATATTTACTCTGGAAGAATAAAAGGTACAAACAAGTCTAGGTACATTATGGTGTCTATTGTGTGACCAACCAATGTTTTTGGATCAATAGAATATTGAGAAAAGGGTGATCAATGAATTACCTTTTCTTGGATCACTAAGTCTGAATTTTCAAAAAACAAGCATGAGCGCCACCTTGACACAAACTAAGGAACCAATTTAGCTTAAGCTTGAATTGCAAATTGAACCCCTTTCTAAAACCCTATTTGGGTAAAAAAACAAAAAGATATTTTTTCTCGATAAAAGGAGTGAATCTTTAATTTTTCAATCCTGCAGCTCAAGTGGTGTGGCCAGTATGCATGACAGATATTAGTTTTGTTTGACAGTTTCTAATATACTTTTATGAGTTTTTGTGCAACATACAAAGGAGAAAATGAGAATCATAAGGCAAGAGAGCAATATTGGATGATAAAGAAAAATTTAAAAACTTATTGTATTATATATAAGCCTATGTCACGTTTTTGTTTGTTGGTTTCTGCATTGCTCCAGCAAACAGAAAGAGAGGAAGGGGAGTGGAGCAAATTTGTGTCTGTGTGTTTACATGCTAAGGCAAGCTGTTATGTTTTTGTGTCTAAATCAATTCTATTACCTCTACTGATGATGATGATATCTTTGTGGTAGGACTGAAAATAAATACAGGCATCTCTGATCTTTCATGATAAAACATGTTTTTCTCGCACAGAAAAAAAAATTTGTTTTTTTAGAAAATGAATTGATGGGGCAATTTTTGAAGTTATCAACAGAAAATTTTAAGAAAAATGAATAAATAAAATGTACTCAATAAAAAAATGTCTTTCAAGAACTTTTTTGAAATTGCTTCCCCTGAATTATATTCCAGGGATTTCGACCTTTTGGGATCGTGTTTTTCAGAACTTCAAATTTTAAGGGATCGTGATCTCTGTATTTCAACTTTGGGGATTTTGTTCCTCAAGATTATAACTAATTTTACTTGAACTTTGAGTAAACCTATTTTTTTTTTAGAGTTTTCCTTAGGCATACTACACTTAATTGATAGCACAAACGGTGAAGAGCTAAGAGAAATTCAAGGACACTTCTAAGATTTTTGTGATCATATTTACAAAAAGCACCCAAGAATTATTTGAATTGAAAAGGATGTATCCTCACTTTACACCAAATGATGTAACTTTGTTTGTCAACTGTCTTACAAACATAAACAAATACTTTGAATAAACAGGTTCAATAAAAAAAGTCTGTTTCTAGTTTTGAAAACAATTGTTGGCAATATAAAATGTGTAATATCTTTGCATTTTATTCTATTCTATCAAACTTTATTAAACCAAATTGTATTTATGTTTGTAAGACTGTTGATGTAGGAGGTCATGTCATCTGGTGTAGAGTGAAGATGCCTGCTTTTCAATTTAATCAATCCCGGAGTGCCTTTTGTAAATACGATCCAACTTTTGTAACATTGTGCCAAAAACTTTTGCATCTGCTAACTCAGGTATAAACTGTGACCAGATTGACATTAACCTGGCTCTCATGCTGATATGACCTCTGATTCATTTTATGGATTAGATAACCCCAGTGGAATACTGATCCAGTATTCCTTCATACAACAAAGGATTCAGATATACTTACCCAATACACATTCCTCTGACACCTTGCTCCCATCCTGCAATTAAAAGGAAATAAAAGATGAATATATGTACTAGCAGGGTTACCTGCTTAACAATCCAAGTTTTTGTGAGAAAAGAGAAACATTTTTTCGAAAAGAATGAACATTTTAGAATAGTTGTCCAAGATAATATCTGAATAGGTTCTTGGCTTCTAAAAGAAAGGTGGCTTTTAAATATCAGCTAACCACTTCATCATACCTTCAAAATATTGGCAATCCTAGCAATAATACATTAGTGTCAAGTCATTTTAAAAATTAGCCATTCAAAATGGCTGGATTTTGAAAAACGGCCAAAATTAGGTAGATTTGAGATTTAAAATTCCAAACAAATAGGAGACTGATTACTTCCTATTTACATAAGTTCATATGGAAAATAACTGTCTGAAATGATAAAGAAAATTTATTCCATCATTTTATGAGATTGATTTCAACAGCATTTTCATTTTAGTGTTACAAATATGAAAAAATATTTGCTCTTTTATTGTTGTTAATTGACACTCTAACCCTAAATTATATCCTTTGTAATTAGATCTAATGAAATACAGTTTTATTTCAAAACTGTTTCGAATGTTCAAATTTTCTGATCCATTTATTCCATTATAAGAAAAATAAGCAAAAAAAAAAAATGTTGTCAATTTTGGCAATTCAAATTGGCCAATTCAATAGCTAATTCAAAAATGTCTGAGCCCTGATGCGTTATGCAAGGATTACCTACGTATCATAAAAATAGCAGAGGTCAGATAAAAGAACAGAAATATTTCAAGTTTTTAGTCACAATATTACACCTAGAATGCAGAAATTTTGTATAGGGGTGCATCTTTATGCATTGAAAGTTATAGGCAATGTGATGTTGATGCTTGAGGTCAATTTTTGAAACTGTAACAAGGCACAACAACAATCTCTCAAGATTGCTGGCCTTTACCTGAATTTTCCATGTTCTTCCCATGGACAGCCCTATATTCGTTGTTGTAGGGTTAGATCCTGACACTCAACAGAAGAAACACTTATGCAGTGTATCCAGAAGCCCTGTCTAAATGATGACATTATTTGTTCATTTTTATACATCAGAATATTTCTTCTGTTACAGCTACTTTTTCATGAGTACATAGTGTAATAATTATTTTTTTCATTGGTTGTGTTTTGTAAGAAGAAATATATAAATGAACATATTTTTCTTCTTTGGTTTTATTTTTACTTATTTTCCCCCCTCGGCAATGCTGGGTATCCCTGCTAGTAGATATAGATGAATGTCAGAGCACATGGATAACCAAAACTCAGCAACAGTGTTTAGATCAGTCTGTTGTAAGTGATTAAAAATGCTTTTCTCTGAATTCCTCAGATTCATCACCTTTTTTTAAAAAAAACTTCCCCTTAAGTTCTGTAGGATGTGATCTGAAATCATTAATTTCACTCCCTTTTTTAGCTATGCCCCTGGATCCACTTCAAAATTCAGTCAAATCGTTCTTGGCCCATCCTTCCATGAAGTGTCATTGAAATTCATTGAGAACCTTTGGAGATACTGTATGGATAGACATACGAATATATATTTATTCCAACTTCCTTAGCAACGGCAAAAAATTCAACAAATCTTTATCTGCTGTCATAAACGAGACACACTACTAAAATTAGAGCTCAATATCATTGATTACAGCTGTGTTATTAAAGCAGGATTAAACAAAAATCTTTTCCCATACTTTATGATACAAATATACAATCTTTCTCAATGGGAGTGGGTAGAGTGTTTGGGAAAGAGTTTTTCCATCTACTTCCATTCTTATAATACTAGGTAATCTCCATGAAAAAAATTCACAGGTATACAGGTTTCATTCGCAATCTAAAAATAGAGCATTCCTATAAAAGCCTTTCTTAAGCTAAAATAGAGTAAAGCAGGAAAGCAATTTCCATTAATTTATATGGTAAAAAATTTGAGCATCTCCAGACTCAAAAAATTGGCTCAGGAGACCGGGATGAAGGAGTGCACTGCCACAAAACAAAGAAAAAAAAGCTGAATACTATTTTCACTATTTGCTGTTTTTCAAAAGAGCCAAAAAAAAAAAAAAACTTGGCGTAAGATGATCTTTTGAGAAGCTGAAATTACTTATATTTGAATTCTATTAGATTTAAAAAGTTTTTGTAGGGAAGAAACAAAAAATTTCTCTCAGTGGAAGAGTCCATGGTTTCAAGTGGTGAGTAGCAAATATTTTTATCAGCAAACTTGTTATCTTAAAGTTTTATCTTGAAATTCATATAGAACTTTTAGAGATATCATGTTGACAGAAAGACAAATGTGAGTGAATTCATATACTGCACCCAGCTACCTTCGCAAAGGTAAAATCTAACAAGACTTTATTATGCTGTCATAAGAGAGACACACTAAAATTGAATGAAAATCACCTGAAAGATTTTTTTTCCCTTTTAAATTTCTGTATTCATTCAATATCTCCAAAATAATTGAATTTCAACATTTTCTGGAAAGGTGGGTCAAGGGCTTTGGAAGAATGAATTAAATGGGATGTTTTATACTCGTGGTTAAGGACCTAGAACCAAGACAATTGCAATGTTCATTACACAAGTGGATTGATCATGCGTACCTACCATAGCATACCTCAGAATGAACAAATAAAAAGAATCAACGAGCCATTACAGGATTAAAGACAGACAAAATTTGCTTGATTAATGAAAGATGAATCTCGGAATGTTTGTGCCTGTTGTAAAAGGTTCTTTGAAGATAATTTAGAGCTGATCTTGATTTTTTCAAGTTGAGAACCATTTGCTGAAGGGAAGTCAAAACGATAGGTTAATTAACTTAGAAAAAAATCATATTTTACGTCGAGAATGCAGTCTACGTTATGATGGATAATGAAGTCAGTCTGAGACTGAAAAGAAAACAAAATTACTATGAAAATGAGATAAAAACTCAGAAAATCTGTAGGAAGAGACTGTGTATATAATTTTCTCTCTGTATTTTTTATTTTCATCATGGTTAATAAATACTATATCTATGTAGTGGCTATAATGAGAGCAGAGATGGAGGCCAAATATTGCACAATGATAAATTGCTACCTGGATTGAGAAAAGAAGTCCAAAACAGTAGAGGTCAAAGAGAAAAGGTCGAAAGAATAACAATTAGAAAGAACTCAGAGAGCAATCCACAGATATACTGGTCATATATATATTTGTATATGTATATATTTCATAACAACTCACTTGATAATCACGAAAAATAGTGAAACTAATTTGTTGTGAGGATTCCTTATATATATATATATCATATATATATATTGGAATGAGGATTCGCTGCACAAATATGTTAATATTTCTGACCTGTTTGGGCTTCTCCAGGCAGATGATTTGGTTTATTTCAGATTTTCCGTTCAGGACATTGAGGGGGGGGGGTTGTGTACTATCCTGGATGGTAGGGTCTTTCTTTTCTCTGATTTGTTTTAGTTTAATGCTTGGCTATTGCTCGCTTTGTTTTTTGTTTTACTTAATGGGCCCGTATGTCTGCTGGTGGTTATGTATCACAAACCAGGGGATATGGTATGAGTGTTTACATTATCAGTAAATGATTGTTTCAATGACCTGATAGAAACAACCACTTACTGATAATGTAAACACTCATACCATATCCCCTGGTTTGTGGTACATAACCACTAACAGAATGAAATAGTAGACATCCCCGCCCCCAAATTTCCTAAACAGGAATCTAAAATAAACCAAATCATCTGCCTGAGGAAGTCCAAACAGGGCAGAAAAATAAACATGTCTGAGTAGCATGTGCTTACTCTATTATACTTTGAACTCGACTCTAAACCAACATAATATCTAAAGTTCAAGGTATTGAGCACTCTATGAAATAAACCCATCATACATCGGATATTGCATTATATCATATCATATTGTACTGTATCCCTGATTTGCTATATATATATATTTATATGAGAGAGAGAGATGGAGTGGTTTTGTGAGTGCCTTTGGTAGAAGGTATAAACTACATTAAAAAGGAGGAAGGGTTCAAAAATATTGTTTACAAAACATGTTCAGTTTAGGGAAAGAAAACAAAATCTTCATCTTTCTGGTTGACTGTTATGAATGCTTACAAGAAATCTTAGAAGCCCCTACCTGAAAAAAATTGAAATAAATTGATAGTTCTTTATTATGTCCGTCAATTCCAAGACACCGAATTTTAAAAAATTTTTACAATAAAATTATTGAAAACATTATATAATTTCAGTAATTAGGTGCCTTACAACCTGTATAACAATTTCCTCTCCTCTTGAGCCTTGGGAAGGCAACCAGTCAAGGAGAACGACAACCCTGATTCCAAACTTGAGGCAGTATGATGTCTTTCCAGCAGCTCCTGTAGTCAAGCTGATGCCGGATGTATCGCCGTCTATTTTTCATTGGACTACACCAGCAAGGTCAGGAGGAGGGAATCTGATGACTGGGCATCATCAAGATCTCCAGGTTTGTTCCCTGGAGGAGACGCTACCTGCTACCAATTTCAATGGAGTCTATTCATATAAAGGAGATGTGGGATGGCCAACTGAGTAATGGCACAGAGAATTGACTCCACACTACTGCCCTTAGGAAATGCATGGATCCATTTCTATTCCTAGATATGAGTAAAATAGCATAGGATGGAATGAGTCTAATTCATATATAACAAATGGGCCAGGAGGCAATACTATATGTGTAGCCCCTGCATGGATGGCTGAAGTTGTAGCCAGCATAAGGGTACTATTTACTTATGTGATGGATCATCTATTATCAATGTTGAACTTGCCCCTTGTCTAACCCTTTGTTGAATAGAATAAAATGTCATGTCAAAGAGAGAGAGAGAGAGTGAGAGAGAGAGAGCCTCCTTTAGTGAACCCATCAAACCTGCTATGGAGGAGACTGATCTCTACACAATGCTCAATAATGCAAGCTAAAGGACCTGAAGATATATCCTCAAACTGAGAACCATGCAACATGCACAGGAAAGAATCACGCTCAATATCACATGGAGAGATCACAAGACAGCAAAGTTTACTGAAGAAAAAACATAAGTCAGAGACATCTTAGAATCCACCAGGAATCTCAAATGGAAATGGGCCAGTTATGTTGAAAGAATGTCAGACAGCTGCTGGACATCATGACTTACAAAGTGGATCTCCAGAGATCATATGGTAAAATGTAAGCTGGCGTGACAAACTAGACAAGTTCAGAATATATTAGATCCACGACACCCATGATAGAAAATCCTGGGAAAGATCTATATCTAACGACGGACACTAAAAGGCTGATGATGATGTTGAAAGGACACCCGCCCCGATCTCAATGGCCTGGCTGTGAGTGGCAAGAAACGATTGAATAAATATTGAAAGGTGATATTCCTGTTTTCCCACAACTAATAAACATGTTGCATCTTGAATAAACTGGCTTCTTTAGTATTTTGCCACATGTTATATTAGAAACCGTTGAACAAAACTGTCAACATATGTTCCATCGGTTTTCAAGTTGGCTTGACTGGCTGGCTCTGTATATATGTATTATGTGTACAGGCTGCACCAATGGAGCTAGATGGCTGGAAATTCAAACATATACTCCTCATTATGTTTTGAAAAATTGCTTTTTTGTTTTTAGTGAAAATTCTCCTTCCAAAATAGATTTCAGTGCAAGAGTTCAATTCACAATCTATGCTTATACTGAATTGGTCCCTTGTTCTGTGTGCAGCAGTGTTTATGTTTGTTCTTGTGAAAAATCCAGACTTCATCACTGACCAACTAAAGGTGAGAGATATAACTTATTCATTGATCACCCCTTTTCTCAATTTTTCAATTGATCACACTCAACATGGCATGCTGGCAAAGAACATTGGTTTCATAATGGTTTCTATTGGGTGCATGATTTCCAAACTCAATGCTCTTCTACTGCCTGTGTTGGGTAAGTCTATGAGATAAAGCTTGGATTATCACCCCTTTCTGACCGAATCTCACAAGCCTGGTATATATTTACCCTGCTTTTCAAACACTTGATAACATCCATCCACTAATACTGTCCAGACGGAAAAAAAAAACAAAACCTGAAGGCCCAAGTTCTTGAGAAATGTCAAGAGTGATAGAAATAATTAGAAACCAATTCCCCTGCTGTAAATAAGCATCAGCAGAGATATGAACCACTTACGGCAAGATTTTTGGGTTGAAACAAAGAAAATCTGAATAAGGAAAGTCTATTATTTGGAATTCAATTTTCTATTATATACCCGTAAAAAAATCTATGTACAGATTGGCTCTGCTGACATCTCACCCATAGACCTATCTATTATAACTTATAGGTTATAACAGGATTCTGACCAGACTAACAACTCTACAAATATACAAACTTGCATATATAGTTTTCATATAGATGGATTAAATAAAAATGACTCTTCTATGACTATCTCTTCTTAAAGAATTTGCATCAAAGTATTCATTATTATACACAATAATTCAAATGATAAAAAAAGATAATTTTACAAGCTTATCAATACAGTGAAACATTTAGAGCTACATTTTTCTCCAAATTGTCCTGCTAGTTTATTTTCTATCCCAAATGATCTATATTTGTCTAAATTGTCCTTAAAATCATTCATACTTGAACTCTATCCAGAAACTAAAAAAGCACTCAAGGAGCTCTAAAAATGCCATACAACAACTAAAATCTGAATGAAAATCAGTTTATATATAGATATGATACAGTGAAAGTGATGAAAAAAATTCTTGATCCATTCCCTCCTTAAATTTAACTAATTCTCTCTTAACCCATTGCCTACCCTTCCAGAATATTTAATTGAAATTCATTGAGATATTTTAGAGACATTATATGGCCGCATAACATTGATGCTGAAAAGGTAACTGTAAAATAATTCCTAGATTGACTTTAAAATTGAATTACCTCTTCCTTAGTCCCTGGGCCACCCTTCCAAAAAATCTCATGGAAATCCATCTAGAACTTCTGGAGACAGACAGATGAGTGAATACAGCAATAACTTGAATAGTATGGTTTTGGATGTAGTATGGTTAAAAAAGAACAGACTCTAAACAAAATCTGCCACATTGTTTGTACAATTTTCCACAGGATTTGGCAATTTGTGTTTCTTTGATAAAACTATTTGTTTCTAATTGATTTTTCATGTTAATCCCAGTTGAAACATCCAAAACAAAAATAAGTAATTATTGTATTGGATATAGAATGAAAATATTGTCTGAAATGCAATGTAATATATATATATATATATATACACATATATATATATATATATATATATTATTGTGTCATCCACAGACAGCTGTTTTGATGTATTACATCTTTTCATTGTGGTTATAGGCTTTCCATTATCCCATCCAGTACCGCAAAGCAGAATTGAAACCTTTACTTCAGACCTGGAGGCCGATATCCTACCTCTGGACTACGGAACTAGGCAGTCAATGAGGCTGAATTTAAGCAATATATCTATTTACACAGAAATCCTTCATCCACCAGAGTGCTCTATTCCTATGGAAGAGCATTATGAATGAAGTGTATGCATCAGCTCTTAATACTATATAATCTGCTTTCTCTCTTTCTTTCTTTCTTTTTTGTTCTGTCTATTTTTATCTCGAGAATTGATCTAAAAAAAATGCATAGTGTGACCTATGTACGGGAAATAAAAATTTGTCTTTTCATCCACTCTCTCTATCCTTCCTTTACATATGAAGGCTATGTACTGATTCAGATTTTGTCTGAACAAAAAACTTTTTAGCATTCAGAGAACTGTCGCCACACGTCACAGTTAACAAGGCCTCAAACAATGTGGTTTCAAACAGTACTGAGAATTTTGTGATAAATTGGCTGCACTATTCAAGGTATACCTGTACCTCTTCCAACTTTGTTGGCAGAAGTGAATGAAATAGTTGGAGTCTTATACAAATTTTAATGGGGGTTTCAAACTCCTGGAAGGTGTTCAATGAAGTGGAAAGATAGATTCTGAACAGTCTGCTTAAGAAGAAGAGGAGGGGATCAGAATGTTTATGATCCGAGGGGGCAAATTCTTCGACACAGGAGTGCTACTAGGAGAGGACATTGTTGCAGATGTTGCAACAGTCAGGGCATAGCAATACATGGAAGCTGAAATCTCAAGAGAGATGAGGACAGGGAGTAGAGTTCTTGGGGAGGGAGTAGTAGACAAGAGAAAGATTGTAATTAATCACTCTGATGACTCCGTTCAAGACACTGGCCATAAGAGGTTCGGAAGTGCTGTCCCATAAGATCTGTTATATTCTACAAGCTTAAGAATAGAAACCCAAATCGAGGTGACATAACCAATAGAAGAAATCCAAGTGACGAAGTGTGGTGACTGCTTGGGGGAAAGGGAAAGTATTGAGGTAAAGATTTATTGCCCCTTGTTTGCACAAAGTATCCATTCCGTAGATCAGAGTCACTAAATTCTATTTCAGTGCTTGAACGGCGACCATCTTGAACTCATGTAATTTGTATTCAACATAATATGTAAATGTGTGTGTGCAGTGTGAGGATTAAGCTAGTGCAGGATCCACAGCATCAATATCCTTAAGTATGTACGTATGTTTCTATTCTTATTTGAGGAATACACATCACAGGTAAAAAAAACAGGTCTCAATTCACCTGAATCACACATTTTTAGAACAAATTTTGAGCAAAGATTTGTCAATTTCTGTGGAATCTGCATTCTTGCTCATGAAAAAAAAAACGATTTGCATTTCTAAAGAGATCAGTGAAAACTACAATACACCAGTGTTTATAAACAAGATAGATACTATTGGCCAGATCGAAAGAATTATAACTCTTTTTCTTTTAATTTCATGTGCTTAAAATCCCTTAGATCTTCAAACTGCTTAGAAATTTGTCAGTTTTGAGAAAGGAAATATCAAGATGTTTCACATCACTCAGAAAATTCAGCCTTTTTCGCGATCACTACCCAACAAAAGGCAAAAGAAATAACTTATCCATTGATCACCCCATTTTCTGATTTTTTAATTGATCACCCCCAACATAAAAAACAAACTAAGGGACCAATTTAGCATGAACTTGCATAGCAGATTGAGCTCCCACTAAAAACTTATCAATGGGATAATTAAAAAAAAAACCAAAAACTGTTTTTTAGCCATAATAAGGAGTATATGTTCTAATTTCAATCCCTGTAGCTCCATTTTGAGGCCTATACATACATAGCCAGCTGGACCAGGGTCAAAACTGAAGAAACTCATGTCGTCAGTTTTGGTTGACAGTTACTAATGATTCTACAATACCAGAGTTTATCAATTATCTGAAAAGAAAAAATAACTCAACGTAAGTAGGTATTTAGAAACATCAATTGATACCCAATAGAGTACTTACGAAGGTTTCACTCAGCTTGTTTGGACTAACAGAGAGATACTTATCAGATAAGACATAAATGGATTATAGATATGTCTAGGTTCAGAGAAAATCGAAACATCAAGTTGGAGGCCAAAAGTTTGCTGTTGAGATAATTAAACATTGTGGCGTGTAGATATATAGTAGATTAGGCTAGGATTTATTGGTCGAAATCAATTTTGATATTTATGTTTCTGTACTGAGTAGTTATGGAATATGTTTTGACATTAGACAATTGGCCGCCATGACGACTTACCGGCATCTGCTGGAATAGAGTATTTCAGCCATTTTACATGCATAGGAAAGGATCATGCTCAACGTAATATTGACAGATCACAAGACTGCACAATATATTAGAGGTTCAAGATATAGAATCCATTAGAAAACTCAAATAGCAGAAAACAACTGGATCCCCAGAGATCACTGGTGAAACCGTGTCTGGTAGAATATATGGTAGTATAATGAACTAGACAAGTTCAGAAAGTATTGGCTTTGATGCACATGATAGAGAAGTCTGGTGGAACTTGGGGAAGGTCTATGTCTGACAATGAACATGATGATAGGTCTATGTCTGACAATGAACATGATGATGATAATGATGATTGTCTCAAAAACCATTTTGGCTCTGTTCTGTCGTCCATCATGGCATACCCATATCAAGATATTTAGTGATGGGGAAGTATGCAGGAAGAGGTAGATTCATGCTTTCAACTAGGGCATTAGGGTACAATGGATGCAAGCAGCCAAGGATGGAATTGGAAAACTGAGTGAATTCTGTAATCTATGATGATATCATTACGCCATGCACACCACTCTATCAAGGAGATGTATGATATTCACTCTTTTTAGCCTCAGTCACAAACCTTTAAAATCTTACAAAGGCCTATTAGAAACTGTCAACATGGATCCACATAGGTTTCTTCAGTTTTGAAGTGATTTTGGTTGGCTGGGTATGTATGTATGTTTCACGTGTACAGGCTGTGCCTATGGAATTAAAGGGCAGAAAATTGAAATAATTACTCCTTATTAGAGCTAGAAAGAAGATTTGTTTTTTGAACCCCCTCTCCAATAATTTCTATGGATGGGTCCAATTAACGATGAAATTTTATGCTAAATTGGTCTCATAATATGCATCTGACAGGATTCAGCTTATCTTTTGAAAAGACTTTTTAGTGATGCAACAGAAGCTGAGAGAAGTAACTTATCCTTGATGACCCCTTTTAACAATTTTTCAAACTGATCACCCCCAACAGGGTATGCTGACAATTATGAGTAACTAATCAGACCTATCTCACTTTTTAGCTTGATTTGTTTGTTATACTGAATCAAGCCAAAAGAGAGGAAAAGGCTAAAGCAATTCTGTGTGTTTGGGTCTACATCACTACTTTTTCTATAATTGCTGCTGATCACTTATCAGTAGCACAGAACACAATTTCTCTAAATATAGAGGCATCTTTGCTGTTTCATAGATAAAACTGATTCTTTTTCTTTTGTAAAAAAGAAATCTTTTTTTACCCTATTCTTTTGCCTTATTGTTTTGAAATTATCTTTAAAAAAATCTCTGGTTAGTTACTCAATGGAAAAACCATCATGTTATCAATGTCCTTTGGCAGCATAATCAATGAATAACTTACTTCTCTCACCTTTTGTTGGGGGTGGATGGTGGTGGTAATTACTAAAAAGATCTGAATTCTCAAAAAAATGCTACTGGACACAAACTATGGGATCAATTTAGTATGGAATTATATTGCAAATTGATCCCCCCAACTGAAAACCTATTTGAGGGTAAATTTTCAAAAAAAAAAACAAAACAAAAAAACAAAAAAAAAACAATATTTTTTTTTCCCTACATATAATCAGAAAATTGTCTAAATTTTCAGCTCCCCTGGTTTGGTCATATACACAATACCTATATACAAAGCCAGCCAGCCAGCCAGCCAGCCAGACCAATTCATAACTGAAGAAACTTATATTGACGGTTTTCATGACAGTCTTGGTTGACAGCTTCTAACAGTAGATATGTAGAGTTTCTACAACTCTAAAAATTTCATGTTTTTGGATCAACAGAAAAAAAGAATTTCATTTGAGGTTTGGATTTTTCATGTTGCATTAAATGCACTCATACTAAAATATTTATCCGTGTAATATGTAAATAATCCTGTAATTCCTGATAACTTTTTGATAGAATGAGAAGAACCATTTCAAATGAAATACCCTATAAAACTGATATATTCTTTAAGTTTTTTGCAAATGAAGTTACATACACACACACACACAGAGGTATATCTCTAGGGTTCCTGGTACCCTGGGTAAACTGAACTTTGCCATCCTTTAAAGCATAGTATAATTCATTAGAAATTGTCCACCGATTCTGTCACCAAAACTGTCAACATAGGCTTCTCCAGTATTCAAGTTGGTCTGGCTGGATGTGTATGAATCATATATAAAGGCTACACCATGGAGCTAGAGGATAAAAAAACTGAATATTTACAAATTATATTGAGAAAGAAAAAAAAATGTTTTTTTTTGTTTTCTTAGAATTACCCCCCAAATAGGTTTATAGGTTTTTAGTGAGGGCTTCAATTTTCAATGTATGTTTATGTCAAATTGATCCTTTAGTTTATGTCCAGCAGCATTCATGCTAGTCTTTATAGTGATCACTGACCAACAAAATGTGAGAGAAGTAGCTTATCTATTGATTATCCTCAAAATAGCATGCTGCCAAAAGACATTGGTTATGTGACAGTTTTCTATTGCATGATTCACTGAACCAGTTCATTTATTCATTTATGTTTTTAGTGAAGAAAAAATTACAGGAATATACATATACATGTAACATACCATATACTGATTGCTACTAAATACTAATAATTTAAGTTATGATGCATCAATTAAATGAGCTTGTCATTGGTCATGAGAATTTCTTTTGTTAATTGTTCTTTCTCTTCGTTTCACTATAACAAAAAATGATGTAACTGTTATATTCCTGAGAAATTTGACTTCACATCAGGGAAATTTGTTAGTTCAACTTTTTTGATTGTGTCTAATTTAATCTTTTACTCATTTTCAGATTTGAATTTGGAAAGTCTTACTGTCTTAGGCATATAAAGGGCCACCTCCCGTAGCATGTGGTGCCCCAACAATGGACCAAAATGGCGCACAGGGTAGAGTGATATTCTAATACACCTTATCACTGAGACAAGTGTGTGCGCCCCTTTAAGACACACACACATGCACACATATCTGTACTTGTAGGTGCCTGTGCATATGCGTATGCTCCAGAGTAATCTGTGTAATGCCAGTCTTATTATCTGCTCTACAGTCTCCAAACTATTAGAAAATGAGGACGGACAGAATTGATCGAATGTGATTCACAAAGAAATCACGTTCGACCAACAAATTGATGATCTAAAATCAATCACAGTTATATTCATTTGCTGGTGACAAGAAATTTTGTCTTTACATATATATATATATATATATATATATATATATATGTGTGTGTGTGTGTGTTTGTGTACACATTTATATCATATATATGTATATGTGCACATACGTATACACATTTATATGTATATGTACACACACGTATACATTTATATACACACACATGTACACATTTATACATATTATAAATACATATGTATATATATACATGCACATTTATATAATATGTATATATATATACACACACATTATATACATGTACGTACATGCAAACACACAATCATACATGTATATATACACTCACAAAGATATATATATATATATATATATGCCTACATACATACACATACATACACGCATATATATATATGCTGTGCGTGTACATGTACACACACACATGCACTGCTCTAAATGTTATATCGAGATGTGTATGTTTGCATTTTGATATTTGATTAATCCTGATTAGATCCATAATTTCTGTGGATGTAGTTAATGTTTGATGTATCAGGCTATCTGAAGTAGACTTGAGTAAATGCCTTATATATATATATATATATATATATATATATATATATATATATATATAGGTATAGTAACCGTAAAAAGAATTCATGGATATATTTGAATTTTCTACTGCGTCCAGCAACAAGGCACTTTTCAGTTGGTTGGTCCTTTTTATATTAATTTTCTCAGTTGTATCATGCTGGATTGATATGAACTATCTTCATCTTGCTCCTCCACCTTCTACTTCTATCACAACTAATAATGATAGGTATAATTTTTCTCAGCTGTGTCGTGTTGGATTGACATGCAACTTGGTCCAGGTGAACCATTCTCATCTTCCTCTTCCACTCGCTACTACTACCATGGATGGTAGATGCATCGTTGAACTTATGGTTCTTGTCAAATCACATACACACACAGGGGATGTAATGCATTTAGTGAAAATTACCCATGTCCCTGTGGAGCTTGAGTGATTTCTTGCCATTCTCTTCCTCATTTTCAGACCCACTTCTACTACATACGCTACTTCAAAGCTGTGAATAAATGTTTACATTTTATCGATTTCCTTTGAGGTTTTATTAAAAAGTGACCTGAAGTTGCTCAAGTGGAAGAGTCCATTATTTTGAATAATAAGTAGGAGATATCCTTCAGCAAAATTGATACCTTCAAGTAGAAGGGTCCATTGTTAAGGACAGATGAATAGAAAAAAAATCTCTGTTCTTTATGTAGATAGAAAATATATGTGTATTTATATTCTTAATTATCAAAAATAGTCTAAGTGGCAAATTGTTAAGGACTGTTTTTTTATCTTTCAAATTTTTGATTAATGCACATGGCTATCTTGTACATAAAATTAGTTCAAAAACTTTAAGAAAAGTTAATTAGATACAATATTTATCTGACTCCAGATATTACCAAATAACTAAATTTACCGGTTTTCATATAATGTTAACTAATTAATTAGTTATGTTGAGAAATGAAACATGTAGAAATAATAAAGCAGTCTGTATCAAATGAGCAATGTACTGTTTCAGTAATAGTATGTAAGGACTGTCTTTGTCTTTTGAATTTTGGTTTATTGTACTTTGCTTTTTTATATGTAAAATTAACTCAAAAACTTCAGGAAAAATTAGATTTAAAAAAAAGAAAGAATATAATTAAAACGTGACTTTTTTTTAATGTAAAATTGAGAAGAAAACATTGGAGACATGGAAAAAATAATGATTTAGAAATGAAACATAAATAGCTATACCTAATGTTATAAAAAGAGAGGGATCAAATTAGTAGTACATATGTTTACGAAAGAAAGAAAGTTGAGCGTTAATTTGTTGGGAGACTGATAGAGTCTATATGAGAGTGAGGAATATTCCGTCTTTCTTTCTTTCAAGTCACTGGTATAAAAGGTCATAATGGAAGCATTAAAACAGTAAATGCAGTTTGCATATGCATTAGAATAGATATAAATGTGCAAGCAAAAATAACATCAGAAACAATGATTTGAATTACAAAAAAATGTATTCATTGAGATAAGCATAACGTAGAATAGATGATACGATTGTAGCTCCAACTAAGAAGAGAATCTGTGAATACATCTTTTCTTTAGAAACAACAATGTTCATGTGTAATTTAGAAAAGAACTATATATCTGTTCATAGAAGCAGAATTCATTCAGATACATTTCTCCCACCCATGGGTGACAAAATCAGAAAGCCTTTAGACTGATCAAGTTAAAAACAGAAAGAACATACTGAAATCAATCATTAATAAAAATCTAAAAGAATCCCACCTGCTTCTATGATGAGAAGATATTTTTGAAAGATTATTTACTTTTTTTTCAAAATAATTCAATGAAAAATATAATTTACTTGCATGTGGGTAAAAATAAATTTTGTGTCCTTAACCATGAAAAAGATATAACACTATGCATAAATTTTAGCTTTTTACATGCAAAATTGCGTCCTACTAAGTGGAACAGATATTTTAGTTTATATATATATATATATATATATATATATATATATATAATTATTGTGTCATCCACAGACAGCTGTTTCAATGTATTTCATCTGTTCAGTGTGGCTATAGACTTTCCATTATCCCATCCTGTACCGCGAGATAGAATTGAAACCTTCACTTCAGACCCGTAGGCCGATATCTTACTTCTGGACAGGCAGTAAGGCTGAATTGAAGCAATATATTTTAAATTACACAGAAATCCCTCATCCACCAGAGTGCTCAATTCCTATATATATATATATATATATATATATATATATATACAGCCACAGTGAGTGCAAAAAGTATCTGATACATTAATACTCTTATGCAGCTTGAAAATTGAGAGAATTTGGACAAAAGATTAACAAATACAGAGGTCAAAAAAATATCAAAACATTGAAAAGTTATGTATGAAAAAAAAAAAAATTATATACAAACACATACACGGATTTATCCCATTCCATCCCCATGGTTCAGGGGTGCAAATATGCTAAATCTACGAATAATTTTTGATGATCACCCCAAGAAACCTCTCGGTTAGCATAAACTATAGATCCCGTACTATAAACACTTTACCACTGGCAATTTGTAAATGTACAAATAAATAAATGAATATATTAATGAAAATAGTAAATAAATACACAGATAATTAAAGAAGCCATGAATTTCATAAAACTACAGTTCAGTGAATGGAAAAGATGTTAATGTGTAAATTACAGTTTGTGAGGCCAAACAAGTTTTCAACCTTGATTATTTCTGGGTTTGTATCGTCTACATAAATAATTTTTTTTTTTTTACAAATGACACTAACATTATTACAATAAAATTGATAGATTACAATTTCCAGACACATGTCACTTTTTGTCAAAAGCCTATAGTAGTTGTTATATTATATATACATATGCATTCATGAATTACTCAAGTTTTCAAGTTTTGGTCATACTGTACAGTGTATTTTCTATTATGCGTTTTTTTGTGGTATGGTGCAAAACTTGTGAAAATATTCCCATAAATCATTCAAGACTGAACCACAAAATATCGAAATGTGAATGAAAAATCAACAAATGGCAGTGGTTCTGTACTTATACATATTTATGCGCACATGTATGTTTGTACATATGAGTGCGTGCTGATATAATTTGGAAATATATTGATTTGTGAAAAAATGTTATTGTTGCTCTTCAAACACTAATGTTTTTCAATAACTTTAAGATCGGTTGACATTTAATATATTTCTGGCATGTCTGCCTGTTTTAAAAACCAATTGTTTTGCTGAACAAACGATAGAAGTTCTTTGCTTTCAACGTACAAAGATATCATTCCATCTACATACACACAAACATGTTTGCCTATCATGTAATGAGCTGTCCTTTTATTTTCCAGTCTTTTGGGGCCATTTCCAAAAGCATATATCTGGTATAAAGTGAAATTTTATATCAACTGTTCATGTTTAATCATGTGGAGAGATAACAAGTCAGCACATCGTATTAGAAAACAAACAGGAGTCAGAGATATAGAAAACATTAAAAAACTCAAATAGCAATGGGCTGGTCAAGTTGCAAGAATATCAGAAGACTGCTGGACATCACAAGTCACAATGTGGATCCCCACAGATCAAATGCAAAACAGTTGCCAGTGAGAAATAAGATGGCATGAGGAACTAGACGAGTTCAGAGTTTGGGCTCAGCAACGCCAATGGTAGAGAGGTCTGATGAATCCTGGAGAAGGTCTATGTCAAACATGATGATGATGATGATGGAAGACATCATTCACACTGATATTGATATGCATACATCAGCAGGGAAACCCAGCGTTGAGTGGGAGAGGGGGACATCTTGGAAGTTATTGTTAGCCCCCAAATGGTTTAACTGAATGGACATCTGGGCATTTTGGATGATATTTCAATACTTTTGCATATTTTATTTTCATATTCTGGTCTCCTCACTCTAGGCGAGATAGCATACATGTTGATCAAATATTTGTGCACAATTCTGGGTCTATTTTAGAATTATAGTTACATTGTAAATGGAACCAAACTCCTAGAGTCCTGACCCTTTAAGACTAGACGGACACTGATGTAGTGCCATTGCCAATGGGGTTTTACCTCATGAGGTGTTGTACCGTTCTGTCCTGAGAGCCCAGGACCAGCACTCTTATGTCTTTGTGACGATAGTTGCAAGGACTAAGGAGGAGTTTTGCATATGTGCTTTCCCTATATTGAGCCGACCTTGTATCACATTCTTTATTTTTTTGGCTTAAGGTAAATAAGAAAACCACCTGCCCAAATGCTTAAAGATTGATTTTCCCCAAAACTGGAAAAATACTGAAAGAAATAAATGTTTTATGGATTAAAAGCATACTAGTGAAAATTATTTTTTGAACATTTGGCAATTATTAGTAGAACATTCATGGAAAGAAAAATTCTGAATGGATAGTCACCTACATGACGGTCATATAGAATCTCTTCCATCTTTAACTGCAGATACAAATTTTCCTGATTTTGTAATCTCCTAGTTCCGAGGTTTTCAAACTTTTTCTTTCATTAAACCCGAAAATGCAGAGCTAAAGAGAGTTGACCATAACATCTACCAGGTACATTGAATTTCCATGAAATCTTCAAAAGAAGAAGACATCGAAGGAAATATCATCCTCGGTTGTCAAAATTTCTGCAGAGCAAACTCAACTCTCAAGAACAAGAAAATCCCATTAGAATCTAAAAGGGTCTACAACGAATATGTCCCGATAGTTGCCTATGGAATGAAACATGGAACCGAATGACTGGCTCTCAAACTAAGAACCTTGGAAATTAGGAAAAAAAGGATCATGCTCAAGATCATATAGAAGGATCACAAGACAGTGCAATATTTCAGAGGAAAAAGAGTCAGAGCCATCATAGAATTCACTTGGAAACTCAAATGGCAATGGACAGGCCATGTAGCAAGATAAGACAACCACTGGACATCGTGTCTCAACATATGGATCCCTAGAGATCATATATAAAATTTTTCAAACTTTTGCCCTCATCTTGATCCATTCTTTTAAAATAACATTTCAGACAAAAGCATAAAACTTTACATAATGATATTCTCTCATCTAAAAAATTTGGACAAAAAGAAGATGGCAAGACAATTTTGAGATCTTCAGAAAATATTGGTTTTGCGACGAGAGGTCTGACAAATCTTGGGGAAATTCCATGTCCAATGATAGACATTAGGATGATGATGATGATGAAGAATACTTAGTAAAATGTATGGATACCATAAAAAAGTCAATAGACAATTTGTATTTGTTAATAATTTAATTAAACGTTACATTTTTAATGAAATGGTTCAGCTTGGCTTTTTTGAAAAAGTAACTCAATTTTAGGGACAGTTTGAAAGAGACACACTTGCACGTAATTCTCAATTGACAGTCACGCATGAAATTTGTTTTTGGTTATACAGAATGCTAAAAAAACGTTCTTCTCAACTCATGTTGCATTTAGTTGTAATTTCTTCTAAATTCCCGTGTTTTTACACAGCTTTTATACATTCATTTCTCTTTCGTATCCCAGTTTCAGGATCCCTGTCATAATCAGGGACATACCTGATTTCTATTTGAGGGGTTCCGGTGTCTGATTTGCCAACAAAGTTGGTGCATGGTTTGTTATTTAAAGCTACAACTGTTGTTAAAAAATAGCTGAAACTGGCTAAATTCTATGTATTCTAAATGTTATATATATATATATATATATGTTTAGTATTTAAAGCTGTAAAGCTCTCTTGAATATATATATATATATATTTATACACATAATCAATAATTTTATTGTATGGGTATCACACTACAACTGGCCTGTTGTTCCAATACCAATAGCATATTTCCAAGTGTACGGATTTTAGTAACTTCTCAAAGCAAACAGATTTTGATATTCATATGATAAAATCATTACTTGATACAAACTCTGTTTTATTGAACTATTGTCATGATCCTTTTCTCAAGCATGGAAAAACAAACTATATACATATATATATATAATTTACTTTTTATGAACTTGCAAGATTTAATCAGCTATCATAGATTTTTATAGGCTAAACTGGAAAAAAAATAAGCCAGAACTTGCCGGGAAATTGCCAATTTGGCAACTCTAGAAGACATTTGTAGACAGATTGAGCATTGGGAGAGTGGGGCAAACCCTTATATGACGTGTAACCCTAGTCCTAAAACAGCTATGACTTAATGTGCTGTTAGTTTGCTTCAATATTTTCTGCACTGTTCAAGGTCTCATTGCAAGCAAATGTGTTTTTTTTTATCAGCGTATACTAAGTTTCATTAATTTGTATGGTTTTATCTTGAGTGTACTTCATCAAAACCTGCACCAATCAAAGTATTCCTGTAAATTATATAGAAGCAGACAGACAGTGCTACTTGCCCCAAGGTGACTTAGAACGATGTGAAACAAGAAAATTAAATTTCATAGATATTGACAGTTATTATGTGTCATCTCTTTTGAACCCTACTTGATCTACAGGGTTATTTTGATAAGAGGTTGGCATGGTTCAACTCATGATGAACTGTCTGTAGTCCTGGCAAAGTCACTGGAGGAGCCCCATCCAATTGTTAGAACATATCTGATCTAAAATTGATTAGTTGAGAGACAGAGAGAGATGGAAAAGAGAAAGAGAGAGAGAGTTGAAAGAGGGGGAAGTGTGAGAGGGAAGAGCGAGAAAGAGAAGAAAAAGATAATGGCATACCGTCAGTACCAATTATTAAAGCTTTATTGTATTTTTGATCCAAACGTGGATCTGGATTAATCCTATGAATTTGACGTTAATGATCTTGGCACAAGGAATGTTGTATAGCCAGTCATTATCATCACTGATATAAGGCAGAGAACCTTAATGGATTTCCTTACTAAGTTATTAATATTCACCCCCTTCAAGGAACGACAGTAATGACACCACAAATCATAGGAGGAATTCCACTTGATGCAGTATGGAAAGTGTCAAGTATTTCGAAGCCCAATTGTAAGAGATCGATGGAGAGACCCACTGGAATGGGGCCTTATTTAGACAGGGCCAGATTAAACTGGTATGTGTAATAGGCATGGTAAAGTATCCTGTCTCTTAACCCTTTATTACTTGATTTTTCTTCCAGCTATACAGTATCACTCAGTGAATTCTTTTCACAAATAAACTAAAATATTACAAGTGACAACAATTCCTCTTAAAATCAAATAACATTTTCTGTACTAAATGTTTATTAACCATATCTGTGATTATAATAAAGACTTCAGCAAGTGTATGAATTGTGAGTTTGTCTCATTTGTTATATTTTTCATACTGCAAATTTGTTTCATTGTTGATACTTTTCAAAGCACTCATGGTAACATCAGCCGCCTCTGCATTCCTCACATTATGTATCAATTCTGGTACCTTTGTAACCAGCTTGTTTTGGCTTGGCGCAATATGCACATTCCATCCTATAACCCTCAGGGATTTTACAAATCAAAAGCCAAGCAAAATTTCTTGCTAATAGATCACCAACACTGGGTCTGTCTGCCCTTCGGCGTGGTTCCTCACACCCAACAATCCATCTGAAACATTATAATTTTTTTAAACTCTTTTACTTTAAAGATAAAATTCCATTAACTCATATCCTCTTGAAAATTTCATTTGAAAGTTGTTAAATCTATTTAAAACTGAAATGTCTCTATCAAGTTTCCCCTCATTCTATGCTCCAACAATGTGGTCATACCTCGTCTTTCTCCATCATTGAGATTCGATATTTCATCAAAGACCCAAGCAAAAGCTCTTTGTACTGCTTCCACATTCATGATAGTCTTCCAATTATTATGGCACACTCTAGGTACCCAAACTTGACAGCAATATTCGATATAATGTCTTATTAAAGATTTATTTGCAGTTTTCATTTTGTACAGTTTTCGGGATACAATTCTCATTAAAAAAAAGTACAAAAAGTATCGAAATATGATTCCAGAAACTCATGTTTGTATTTTGGGTTTGATTTTCTGATATGGATAACTTTGCATTTATCTACATTGAATTTTAATAACCACCCATTTTCCCACTCATGAAGATCATTTAAAATAGATTCATTCTCCCTTGGGTCTGCTACTATGTTTACAGTGTCTACAAATATTTTTGATTGAAAATAAAGAATAGTTTAAAGTTCTAATTTGGTCTTATCTATAATTATTTTTGTGTTGTTTCTCCTCCCAAATGGTGCATTGCAACTGGAGATAATTATTCAACATACTGCTAAAATGTTCAGGATTAGAGCGTGGAAAAATATCCGAGTTGATTTGTTTCATTTTAAGGTTTTTTTTATCTCACTTCTAGGAATCAAAATCAAAGAGAATGGGGGTGCCTTTTTCCATTTTTAGGAGTCGAAATTGAGTGGAGAGATCTTTTTCACTTTTGAGATCAAATTTTAAAGTGGACTTTTTTTTATTCTTTAGCTTCAAAATCATGGCAGAACTTTTCTTCACTTTTAAAAGATCAAAATCAGGGTATGGGAACTTTTTCTATGTAAGCGGTCAAAATTAGGATGGAATTATTTTTGCACATGTAGGGATCAAAATCAAGGGCAAACCTTTTTACTTTAGGGGTCAAAATTGGGGGTGAGGGAATTATTTATCCTCTTTAGGTGTCAAAATCGAGGGGGACTTATTCACTTCTAAAAGAAAAATATGAGTGGGGATGGTTTTTTTGCTTCAAGGGGTCATAAGCATGGAGAAACTATTTCTCCCTATCCAGGGGTCTAAAATTAAGAGGAAACAGTGTCATATTTGCAGTTATCCCCCCCCCCCCCGGCATCATCCAGAATTATACTTAGCAATAAATAAATGTTTTTTGTCACGTATTTTCATTCATTTTTGCGATGAAACCATCAAACTTAATTTACTCATTGACCATAAACATGCTACAAATTTTTTGATAGTTATTTGTTTCAATGCTTAGTTACTGGAAGATTATGGCTAAAAACTAATTAGGTGTAATTTCAGTACCTATTGATTCTAACTCAGTCAGTAAGAGTATTGAAACAATTTGTCTCATTAAAAATGGTCGCAAGTGAAAGAGAAGAAGCCCACATCAATGGCACATGTGATTGGTCTCTCTTTGTTTTCTAACACTTAAAATTCTCATTTTTTCCAGATTTATCCCAAATTATTCTTTTTATAGTCAGAATAATTAAAGTATCACAGTTTCAACATTCAATGTACTTCATATGATTTCCACTTTGAATCAGTTATTATTTCCTCTTTATATAATTTTTGTCTTCTACAGCTGGATCTGTTGGGTTGTATATTATAATGTGATTAGAGAATAAGGCCAGGTAAAAGAAAATTATCTCTCAAGACAAAGTGTAATCAGAATGAACATTTTCTTATGATGTCACAACATTCTCTTATGTCAAAATGTGTGTATAAGTTAGCATTAAAGTTACATTGCTATTTTCAATTTTAAACGTATTATGAGTACTTTAATTTACTCATAACATTTAATCATAGCAGCTGGGTCCTTACTGTTTATCCCTTCTTTTAATGTTTTTATTGATCATCCCCACAATAGCACGCTGCAAGATAACAGTTTCTATTGAGTGATTTACTAGACTTGTTTTTTTTTCTTTTTTCAAATCTGGTAATCAATCTCAAATTTTAGGAATAAAAGATATAAAAACATCTACCAGCCTATCAAGGATCTGATGCCACGTAATTTTCCCAATATTTGTGCTACAGAATTGCTATGGCTTATGACAGCTCTCTGTTATTGGTAAGAAAGAGTGGGTCAGATGTGGAGCAGTAGTAGGGAAAGACACCATTAATACGCCTTTTACTTCCACGTATGTTTTCAGCTCACTGTAGAAAAAGATGTGCCTTGAACAATATTGCCAAGTACAGTTTGATATTTTAGTTAAGAACTGTCTTCAAAAATGGCTAAAATCGGTTAGATCTTTCCATTTCAGGCTAACATTTTTTTTCAACTAAAAATGTCACAAGAAAACTATTTGGACAGGGGTGCAATTTCAGTGTTTACCATGGACGCAATTTTTCATAGGTTTGTCTCTTGAGGGATGAAGGATGATGATAATGAAAATAAGAAGAAAAAGAATTTGAAGAATAATAATAAAGAGCAAAAGTAGAAAAATGGTGAGGAGGAGAATGAGAAAAATGAATATAGAAATGATGGATAGGAATAGAAGAAGAAAGAAAATGCTAGTTCAAAACAAGAAGCAGACAAAAGGAATTGCGTAATGGGATATCATAGATGAGTTAAAATGTATGATAGTTATGTCAGTTGTCTCCCTTTCCTTTGCTAGTTTATTACCTTTGCTAAGCCTGATTTTATGGTTTTTCTTTCAATAATGGCCAAAACTGAGCTCATTATATGTTGGCGGGGGACTGCTTTCACCTTTATATTCTGTTTCACTTGCATAGGATGTTTGAGTTTTTCGGTATTGAAGACAAGGAAAAGACAGGTCTGGTTAGTCATTCGATAGAAATCAGCATGAGACCAAGGACTTTTAGCAGTAAGTTGTGTTAGAAATGATCAATTAAAAAATTGGAGAAAAAGGCAATCTATGAATAAGTTTCTTCTCTCGCTTTTCATTGGATCACTAAAAAGAACTGATTCCCCATCCCAAATGAATGCTGCTGGACACAAGTTTAGAGACAAATTTAGCATAAACTTGTAAATAAAATCCACATAAAAACTTATTTTGGGGGAAATTGAAAAGAAAAAAAGGCCATAATAGGTTTTTCTAGCCATAATAAGGAAAAATTGTTAAAATTTTCAGCACTATAGCTTAATTAATCTTGCCTGAATTTGTGACGCAAACATACATAACCAGCCAGGTAGAATCACTAAAAAACTGAAGAAATCTATGTTGACAGTTTTGTTTGATGTAGACAGTTTTGGTGGATGGTTTCTCAAAAGTCACTAGTTATCAACATGGTAAAATCACTTAAAAACTGAAGAAACCTATGTTGTCAGTTATAATTGACAGTTTCTAAAAAGACACTGATTAATAACATTGAAGAATCACTTGAAAAATGAAGAAACCTGTGTTGATAGTTTGCAGAGTGACACTGATCATTAACATTTGATTATTTTATCATAGATAAAGTAACAATGTGAAATTTCAAGTTTCTTTCCTCAATCTTTGATTGTACATTGGAAATTTGAAGCTGACATTTTATGAAAGATTCAAATAGAGAGAAAATAAAAGGACACGATTAAATGTGATATGTAAACCACTGCTAAACGCCCACATAAAAATGCTTTGTTGTAAAGTCGAGGCGCTCGGAAGTAGAAATATAATGTCATTGGAGGCAGATGGTTGAATGCAATATTGTTAGAAACTGTCGACTGAAACTGCCAACATTGGCTTCTTCATTTTTAGGTTTTCTTAATTCTCATCTGATGAGTTATTATAAATCTCTACTTTTTTGAACAATGCAAAAAAAAATCTTTATTATTTTTCAAAAAGAATAGATAAAAAATCTTCATTATTCATAAATAAAAATGAATATAAAATGAATAAATACATAAAAACCAACTAATAAAATTGGGATGAAGGTAAAAAGTAATCAAAAATTAAGAAATAATAACGGTAGGTTTCTTGAGTTTTCAAGGTCTTCTGTCTGGCTATGTATGTATATATCATGCATACCGACTGCACCAATGGAGCTAGATTACTGAAAATTTAAATATCTACTTATTATTAAGTTCAGAAAAAATGTCTTTTTCTGTTTTTGAAAAACCCTCCCTTAATAAAGTTTTTAGTGGGGTTCTCATTTCTGTTGAATTACTATTAGCATTCACATCTGATTCCTGAAAATTCTGATTTTTTAAGTGATCACTGAACAATAAAAGGTGAGAGAAGTAACTATTTCATTGATCATCCATTTTTCCAATTCAATTCATCACCTCCAACATGGTATGCTGCTAAAAGATGTTGATCACATGATGGTTTCTATTAAGTGACTAACCAGACCTACTTTTCAAGTAGATGAAACATTGTCAACCATTCTTATTTATTTTTGACAAGAATTTCTTCCATCTTTATGACGCTTTTTCCATAGAAAATTATTCAGGCTATCAGTTTGCAGAAAAGGGTATTCAGCCTTTTCTTTGCTGTCCGCCCACTTTAACATATTTCAAAGAGATAGAAACACTTGAAATTGAAAATTGCTCACTTGTAGGTGGTACCACCTACTCTGGAAACCCCTGGTCTACAGCAATGAGTAAACTGCAGATCATAATAGAAGGTAGTTTTAAAGGTTAGATTTGATCTTCTACCAATTTTAAAGTTCTTCAAGTTTAATTGGTAAGAGCAGCTGATACAGTTAATCACGATTCCCTGAAACAAAAAGGATGGCAAGTTTAATCAACACAATTTACTAACTGCCATAGACTGATGACCTGAATAAGTTGTGATGGAAAAGCAAAAAAAAAAAAAAATAGGTTTAATTAGTCACTTAATTGAAACCAACTTTTTGAAGCATGCCATACTCAGATTGTGTTATCAATTAAAAAATTTGGAAAAGCAGTGATCCATGTATAAGTTACTTTACTTACTTTTAGTAAAGCAGTGATCACTAGAAATAAATCTAAATTTTTTAAAGAACAAGCATGAATGCTACCGGACAGAAGTGAGCAATTAAGCATAAACTTACATTGCAAATTGAGCCTCCCCATTTAGGGTAGGGATTCTCAAAACACAAAAAAAAATGTTTTTTGTAGACACAGAAAAGAGTGAATGTTTGAATTTTCTGCCCTCTAGCTCCTTTAGTGTGGCCTGTACATGAGATACATACATAAATAGCCAACCAGCCAGACTAACTTGAAAATTGTAGAATGTTTAGGTAATAGTTTTGGCTGACAGTCTGTGATTAAGATGAAAAAAATACTTGTGAAAAACTAACCCTTAAATTCATAAACCGCTTGTAATTGAAAGTGGAACTCTTTAATGAATAGCATAAAAAATGGTGGAACTCAACTGAGAATTGAGTAAAAGGATCAAAGGGATACAATCTTAATCAGAGGGTATTTTCCTTCTTTCTTTCTTTGCATGAATAAGAGTTAATAGTATTAGCTGATAGATGGTCGAATATTCATTTTTTTTAATAATCTCATCAATGCAATATCATGGGTGTTAAGGTAAGTAAATGGCAAAATTTTCAGGCTTTGCCTAAATTACATTGATACTTGTTTTGCCAGAATTGGATGGGGGCGGGCAGTTGTCCCTTCAGTCCCTCTAGCTCACATACCTATGTGCAATAACATCATCATCAGCCTTTTCTCACTCCCAAAGGGGGAAGCCATCCCACATCCTATGCTCCAGGTGTCTCTTGACATTGTGGTTTTGTCTAAAGGTTATGCCACACACACCATACTTGGCCTATGGATTAGTGAGGGATTTCTGTTAAAGACCCTCCTTAGACTGGTTGCCTTGTAAGTCCGAAGAGCTTTGTTTGCACTACTATTTCATAACTAGGAAGGATAGAGGTGGATTCTGAAAGACATAAGTGTGAAGTAAGCTTGAAGTTTAAACTAGGCACACTGATTCTGTTATCTGCGCTGTTAACTGTTAAGTCACTCGCACCTCCATCCACTCAGTATATCTAAGTGAAAAATGTCACTCTGTAACACTATAGAGACCATCTTAACATGAACCTAGGAGAAGGTGTTGAAAGTGAAAAATTTGAGAATCTAAAAAATTGATTTTAAAAAGGATGGGAATCTATTCGCAATGTAAATGTAAAGCTAAACTGGACCTAAAACGAAAATATTTTTGGCAACAATGCTGTAGTGTTTGCTCATAAATAATACCTGATAATATCAGTTTCAGTCATAAATAACGCCTGATAATATCTGTTTTGATTATGTAATGTTCCACTAGAAAAAAATAAAATCCTGCTATGTTTGCTTTCAAAGATACATGATAGAGAATGTACTCATTTGTAGGCTACACTGTATATATCTTCTCATTTTTGATACTTGTATATAATTTTTCATAGGGTCAAAAGTGTGAGAAATTGTTTTTACAACTCTGTAAGCTTTTGTCCTTTATTCAAAATCTTTGAATACCTAACCCGGCATAGATGGGTACTTCAGCTTGTGTAATATAACTTTCCCCGAATGGAACAGAAAACCTCCATGACATAAATCACAGTGTCACCAATTTAGATATTTCATATTGGATATAAATTTATGAATTTATATAATTTTTGATGAGGCTTAGATATTTTTAGATAAATGCTAAAGTTCAGCCCTGAATATTACCAATCATCCAAAATATCACAATTTTACCAAATCATTCTGAATCAATTATATGTTGAGTCAACATTTATCATTTATTTTTTGATATAACATGTAATGAATGAAGGGTTGATAATAAGTAGGGGAGAGCTTTCCAAACTGTGCTGCGGTACTTTAGCGTTTCACTGATAATGAGGTGTGTTGCAAAATTAAGTCTAATTTTATACATCTTTCAAAAGATAATTTCCCCCGAGTCATTTGAACTGCTGGGATGACATTATATATTTGGCTTGGCAAATAAAACTTTATTACTGGGTTGTAAAAATTCAAAAAACAAAGTGTGTTGCCAATGGAAAAGGTTTGGGAAGCTCTGATATAGTATATCTTGAGATAATTCTTTAGATAATTTTCTGGAGAATTTAGATATTTATAGATGATTTGTTTGTAAAACTTTAAAAAGATTTGGCAACACTGAGCCAAACCTTCCAATAATCCAAAGTGCTGGTCATTCAAGATGACCATCCTAAATACTGAAAATCGATTTCAACTTCTTCCAAATCCTAACATGATTTTCAAGTGTCACAGGATTGATGATGGATATACAATATAAGAAAACAATATTAGAAACCATAGACCACAGGTTTCTTCAGTTTTTCAAGTTGGTTTGCCTGGCTCGCTATATATGTATGTATCACATGTACTGGCTATACTGATGAGGCTAGAGAGCTGAAAATTTGAATATTTACTTTTATTGTTTAGAAAAAAAAATTATGGCAGAAGTTCAACTTGTAAAGTAAGTTTATGCTAAATTCATCCCTTATTCTGTGCCTGGCAACATTAACACTTTTTTTATTGAGTGACCAACCAGACCTGTTCTTAAAAGGATCATAAGTGGAGGGAAACATTTTTATAAGTCTGAAAGTTTTAGTCTTTTCTTTTTTACTTCTTAAATATTTAACCTGGTGTAGATGGGTGCTTCAGCCAGTCCAATACAACTTGCCCCAAGTGGAAAAGGAAATCTTTATGACAGAAATCATAGAATTACTAAACTTTCAATTAATCAAGAATTCTGGTCACTCAAGATGACCATCCTAAATACTGAAAATCGATTTCAACTTCTTCTGAATCTTGACATCAATTTCAAGTGACACGGGGTCGTAGATAGAGATACAATATAAAAAAAACAATATTTATTTATCTTTCTCCATTAATAACTCAGCAGAGTTAATCCTCACAACAGAAAGTGAACTCGTCACATTACACTGATTATAGAAGTAAGTCAACTGATAATCTTCAGTGGAGGTTTTGGTCATTTCAAGTAGTTTTGTATCGATCAGTTTATACATAGAAACAAATAGATACATACACAATATATCAGTGGTGTATAGTGTTTCTGGTGACAGGTTGTACTACCATGCTGAAGCTAATAATCCAGAGGCATTGTTGAAGGAGGAGGAAAGGGGCTATTTTGAAAACCACTCTTGGCCCCCAATGAAGTGTGCGTGTGTTTTTTTTGGGGATGTAATTAGAATTCCAACATATACAACTTTTCAACATAAAAAGAGAGGTGTGTTCCTGAAATATTGCACACTTTCGTCACTTATTTTCACCATTCTCGCTTTAAACCACTGTCCGCCCGATGCAATATTATTGAGCACCTTGCTATGGAGTGTGAGATGCAATCTCCACACAACTGGAGAAATATTTCATCATAAGGGAATGAATAATTAGTTTCCCATTATGATCCATAATTATATTATTGAATAAAATTAAATAAATTTGAATGAAGCAGACGACAGGCCTCAAGACTGTTCTATGAAACAAATTCTCTTTGTTTATCCCTTCATATTTGTTGATTTGCAGAATTACAAGTTTGTAAAAAAATCAGGGTTAAAATTTGTTCAAGCAAACCCGAGTAATTTTTTATGAAAATGTAGGACTTTTATTTTTTTTACTCTGAATTGAATTATTGAAAATATTACATGTATACATTGACTAGTATGGTCAATTTGTTCAAAAATGTATCTGTACTGTTCAAAATTACACTGTTCAAGGTTTTATAATGTAATGTATTTTTTCAGCTAGTACTTGGTTACATTTATTTATACCAGCAATACCTTAACTGTACTGCCTCAAAACCAGTACTAATCAAAACCACACTATTCAAGGTATTCCTGTATTCTATTTCTATGAACTGGAGTTTGGTAGTTTAATGAAATTGTAGAAAGAAAGATGGGAGAAGAAGAAGATAGGTAGTTCATTGAAGGTGTGGGAAGTGAGAGAGGGTAAACAAGAAAGTTTGCTTAATAATAGGGTAGGGAGAGAGAGTTGAGGGAAAGAAAGGTACTTATCAAGAAGGTAGGAAGAGTGAATCGAGAAGAAGAAAAGTAGTAATTAAGAGGGTAGGAGGAGAGAGGGGAGAAAAGCAAGAGTCATTAAGAGGGAAGGAAAGAGTCTTTTGCTACTCAAACACACTGCACGCTTAGAAAGATAGCAACTAGCAAACAACATTTTGTATGAATAAACATTCCATCTTCTGGATAAACTTGAAAGACAAATCCAGTCAATTCAACAAAACCTTTCCATCACACTTTTTGAAAGATCTTTTCTCAAGAACATGTAGATCATTCACTATTTAAATAAATCTTTCATTGTAAAGACTTCCACAACAAACATCATGAGAATAGGTAAACTCTTATTTCACTTCCATGAAAATTGTGTAAATAAAGTTTAGAGAGAAAAGCCTCATCTATTTCATTTCCTTTAGCTTACAGCTAAGATTTATTTTCCACACCTATTTCTGAAGCCTGCCATTACTTCAGTTACCCTATATGTCGACTAAAAAAAAAATTCCCTGCCTAAAGTCTTTAATAAAACTTATATATATATATACATATATATATATATATATATACATATGTATATATATATACATATGCATATATATATATACATATGTATATATATATACATATGTATATATATATATATGTATATATATATACGTATATGAGCACAAATATGTACACATATAATGCGCATTTTTCCTTAAATCTTGCTTAAAACATAAAACATCCACTGCATTTAACCACAAAGCTCTTGGTTTGGGCTGGGTCAATGAATCGAGAGGAATGGTAGCCACACCCTCCTATTCACCAGAAGAGTCTAGAGAATGACCGACTCAAAAATCATGCATATCCTATGATAAAAAACAAGCATAAATCGGGGAGGGGTATTGAGCGGAACACGACGATGCCAAAAAGAACAAAATTACTTGTATTTCTCAACTTGGTTGGTTGAGATGAACAATCTTATTGTTGTGCTCGATCATCAAAAGATCAGAGTTGAACTTTCTGAGCTTCTGGTGGACATTAGGCAAATAGAAATAAATATAGTGAGAAATCACTCAGAAAGCACATACCTCTATCAAAGACATTGTCACTAAAAACTGAATGAAAATCAGTTCATATATATATACCTACGCTGCAGGGGAAGTAATAGTAATAAGAATTTCTAGATCCAACCCTAAATTTACTTAAATTTTTCTTAGGCAATGGGCCACCCTTTGACAAAATGTCATTGAAATTCAGAGAGAACTTTTGAAAGTATTGTATGGACAGACAGAAAAACATGAGATATCTCTTCCGACTTCTTTGGCAGAGGTAAATCATTAGAAACTGTAAACCAAAACTGTCGGCTTCCACTAAGGTTTTGTTAGTTTTTAAGTTGGATGGGTTGGCTGACTGGCTATGTTTGTAAGTATCATGAGTGCAGGCTGCACCAATAGAGCTAGAGGGCTGATAATTTCATGCCCAGAAAAAGTCTTGTTTTTAAATTCCACTCCATAAATAGGTTTTTTTAGAGTACTGAGTGTCCTAGGTACTGACTGAGCTTGATCTTGCTTAACTTTGGTGATCTTACAAGAACCTGTGTATCCAATATGATTTGGTTGTAACCCTTGCCCTTGGGTAGAGGTTCCTCAATCCTAGACTTTGTAGTGAGTACTATGCGGAGAGGCATTGAGTACCATTTAAAAAGTATTTTGTATGATGACTCAGTGTTGGCCGCTGACGAGATTTCTAGTACTGAGCCACAGTGATTGGTATGTGTGCATTAAACACCCCAAATATCAGTTTGACCAAAACAACATTCCATGACAAAAGAGAAACAGGTCAGGTTAGTCATACAATAGAAACCATCAAAAGACCAATATCTCATGGCAGCGTACCATGTTGGGGGCAATCAATTAAAAAATTGGAAAAAGGAGTGATCAATGAATAGGCTACCTCTCTCACCTCTTGATAGGCTGTAATCACTAAAACAGTCCAAATTTTCAAAAAACAAGTATGATTGCTGCTGGACACCAACCAAGGGGCCAATTTAGTACAAACTTACATTGCGAATTGAACCTTGAGCTTGAGTGGTTGGGAATTAAGGAATGAAAATACTGTTTTTACTTGATATAATAAGGAGAAAAAAACCTATGTTGACGGTTTTGATTGATCATTTCTAAAAAGGTAGCCTTTGTAAGTGCGCAGTGACCCGCCAAATATTAGTCTGACCCAAACAAAATCCCATGTCAAGAAAAATAAAAAAAAGAAAATAGTGCAACCAACAGGGTTATCTTTTCAAGGCCATGCATAAAACTAAGAATAAATATTTCTTTTTTTAGATCCAACATTTAAAACTGTTCTCTTTTCTGGTGTGAGACTAATTATGGGATTTGCTTCAATTCTTAATTGTCTGCACACAAGAGGGTTTTTTATGAACCCAATTATTTTTATTGCAACATTTTGTATGATGCAAGGCTGAACAAGAACACTACTATCTCATTAGCTAAAAGCTGTGCCATATATACATATATATACATATATGCATACACATCAATTATTAACTAAGAAACATACAGTACTAATCATAAGTGTTTGGACGAATAGATCTTTTGCTTCTAATCACCTGATTTTAAGAGTTAAAAACAGGAACGTTATGCAAGAACAACAATTGGCTTAACAAGTTTTTGTATTTAGTCATGTTTTAAGGTTCTGAATTCTTAATTTCTACAAAATGTTCTTTTAATAGAATCAAATTGTATAACGAAAAGAAATTACTATATATTTATAATACATAAATAGATTGATTCTGTTTGTCAGTATCCCTGTCCCCTTTCATTTTCCTACCTTTCTAAAATTTCGTTCAGAATCAATCAAGGAGATAGAAAAAGTGAACTCTCATTGTTGTATGGTATGGTTGTCGAACTAGTGAGTTGATTTAGATCCTCTCAACTCAAAACCTATAAAGGCTCAAGCAATCTTAGGCAATGAATAGATAATAATAGATTTTGAGCTTGTTCAATACTTATAAGCTGTACCCTTTGGAAAGTAATGTTCATGAGAATTTGAACAATTTTAATTCTTTAAAAAAAATGTTTTCTAGAGATTTAGCATTCAAAACCAAAAAACATGGCTACATACATGCCTTGTTCAAATAATTATATATTTCTAATATATAAATAGATTGATTCTGTTTGTCAGTATCCCTGTCTCCTTAAACATTGGTGCAGCCTAACCAAATTTGATATGCGTACTCAATGGACCTTGGGGAATTTTTCAAAGTGATGGTTTTGAAAAAATAATATTTTAAAGACTTTTAGAAGGAGGCTTCTATTTACAATGCAACAATACTGCTAAACTGAACATTTGCAGTTCCCTTGAGGCAATAGTTTTAAATGGTGGATAGGAGACATTTTTATCAGCAAAATTGTTACTTTTAAGTGGAGCCCATCGTTACAGGCCAAGAAATATCCAGAAAAAGTCACTGTTCATTATGCAGATAGATTTTTGAGCAGTGTGTATATAGAAGGGGGGATTTTTTCAAAGGAAGGGACTTTTAAAGGGGGTATCTTTAAAAGGAATTGGCTTTCAAAGGTACTAAATCCTTGAGATCATATTAGTGCCAGAGGTGAAGCAAGATGGTGGGCGCAGTGAAATGGGGCTGTTGACATATCTGAGTGAAGGGGTTCAAAATTTGATCTAGCCTGTAATTTCTGTTAAATTTTAATCATGCCCTCCCCTGAGATAGCATAATACCTCTCACCCTTGGGTACTGTCTTTGCTCTTGGGTGCAGTCTTCCAGTTGGGATGTTGAAGGACCTTGATTAGTGCCTCTATGCTCAGCTGTTCAGACTTATTTTAAAATGTTTATCAATATTTTTTCTTGTCAGGTTTAGGCTTGTTATTAGTTATCCTCTAGAGAGAAAAGAAAGAACTTTGAATGAGTTGACAAATATGGCCTAAACAAATTAGAATCTTAGGAAATGTTTTTCTCTTGCTAAAGAATGAACAAGTTATTGTAATCAATTCTTTATATATATATATATATATATATATATATATATATATACATATACTCATATATGTATAAGACACATACACACACACATATTATATATATATATATATATATATATATATATATGTATATATATATAAACACAAACAGACCGGAACACACATACACATCTATGTAAATGCATATCTCTATATATAAATACATACATACATATGTAAATACCCCTCTCTCTCTCTCTCTCTCTCTCTATATATATATATATATATATATATATATATATACATATTACACATGCATGCATATATATATATATATATATATATATATATATATACATACATACATACATACATATCTGTAAATAATTATCTATATATACACACACATATATGTGCGAGTACTTATCTATATGCACACACATACATGTATGTAAATACATATTTATACATATATATACCCACATATGTAAACAATTTTATCGCTGCTTTTCCTTCCGTTGCACTTGGCCAATTCAATTGTTCCTTGTAAAAAAAATCCTGGTTGTTATGATGTACTGACAACTTCCCCTCTGCTTATCTGATACTTGTATAATTCATTATGTCTACAAGAAATCTGCAAGCAGTCTTCTTTCAATGCTGGAAGGATGCTTCAATGAATGCATATAAACTAAAAGAGAAAATGCTTTGTGTTTCAGCATTAACCCTCTGGACACCATGAGCAGCACAAGCAATCTTTTCAAATATTTGCAGCATTTCTCTTAATTCAGTTGAACTGCAAAAGGATATTCTAAAAATTAGGGCTGCATTGTCACTAGAATCAATATGACTAATGTGGTTTCTCCCTTCTCCTTTGAATTGGCTTCGTATAAAGCATATGTGTTTTCTTGTCTGTTTCTTTGCGTCTATAATCAGAGTTTATTAGAAAGAAACCCATAATCAGGAATGAAAATCTTGTACAAAGAGTCCAAAGTAAATTAGGAAGTATTGTGTAGCCTTTGGTGTAACAAAAGAACTTCTTTACATTCAGCTGCTAAAGGGTACTTTTTTCTGGCATAATGGTTTCTGGGTTTTACACCCATGTCTGGCTTTCAGAAGCAAATCACTCTGAAATGAGCCAGGTCAGTATGAAGTAGAAAAATTTGGTAGCATAAAAGAAAATACTGAAAGGCAATCAACTGTGCAAATTGAAAATAAAACAAGTCTGATTTGTCACTCAATTAAAACTGTAGCATGCCATATTAGGGGGGGATCAATCAAAAAATTGGAATAAGGCGGTTATGAGTGAATATGTTACTTCTCTCACCTTTTGTTAAATCACTAAAAAGATTGAATTTTCAAAAAACAAGTGGGTATGAACTTACAAGGGGATAAATTTACATTGTAGATTGAACCCCCCACTAAAACCCCAAGTTTTTTCAAGACAAAATAAGGAGTAAATATTTAAATTTCAAACCCTCTAGGTTCATTGGTACAGCCTGTACTCATAATACATAGCCCGCCAGACGAGTTAAAATACAAAAAAAAACTATTTTGAATGTTTCTAATAAAATCTAAACGTGAAAGCACTCCAAGAGTGCAGACCTCTGCCAACACCATTGTCACTAAAAACTGAATGAAAATCATTTCATATATAGTTAGGATGCAGGGGAGGTACCTGCAAAAATTTGCTAGATCTGCCAAATATTTGATCAAACCTTCCAATAAATGTCTTTGAAATTCATTGAGAACTTTTGGGAGATATTGTGTGGATAAACATGAGTGAATACATGAATTCATGGAGAAAAAACAAAAAAAGTATTCTTGAACCTACCTCGAAATATAGTAAATTCTTCCTTAACCCATAGCCTACCTCTCAAGAAAATTTCATTGAAATCCATTGAAAACTCTCGGACACATTGTGTGGACAGACAAACGAACAGACATGTGTGAATACATATACAACTCTTTCAACTCTGGTTGTAGAGACGACAGAAAATTCCTTATTTACTGTCTGTTCCACAGGTGCATGTTTGAAAGGGGCTGGATTATATGGTTTGCAGCCTGCTATAATTTTTGAGTAAAACATTTTCTGTACGAAACTACAGCTTCAAAGAATTCTGGTTACTCTTCTTCAATGTTGCCAATTCAGATATTTTATATCCCAATTGAGATAATTCTAAGGAGCAAAAATCAAGAGAGATAATTTATAGAAAACTATGAGGAAAGATCTATAATCTTAATTTTTATTAGATTTCTCAAGAACCACTGATTCAAATAATTTCTAACTTTGCACTACCAAAAAATATTTTTGCGATTGTCGACTTAAAAATGATCAGTTAGGAAAAATCATGGACAAACACTTACACACATTTCTTTAATTGCAGTGAGATAAATGAGCGTCATTTCTTAACTCTTGCATTTAGAGAGTTCCATTTGTCTCTGACACGAAGTAATTATTCTTATGATTGGTTCTTATAATGATGGGGAAAGATTGTCTTTGTCAGATATGGTAATGAATCTTGGTTACTAAGAAATTTGGATGGAGCCTCATATCTTCAGGTTTTCTTTCCCCGACTCTACTACTCTGAAATACTCCTTAGATATCTCTTCAACAAATAAATAATTGGAAAAGTAGTTATTGTTAAAGAACAAAAGTAAATTGAAAGCCCAAAGAATTAATTCTTCTCGCGGCAGAAGAGACATAAGACTTAGTTATTTCCCAAATTAATTTTCTTATTTGCTTTTTTCAGTAATTTTTTAAAATGCTTTTTATGTTTTTGTGATTGTTGCTTAGTACTGGCGATGGCAACCATCTTAGAGTTTATGAAAGTGGCCTTTTATAAATCGGCCTTGACAAATAGGATTATTATAAGATGGAACTAAATTTTCTATTAATTGTTTGTGGAGGAGGACTTTTCTCTTCTTGTTATTTATCATTCTTGTGCAAGAAAAAAGGGTTAGGGGGCATTATGAAAGGAGGGTTTAAAGAAACGATAGCATCTGGAAATGACAATGTAGTTGGAATTTATGAGTTGATAATTTGGAGTATAAGGAATCGGCTGCTTAGGAGAAGAGAACTGAAAATTGCACTCGATTAGAACTTTTTCCTATTTGATATTCAAAAATGTATTAAGCTATATTTATGTATCTTCCTCTCATATATATGTGTGTGTGTGTGTGCGTATATATATATATATATATATATATATAAATATATATATATATCGTCCAACTTAGGAATAGAGCACTCTGGTGGATAGGGAATATATGCATGAGTAAATATATTGCTTAAAATTTAACCTTACTGACCGTCCAGTCCTGCATGGGGCAGAGGTAAGATACCAGCCTCTGAAGCAAAGGTGAATGTTCTTCTGAGTTTTTTTGTAATTTTAGTAAAGTTTAAAATCTCAAATTTTTCGTTTAGGCAGAGATTACAAGAATTTTCTAATTCTTGCATTTACTAAATAGAAAAAATTAAACAATACTAAAATGCAGGCATCTTTCTATATTCTTATTAATGAATGTAAAATAACAGCAACACATACTAATAAATCAAAAAGTAATATACTCAATTCACTCTCATGTCTATCATCCCTAAAACTTCCTATCACCTTTTTCTACCCCTGAGCATGCCCAAATAAATTAAAAATTAAGAATAATACTATCCACGAGAGCCACATAGGATATCAGCAGGGACAATAAAACCCAATGCCAATCTACCAAGCTCAAGACAAGAACAACCCCCCAGAAAACTACTAAGCATCCTTTCAGAGATGACCCCTAGATCCAGTTCACATCCTTTGACAAAATGGATGACCCCTACCACTCACTACCACACTCACAAGATTCTTACCGAATTCCCCAAAACTAGAATCCAAAAACATAGATAATCATTTGCCTGATGAGGCCCGGAGAGGGCAGAAAAATGAGCTAGGTTGTGTAGCAAATCCAAATTCTACTATTTATTTCTAGCTCTACTCTAAAACAACTTGACTTTCATAATATAAAGTTGAATGTCTCGAGCACTCTATGAAATAAATCGATCACATATCAGAAGTTGCTTTATATCATTGATATATTAATATATTATGCTATGCTGCTGGCCTAATCTGTACTATATATATATATATATATATATACAATAATGTATATATATATATACATACATATTCATATCATCATCATCATCAGTCTTTTATTGTCCATTGTTGGACATTCACCTTCCACAAGATCCACCACATTTCTCTATTATGGGTGTTGCGGAGCCAGTATTTTCTAAATTTGTCTAGTTCATCACTCCATCTTGTATTTTGACAGCCTCAGTTATGCATGTGATCTCTGGGGATCCATATTGTAAGTTGTGATGTCCATTGGTTGTCTGGCATTCTCGCAACATGACCTGCCCATTGCCATTTAAGTTTTCTAATAAATTTTACGATGTCTCTGAGCTCGTTTTCTTCCTGATATACGATGCTGTCTAGTGATCTCTTCATTTGAAGTTAAGCATGATTCTCTCATGTGCGCATCGCATGCTTCTCAGTTTGTGGGTCTGTCTCTTGGTTAGGTTCCATGTTTTAGTTCCATAAGTGACTATGAGGAGAGTGAATTTGTTGTATACTCTTCTTTTTAGGATTATTACCTTGTTTTTGAAGGTTGAGCTTGCTCTGCCAAAGGCTTGCTATCCTGCAGTGATTCTTTGCTTGATTTCTTCTTTTTTTTAAGGCTTTCATGGAGATTCATTGTCCTAGATAGATGTAGTGGTCTACTTTCCCCAATTTTGCATCTTCGATTTTGACTGTTATGCTTTCAATGTGATTGTTGCACATGATTTTTATTTTACTGAAGTTCATGTGTAAGCCAACTTTTTTGCTTTCTTTGTTTGGTTCATCCAGTATTAGTTTGAGGTCATTTAGGTTCTCTGCAAAAAGGATAATGTTGTCTTCAAATCTGAGGTTATTCAGATGTTTGCTGCCTATTTTGAATCCTCTATACTCCCAGTCCATCTTGAGGCAGGCTGTGAAGAGTTTGGGTGAACTAGTATCACCTTGCCTTACTTTTTTCTGAAGCTGCAAGGGTTCAGAGTTTTTATGTAACCTGATATATATATATATATATATATATATATATATATATATATATCTCAACAAATACATATAAACAAAAGCATGTATATATGTATATATATATATATATATATATATATATATATATAGTCTATAGCCACACTGAAGAGATGTAATACATCGAAATAGCTGTCTGTGAATGACACAATAATTAATGCTCCTCTATTCAGGGTTGAGCACTCTTCAAGTGAGGTAACTCATCCATCGTAAGCTTATGCAATGCTCTTCCATAGGAATTGAGCACTCTGGTGGATGAGAAATTTCTGTGTGTAAATAGATATATCGCTAAAATTCAGCCTTACTGATTGTCCAGTTCCATAGAAACAGCTGTCTGTGGATGACACAATAATATATATATATATATATATATATATATATATATATATATATATATATATATATATATATATAATTTGAACTATAGAGAGTGAGACAGACTCAGGAGTGAAAGTGCATGGATGTTTTCATTGATGGTCAAGACATGTTTCGGGAGGTATTCCCATCTTCAGTAGTGTGTGCTACGTGTGTGTATGTACCTTTAGATATTATAAGTTTGTTGTGGAACTTAAGTCCACTATCAGGAGCTTTGCTTTGTGAGCAAAAAATGGTATCCCATCTTCTAGGGGCATCTTGTTGTATGTGTGTGTGTGTCTCTCTCTCTCTCTCCATATATATATATATATATATATATATATATATATATATCCCTCTTAGGTACCTTGTTATGACATGGTTTGCAAGTTGGTCTTGTAGATCATTACTTCTGAGTAGTGAGTCCGAACCTCACAGGGTGCCCTTTACCAGCACTCTGTGCCAAAAATAAACTAAGTATACTAAATAAGTATATATGTATACATATTATGCTGAATCAAAGTTAAATCAAATTTTTTTACAAAAAATAAGTACATTTCGCTGATTGGGCAATCCCACTGATTCTGCATATATCCTCCTTCCTCTGTATCAACGTATACAGTGTATATCTATGATAATAATGAACAGAGTGACTTTTTCTGTTTTTCTGTCCATAACAATGGACTCTTCTACTTGGATAACTTACAGTCTCTTCTGACTTGCATTAAAGTGGCAGGTCGAAACTCAAATCACAAAAAGAAATTTCATCAATACAATTTTATATCTTTAAACCTCTCTTATAATTTTACTTACAGAAATTATTTTAGCAATTACGGAATCCGATTTTTTGGGGGGGTTTTGTTTTGTCACTGAACCCCCCACCCCCCACCCTTCAGCAGTTCCCACCTCGGAGCAAAATTCCCCATTTTAATAGTTGTATTTCAGAAGTTTTGTTCCAAACAATACACCATATATACCGTGCTATAAGACAAACGGTGCATAAGCGTATTTAGAGAGCTACTGCTCACTGCAACTCTTTCAAGCCCTATAACAGTCCATGTTAAGCTTCAGTAAACATCCCTCTACTCATAATACCAATGTATTGGAATCACGAAAAGATACCTGGACTGCAAAAATAAATGAATTTCATCTTTGTTATTTTATATTCAACATCTTTAAATATCTATCATTTTACTTACATGAAATACATTAGCTACAATTGAATCTTTGATTTTCTTCACAACGCCCCTTCCCTTTGCCAGCTCCCACCTCCTTCAGGCAAAATTGACAATTTCAATCGATTGATTTAAAGCCGACGGCAGTGACAGCCAAGATGTGACTTACCTGACTCTTTTCTAAACTCACCTGCGGCTGATGTTGACAACATCTATTCATTAAAATTACTGCCCCAAGGTTTGAGAAATATTCAAATTGCGCACAAACAAAATTCAAATCTATTTTATAATTAGAAACGTGTCCGCACATTCCCATCTGTCACACTTTAACTTTTAAATCCATGAACCACTAGATACCACTCTTAAATGACAGTGGAGCTCTTCTATGAATATTCATTAATTCATTAAATAAAAATGCCTCTATGGGCATTTCCGTAAACAATTTACATAGGAAATATGTATCCTACCTTAAAACATACATTAATTCAAGTTATAGAAATGTATGACATTGATAAAAAAATTCAAGCTTATCAATGCAGAAACTGTTACCAGGTACTTTTTATTTATTCAATTTTCCTATATATTTCAGCTGATAATGCCCTAAATGCCCTATCAATTTATTTTCTATCTTTGATGGTTTAAATTTATCGTAAGTTATTCTTGAAATTATTTACTTGTACTATTTTCTTTTACATATTCCAGTATTTCCTTATTCTTTGAGAGAAAAATGGCACTCATCATTGAGATAAATATTCTCTTTCTGTCTCCAATTTCAAAATTAAATTCCAATTACAATGTCTACAATAAAAAGAATAAAAGAATTTTTAAATTTTTGAATTAAAAGAATATCATGTAAAGGTCAGAAGTAAGTAACTTCAAACAGTAGTGATTTCTCTTGACATTTACATTCAATTTTTTTGATATGGATTCAAAAGTTAAAAATGGAAATTTTTCATTGAAAAGCAATGGGGTAGAGGGGAAGTTCTGAGAAGGGAACAAATCAAAGACTGTACGGAAGGTGGAGAGAGGGTAAGAGAAGCAGAGTAGGGGTATGCAAAAGTGAAGAAGGTAAAACAAAGATATTCACTAAAGGAGATAGCTGAACTCGTCTGCCTTAGAAAGGCAAGAAAGTAAAATGAGGTGGAATTGAACAGTGTCTGTGAACAGAATATTTGGTCAAGTGCTGGGGATGTTCACTACAGGCAACTCCCATGAGTTTTTTCACATACAGTGTTTTACATTTCCACCCGCAAGTCTACTGTTACCAGAGCAACGTGTATATTTTTTCAACCATCTTTTACTAAAAACAGGAGAAAAAATTTACAATTGTGAAAGAAATCTTTTGAGTTTGATGGACATTTTGGAATGTGTTTCACTGATTTCCCTGCTTGTAACTATGGAAATTTCCACTTAAAAGTAACTATGATAGAAATATCCCATATCTATCATTTTAAACCATGGGCTCTTCCACTGATATGAATTTTCAGAAACTGTCAACAATTACAATTTTGGTGGTGGATTTCCACTGAAACAAAAACATTTTTCTTCGGCATAAGGAGTAAATGATTAAGTTCCCAGTCCTTAAGCTCCATTCATGTGAAACATGCATACATATATGCAGAGCCAACCAATCAGACCAACCTGAAAACTAAAGAAATCTATGTTGACAGTTTTAGTTATAGACTTTTAAAAATTTTCTTAGGCAGAGATAACTTTGATCAGCAGTTATCCACCTTGAAATTAAATTTTCTAAAATGAAAATAAGAGTTAATCCAAACAACCAGAAATGAATTTAGTGAAGCTGTATGAATTGAATTGTGGAACAACAGACTCCTGAAACAATCCGATTGAAAAAAGATCTGAGTTCCTTATGGTATGTTAACTTGAAAGTTTGTGGTAGTTTTGCTGATATCCTTCATCCAATTGGTCCCTTGGCTTTTGCCTCGTTTCATCCACAGCCATTTGCTTCAGTTTCTGGCCACATTTTGCCAGTTCCTTCCATTGCATTTTATCATCAATCGATTCCACCTCATCGAAGGTTTTCTCTCTCTTTTATTTCTCTACTCTAGGATACCTAACTGCTATTTGTGTCCAGCTCTGAGACATTGTTCTGGAAAGGAAAGTGAGGGGAAAGAAGCTAAGGTTGGCCAGCCATGTAATTTTGCTGATCCTTGGTCCTCTAACTCAGTACAACTCTGGTAAAAAATAACTTCAAATTTGACAACACAATGGCAAATGTGTTCTTCAATAGATTTCTTCATACACCTTACAAATGGAAAAAAGATTATTCACACCGGAAGCTTATTCTGCATTTTTAAAACTCCATCTTGTAGATTGATGGCCTGAGTTAAGTTGTGATAAAAACATACATTAACCAGTAAAGGCTAAAAACAGTATCAGATTTAGTTATTTTTCTTTACAGAATAAATTTTTGCTGCTTTCTATGAATAAAACCTTTGTTACATTCAGAAAAGTTTCAGTTTTGGAAAAAGGACATTTTTTGTTAGGGTTTTTAGTTACTCTGCAATTCTTATGCTGAACTAGACCCTTATTTCACCTCAGCAAGATGAAAGTAGAGTATTAGAGTATTTACTTTACTCCCATTGTGGAAAAAAATTGGGAGGGAGGGATTTTTTATGTTTAATTACGTTTAGATAAATTTATGTGTTTTTGTGAAATGATATCAGACAGTTGGACGACAGACGGAAATTAAGTTTCCAGATACATTATAAATATCCACCTCCATGAACAAATATGTTTTTAACAACTAACAATTTTCAAAAGGTAACAGGTGTTATTGATTGAAAGCGAGAAAAAATTCTCAATAAAACAAATTTTTGTTGCTTTGACTGGTAAAAAAAGTCATAACCTAAAATCCAGCTAAAACCTCAAGATGAAGGGAAGTAGTAGTCAAAAATTGATAGAAATGATTTACAACAGGGCATCTCAAACTCTTTTCATTCATGACTGGTGAGACAAATGAGTTCGCAAGCCCTGTCTCACAGTTATAAAAGCAATAGACACTAATACTATTAGTCTTTAGTTATAATCTAACTATAACTAAACATAGAAACAAATTACCCCAACCATCAAAGAAAAAAAATGCAACCCATTCATAATCTATAAGTTTTATGGTATTCATTGTTTATCATAAAATAAAAAATATGAATTGAAAAACTTAAGAAAAACGAAATTTTCATTCATAAAATAACAGAATAGCATTGAGTCATTTTGCAATGATCATCAATAAAGTAAATATTTGTATGGAGATAGCAAGAAAAACTTTAGTTACATCATTATTCTTGGAAAAAATGTTTTCTGATATTTCTGTAAATTCCGGTAATTTTTATGTGACACTTACTTTGGGAGGCCCTGGATTACAATACTTCATTGGATAAAAATAAATGATAAAAAAATCACTTTCATCTTCAAAAGGTGAACTTGTTTTAGGTTCAGAGGAAGGAGGGGGTAAACATTAGAATTGATTGACTGTGTCTTGCTTCTACTTTTCCTATCATTATTGTAAACACTTTTTCCTCAATATGAGATGAAAAAACATTTTCATTGTGTTATTTATAAGAATAATATAACTTTATCCAATGCTGAGAACTAGAGATTTGATATGAGATGACCTCTGTTAACCACTCATAGCCTATGTCACAAATAGCCTTTTGTGAGTCTACATGCCAAACTTTTGGTCAATGAGCTTTGTAGTTTTAGGATAAGTGAGGCATAGATAAAAAAACAAAAAGATGTTTTTTTTCTAAATATCATCTTAATCATCAGCTTTTTAACATCCCTCATTACACATAGACCCCAGAATTCAGTTTATCATGCTATCTTATATTTTGCCAGCCACTGTTTCCAATTTGTTATCTGAGGATCCATGTTGTGAATTATGTGTAACGGTTGTCTAACACTCTAGCAACATGACCAGCCCATTGCCATTTGAGTTTTCTAATAGATTCTATGATCTTTCTGACTCCTGTTTTTTATTCAATTTACTGTACAGTTTTGTGATCTCTCCATATGTTGTTGAGCATGATTCTCTCATATACATGTTGTATGGTTCTGTGACACATTGGTTGAAGACCCCTCTTTTTAAGACTACTGGGATTTTTTTGTTCTCGAAGGTTGAAGTTGCTTTACCAAAATCTTGCCAACTTACACTGACTCTTTGCATGATTTCTTCTTTTGAGGACTTCATGGAGATTCGTTGTTTGAACAGCCCTCTAGCTCCATTGATATGGCCTGTATGCATCATACATACACAAATAGCCAGCCAGACCAACTGGAAAACTGGAGAAACCTCTGTTGACAGTTTCTAACAAGGGGCTCAAATATTAGCATAGATGTGTTTTTTTGATATCATCTGAGAATAGAGAAGAATGTTCCCCAGAATTTTACAAAAGAATTTCATTCTATATTGAACAACCTAAAATAAATTTATAAATTCTATTTTTCTACTCCACTCACAAGTTTCTTGTCTGATAATGCTAAAATAATTTTCCCATATGAATTAATGGTGATTACTTCTTCATTTCATACTATTTCAGTTTACAAAAGGTTTTTATAAGAACATGATACTTTCACATATCAGTAGAAACCTGAAGATCATTTTGCATGGCTCAAGTTTCAAGAAATCTACCAAAATTGTATTACTTTGAGAAATGGGGCCAGCAAACTTTAACCCAGAGGTTCTCAACTTTTTTGGTGTCAATGCCTACTTTTACACGGGTAGTTTTCTTACCTTTCACTTATATAGTAATCATTTGAAAGGAATCCAAAACAATAAAGATGAACAGCTTCTGCATTACAAAATTCTTTAACAAAAATATGAAGTAGCAACATCAAATGTTTGGTACACACATGGCATAGTGAACTGAGCCCATAATTCTGGTAATCTTTCAAGAGTGTTACATACATGTATATATATATGGACCATGTACCTAACTTAGGAGAGTGTAGTACTAATGTATGAATATAATGCAATATCATAGTGCTGCTTGGTGAATTAATAGAACATGTTGCAGTTGACTCTCTTTTTTATTGTCACCATTTTTTGTAAAGTTGCTCACAACCCATCCAAGAATAGAAATCACCCACTGGTTGGTGATATGATCCTGGTTTTGGAACTGTGTTTCAAACCATAAGAACAAAAATGAATTGAAATTTGTATTTTATGAATTTGTTCGACTAGACTAAATATCTGTTCTAACGGGAGGGGTAAATTGCTATAAAATAAACAGAATTAATAAAAGAGATGGAAATCAGATACTGTTCAATTCGATTTGTTTTTAAGAAGTCATATTTGGCTTTTGCAACTTTTTTTATGGTTTCAGCGAAAAAGTGTACTTCAAAATTCAAATAAATTCCTCCTCAGCCATTGGTCTACCTTTCCACGGAATTTCATTGAAGTTCATAGAGAATTTTTGGAGATATTGTGTTGACATTAGTGAATGCATATACCTCTTCCAACTTTATTGGCAAAGGTGAATACACTGGAGACAAGTAGAACAAGGTTTTCAGATCTGTGATAAAAGTTTCCTTTTCTATTCAGAGTCTTTTACTGGTTTGCATCCATAAATTCAACTTTGCTTAGGAAACCTCATAAAAGAAAAGGGAAGAAGAAGAAGAAAAAAAAAGAAGTGTCTCTTTCTTGCATGATTTAAACATTCTACCAATCATAGATCTCTTCTGCTTCTTTGAATTTTTTTTATTTTTAGATTCTCTCACTGCTACAAAGGCCAAGAACGTCATTTATAACCCTTATAAATATCAAGTTTCCTATACGTCAGTAGAAGAGAGTGATGGGTAAAGGGTAGAGTAAGAAAAAATAGGAACAATTTTCCCATAAATTTACCTTTAGTTTTACTCGAGTGACTTTGTCAATTCTGTCTGAATAAATGTAAAAAGGGAAGGTAGAGAGAGGGTTTATTGAGAGAAGGGTAAAGAGAGGGGAGAAAAAAGGTGAAAACTGAGCTGGACTCATTCCAGTGAGATGTGTCCGGCTTTTGTTTGTTAAGTGCAGGTGAGTTTATATTTGTGACAGACTTTGAGGAAACAGATCTGGTTAGTTACTCAGTAAAAACCATCATGTGACCAGCGACTTTTGGCAGCACGCTGGGGGGGGGGGTGATCAATTAAAAAACTGGGAAAAAGTCTGATCAATGAATAGAATACTTCTTTTGCTTTTTGGGGGCAGTGATCACTTTCAAAACCAGGCAGACTCAAACTAAGGGATCGATTTAGCATAAACCTACATTGCAAATTAAACCTCCCTCTAGAAACTTACTTTGGGAGAGAATCTTAAAAACAAAAAAAACATTTTTTCTACATATAAAAAGCAGTGAATGTTTTAATTTTTGCCCTCTAGCTACATTGGTGCAGCCTTCATGTGTGATACAGTCAGCAGGACCAACTTGGAAACTGAGAGAAACTTATGTTAACACAAGGCAAGTATTTTTGATGTTAGTATGTTCTTTCTACTGATCCTACTTTTCTGGGGTTGCCATGAAACATTGATCGCTATTTGCAGTTCATGAGTTCATGTCTTCATCTTCACCATCATCAGCAGCAGCAGCAGCCGCTGCCTGTTAGCCTCCATTGTTAGACAAAGACCTTCCCCAAGATTTTTTAGACCTCTCTATCATGGATGTTGCAGAGCCAATACTTTCTCTACTTATTTAGTTCAGTGTACAATCCTATATTTTGCTGGCCAAAATTTTGCATATGATCTCTGGGAACCCACGTTGTGAGTTGTGATGTCCACCAATTGACTGACTTTCTTGCTACATGACTAGCCCATTACCATTTGAACTTTCTAATTGATTCTATGATATCTGTTACTCCTGTTTTTTTTCTCCAGAATTTTTTTCTCCAGAATTTTATTCTCCAGAATCAAAAATGCATATCTGAAGAGAGTAGACCACTACATCTAACAAGAACAATGAATCTCTTTGAAACCTTCAAAAGAAGAAATTTAGGCAAATATTTACTCTTTGTTGGCAAGCTTTTGCTAGAGTAAGCTCAACCCTCAAGAACAACAAATCCCATTAGTTCTAAAGAGAAAGATATACAACAATGCATCCTCCTGATAGTCACCTATGGAGCTGAAACATGGAACCATCAACCAACATATTCAACTTAGGTTTATTCAGTTTCCAAGTGATTCTATCTTGCTATGTATGAATGTACATGTCATGGCTGCACAAATAGAGCTAGAGGGATAAAAATTTTAAAATCTACTCATTATCATGTCTTGCCAGATAGGCACGGTTGATAAACAGCTGCCTACTGATCACTTGGTTGTGATTTCAAATCATGGTAGGGGAATATTCATTTTTATGAATGTATTTATTTGAATGAAATAAGCCCCTGTGTATTTTGTTACATAAACTTTTGTAGATATGTGAGACTGGTCAGTGTGGCTTAGTCGGGAAGGGAGCTGCCTATGGATCTCATGGTGATGATTAGAAAATCACCATAAGGGAATGTTGATTTTATATCAGTTTGGTTTAATGTGATAGGAGAGACAAACAGTGAAGAGTTTAGTCTCCAAAATTAGGTGAAAATTGTTCTTGTTGTTACTGT
>OY735210.1:37563698-38016198 GCA_963457665.1 Thysanoteuthis rhombus | reverse complement strand
TTTTACCAAGTTGATAATAGAGAAAATAGTTGCTTTAAATCAAATCCACCATACTAACATGTTTTGCCTTTCGGCTTTGTAAAAATAGAAATTTTAAGTAAAATGATATTTAAATGTTCGTTCATTTCAAGTAACAATGTCCCGCAATATCATAACGTATAGGTATAATAAATTTAATTTAAATGCAACTACTTTCCTTGTTGTAAACCTAATTTATATTGTTGGATATATATATATATATATATATATATATATATATATACAATGTGTACTTCGGCAGCAATTTTTCTTTCATTCACCAAACTCATTGAACCCAAAGATTTGTTCTCTTTTTCATAAACAAGAAAATGCTACTAAAAAATTGAAAAGAAATTATTTATCAGTCATATATATATATATATATATATATATATATATATATATATATATACATATATATATCAATGGTAAAAGCAATGATATGTTGAAGTGGCTACCACATATATATAAAGAGAGTGAGGGAGTAGAAAACTTTACAGCTTTGAACACTAAACATTAAGAAACTTTGGAAAAAATATTTTGTGATACTCCAGTCACTTAATTCCCAATATCTGCTGATATAATTTATGTGATTTTCTGTTTTCTACTTTGTTGCTTTGTTATAATACCATATGTAAATTTTCGTTTGTTGGATCATCATTGTTTAGCATGTAACTGTTTTGGATATTTTAAAAACAAAACAGATATATTAACATGGCACTGCTGCAGTGCTGATTGAACACCACCTCCCTTTCAGCTATGATTTCAACGTATAGGTTATGTCATTCATGTAATTTATCATTCTATACAGGGTATTATCATTATGTATTATATACGGATGTTATTTGATATTGAATATCATTCAATTTTTTAAAACTTGGCTTACTTACGTAGGTTACCCAAAAAACATATTTAACGATGAGAGATAAGTAAATATAACAACAGTAGTGACATGCTGTTTGTGTCACTTTTATCGAATGTTCGCCCATATGAATATTAAATCTGATGTATCAGTTTTAATCTCACACTATAAGAAAATCAACTAATAATATCATCTTTAAGAATACTGATTACACAGGAAAACTTAACTTGATTCTCTACCAACATATTCAACCGAAGAATTTGACAATTTTTTCCCCACCAACCTCAAAGTTAATTCTCCCATGTTGTATACCATCTTACTTCCATCAAATTATCAAATAAAGTATCTTTACAAACATGGTTGAAACAAAACGAAACCACTTTCTAGTGGGTAGTAACACCTCAAAGGGTTATTCCATTATTATACTTAGACAATTTGTTTCTTGGCATTACATGTTTGATGTCCGTCCCACACCAACCAACTACCTATCAGTCAAACAAATGAACCAGGCCCAAATGTTTTCCCCTTTCTCTGATTCCAGTCAATTCGATATTCTTTCACATTGACAAAAACTGAATCCATCTCTTTTGATTACCTAATTCCTTATCTATTTATACAAATTGATTTACTTTAATATACATTATTCAGTTATTCTATTTCTATACTCTCATTAACATATTCTTTAGTTTTTCAATATTATTTCATAATGGTCAAGCTGATAAAGGGATCAGGATGTCAAGTGATGGATTTATTCAATTGTCTAAAAACCTTACTGATTCCACCGCCTCGATTGACCTTTCTTACAACAAAAGAAACAATTTTTGGCTTAAAATCAATGAATCTAAGGATAACTGCAGCTACTCCTCTCAAATATTCAGATAACATAGTAAAATATATAAGATGGAACACTATGTGTTCTAAATGGCGTACATAAGATACGGAATGGAAAGTAGTCTGGTTTATTGAACAATTTATAAAAGAACATTCCATTCTTGATTTTGATATCCAAATCTAGGAACGTTGCTTACATTCCATTATGTTCACACTTTAATTCAAAATCCTTAGGGTATATATTACAATACAATTTTCTGAATTCCCTTCCATCATTAGGAGAAGATAAGTCATCAATAAAATGGATGCAACCTAAAAATGAACGAGTTTACTTTATTTCAATTCTAATTAAAGAAGACATTAATATAAATTCATGTCTATAAAAATTTGCCGAGTGGGGTGCAGGATCAATTCCCATAAGGACACCTATGATCTAATGGAATATTTTATTTCCTATTTTAAAGTAACATTTCCCAATGAGATGACTAACAATTGTCTTAAGGGTGGAGCACATAAAGTAAGTTTTGCCTTTTTTTGCTTCATACCAGAAAGCTTTAGAGTTTGTTAACCTAAATTATTTACTATTTCTTCCAGCAAATGTCAAGTCAATTATTTTATTTGATTCTTTAATAAGATTCCCATGAAGAATTCACGTGTAAAGAGTAATAACATCGTGGTTGAGATAGACTTAGCCCCTTTATAGGTATCTATAAGATCCAATTTTCTTTAAATGGGCAGAGAAATATATACTACCCAAAAGAGATTTGAATTACTATAGAATTTACTTTTATAATGAAATTTCTGTATTTGATTGAATATCAAATCAAAAACTTCAGAAATAGCTTTACTAAGAGGTTTAGTACCTCAAATTCTAGAGGCTACAATAAGCAAGTGCCGATTGAATTTAATGCATTTTAGGTAACCAATACATAATTGGTAACATTGTATTTTTCATCTATTTTAAGTCCTAGCTTTTCACATAATACAATGTCATTGAATATAATATCTGTTTCACAAGCAGATACTTTATATGTGGATGATGGTGTTCTCATTAAACCTACCCCAGATGATATCCTTTGAATATAATTTTTCATACATATAAATGCTATGTCATTCACCACTTCATCAAACAGGACTATAAGAAATTTATATTGAAGTTCCAAGAAATCTGCTAATACTATAGAATTTTTTCATGCTAGACTCATTTTTGAGGATGTTTAAAGCATTTCACCTGTTGGATTTTTTTATTTGCAAATCAGAGTACTTTTTCTTTCAATCTGTTGAACGTTGATTCTGTTATTTGATATTTATTTGACATGGATGAAATTAAAACATCTAATGCTTTTTTAATCTCATTTAAACATTTACTATAATTTAAACACTATGGTTCTCTATAATTTTGACCATTTGTGAGAGTTTTCTTGCATTGGAGTTTTTTTACAATATCTAGTTTACCTGTCACTATGTGACCAGGATTTTTATCACAAAATTGCGAGGCTTTATACTCACATTTTGGAATTTCTATTTCACCATCTTTCTTTCTAATAAGTGTTTCTACTGTTTGTTCATAATAGAAAATTTTATTTTCTATTGTTGGTCCAATCTATATGTTGCAAATGATTTATTCTCTTTTCTTAATTTACTTGGTTTGTGAGATGTCCTTGTGATTGAAGTTTTTAGGTAAATTTATATTTTATATCAAATTTATATCATCAACTTCTTTATTTTCATAAAAAATTATATGTATATATATATATATATATATATATATATATATATACATATACAAAACCAAGAGCGTAAGGAGATGATGTTGCCTGATCAGCATATTGTGAATAGGAAAGCAATGTAGAATGTTTGAAGAATGTATTGATTCCATAGTGAGCATTTTGGAGAAAATGAGAGTGTGGTCTTCTTGATTTCCTAAGGCTGGGGAAGTAAGGAGAGGAGGGGTGAATTTATGCTAAATTCAGAGGGCTTGCAGCATTCAGGGGCCACACCCAGACTGAATGATTTGTGATTGGGATAAGCAGTATCATCATATTATTATTCACCAAAAGTCTGTCTCAGTCTTTATGTAACTGCCAACTGCAAAACCACACAACATAACAGAGTTCCCTGTGTGTACCAATGTGACACAGAGAAATGTTCATGCTTAAATGGACACATTTTTGTAACATCTTTTATGGTTAAGCAAACTGTGTATTGCTGGAAATAAGCAATGGAGATTTTATATCATTCAAAGAGAGGAGAGAAAATCACAGGAAGAATGACTGAATTGGCTACTCATTTTTTGGTATCATTCATAGAGATGGACTGAGAGTAAGAGGGAGAATGTTTATTTTCTATCAAAAGGGGACAATGACACAAAGATCAAAATTGGAAATGCAGAACTGAAGAAAGTAGACCACTACATCTACCAAGGAAAACAAGTCTGCATGAAGTCATCAAAAGAAGAAATACAGCAAAGAATCAGATAAGGTTGGCAAGCTTTTGGTAGAGCAAGCTTGACTTTTGAAAGCAAGAAAATCCCACTAATCTTACAAAGAAGGGTATATAACCAATGTATCCTATCAATAGTCATATATGGAGCTGGAATGTAGAACCTTACCAAAAAATTAGCCCTTAAACTGAAAACCATGCAACATGCACATGAGAGAATCATGCTCAACTTCACCTGAATAGACCACAAGATAGCCCGGTATATCAGAGAAAAGACAGGAGTTTGAGACATCATAGAAACTGTTACAGAACTCAAATGGCAATGGGCTGGACATGTTGCAAGAATGGCTGACAAATGCTGGACTATGCGTCTCACAATGTGGATCCCCAGAGATCAGGTGCAAGGCTGTGGCCAACAGAAAGTAAGATGATGTGATGAGCCAGATAAATTCAGGAAGTACTGGCTCCTCAATACCCATAATAGAGAGGTCTGGCGAATCTTGTGGAAAGTCTATGTCTAACGATGGACACTAACAGACTGATGATGATGATGATGATGTACTTTTAAAATTTCCCCAAGATTTAAAAGGAAAACTCTAAAAGTTACAAATATTTTTTTAAAAACAAATTTAATTAAGCACTATCCGATTTCCATCCATTTTGTTACTTCTTTTGACAGTGACTTATCCTACCCATGTGTATATATATATATTGTCTACATATAGCCAAGAAAGCTTAAAGGCTTTAAACACTAAACATTAGAAAAATTTTTCTAAATATATATCATTCATTTATTCTATTTTCATACTCTAATTAACATGTTCTTCAATTTTCATTACAATTTCACTATGGTCAAGCTGATAAGTTTTTAATGGATCAGGATACCTAATTATGGCTTTATTAAATAGCCTAAAAATCTAACTAATTTTCCACCTTGGTTGACCATCCTTGGAGCAACTCTTTGATTTATTAATTTTATATCGAAAATATTTTCGATATAAAATCAATAATTCTTTGAGTTGCTCTAGCAATTGTCAAATATTCCGATAACATGGTTCCATAAAATTTATAAGATGGAATGCTAGTCATTCTAAAAGGCATTTGCATGATATTGAACAGAAAAGAATCTCTTTTACCAAACAATTTGGAGATAAACATTTCATCCTCATTTTGATATTCAAATCTCTCCATATGTATGTTCTGTATTTGTCTACATACATATATATAAACACGTAGAAAAAAATATATATATATATACATATATATATATATATATATATATATATGTTGAATACAAAATAAAATGAAGACTGAAAAGCATCACATTAACAATGAAAATAGAATTGGTGGACTGAGTTGAAACTCGGAGGAAGATTTTTTTCTCTCTCTAATGTAATTTTGTATATTTCTATACTGTATAAAGTACAAACATAAAAGTTTTTTGCTTAAATTTCATGTGCTTTCAATTTATTAGACCTTCAAACATTCTAGATATTTGTCAGGTTTGAGGAACAAAATATTCTAAGTTTCCATCAGAGGGGATTTTATTTATATTGAAGCTATAATGCTATGTGTGGAATATGATATAAAATGGTGATTGAAAAGCTTCACCTTACCAATGTAATATTGAGCATTTACATTAACTACACTTTGCACATATATATATATATGTATATATACATATATATAATTTACATGTTGAGTTATAAACGCATAATGGGTGGGTGTGAACTAATGTAAAGTCAATAACTTAGGCCATTCCCTGAATGATTTGTCCCTCTGCTTCGTGTCGTTCAGCATTTTAGCTCATTTGCAATCGAAATTCAAATATGTAGACCAGAATCGGCCATTCGGTTTGATTAATCTGTTTGTGGACGAGAGATGAGATATCGACCTTGAGAGAGCTTCGACTACTCCACTTACGTTCGTCATGATCTATTTTCCAAGTCATTTATCATCAAGTGTACACAGGCATACGTGAGTATCCAATAAAGATGGTGTATGTTTGTCCTCCTGTGTGTCCACCATAGATAACCGCCCATCTCCAATTGAGCATGTGTCAACTGTACACACCCACCCAACCAAGTGTCTGATAATAGGAAGACGTGTTTGCACCACCGGCAACACTAAAATCTCCATTATTGTCGTCAAGTGAAAAATACTCAGTTGGTAGGATGTAACTGAATCTAAACAGACATCAATGTATTTGCATTCTGTCAAAAGCCCGGGACAGAGAGAAGCTAAACTGACTCTTAAACATTGCGATATAGAAGAAACAATTTATTCATGGGATCCGTTTTCTCTTTGAGTGCAATTCTGTTGGATTGTGGGGTGATGTAAGCGGGGAGCAATAAATGTTCTCCGCTGATCAAATTTTTGCTTACACATTAGGACCTTGTTATCTGTGGTAGATAGATTCTTTTTCCCAGCCTTTATGGAATGGCATGCAACAGTAATGTTCTATGTTATATACATACATATTATAAAGTACAGACATATATGTGTGTATTTCTGTTTGTACTCTAAGATATTGAGAGCTTCATATCACAGATCGGAAACAAAGACATGCATGAAATCAGCAGGTTTCAGATTTCCTATAGCACACAGCTTCAGTTGAATTTTGAAAAAAAAAAAATGTTGATTTCTATGGGGTTGGTGTTCACATTCTTAGAAAACAAGTCTGTCCGAAAATATTTTTAATCTTCGTGTCTTTTTCATCAAGGCTTTTCTTAAAAACTATTTGAGTCATGAAATTATAATTTTGAATCATCCAGGATGCCTTTTTCATCATTTATATGAATCCATTCATATGTAACGTGGTGGATGGCACTAGCTGAGTGGCAAAAACCTCAGACAATAGACATACCCGGAATCAGAAGATCACAATATGCTTGCAGCATACATTTTAAGGTTGAATTTTACAAAAACAGGTTGGCACTTTCTAAGGAGGGGGGGGGCTTTTTCTGCACTCTCAGAAAACAAGTCTGCACTTACTTTAAAAAAAAATTAAAAAATTATTAAACCATTCTGGAAATTTGTCGGCTGTGAGAAACGGAATATCTCAAGTTCTCATAAGAGGGGATTCTATTTACAATGTAGCTATAATGCTAAATTGCAACCTTAATCTCCATTTGTTATAAGTGACCATGGATCTGAATTTCCCTTCCCCTCAGTGCAAGTTTACCCAAGGTGGCATACTGGCGTGCGTGGGTTTGCCTTGGAATGTCAACCCAGCTGGTGAGATATCACAGAGGAAGAACAAAAGCATATTCATAATCAGCCAATCAAAATCTATGTACAGGCAGAATATATATACAAGCCAGAATTTCATGAAAAATAAACTTGATATTTTTGGGTGGAGGCAGAGCTTGTGCTTACATAATAAAACCTAATTTTAGCGCAAAAGAAATCAGTGAGAGTAACAATACACCAGTGTTTAGAAGCATGGTGAATACAATAGGCAGACTGAGTATAGACCGTTGGAGAAAATGTTACTTTTTTTCTTCCAGTTTTATGTGCTTTCAATAGAATTAGACCTTCAAATTTTCTGAAAATCTGTTAGCTTTGAGAAAAAATATATTTGAAAGTTTTATAAGAGAGGGTTCTTTTCACAAGGTAGCTATGATGCTGAACTGCACCCCTACTTTCCATTCATCATAGATGACCATGGACATGAATTTCTCTCTCTATCGGTGTTAATACCAGTTTGGAAGAATCTTTTTAAGAATCTAATCGTAAACTGACAACAAAAGATGTTTTCTCAGGACAAAAATAATAATCCTAATCTAAATTCAAACATAACAATAAAACATGGGCACAATTTAAATCCTGTAGTCTGCTTCGACATGCAAACTGTTAATACCAAAAGTGATCAAATGAATTCTTGGGTTTCAGAAAAATTAATAATCAAGGTTTTAAGTTATGCATGCTCAGCCAGCGTTTTTATGAAATATCATTTTCTTCCCAGTGTTGAGACTTTTTTTCCCTCTCTGGCAACACCGAGTATCTCAGCCAGTATGTTATAATCAGCAGATTCAATGACTCTGAGATTAAAGTATTCATTGATTTATTATTAGTGAAAAAGAAAAAAAAACCAGAAGAAGAAAAAAGGTTCTACCAATAGTATTTTCACTACTCAACCCTGTGTTCGAACTTATGTGCTCAAAGTAATTAATTGGTGTGCAGGTTTATTTCAATGGTTGGAGCAATTTGTATGTACCTTGCATATTTGCATAGGTCTGCTGTGTTCAGTATGTTGTTGTAACTTTCTCATTGTAAAGGGATGGACTTTCTTCTGTCAACAGGAATCCTTGACTGTCACTATAAATATGCATAATATGCAAGGTACATACAGATTGCCTCAACCAATGCAATAGACCTATTTACCAACCGATTGCTTTCAGAACCTGAGTTCAAACATAAGGATGTGTAGAGAATATACTATACAGACAAAATATTTTTTCAGAAGTTGATATCAATAGTTTAGTGTCCAAAATTATCACTGAGCAGATATTAAATCTAATGAAAACAAAGCATAAAAACAAAACAAAAAGTGAAATAAAACCAAATATGTGTACCTCGCATAAATGAATCACAGTAGCTAGCACGTTTACCAGAATAAATCATAAAAAAAATGGCCGAGAAAAATAAATATTTTATCTGAAATAAATTATCAAAAAAAAAGAAAGAAAAAAATACCAGCACAAGATTTGGGCATGTTGGTCCCAAAATGACCCAAGAAGCAAATTTTTGAAAAAACAAAAAACTTTTTTTGATGGTGTCTAAGTAGTATGCTCATGCAAACTTTCAAGGTTGTAGACCCAAAAATGTAACCATGAGTACCTGGAGACACACACACATGAGCAAAAAGAGAGGATAGTTCTTGGCTGAACAAATTTTACTTCTAGAGTAGAACCTCATCGTCTGTGGTAGATAAATTCTCGAGCCCCATCCGGATGGTTAAACTTTTGAGTGATAGAAGCCATATATACTATCAGTGTGGTGAAATCAATTCTATGGTTTACATCTAATATTGAGTCAAAAACATCTAAAACGTAATAGGAATCGAATCAGGACGTTCTGCATGGGAGGCAAACTCATAACTCTCGCACTATCCAAGCAAACAAAAAATATAAACAAAGCCACCCATAATTCCTGTTATTCTCTTGAAATTGTCAAATGAATAAGGTTTATGGTGAAAATGTTTCACATCTCCATACCTTATTGTTTTTCAAACGTTAGTTGATATTTTTACAAATTTTAAATATGAAGAAAACATGTTAGTTACTCAATAGAAACTATCATGTAATCAATATCTTTTAGCAGCATGCCATGTTGGGTGGGATTAATTGAAAAATTGGAGAAAAAAGGTGATCAATGAATAAATTACTTCTCTTGCCTTTTATTGTGTAGTGATCATTATAAAGCCTGAATTTTCTGAAAACAAGCATAAATGCTGCAAGACACAAACTAAGGGACCAATTTACCATGAAATTACTGAGTAAATGGAAGCCCCTATGAATAGCTTCTTTAAGGGGTGGGACATTTAAAAAGACTAACAAACTTTTGGTAAAATAAAGAGTGAATGTTGAAATTTTGAGCACTCTAGCTCCATGGATGTACTTATGACATACACGCACACACCGTATATCTCTCTCTCTCTATATATATATATATATATTATATATATATATATATTATATATATATATATATTATATATATATATATATATATATGTGTGTGTGTGTATCCAGGCAGTCAACTGGAATCATTTGAAAACTGAAGAAATCTATATTGACAGTTTTAGTTGATGGTTCCAGTTATTCTATTGAATAAAGTAATAAATCTAAATCTAAATCTGATAAAGATATCAGAGGAAATGATTCTTCTTTTTTAAAGACTCAGTGTTAATGTGGATTCTTCAGTCCTATTCAAATCCTTGTAGTCTGGATTGAGTGCTTGGATCCATTTTGATTCTTTGGCAAGTCTCGTGGTCTCAATATAGGGGCTAGTGTATCTTACCTAGGTATTATCTGAATCATTAACCATAAACATGCTTTCTTTCTCCTCAGCAAAATGCTTCCTGATGCTTCTGTGATTGACCACAAGTTTGGCCTGTGTATATTGGACCTTGCATTTTTCCCATTATGACATATACAATAATATTTCTTATGTTACAATCAAGCACTTCTGTCAAATGAATGACCACATTGGTTTGTGTGGCTCCCACTGTGAGATCAGATGATAGATACTGGAATCCAAACTCTAGAAATAAATCGATACTATATATTTACCTTGAATCACCATTGATTCTCCCAAAATGAATTCAACTGGGTTCTTGTTTTGCTTGATGGAGCTGTCAAATATATCTCCATTCTCAAAGTAACCCTGCAAAAAGAAAAGACAAAACATTTCCAATCAATCAAACTAATTCCTCAGCAATAAATCCAAATTCTTCTGGCTTTAAATTACAAGATAGATGAATAAACAAAGAAATGAATAAACAGGTCTAGTATGACACTTAATAGATAACTGTCACATGACCAAAATCTTTTTGCAGCATGCTGTGTTTGTTCACTGGAGGCACCAGGCCACAGCTCCAAGCAGCCTTGCCCGCACTTGGAAAATTCAATCTTAACTCATGTCATTAAATGGGTATGACAGACCTGCCAACCTCAGAAGTTATCAGATACGGAAAACTGATTTTTTTACTGGAAAAATAGCAATAAATGAACAAAATTGAAAAATTTATGAAAAAATGTACACCAAGTGTTAAGAACACAAAATAGTATGTTTCTTCTATACAAAGCTTTGAAAAATCTGAAAATAAACAATTTTTATCAGTAAAGAAACCTTGTAGTGACAGATCTTGCCTCTTTCAATAGTTTTTCCCTCGATTGCAACTTGTGACATGGTGTGTTTGACACATGATATTTTGATTTCATTGCTAGAATTGAAGATAATGTACCATTTAGTAGTATACTTGAACTCCATAAGGACTGAACTAGATAAGGCGAACTGACATTATGTGATATCCCTTTAGAATTTGGTTATTTTCCAATATTGAGAGATAACAACAAGAGAGTGAGAGAAGATGTTTGAAATCTGGAATCTCCTGGATAAATCGGGGGAGGTGGCAGGAATGGTATCAGCAGGAAAAATTGCCAAGACTGAAAGTCAGTGTTGCCAACTCAAAAAATATTTTCATGCTAGTTTGATTGCTAAAAAGCACTATTTAAAAAAGTTGCTAGAAAGCACCCTAAATGTACACCAAAAAGATGCTAAAAAGGGCTAAAATGTTTGAGCACTGCTAGAATACAGAACTCATATTTTGTTTATCAAAGATAGAATTCCACCTAAAGACAGAGATTTGACACCCATGTCATTACTTACAATAAAATTTTAATTCTCCTCAGTGTTTTTTGTCTGAATCTTAAATGGGTTCGTATAAAACACTTGAACTTGCACTACTGATAGTGTTGGGAATGATCAATAAATACTGCAAAAAAAGGGTTGATCAAAGTTGTTTCTCTCGCACTTTGCTAGGCAATGATCACTAAAAAAGTCCAAATCTTAAACAAACGAGCATGAAAGCTGCCAGATACAAACTAAGGGATAAATTAAGCATAAAATTACATTGCAAATAGAACACACATGTAAAAATCTATTTAGGGGTAGGGCTAAAAATTTTTTTTCATTGAGACTTAATGGGGAGTAAATTTTGGTGGGTAACTGTAAAAGAATTCTGGATCTGTCCCCAAATTTAATCTTCCTCAAGCCACACCCCAACCTTCCACAAAATTACTTTTGGAGATATTATGTAGACATAACTACAATGTGGGGGAGGTAATTGTAAAAATTCCTTACTCTGTCCCATATTTTACCTGATTCTCTCATACTACATGGCTTACTTCATAAAGAATTGAATTGATAATGTATAGGCACACATATAGATACAATGCAGGGGAGGTAACTAAAAAGATCCTGGATTGCCCCTCAAATTCAACCTATTCTCTCTTAACCTATTGTCTATCCTTCCACAAAATACATGTACTTGGACTGAAATAAACTGGAGGTGACAAGCACCGCAAATGGTGTCACTCACTTCACTCTGCGTTATTTGACCCATAGTTAGCAGTTTGAACATAGCTTGCCGAGTTCATTTTCCACGCTGTTACTCACTCAACCAACCAGCACCTCACATTGTGTTAAAAAGTGAAGGAAAAAATCTTATTCTGTAAAATAGATTACGTGGCAAGCCATAAATCTTGAAATTGAAAAATAATTTTAAAAACTGAAAAGAGAAAAAAAAATTTTTTTGTCTTTTATAATTCAAAGGAAAATAAATCTCTTCTTTGTGGTTCAAGAAGCCATAACTCCTCATTAATACTTAGTTAATCACTTCTACCCAGAGCAAACCGGTTTAAACACTGATGGGTTTAAGTGTGAGGTTTCAAAACTTTGAAAACTCAAGGAGCCCTTCCACAAAGGAAAACATTCTTGCAGACACATTTTTAACATTTAGTTTTTAGACTCTATGAATAACAATAAAGGGCAACTTTTGACCTTTAAAAATCATATTTGTTTAAATTTGATTACATTTATTTGAATCCTAATATATAATACAGGTCTGTGGACAATAATTATGATCTTAATTGTTGTACAATGGATATTGATGCTTCTCTATCACAAGATTTGCTATGTCAGGTTCACCTGGAAACTCTGTTGGGGACCAAAGTTTCAAAACTAATGGATTAGATTATTTATTTGTTCTGACAAGCTTGATGCCCACAACCTCAAAGATATGAGTAATCTCTAACAAAATTCTTTACAAGATGTGTAACACCATTTCACTCTTAACAAAAGTGGACCGACTACAGAGGTTCATGTTTGGTCATGTCATCATCATCATGTTTAACTCCATTGAGAGTAGCTAAACATTTAGCGGCTACAATTCCAAAGAATTAGCAGCCATCAATACTCTTGTTTTAATGCTCGTCTATAAAACTTATCTTCTGTACGTTGCTCACCTTCCAAAACGGCATCTACCAACATCATTTGCTTTCTTGGTTTTGTTGATTTATTATCATTCAAAAGGATGCGTTTTGCAATGGTGGATTTGGCTGACGTACAAGGTGAGCCACGTAATTTGTCTGTTGGCATTTAGCAAAGGTGTCGGCATTCTCCATGTTGCAGATGAGATGCCGATCATCATTGCTGAGACTAAAACGGAAATCATCCAAACCCTTCCGAACCTTTCTTACTGTTCTGTCAATAAACGCCCATAACTGTCTCACGAAACATCACAGATTACGTTGAGTGTAGGCACTCCTTCTGGCATTTTGTGAATCAATGTTTGATATGAGTATGTCAAATGGCTTGTGGCCTTTGCGTTCAGGATGTAGAATTGTGAATACGGGATAGTCTTCTTGTTGAGGACTTTCTGGGTTAGTTCACAAAATAAAATCCTGTACTCTGGATGCCAGAAGAAACATCTTTACAAAGAGCCCTAGAATTTAGTAGAATCCAACAATTAGGAGGCAGACTTGCTTGGAAGCCTGTAAGCAGACACCAAAGAAGCAGAACTGGAAAAGTCAAAATCTGACAAGAAACTGATTGAGTCCAGCAGGATCTCTAGGGAAAAGACACAGTGGTTCCAAATAAGGAAGGACTGAATGCTGCGGTGGAATGTTTCTACTAATACAGTTACAGAATACAGATAAACATCACTATGACATTTATATGTATCTATGTGTCCAGATTTCATGCCGTCCAAAGTATTCTTTTTATTTTTAAAAATCCCCCCAAATAAGTTTTTAGTGTAGAGTTATATTTGTAATGGAAACTTATGGTAAATTTGTACCTTAGTTTGTGTCCAGAAGTGTCCATGCTGGATTTTTGAAGATTTTTATTTATCACAGCCATGGTAAGAGAAGTAACTTATTCATTGATCACCCCTAACACAGCATGTTACCAAGAAGCATTGGTAACCTGGAGGATGAAAAAGACACCTTTTCATATATACCTCATGTAATTTTGTTATTGTGGTCAATCCCTACTATACACAACAGGCTGTTGCTGAGTTCAGGCTATTCATGTGTTCTGACATTCATATGTATGTATCTATGTATTCATACTTTGCCCAACCCTGACGCTTCATAATAGAATTTTAAAAAAAATCATGAATTCATGGTTCAAATCAAACTTGTTGTATTTTCTTGAAGATAACTCCATTTTACCACCACCTGCACAGCTTAATTCATGTGGTAAAAAGAAGCATATACGGTTGGTGGTGATTCATAATTTCCCTTGGAATGCTATTTTTTTTCTTTAAAAGGCTATTGTAGTTAACTGATACCTGAAGAATGATTATTGTAGAAAATAATTATTTTAATTGTTGGTGTTGCTTATAGAATCGTAATTGTTATCTTGACTTTTCTGGATCCATCCCCAAATCTAATCAATTCTTTTCAAGCTTCCACAAAACATCATGGAAATTCATGGACAGCTATAGGAGATATTGTGTGATCAAACTGACAAACATGAATAAATACATTATTGGAAGAGATAAAAGTACTTGAAATAAGCTTTTTTGACAGCAGTTAATTGCGTCATTAAGCCAGTTACAGTTGGGTTGGATTATACTAATAAAAAAATTGATGGTTAAATTTTGTATGACCAATATTAAAATGAGGATTATTAAAAAAAAATGTTGATAATCTTGGATGTGAATGTCTAGCTGTTTCATGTGTTTGCTACTCTTGCTGAGAAGAAATTTTTTTCTAACACCAGTGGAGGTTTGAGTTTGTAGCTTATGGCTGTGTCCTCTGGTTTTATTACAGAAAAAGTAGAGTTAGCATTTTCTTATCAGGGCATTCTGAGCAGTGACTGTCAGTATCTACTTTATACATGTTATTCTAGATTCTATACATTTTCAATAGGTCAGCATGTCTTCTCTTGTAATAAAGGATCTCTTGAAAAAATTTTCTTAATCTTTCAGTGTAAAATATATCACCAAGCCTTGGAATGGTCTTGGCGGCTCTCCTCTGTACTCTCTCTATGGCATCTGAGTGGTACTTGAGGATAGGTGACCATATGTGAGAAGCAAACCTCAGATAGGGATGTACCAGAGATTTGTAAAGTACTAGGAATCACTTTTCATTGATGAACTTAGATGAGTGTCATATGTAACCTCGTGTATTATTTACTGTATTCAGTTTGTTTTGCATATGCGCTGGGAAGTTAAGTGAGTTGAATACATACACACCAAGGTCTTTCTCCTTAGTAGTTTCCTCAAGTGTGTGTTGTGTTTCTGTCATCTTTAATCATTGTGTAAATAAATGAATTTAGAAAAAAAAATGGATACATTGTTTTTAAAAAAAAAAAAAGAAAAGAAAAAAAATCTAATTTTGTAAAATAGATTATGTGGCAAGCCATAAATCTTGAAAACTGAAAACATAATTTAAAAAACCAAAAAGGAAAAAAATAAATTGTTTTTTGCCTTCAATAATTCAAAGGGAAAAATTAATTTCTTCTTTGTGGTTCAAGAAGCCATAACTCCTCATTTCTATTTAGTACTTTTTCCCTTTTTAAAGGCTATTATAGTTGGCTTGTGCCCGAGGAATGATTAATGTAGAAAAGAATTGGTTTACTTAGTTCAGTTTATTATAGAGACATAATTGTTATCTCAACTAAACTTTTCATAAACAAATGGAGCTAAAGGGCTGAAAATTCAAAAAATTTACTCCATATTAATTCTACAAACAAAATAGGTTTTTAAAGGGAAGGGTTGATTCACAATGTGAATTCATGCTAAATTGGTCCTCAATTCATGCCTGGCTGCATTCACACTTGGTTTTTTGAAAATACAGATTTTTTAGTGATCCAAAAAAGGTGAGGGAACTAACTTATTCATCGATTACACCCTTCTCCGAATTTTTAATTGATTATCCCTAACACGGCATGCTGTTAAAAGATGTTGGTCAAGTATCGGTTTCTACCCTTTTGTGGACTACTTCTCTGGAGACTAACTTTTGGTTCCCTATAGGCAACTGTCCTTTTCCTATCACTATCTGTCTTATTAAATTAACTTACCCTCTTCTTTTATCTGATACCAGAACTACATGATCATCTACCCTTTTTTCTTCTATTTTCCTCCTGCTTTCTGAAAGGGTTACTCTATAATTCATTCTATCTTTGACCAAGCATGTAAGTATACTTCACGTATACCCATGAAAATAGTATCTCTAAGAAAAATGCTATTTAGAAATAAAATAAAATATCAAAAAATAAAATGATATATTCAACCAAAGGGTCCCAATCAGCCCTCATTGTAAGAAGCATAAATGTTCAAATTTTTAGATCTTTAGCTCCATTGGTGTGATCTGTACACATGATACATACATACGTAGCCAGCCAGACTTTCTTAGAAACTGAAGAAAACCACATTGACAATCTCTAATTGAGTAGTAAAGAGGAGAGAGAGGGACATGCAAAGTGGCATAATTATTACCACAATCACAAATGTAGGGAAAATTTTGTCCAAGGCTGCTCACGTTCACTTTGCCCTAATGTCCTTGGGAAAAGCATGTGGTGCTATTCAAATTGATTACTGCACCCAGATTAAACAAAAATAAGATTTTATATAATTTTCATAAAGTTGAGAAATAAAAAAAAATTTATAAATTTAGTGTAAACGTAGACACACCTTTTCACAAAGCTAGAACACGATAGCTCTTAAAATAAGCTTGCACGAAAAGATTTAAAACATAGAACCAACACAGATTCTGAGATCAGTTAACCATTTCAGCTACAAGCCTTAACGGCCAATACGCTTACAACTATGTTCGGATGTTTGTGAATTGAAGAAATGCAAGAGACGCTATAGACCCCATTTTGCTCTGTCTTTCATTGAGGTGATGTCCGTCTATTTTCCACCATGTTGTTCATTGTGAGTACAATCAATTGTTTGCTCTATTGATATTCTGTAATATGGATGTTCCTTTCATTGCTCAATTATGTTCTTTTATTCGTTTTTAAATGCTTATATCTTTAAAGAAAGTATACGTCTTGCTTATATTTTCTCTCACACATATTCTACTGTTATATTTGTCAGAAGTTATACCCAAATAATACAGACAAAAATACATTCATTTCAATTGTGACCCAAACTACTCAAACTCTAAGAATATTTATCAGAGAATCTTCCGAGGCCATCCCAAACTATTTAAAGTCATAAACTGCATTAAGAACTCTTTTCTAAAGAAAAAATGTCACAATGGAAGTAATACTTCAAAGCTGTAGTTTCATACAATGGAATGAAAGTGAGGGTTCAATTGAGCATTATAATTACTTTGTAAATAGTATCCCACCTCTAAAACATAATTTTTTTCTTCAAAACTGATACTTTTCCAAAGGTAGAAGCACAACATATTTCTTTATAAAAGTAACTCAATACTGTTTTCAGCTTTCACTGGTAAAATGAATCTCAACCCCACAAAGTAAACACAAGGAGAGAAAGAGAGAACGGTTTTGGCCAGTTGTCTGCTTGTAAATGCTAAGTGTTGATACGAAGACAGACAGAGCGTAAAGCCGCGAATTTTGGACCTTTCTTTCCTGTTAGATCGGAAACCTGCTTGATTACACATCACAATTAATCATTTCTGTTCCAAAAACTTCTCGCTCAGTGAACAGCATTTCATTCCTCATCAAATCGTATCAGGGAAAATGGCGTCTGCACTTCAGACTGGAACTGAGCCAGCCAAATTGAAGGAATGCCAACCAGGTACAACGGGGGAAATATTTTGCAAAATCATTTTCTCTGACTTATCACCTGTGGGTGAAGTTGGTCACAGAAAAGGCCGTACAATTTGGCAAGACTTTGGGAAAAGGAAAGGATTGCAGACGAGGTCGGTGGATGAACAGGGAGCCTTGTATATGCCAAAAATAGACATAAGGCAGTTATACCTTACCGTGAATAAATTTTGAAATGCTTCAGTTAGCAAAGTACCATTTATGCTGAACTATGAAATGAATGTAATTATTCTATAACTTATTTCAACAGATAAAGTATTGTAAATCATTATGAATTATTTTATACTACTATATACCTTCATCTCAATTTTTTAGTTGCATTCAGTTTACTTAGGCTCTCTTCCCTTTGACAGTGAGTAAACAGTGCAAATTAGAAATAACAAAGAAGCTCACCAAAAGCTTTTTCTTCATTTCCAAGCTGGAGTAAAGTTGCAATAAAAAGCAAGCTAAAAATTGAGTTGATGGAAGGGTATCTAGAGGAACTCATGCGAACCCCATAGCTTTCCATATTGAGCATTGGTAAATGGCCCCTTAGTCATGATACTAGTACAGCCTAATATTTGCATAGTTTTTAAAAATAAATGAAAAGTACATATTATACCAGAATAAATGTTAAGACCAAATCAAAAACCATTGTGATTTTGTTTGTGTGAAAATCACAAATAGCAAGAAGAATGAGTTTTATTGTCGCCCCCAAAATATTTGAATATTAACTCTCAAATTCATATAAAAAAATGTAAATCTTAATAACTATCAATTAAAATAATCTCCCTCTCACCTTTAGCTAATTTTTTGAATTTTGAAAAATTATATCCACAGATGAGTTACATTATAAGAAAGTTAGTTTGGCTGGCTAATAATGTATGAATTGCATCTACAGGCCACACAAATGAAGCTAGAGGGCTGGAAATCTAAACATTTACCCCTTATTATGTCTAGAGAAAACATTTTTCTCAAAACTTCTCTCCTTATTTGTTATAAGTAGTTGGTTCAATTTGTAATGTAATTGTTTCTTCAAAATTCAGACTTTTTTTTATCACTAGCTAACAAAAGGCATCCTATTCATTGATCACCCCTTTGTTTGATTTTTTTTTATCAATCTTCTCTAAGACAGCATCGAGTTGAATACTTTTCTCAATGTAATAGATGACATCTGGGAACATTTGTTACGTATTTACAGAACTTCTGAAAAATCAAAAACAGATCCGGTTAGAAACCATTGCACGACCGATATCTCTAGGCAGCATGCAATGTAATGAGGGAGTGATCAATTAAAAATGGAAAAGAAGTGAGCAGTGATCAAGTTACTTCTCTGACATTTTGTTGGACAGTGATCACTAATTTTCAAAAAACAAATGTGAATGATGCCAGACATGAACCAAGTGATTAAAGTGGTTCAGCATAAATTTACATTGCAAATTGAACTCCTCCCTAAAAACTTTTCTAAATATAAGCTGTAAATTCTCATTCAAATTTGTAGATGAAGTACTATAGATTATTATCATTTATTTTTGGCACTTTTTGCATCTGCTAAAACAAAGATGAAATTGGATTGAACTGAACTACTAGTTAATAACCTGGAGATCTAGCACAAAGGAGATTATGGATTGGGAGTGAGCTTAAGGCTTTTAATTTGAACTGATGCTTGACACTAAGTTCCAGTAGTTTAATGGTAAGAACCGTTGCGTGTTGAGCGAGTCATCCTCCAGTATAGAGGGCAGTGAGGTCAATTCTCCCCTTGGATTCATTCTTCATTCTGATTCACACCTTTAATTCATTTACACACTGCTGAAGAATACCCAGCCTGAGTTTAGTTATGATAAAAAGCAACAACAATTTAGATAGAGGTAAAGAGTTGTAAAAATGAATCTCCAGCTCCATTGATACAACTTATATGCATAATTCATACATAGACAGCCAGTCTACCAGCCAGACCAACTTGAAAACTGAAGGAACCCATGGTGACAGTTTTGTTTGATGGTTTCTAATATGGATTCAAAAAATTTGCAATAATAACTTAATTAATCCACACAAGTGATTTTTTTTATGTTGCGGCTTAATTAAATGTCAAAATATCAACTCTTAAAAATCATTAAAAGGACTCAATCAAATAATCATTTCATTTTGTCACCGTTTTTAAAAAAGAATGGAATTTTTGTCAACACTTCAAGAATTAATGAAGCGGAATTGAAATTCTATCAGATGAGTTCTCTTTGGTAATTTACAATCATCAAAAAAGAGGAAGAAGAACAGATCTGGTTAATCACTGAATAGAAACAGTCATGTGGCCAATGTCTTTGGGCAGTTGGAGGTGATTAATCAAAAAAGCAAGAAAAAAGATTGATCAATGAATTAGTCACGTCTCTGGCCTTTTGATGAGCAATGATCACTAAAGAGTCTAGATTCTCAAAAAACTAATGTGAATGCTGCTGGACACAAGATAAGGGATCAATTTACCATAGATTTCCAAGTTGAATGTTCTGAAAGTCTATTTAAGGGGAGAATTTTGAAGAAATAAAAAATATATAATAAGAATAATTGATAAATGTCTAAATTTTCACCCCTCTATCATAGGTGTGGCCCGCATGTATGATACTTAGCCAGACAAACTTAAAAACTGAAAAAAACCTGTCGTGACAGTTTTGGTTGAACATTTCTAATTCTGTCAGATGAATTTTTTGGTAAATAAATAAGAAGAAGAAAAAAAGAGGAATTCCTTAACACTGCTGCAATCTGGGAAAGTTATATAAATCCAATCCTTTTTTTTTTTTGAGAAAATGTATCCCACAATATATAAAATTGATATTTCCCTACCTTAATTTGAAATGACCAATGATTGGCAGACAGACTTATTACCAACCGAGTCGAACTGACGAGTCTTACATATCAACAGAAATTTATGTTTCAATTACGTAAGGGCTCATTTCAGTCGAATGAATAAATACATTCATCCTGAAAATTATATAATTTTTATAACTTTTTATTTGTCAAATATACAATGTAAAAGTTAATGTAATTATCTTTAGTTAGAATAGAAGTAGAATTGAAATTTGCCCCTGCAATAGCCAGGCTCGTGACTTTCATTTTCTTTCGTCTTGATTAATTGCTTTTTAGCACAACTCAATTCAGGCCATCGACCTACGGCGGTGAGTAAACAGTGCGTACTGGAAATAAAGAATAAGTTCCTGGTGAGAGAATAATAAAAGATAATTACTTCATTGATACCACCAGTACAGGAATAAAACAAAAAACAGGCCTGTTTAGTCACCCAGTAGAAACTGCCATGTGACCAATGTATTTTAGCAGCAGGCTATGTTGGGGATGATCAATTGAAAAATGAAAAAAAAAGGACTGTAAATGAATAGATTACTTGCCTTTCTACATGGTAAGTTGAACTCCTTGCAAAAAAAAAAAGTTTTTTTCTACACATAGTGAAGAGTATATGTTGAAATTTTCAGCCCTCTTGGTCCATTGCAGTGGCCTGTATATGTGATTCACGCATATAAAGCTAGGCTGACTCTCTTAAAAACTGGAGAAATCTACTTTGATAGTTTTGAATGGCAGTCAGTAATTGTTATAAAAAAAAATCATTAACGGTTTACATTACTTCTTACTGATCACCATGGCCAAGCGGTAGGGTGCTCACCTCTGATAAGATAGACTGCGGTTCAGTTCAATGCCAAGTCATACCAAAAAAATGGTACTCAATGTGTCTTCGCTAAGCTTTTAGCACAAGGACTAGGATTGAGGAACCTCTCCCCGAAGCTAAGGTGTTATGGTCAAATCACATTGGATTCTCCGGTTCTTCTAATATCACCAAGTTAAGCAACATTGAGCGTGGTCAGTATTCAAATGGGAGATCATTTGGGAATACCAGGTACTGCAAGCAGAATGAAGCTTTGAAAAAACTGGCAAGTCCAGTTGGTCTTACTTGCAATTGCCCATGTGCACCCAACCCCACAATGTCCTCGATGAGGATATAAGTGGAGAAAGATGATACATACCATACTCTATCTAATAAAAACAATAAAAGATAATCAATAGCTTTTGTAGAGCTGAATTGAAACTTAACCAAACAATTCATTAATGGAAAAAGTCTCGCACAGAATAAGATTGAAAAAATAGGCAAGCAACAAAACGTTTTCATTAAAATTACTTTATTTTGGAAACAAAATTAGAAATTCTTTTTAAAATAATTATTTTTTAGTATTATGTAATTTTATTTTTCGATCTGAAAATAGGCAAAGAAAATGTCTGGTGATAAAATTCTTTTCCCTTTATTAATAGCAAGATGGAAGCTAGCATTTTCCAGAAGCGGTGGATATTGGAATCTGTAGTTGGGGGGTTGGGCGTTTTCATTTTAAACAGAAACTTAGCAATTTCTGAAAACATTTCAATCAAGAATTTTCAAATAATTATTTCCCCGACCTTGTTTTCAAGCAACATCACAGCAGTTATTGAATACAAAGTGAAGCAGAAGGCAACAGAGAAAATAAATATGATTGAAGGGAGAAGGGGAAATCAGTGATTTTGACGTTAGCAGTTTGAGTTACTTTCGGAACAATCGAGCAGCAAACTAAAATATCTTCATTTTCAGAAAGAAAATGAAAAATGTATTTTTAGATTTGTAATTAAATTTTTGTCTGGTTATAAAAAAATGAAAAAAGTTGATTTAAAGAAAAAAAAAATGGAGAGAAAAAGCCACCTCAGAAAATGTTGAAAGGATTTTTCAAAAATTTTATCGTCAAGGGCATTGATTATAAAATTTTCCATAAATAAATGAGTTTGAAACAATCGAAGCATTCATTTTTTTTGTTGCCTTTTGTTGAAAACTCTGATCTCCTATTGATTCATTCAAGGAGGTGCAGAGTGGGGAAATGGTTACTGGCAAAGTTCCCTGTGCGCATGGACATATGTCTTGCAACCGATGAAGTAATTAATAATTATACGTATAAGTATTGTAGGCATGATAAAAATATATCATTAAGAATTGTCAACCAAAACTGTCAGAATATGTTTCTTCAGTTTTTAAGCTTGTCTGGCTATGTATAAATGTATGGAGCGAGAGGGTTAAAAATTTCATTATTTACTACTCATGTCAATAAAAAATGATTTTTGTTTTTTTACCCCCCTCTGTCCCAAAAAAAGGTTTTCTAGTGGGGGTTCCATTTGCAACGTAAGTTTATATTAAACTAGTCCCTTAGTTTGTTTTTTACAAATTTGGATTTTTTTAGTGCCTTCTGCTTAACAAAGGGTACAAGAATTAACTTATTCTTTGACCACACTTTTTTCGAATTTTTCAGTTGATCACTCAAACATGGCATGCTGCCAAAAGACAAGTTGCATGACAGTTTCTATTGACTGACTAACCAGATCTGCAATTATACTTTGAAAATAACCTCTTCGATAACTGTTTCTGTTGACTAGTTGGTTGATTTTTTAAATACCACATTTCATCATCATCATCATCATCATCAGCCCTTTCAGCATCCGTTGTGGGACAAAGATCTTCCCTAAGATTTGCCAGACCTCCCTATCATGGACGTCGTGGAACCAATACTTTCTGAAATTGTGTAGTTTGCCATACCATCTTATATTTTCACAGCCATGGTTTTTGCATGTGATCTCTCAGGATCCACGTTGTTAGTTGTGATGTCCAGTGGTTGTCTGCCATTCTCATATGACCATTGCCGCTTGAGTTTTGTAATGGATTCAATGACATCTCTGACTCTTTTTTTTTCTCTAATATACTGTGCTGTCTTGTGATCTCTCCATGTTATGATGAGTGTGATTCTCTCTTGTGAATGTTGCATGGTTCTCGGTTCAATTGTCAATCTTTCCATGTTTCAGCTCCATGCATGACTATTGGGAGGATGCATTGGTTGTATATTCTTTTTTTTTAGGATTAATGAGATCTTCCTGTTCTTTTGCTTGAGATTTCTCTCCTGAAAGCTTGTCAACTTAGACTAATTTTTCACCCGATTTCTTTTGCTTGATCAGTGCGTCTTTGTCTTCAACATGTTTGCTGTACATGACATTTGTTTTTCCTAAGTTCATGTGGTAACCAACTTTCTTGGTTTCTTTGTTCAGTTCATCTAGCATTATTTGGAGAAGATGAAGGTCCTTAACAGCCTACCGTACAATGATGTCCCAAAACCTAAACTAAGAAAATAGGGGAAATCAGAATAGACGGTGAATACCTAAGCAACCTCTGATTTGCAGAAACATTGTCCTTTTTGCTGAGAATGCCACACTTGTACGTCCCTGATCTCCTGTTCTATTTTATTCAGCACAGCAGCATCCCTGTTTGGCAGAATCGTTCACATCAGAAAGTTTCACATAAAAATTAGAAATACTCATCAATGTTTTATTTAGTGTAACAACAGACTGAACAAAGTGATTCAAATTAGAGAATAAAATCTCTTGACCATACTTGTATATTATTAAAATGTGCCGATACAGTTTTATAAGTTGTGAGAGAGAGGTTGTGCAAAAATTATCTTGGAACATTTTCATGTTCGTATTCACACAAGTATTCAGTGTACGCATACTTTTGTCAACGGAAAATATTTGCACAGCGTTGTTAAACGTTTTCTGTGGAAAATGAATTCAGCATCAGATGCTTTGCTTTGGAAGTAAAAATTTGAATCAAATCTTTTAGGGTCATCCTGATGTGTGGAACTTATTTCAATCTGTGATGAACTCTGTGCTTGTCTGTGGTAAGATATGGTGTTAGCAGTAGTATATATATATATATATATATATATATATATATATATATATATATATATATATATATATGTATATATATATTAAGAAATGGACATATATAGTCCGAAAGAATGATCATAAATTGCGTTATACTATATAGAAGTTTTTTGAGATGATCTCCCACCATTACACAGTTGATGTATCACTTGCCCTAGACAATGTAAATAGAATAAACAATGGAAGAAAATGGTAAGAGCAACGTTATGTTGTAGTGGCTACTTTATCAGTCGCAGGTTTGACTCCTGCAACTAGAATAGCTGCTTCAACATAGCATTACTCTGACAATTGAGCTATACAGTTGCTGGTGAGGCATAGTCCCAAATAACTGTTTCAACTCCTAATTCTCATTTTGTTTATTCACGGTCTATATCAAATTGATTTGTTTTGTTTTTTACTGTAGATAATTGTATTATTAAGAAATGAATATATGATCCAACAGGATGATTATAAAGCACGCTATATTATATTGAAACTCTTTTTGAAATGATCTCCTGTTATTATAAGATGAATGTAGCATCTGGCCGAGATAGCATAAATAGAATATATAATCAAAGAAAATGGGGCTGTTGCAGGAATCTAATTTCCTCTTCGAGTTAATATATAAATCCCTGAGTGTTTGTGCGTTTGCATGCTGTTTTGTTACCTACTAGCATCCTGTCCCTTAATAGATAATTTCCATTGGAGAATGGAGGCCCTGGTGACAAAATGCACATTTCCATTGCATACGTTAGTTAGCTAAGTGATCCTTGCAAGTCTCAAATCTCATTGGGATAAGTTTTTATGACCACTTTCTTGGCAGGATACAAGTCCAATGATGGGATATCGCCACCCTAATCCAACATCGTAGAGTGTATTAATTAGCTGCAGGGAAATTTGTTCATACACTCTGCTTGCACCAGGAATCAAACCCGGGACCTTCTGTGTGTGAGGCAGTCGTGCTAACCATTACACTATCCGAGCAGACTGCGTATTTGCACGCTGGTTTGTTATCCGTTAGATAACTTCCTTCTCTATGTATGTACACTAAGATGAATGTATGTGTAGTCTCATACATAGTATGCACTTAAGTGCTTCCTTTTTTTTCTTTCTTATTCTGTCAGTTGCACACATAACAATTAAGTTAATATGCAATATGCGAACGTAGTTACACACTGAAGTGATCATGTATATCTCCACACATGAACCAAAAAGCAATTATAGTAACCAATTATTTCAACGTCCCATGAAACTAATTGTTGTTTCAATTGCTTAAACCAACTGAAGAGCGGCATTTGCTTTTTAAAAGCTTTCAGACTCAACTGCTATTTTGTGATATTTGATTTTTTTATTTCCTTTGTTTCCCTTGGGCTCTAGTCTATATTGGACCCATTGCAATAGAGGAACCTAAACAATGCATATGAACAGAAATTAAAAAAAGGAATGAACATATCTGGTTAGTCGCTCAAAAGAAACTGTCAAGTGACTAATGGTTTTTGGGAGGATGATTTGTTGGGGGTGATTAATGAAATTATTGGTAAAAAAGGGATGATCACGAATAAGTTACTTCTCTTGCCTTTTATTAGGCAGTGATCACTGAAAAGTCTGAATGTTCAGAAATATTAGCACGAATGCTGCCAGTCCATATCTAAAGGACCAATGTAACATAAACATTTTAAATCGGAAAAAAAACTCATTTCAGGGGGAATTTTCAGAAAATGAAATAAGCATTTTCCTTTTCTGGACATAAGGAATAAATGTTCAAATTTTCAGCCATTTCATTCCATTGGTGTGACACATACATACATACATACATACATAGCAAGCCAGAATCACTTAAAAACTGAAAAAACTGTTTTAACAGTTTTTAGCAGTTTTGGTTGATTGATTCAATCATTCATATATATATATATATATATATATATATAGAGAGAGAGAGAGAGAGAGAGACAGACAGAGTAATACGGTAAAAAGTTGAGACTAAGTCAAAGTGTATTGTGTATATGGAGTAGTTAATTTACATAGTCATTCCAAACATATATATATATATTTTAAAAAAAAAACCCTAAACAGATGAGACATTTAATCTAAAACAATTATTACTAACCTTTCAATACTGTGTACTAACAAGCAATTAACATTAAAAGGGAAGTGAACATATCTGTAACTACAAAGAATTCAGAGGTTGCATACACCTGCCAATGCTATTTATACTAAAAACTGAACCATCAGGTTACAGATCCTAGACTATGCTGTGACAAATGTCAAGAAAATCTTGAAAAATTCCTGGATCCACCCTAAAAATCAATCAATTCTTTCTTAGCCTATTAAACATCATTGCAATTCATTGAGAACTTTTAGAGATATTGATAGAGTAGACAAACATGGGTGAATACATCACCTTTGTCTAACTTTGTTGGAATAGGTAATAAAAGCTATTAGTCCTCAATCTGTCTTGTTTTGTGACTAGAGGAGGTCAGCGAGTGCTTGATTTGACCATCTTGGTTTGGAGTTCTGTTCCTTAAGGCAGGGCTTATCAAACTTTATGTACTTGGGATCCCTTTTGTGGAGGTGAAATATCTGCAGATCCCTTTTGATGAGACAAAATCTTTTGTAACGCCTCACTCATAGTTATAAAAGCAATAGGCACTAAGAATATATGTTAGTCTTTAGTCTTAATCTCATACTAACTAATCAAATGATGCCCCCCAAAACTTGAAGAGCTTGAGTAAATTAGAAAGAAAGTTTTAGAGAAAATACCAGCTGACAAGTACAAAAAGCTTATAGATAGCTACAAAAAATGTTTGGAGGCAATCATTGCTGCCAAAATGGGCATGCAACCATATAGAAAGGATGGGTACAATTATTACTGTCCAGATTTTCGATTTCTTCAAAATTACTACATGTGAGTTGCAAAATAATGATTTTTTGCTAAAATACATTCCACATCCTATTACAGTATTCTAATGATAAAAATTTGGTAGATTTCCATTTAATTCTGAAATTGGTTTATGGGTTATACAAAAAATTCAAGGGTGCCAATAATCCTGACTGGCACTGTATATTTATATATATATATATACTCATTTATGTATATACGTATATACATATGGATATATCTGTATAAATATCATCATCATCGGTCTTTTATTGTCCACTGTTGGGCGTAGACCTTCTCTAGAATTTGCCACAACTCTTTATTGTGTGCGTCGCGGAGCCAATGCCTTCTGAATTTGTCTCGTTCATCTCCCCATCTTGTATTCTGCTGGACTCGGTTGCACATCTGATCTCTGAGGATCCATTGTGAGTCATCATGTCCAGCAGTTCTCAGCCATTCTTGCAACATGACCATCCCATAGCAATTTGAGTTTTCTAAAGGATTATATGATGTCTTGGACTCCTGTTTTCTCCTTGATCTATTGTGCTGTCTTGTGATCTCTCCATGTGTACTTGAGCATTATTCTTTCATTTGCACATTGCATGCTTCTCAGTCTGCGGGTCAGTCTCTTGGTTAGGTTTCATATTTCAGCTCCATTGGTGACTATCGGGTAGATGCATTGGTTGTATATTCTTTTTAGGATTAATGGGATCTTTTTTTTTTGAAGGTCGACCTTACTCTACCGTCCTAGAGTGATTCTTTGCTTGATTTCTGATTCTTTTGTGGCTTTCATGGAGATTCATTGTCTTAGGTAGATGTAATGGTCTACTTTCTCCAGTTCTGCATCTTCAATTTTGATCATTGTGTTTTTACTTCTAACAAAATTGTTGCGCACAATCTTTGTTTTGCTAAAGTTTATGTGTAGACTGACTTTCTTGCTCTTTTCATTTAGTTCATCTAGAATTAGTTGGAGGTTGTGTAGGTTCTCTGCAAAAAGAACAATGTCATCTGCAAATCTGAGGTTTTGTAGATATTTGCTGTCTATTTTGATTTCTCTATTCTACCAGTCCAGGTTTCGGAAGATCATCTCGAGGCAGGCTGTGAAAAGTTTGGGTGAGCTGGTATTACTTTGTCTTACTCCTTTTTGGAGCTGGAAGTGTTCCGAGTCTTTATGTAGCCTGATAACGGAGTAGCTGTGACTGTATATATGTTGCAGTACTCTGATCTGTAGAGTGATGGCCTCCATGACCATAGGAATTTTTACGGAGTCAAATGCCTTCTTGAAGTCTATAAATGCTACAGCAAGTGGCATTTTGCATTCTGTTGCTTTCTCTTTTAGCTGATTTTTTGAATGGAGATGGTCCATAGTCGAAAAACTTCTTCTAAATCCTGCTTATTGCCATGGTTGGTTTTCATCTAGTGTTTTAGTAATCTGGTTGGTGATTATTTTTGTGAAAAGTTTGTAGATATTGTTGAGTAGGCTTATAGGCCTGTAGTTGTTGAGGTCTTTGGGGTTTCCTCATCTATGTAGAAGCATTATGATTGCAGTGTTCCAGTCTTTTGAGACTTTACTCAGTTTCAGACACAAGTTGAATAGAATAGCTAATTTTTTATTGACAATCTCACAAGCTTTTTTGAGTAGATTGATGTTGATGTTATCTGGTTCATGGGCTTTTCATTTGTTTGTTTGTTTGATAGCTTGTTTTACCTCCCATGACGTAACTTTTGGGAAGTCCTCAAACTGATTGTCTGCGTCTTGCGTGTCCTGTTTGTTGTTTTGTTGTCCATATCTTAAAGAGTAGAATTCTTGGGCGTGTCTGACAATTATGTCTCTGTTGTCTCTGTGTCTGTTTTCTTTGAGTATGATAGTTATTTGTTTTTGTCTGATACTGAGTGCTTTATTTATTGCTTTAAAGCTCTGATGTTTTTCGAGAGTGGTTTCAATGATTGCTGCCATATACATTCTTTTGGTTTCTTTTTGATTGGTTTGTTCAGTTCGGTCTCCTCTATTCTTTTTGTCGTTGTTGGTGGTGGTTTGAAGTTTCTGCGCTTTTCAATGAGTTTCCTGTTTTGTCTGAGATTTTACAAATAGTTTGTATGTTTCTTGGTTTAAACACACCAGCAGCTTCTATTAAAGAGGTTATTTCATTAAAGAGTTTGTTGATGTTGGTGTTGTTCTCTTCAGTAAAGATTTATATCTGTTTTTCAATTCTAGCTTGAAGGATCAGGTGATTCCATTTGGTACATTTAGCAGTTGCAGTTTGGTGTGGAACATATGTGTGTTCTTTTAAAGAAGTTTATTTGCATCTTACATTTAACCATTCTATGGTTGCTTCCTATGTCTACATAGGTCACTCTCACCCAAGGCAAGTGATGTGGCTTAGTCTTTTGGGACTGATGACCCAGCAGGAACGGGTGTTCTCCTGGTGTAGTGCTTGGGTAGTCCCACAAAGCATGTTGGTCTCTCTATATTATTGTGTCTATCTATTTATCTATCTATCTATCTCTCTCTCTCTATATATATATATATATATATACATATATATATATATATATATATACATATATATATATATATATATATATATATATATATATATATATATATATATAGATAGATAGATAGATAGATAGATAGATAGATATACACAAATATAGAGAGACTTACATATACCCAGAGATAGCCAAAGACTGCATCTTTCATGTCAGATATATAGTTGACATTCTTTTTAAGTATACAGGAGTTGAAGCCAAACCAGACAAATTCTTATAACACATAAATTCTACTCACAACTCTATAAGATCTGACTACGAGAAATCTTCTGACTCTATACCCTTCCTAGACGTCCGCATATACATAGATAATAATAGAAACCTCCCAGCTAATCTCCATACTAGACCCACAGACACTCACAACTAACTTCACTCTAAATGGATCCATCCCAAACACCTGAAAAAAGCTTACCATTTTCACAGCACTTAGAATTAGCAAAATTTGCTCTACTTATAGTGAACTCCATGGACACAACTATAACCTACTACAACATTTCACTAAACAAGGATATTCACAAGGAAATACAAATAACCAGATAAAGAAGGCCACCACAATACCCAGAGAAGAAACCTATATCACTCATATCCATCTTTTCCAACACACTCCAATTCTTGTCGCATATGATCAATAAAAGTTGGAATGTACTTACAATCAAAACAGAACTCAAATAAATATTCCTAGAACTATGTGTTATTGCTTACCGTAGACCCCAAAACATTGAAGACATGATTAGCAGTAACGCTATGATAAATAACAAAGTCATTAAATTCTTCTAACCCAGTTACAAGGGAAATGATCTATGCTGCAACCACCCTAAGAACACCAACACCTTCACTAGCCCTACTACTAACAAAACTTTCTACATATACCATTATTCTAACTGTCAAGCAAGAATGTTATATACCTCTTAGAATGTAATAGATGCAAATTACAACACATAGGCAAGCCCACGTGGCAATTCAACATTAGATTTCATAACTATAGACACAGAATCAAGTCACCCAATCATCCAAACCTATTCCTAGTAGAACTAAACTTCTGCAACCCTGGACATAATTTTGAAGTAAATGCGAGATTCACATTCATTGAATGAAAAAAAATACACCTGTAGCCAAAACAAAAATTCTAGAACAACATGAAAATATGTGGAATAACTAACTTGAAACTCTTTCCCTAAAGGACTTAACATTAAATTTACCATCCCTAACCACACCGATCTCTAGCATAATCCACCCCCCTCATAACAACTTCACATTCAGACCCTATCCACATCCTGTTTATCCAATATTCAGAACTTCATACGATCCCACAGACCCCTTCCTATAGAAACCTTTGTATGGTATTTCATTTGTACAACATCAGACTATTCAGAACATCCACAATGATCATTAAAGATACAAACCATACAGTTCCCTAAAGATGTTTTATCATACACAATAAAGACCTCCTCACCCTGACATCTACACTATCCTCAACTTACTCAGCACCCAGACAGTTTGATACTAGACTGCTATCAAACTCCCTAGTATCCATGACAACCAATGCCCCCACCAAGCAGTAACTTCCATGACCCAATGATGCAACTTCAAACAAGGGTTTCCATAAGAATACCGACGAAGATTTCACCGCAGACACAACATCGTCCTAACTCATCAGGATAACTCAAAAGGAATCCTCTTTCTTAATTTCCATTTTTGCTTCCATAGCAAAATATCAGATGCAAAATTTGTTTCCTATGATAACCCTTTGACCACTGAAAGATACACACATGCAACTGAAAGAAGAGACCCCTCCTGAAATATCTCCATACTAATTAATTCATTTCTGAATTCATCATCATCATCATCAGTCTTTTAACGTCCGTTGTTGGACATAGACCTTCCCTAGGATTTGCCACAATTCTCTATCATGGGCGTCGCGCAGCCAGTATTTCCTGAATCTGTCCAGTTTATCTCTCCATCTTGTGTTCTGTCAGCCTCGGTTTCTTATGTGATCTTGGGAGATACATGTTGTGAGACGTGATGTCCATCGGTTCTCTTTCATCCTTATTGATTAAGAAATAAAGTCTCCAAATACTTTTACTCCTGAATCTCATTTCCTATTGTTTATATGTATACAAATATACATGAAAATATTCATACATACATTATATATAAATATACATGAATATGATTATATAGATACAGAATATCATCATGTTCAGTCTTTTGAAGTCAGTTGTTGGACATACACCTTCTCTGAAATCCTCAAACTGATGATGGCGGTCGCGGAGCTGATTTTTTTGGATTTGTCTAGTTTGTGGAATTAAGCATGATTCTTTCATATTATAGAAACATATATACATATATATATGTACATATATATATACATACATACATATATATATATATGTGATTGCATATATATTTATACATATATATATTTGAGTATATATATATATGAATGTATTCATAAAAATATACATATAAACATACAAATATATATATATATATATATATATATAGATAGATATACACACACAAATGTATACATATATATTTTCATTCGTATATATGTATACATATACATATTTGTGAATAGGTATATACAAATATATATACACGCACACAGATAAATATATACATATATATATAAATATATATATATACACACATATGGATATATACATACATAGAAATATATTGCTCTTCCATGCTCAGGTGGTTGGAGAATTTCTGTGTAAATAAATATATATCACTTAAATCCACCCTTACTGACCGTCCAGTAGCTCAGAGGTAGGATATCGGTCTCCGGATCTGAAGCGAAGGTTTCAATCCTGCCTCGCGGTATTGGATGAGTTAATGGAAAGTCTATAGGCACACTGAAGAGATGAAATACATCGAAACAGCAGTCTGTGGATGACACAATAATACATACGTATATATATAAATATGTACATATATATATATATATATATATATATATATATATATATATATATATGCTTATACAAATAGCTTCATACTCCCTCTTGTCCACAGATCTGGATGGTCAGTAAAATTGAATTTAAGTGATATATTTATTTAGGCATATATTCCCTATCCACCAAAGTGCTCCATTCCAGAACATTGCATAAGCTTACAATGAATGAGTTACATGTATATATATATACATATATACTTTTATAGACATATATAGATATACATAGCTATATATACATATATATTTATATTTACACGTATATTGACATGTACCTAGATGTATATACATATATATATATATATATATATATATATATATATACATACGCATATATATATATATATACACACACACATGCACTTATGCATACATATATATACCCAAAATATATATGCATTATTTACACTTTCATATATACATGTAGATATATATATATATGTATATATATATATATATATATGCATATATATATATGTATATATGTACATACACATACATAAATATATATACATATATATACATACATACATAAATATATATACATATATATGCATACATACATAAATATATATACATATATATGCATACATACATAAATATATATACATATATATGCATACATACATAAATATATATACATATATATGCATACATACATAAATATATATACATATATATGCATACATACATAAATATATATACATATATATGCATACATACATAAATATATATACATATATATGCATACATACATAAATATATATACATATATATGCATACATACATAAATATATATACATATATATGCATACATACATAAATATATATACATATATATGCATACATACATAAATATATATACATATATATGCATACATACATAAATATATATACATATATATGCATACATACATAAATATATATACATATATATGCATACATACATAAATATATATACATATATATGCATACATACATAAATATATATACATATATATGCATACATACATAAATATATATACATATATATGCATACATACATAAATACATATACATATATATACATACATACATAAATACATATACATATATATACATACATACATAAATACATATACATATATATACATACATACATAAATACATATACATATATATACATACATACATACATAAATACATATACATATATATACATACATACATAAATACATATACATATATATACATACATACATAAATACATATACATATATATACATACATACATAAATACATATACATATATATACATACATACATAAATACATATACATATATATACATACATACATAAATATATATACATATATACATAAGTATATATATGCATATATATGTACTTACACATACATAAATATATATACATATATATACATACATATGCATAAATATATATACATATATATACATACATATACATACACAGATATATGAATATACAGACATGTAAAAATATATATATATATACACATATATGTGTGTGTATAATGTGAATGATAAGAAGACAGACAGACTCAGGAGTGAAAGTGTATGGAATCTCAGTTTATTGATTAGACTCTAGGCTCTAAGGTTGACGATGTTTCAGCCCTTTGGCTCTGCAAAGCAGCTCACATTGGGTGTGAGGCTAGCAGCTTCACCTGAAAAAACCTAGCTGTTAATGAAACTGCAATGAGGCCCAATACTCCACAAGTGGTCCACAGGGATGAACAAACAGACAATCATTGATTTTTGTCAATTTTGAGGCTGTATAAAGTGTTGTACAGGTTGCCTCTAAGCATGGAGACACACTTATTTGTTTTTAATAGTTTGGCATATAAATTTTGGGAACATCCTGTATGTGTATATGCATATTCATATATTCTTTATCCCTGATATGGAGCACTTTTCCCTCATGAATAACACAACTTCCGAAAACTATAATAGTATATATATATATACATATATGTAGATGTTCAATGTGAACAATAAGTGAGACAGACTCAGGGGTAAATGTATAGTTTAGTTTATTAATCCATAAATGTATTGATTGGTAAGCTAAACATGTTTCGCTAAGTATTTCCATCTTCAGTAGTGTGTGCTGTGTGTACCATTCAGTGGTTAGAAGTTTTCTTTTGGAAATAGATATTCCATCAGATGTTTGCTTTGAAAGCAAAAATTGGAATCCAATCTTTTGGGCTCATCCTGATGAAGGAGACTTGGTTCAGTCTGCGATATAGTCCGTGCTTATCTGTGGCAAGTTGTGATTGTAGCGGCAGTAGTGGGTCTTGATGTGTATATATATGTATATATGTATACAGATATATATACATATATACATCTATATATTTGCATATTTATATATGTAGATATATGTATATTTATATACATATATATATATTTATACGCATGTATATATGTATATGCATGTGTGCATATTTGTATGTATATTCATATATATATGGATATTTATATATATATATATATATATATATAAATATGCATGTATATATGTATATGCAAGTATACATTTGTGCACATATACATTTATGTATATATATGTATGTTTATCTATATACATGGATATGTATACATATATATACGTATGTGCATATTCATATATATATATATATATATATTAATATGTATATAGGTATATGTCTGTCTATATATATATATATATATACATATATACCCCTATAGAAACCCTTATGCTCAATAACAAAATTATACCCAACCGCATACCACTTATAACCACTTTCAACAACACACTCACACCCTTTGCACAAATCATCAATAAGAGATGAAATATATCCATACTCAAAATAGAACTCAAAGAGATATTTGTCAAACCATATGTCATCTCCTACCGCCGACCCCAAAACATCAAGAACGTGTTTAGCAGCAACAATATAATAAACAACAAAGTCTCACATAATAACATCCCTAAAATCACAAAGTTCTGTCAACTGTGCGATAAAAGAAATATTCTATGTTGCAATCACCTTTAATACACAAACACCATCACTAGCTCTACCATTAATGAGAGTTTCTACATATCCAAAGCACTAACTGTCGTAGTAAAAACATTTTATACCCCCTAGAATGTAATAGATACAATTTACAATACATATGCAAGTCTGAGTGGCAATTCAACATGCGACTTAATGACTATAGACATAGAATTAAATTACAAAACCATCCCAGTCCACTGCCCGTAGAACTGCACTTTTGCATTCCCTGACTCAATTTTGCTGCAGACGCTAGATTCACAATCATTGAATAAGTAGAAAAAAATACACCAGCTGACAAAACTAAAATTCTTGAAAGACATGAAGATATGTGGATCAACAATCTTGAAACTCTCTTCCTTAATGGAATTAACACCAAACTTAACAACTCTAAGCACACATATCTCCAAATCATAATCTTCCCACAAATAACAACCTCACATCAATACTCTACCCTCTCCCAGGTATATCTAATATTCGGAACTCCACAGTCACTCAAGCCCATACCAATTAAAACCTTTGCATGGTATTCCACTTGTACAAATTTGAACCAGAAAACTTTCAATTACCTGTAGAGGATAATACATACAAAGCTCCTTGACCTCATCACCCTAACATCTATACTATCCGTAGCCTACCTACACAATCCAATACTAAACCACTACACTTCTACCCTGATACCGTATGACTTCCCTAAGACCTACTACAACTGCTACCACCACATCTTCCCACAAATAAGCAAGGACTCCATCAGAGACTGAACTAAGTCCCACACATAACGGTGACCCTAAAAGATTGGATTCCAATTTTTGCTTCCAAAGTGAAGCATCTGATGGTAAATTCATTTTCCACAGAAAGCCTTTAATCACAGAATGGTATGCACCACATGCTATTGAAGATGGGAATACCTCCCGAAACATGTTTAGCTCACCAATGAATACAATAATGGATAAAGTTTCCGTACACTTTTACTCTTGAGTCTCTCTCAATTCCTACAGTTAACAATATATATACATACACAAATATATATATATATACATATATATACACATATATAAATACATTTATTTATATATATATATATATATACACACACATATATATATACATTAGTATACAAAAGCTGATATAGATAATTTACCCACATACTCATCATCAAAAAGAATATATTATCAATACTATCTACTCTCTTACATGCCTAATTAAGTTAAGAACAATGCAATCCATCATGCTCATAAAGGACTCTAACTTAGGCCATAAATTTAATGTAATAATCAAGGTTTAGACCAAAACTTCCCTTACAACACGATTCTGCATCCACTCAAAGATAACTCCTACACTTAGCCCATAACTATTGATATGTAACATATAACCGCCAGTAAAACACACATGCTACAAAAATAACAATAAAACAAAATGAAAACTCTCCCACCGTAGCAACACCCACAAGACTCTACCTGAATACCCCAAACAGGAATCCAAAACACACAATCATTTGCCTGAAGAGGCCCAAAGAGGGTAGAAACATAAATGTGTTTGTGTAGCAAATCTACCTTCTACTATATATGTATACATATATATATATGTATATATATAGATATATCTATATGTATTTATACAAACATATATCTATCAAATATATATATATATACGTATAGATATATATACAAATATATATAATATACATGTACATGAAAATGCATGTGTGTGTGAGTATGTGTGTATACATGTAAGTACATAACTTTCATACGTTTTTTCCTTCTGAAATTGCAAACAAAAGAGCCAAAAATTCTCCTGGTTCTTTAAGTGCAAATATAGTGCGACTCCCCCCCTCCTCATATTTGTTGTTGGCCGGAAGGTGACATTAAAATGAGATCAACTGATAAATTTCTGAAGAGCTGCACCTTACGCTTTTCCTTTCATGAAAACTGACAAATGTCATTTATGAGGCTTTCTATTAATTTGGGAGTGGTTTTCAATTGTTTGGATAAAGTTTCAGTAGAGCACTTTCACTTTCGTTGGTCCTTTTTCTCAAATTGACCAGATCTTTTAGCAAAGATTGAAAATCAATTCGCTGGATAACCTTTATATATATACACACACACACATATATATATATATATATATATATATATATATATATATATAGAGAGAGAGAGAGAGAGAGAGAGCAAAAGTGCATTAAAGAAATTCTACTTGCTTAAATTGAACATAAAAATCCTTGGTTATAAATCCCTCTTTCAATTCCCAGAACTTGGCAAATAAGTTGACTTTTTCTTTTGGAACTCAGAACAAATCTGACCCTTGGAAATATCTTCATCTTCTTGAACACACTGATAACTTTAAAAAATCATTGTGTTATTTAACTTTTCTCTTTGGTTGTATCTTCTCTTTTGGAAAAGGAAGGGCTCACTCATTTTATGCTGATCAAGGATAAGAACACTCTTTAAACTGCTAAAAAGGGCAGATTCTTTTGAAAGTAAACCAAAGGAAGATGGCAAAATCAACTCACAAGAGTCATCCAGGGTTGCCAGTTGAGACCAGAAGGGAAGATAATCTGAGATTTATCTCATAGATTTAACCAACACAGGCATTAGAACAGTTTAGAATTCAGATATTTTTGAGGCAAAGCTTCAATACCAGCCTTTTTAAAATAAAATCTCTGCCCACAGGCTCTGCCCCTTGAAACGAACCCACCCCAAGTGGCAGCAGTGTATTGGAACTCTTTAGTTGCATGTTGGGCTCGGAAGGGGGGGGGACAAAAGGCTTGATTTGCTTGAAAATATACATGGTTTTTCCTAAACTACGCTGATTTTTTTCGAAATTTTACACTGTTCCGCATGAATTTGGGGGGGGGAATCCTACCCCCCCCCCCCCGCGCTCATATGCCTATGCTAAGTCTCCAGACTTACTTGGTATGCAAATTCGACACTATTCCAATACCTGTGTTGGGTAAGTTTATAATAAGTGATAAAGCTCAGGTTATTTTCCCTTCTGTGTTTGACCCTGATACTACCATGTGTGTCAGGGACAGGTTTCTTTTTGTTTTCAGAAGAACAAGAAAATACAACACAACTTGCCATCACAGTCACTAAATGAATAACTTTAGTGACAAAATTTGAAATCATGTAAAAAATTTCATAGAAGAATTTATATGGTTAGAATAAATTTTATCTATGACATCTGTAATGTTTTTTTACTGGAAATCATCTGAAATAGAGTGAAAAAACATCTAGAAATAAACCCATCAGAATAAGGCCAGAAGGTGAAAAAAGTTTTCTTTTTCCCCCAAAAAAATAAAAAATAAAATGTTCAGAAGAGATCAGATGGAGTAATGATACCAATTTTCAATTCTCTAGACAAAACGGTATGGCCAGAAGTGCTGAAATGCACACAAATGTAAAGAAGAATAAAATCTTAATTGTTCAATGATCAAGCAATAATTTTCTATTTATAAAAAAAATTTAGATTTTTGAGCAAACATGACTTTTTCTTCCCTCTTTTAAACTTTGGGATAAGACGAGAGAATGTATCATTATTATTACCAGTCCATGACACATCGATTCACTGATAGTTATCATGAGTGAACAAATAAAAATTCATGTAATTTCAGGTGAAAAATCGCTAAAACTGATATATTGTTTTGGGAAGAGCTTCCAAAACTGTCATGACACTTAGGTGTCTCACCGATAATCTCTAAGTGTGTTGAGAAATTAAGTGTAATTTTGTGAGCACAGATACTTTTCCTGAGTCAGTTGAACTGTTGGCACTATTTATTTGACTTGACTAACAAAACTTGAGTAATTTATTACAAAAAATTCTAGTTTTCCAAAACTGTATCTCCAGTGCAAATAGTTTTGAAAGCTCTCATTTGAAGTTTTCTTTCATAAAGAGTTCAATCCTAAATCCAAACCCAACAACACTTCAATAACACCATACTGCTTTGCATGATCATTGCCTTTAATCAGGTATGGATGACATGAATGCAATTTTCACCAGAAAATCCACATCTGAGACATTTTAAAATCTTGTAAAAATCAGCATATCATCTGATTTTGATGAAATTTTCAATACTTATTTATTAAAGGATGAACTTTGAAAAAAAGTTTCATTCTAAACATTTAAAGAAAAGAATTTTGTTCTATATGATTCTTACCCAAACTTTTATTATCTTAATGATTTATTTTATTCATACACTGATGTTTTCATTGATTTTTACACGTCTAACAGATAAATCCCTGGAGATATTAATTATGTTTTTTTTTTTATTCCTCTCTCCTTCATTATGACACCTGCTCATTCCTCTTGTTCAGGTTATACATTTTAAAATAAATGCCTTTCAAGTCAACTTAAGTGTGACAGACACAGCTCTATCTTCCAATGCTCGGTACTTGTCTATGCTACAGCTGACAATGACTGGAATTGCTTGGCAACAGCAAGCTCAGCTGATGATTGCTACTGATACTATAAGTGAACAGACAGCTCTAAGATATCAGATGATCATTAAAAAATATGACCCCAAACTATCTGCATAGTCAGTGTAGGTTTCTTCAGTTTTTAAATGATTCCACCTAGTTGGTTATCTTGCTATGTCTTCATCTATTACATGAACTGGTTGCACAAATGGTGATAGAGGGTTGAAAATTTGAACATTTTCTCATTATCATGTCTCGAAAAAACACCTTTTTTTTGTTTTTCAAAATTTCACCCCAAAAATGTTCTCAGGGAGAGGTACAATTTACAATTTAAGTAAGTTGTCCTCTTATGTTGTGTCTGGCAGCATTCGCGCTTCCTTTTTGGAAGTTAAGATTTTTTAAAGTTTTGCCAAAAGGCTGGAAGAGTGTTGTAAATATATAATATGTTTCTTTCATAATACAAGCAGCTTATTTGAAAAATATGTATAGAATTAAAGCTATTTGTATAACATGGGTAGTTGATTGGGCACTTTAGTCTGGTTGCCCCTCATGTTTTTCTGCTTCCATGTTCCTAATTTGTGCATGTACATTAATGTATCTCTCTGTCATCGAGGGGGGCTTAGTTTTAGTTAAAAATTCCTGTGTGCATTGTGTGTATTGCATAACCTACCATCCTTATTTTCACTCAGATTTGAGTACAAAATTTGCCATATTACACCCAAAGGATTACAATTACTTATTCATTGATCACTCCCAAAACAACATGCTGCCAAAAGATGTTCGTTACATGACAGTTTCTATTGAGTGACTAGAAAGACCTGTTTGCTTTCATTTCTTTTGGACCTGTTGATAACAATAACGACCAAAGATGCTCTTCACTTTTAGATTACCCAGTATGCGGTTGGTCTTTGAAAGAGAAAAAAAAGAATGAAAGGTGTGAAATGCCTGAGAGTATTTAGGGAACAAGATAATCCTTTTATCACCTCGCTCAAGATAAGAAAGAAATGTTTTCGTATTTTCATCCTTTAAGGAATGGTCAACAGATAAAACATCAGAGACGTTAAATCAGTTTTTTTTTTGTCAAGTCACAATCAGGGAATTGTGAAAGCCAGGAGATAAGAGGACAGTGTGTGTGTATGTGTGTGCATATACATATATAAAAACACACATACACACACATACATATATGCATACATTCATATATATACATACATATACATATGTACACATGTATATAAGATGTATTCATACACATACAGAGATACAATATTCATATATTATATACATAAGTATGTATACTATATTCATACACACACATACACCATATATGTATATAAACTAAATGCATATATATTTATACTGCATTAGTGCACACACATATACTATATACATATATATGAATGCTATATCTCTACGCGCACACATATACTATATACATGTATGTATATACTATATTCATACACACACATATATGTAAGTATACATACCTACCTACTATATGCATACATATCTATGTATACTATAAACATACATACCGAATATACCATGGATATATACATACCTATACATACTAAATACATACATATCTATGTATACCATATACAAACATATCTATATAAAGTGTATACATACATACTTAATATACTATATACGTACTTAATATACTACGTGTATATATATACATACTGATGTATACTAAATACATACATACCTAATATAATATATATATATGTACATATACCTGTATATACTAAACATATACATACCTATATAATATGTACTTAATACATACATACCTGTATATACTAAACATATTATATATATATTATGCTATATATACTAGATACATACATACTTAATATATTGGATAGATACACAACTATATATAGTACATACCTATATAATATGTACTTAATACATACGTACCTATATATACTAGATACATACATATTTATACTATATACACACATACCTTATATACTACATACATAATACTTATATATACTATATACATACATACATACCTATACATCATATACATACATACATACTTCCATACAATATATACATACATGTCTAAAATACTGGAACATACATATCTTTATTTACTATATACATATTATATATATATTATACTATATATACTAAATACATACATACTTAATATATTAGATACATACACACCTATATATAGTACATACATACATACCTATATTCAGTAGATATGTACACATATATTACATACACATAAATGCCTGCATGGAGTGAACAATGAAGCTATTTGTCCTTCTGCCTCAAGCAGTTGGAGATGTTGGTCACTTTCGAACTGATCTGAGATTAGAGTGGGCGTGGAAAACCAACAAATGTGGACGGACTTATCCTTCTTTCCTTCCACGATGGATGGATAAGAACGAGTGATAACTTTATAAAGGATTAAATGAAGATCGAGAGAAGCCTAAGATGATAGATAAACGGACTGACAAGAAAATATCCAGAGAGGGAGAAAAACATGTGTATAAAACTTATTTAGCCAAGAATTGACAGGAAAACTAAGCACAGTATAAATCTACCTTTCTAACTCTTAGTTTTATGTAGGAGAATGCAGAGGTAAATAACAAGGTGAACAACCACTGATCAAATCTAACAAACTTTGTTTCTTTCCATAAAGAGCTCCACTGTCAGTTAGGAGGGGTATCAAGTGGTTTATTTACTCAATCTTCTTTAAAATCACTATAATTACTGGATAAGTATTAAACAGAATATTTATATATATTCATAATATATTTATTAAACATATTAAACAAATAGTTCTTAAAAAAGATTTTTAGTCTGACACTCTTTTGAGGATGAAACGTCAGAAAGAGGTAAGAAGTAGAAGTAAGAAGTAGTAGACTGTAAGAATCTGCTTGGGCGCTTAGTATGGAGGAAGGGTTGTGCCCAGGTTCCATTTCCCTTTCTCCTAAGCATGCAAAGAAGAGCTCAATACATTTGGAGATCATCAAGGCAGCAGAGGAGATCTTTTGTGATTGTATAACAACCAGTGTTTTCAACTTGATTTAGCCATAAATATGAACAAATGTCCCATATTCAAAGGCCACGGTGGACCTTTGTTGAAAACAGACTAATAGGGGAGGAAATATGTGTATTTCAGGCAATTGTCCAAATTAACGAATGGTAAGGGGTTAATACTATGTGCATATTCAATATCGAATATAAGTCTTGTGGACTGTTTTTCTGCCCTTTTAAAATTAATTGTAATAATTCAATATCTTCTTAGAAAGTTTACTTTCAGTTAAAACTGCATGAAAATAAAATAGCATAAAAGAAAAATAATTTTGTCTACTTAATTACTTAGATTTCTGCGCAGATTAAAGCCGTGTTTGTGTTTTTGACTAAAATTTTATCAATTCTGCCATAATTGTCTCCAGAAAAAATATTTCCTACCATTTTTTAAAATGATAACACGAAGATTATCAAGATAAAAGTTATAGATTTCAAGTTACAGATGTTTTCATTGACACACATCGCTCTTTCCCAAAAGTCTTTGAGAGTTACTAAGATACCCTGTACACTGAACATGATAAATCATATAATGCATATTTCATGAAATTATTCAATATGATGGGACTAATTAGTTCAGGTCTAATCGATTAAGATCTGACTCCTTTGAAAACCCATAAACCATTATAAGTTTATCTATATCTAAATATCGAGACGTAATTGTAGCAGTGATTTTAAAGTGGCCCAGTTATGTCATTATGTCCTGAATGATGGTGATGATTTTACTGGTCATGCTCCTAACTCGGATCTTGTCTATTTTAACTGATACTCTGCTTAAAGGGGTCTGTTTTAATGAGAGTTTATTGTTATTAGCTGAGCACAATTATGTTCACTTTTAGTACCAATGTTAACCCTTTCAGGACTGGAGAGATCAGAATTTGTCTATGACCAAAGGCCATGTCCAGTGAAACTGTCTGAAAAACTCCCATTTGCTCCTTGACTCAAATGATTGTTGCCGATAGAATGATTCAGACAATCTCAATATATCAATACTTTCAAAGTTTTTCCACACTTGTCCACTAAAAGCAGTGAATCAGTGGATTAATTGTTTTAATAACCAGAATGTAGAACTGTCATGGATGACCAGAAAACTAATAGTATTTTCTATGTACATGCAAAAAGTAAATTGATGCCAACAGTTTTGCTTTAATTTTATTCAAACATTTACTGTACAAAATATCGTTTTAACTTTCCTTTTATCATTTAAAGAGCAACTACTCATCTTGGCATAGAATTAATACTTCTGATATTATCATTACACCATGCTTGGCTTAAGAGATTCAGCAAATCTGAACATGTTGCTGGCTTTATTAAACTTCTCACACAACTTCTTATCTACATTATATTGCCCACACATATTCAATGCGATACAAGTTAGGGGAATGATTAAAAGAGGCTTCCTTCCAGTCAACCATCCATAATGACCAAATTGATGAAGATAATTTTCTACTGTTCATGATCTAATTTGAATTTTTTCTGGCACTTTTGAAGCTTTTAAACAAGGGTTATTCTCTACATAAAACTAACGATGTTTATTTACTTTTTACATGTCTCTCTCTCAATATATATCTAAGGAGCATAGTAGCCAAAGGTATTGAATTGAGATACACTAACTTTATTGCTACCTTTCAGCCTGAGCTATGCCAGTCATCCTGCTAGTGCATATGCTGTTGTGTGTCTTTGTTTTCAAAGGAAATGTACTGATGCTAGAAGCTGTGTCTGGGCATGTATTCGCATTTCCCACTGACAGTTTGAAAAGTAATCATTTAGTTGAAAATTTAATCAAACCATCAGAGTCGCATCTGTGCAGCCATCTTGAGTGATGATTGGCCATTTCTTGCGTGTTGGCGTCAGGGTGGAGAGACTTTGGGAACCTGGCAAATCTTCCAGCAGAGGCCAAATGCCAATTCAGGTAAGTAAAATGCTGACCTCCAATCTCTTCTTTGGCTTCATGACCTTCTGACGCTGGTAAAATTCTGTCGATTTGTGTCCCTATCAGTCTTGCAAATCAGATACAAGATGGAGGCCAGCTGTAATTTATTTCTTAGAAGGAAGAAAGAAATGTGCACTCTTGCTTTCCTGTTGTGGTTGTATGAGCATAAGTGATGGAGTGAGAGAGAGAATGGGAAAAGATAGAGTAAGGAAAAGAGGGGAGTAGAGAGTGAGAAAGAAATGGATGACGGGAGTGAGAAGTACTCTGGGGGACTTGGAAAGATACATTGGGAGAAAAGCTTTCAGTTGGATACAGAGAGAGGAAGAAGAGCATACAGGGAAAGAGAAAAGCACACAAGAATGTACAGAGCATAAAAAAAAGATAGAGATAAGTTTGCAGTGGGAGAAGGGGAAGAGAGAGAATATAAAGTTTCGAGTTTCTATAGTAAAGCTTATCAAATGCCCTTGCATTGATCTGATACAGGAAGCCATAATTGTTAAAATTACTTTCTTTTCTCAGAAATGCTCTTCATATGATATCTAAATCTTACTCTTCGTTTCTTCACTGATACACTCTGCTCTCCTAGTTCATAGTTCCAGAAAATTTTTCCGAAACCATTTTTGGTCTCCCTAAGCAAAGCTTTCCAGACACTTTTCACATCAAAGGGTTAATAAAAAGAGTTATTTTTGTAAAAATAGTAGATGTCAAAATTGAAAAAGTCAGAAAGAACAAAACATGACATGTCTTAAATGAAGACTAAAAAGACTAAAAAGGCATTAAGAGGATTAAAATGACTTATAAGAGCTTGAAACACTGAAAGGAAGAGCAATAAGAGACTTAAAAAGATTGGGTAACATTTTAAAGCATATATTTCATCAGCACCCCCCCAACCCCCAGTAAAGCCAGTAAATAATGATACATTGAAAATCGGATAAAAAATTTTTCTTTAAAATTTGTGTATTTATTCCATAACCCAGAATATAATTGCTTATACAAAAGTATCTAAATCAATATAGAGGATAGGCCTGATGTAATTAGACTAATTTTTCTGGTCTTTTCTGATGCCCCCATCGAAGGTAATGAGTTAAACTGCAATTACTATGGAATCTACAGTACAATTAATAGTATTGGGTAATTAGGAATAGACAAGAATCGATGACATGAGTTGTCCATTGAGATACAGTTAGTGAACTGAGTTATGGTCCAAGTAACCAGAAGTTATTTATTACTTTGTGTGACCAGAAATAATAAAGACAGAAATACAACAATTGGCCAGTCAGGATTATGCCAATATGAATTAATCAACAGGAAAACAAACAGATATAATATTGATGATAGAAAATACCATATTTACTTGATTACAGTGTGATCTCCAATATAGTAGGATCCCCACAAAAATCAGTATCTATATGATTTGAAACTGTCGACCAAAATTGTCACCAAAGCAGTCAACATGGGTTTTCAATGGGTCTGGCTGACTGGCTAGTTACGTAAGTATGTTTAAATATGTGTATCACAGATACAGGCAGCATTAATAGAACTATAGGGCTAAAAGTTTTTGCTTTGTTTTTCAAATAATCAACCCACAAATTGTATTTTAGTGAGGGAAGTCTTAATTTACAATGTAATTTTATGCTAAGTGGGTCCTCTTTGTGCCTAGCGGCATTCACACTTGTTCTTGAAAAAAATTCAAATTTTTCTGTGATCCAATAGAGAGTAGTAATTATTCATTGATGACCCTTTTCCCAATCTTTTCAATTGATCTCCCCCAACTTGACATGATGCTAAAAGATGTGGGTCAGATGACGGTTTCTATTAAGTGACTTTTGACTGATTTTTCATTGAAAATTCATCACACTATACATGAGTGACTACGGTCATAGAGACTTTCCTTGTTGACATGAGGAAACATGTGCACAGTATAGCCACCTCCTATCAGCTTAAATGTTTAACCACTGAGCTTTTCCCTTGGACAAGTTTATTAAATTGCAAATGTATTGATCAGCCAAGCAAGAAAACAGATGCAAATTGAATAAAATAAACAAAATCAATCATTGTTTGAACAACATTTATGGATTTTCTTTTTTCTTTAAATTCAAAAAAGTCAAGAAGTCGCATAAGCAAATATCTTTGTATGAAACCTTTTTTCTTTTTTTATAGAATTCAAGTTCTTTTGTTGCCGTTGAACATTGCATCTTATCAGAAACTGTCAACAAAAACTGTCATCAAAACTGTCAACATCGGTTTCTTGAGTCTTCAAGTTAGTCTGGCTGGTTGGCAATGTATGTATGCATCAAAGTATAATGACATTTAGGAAAATATATTTTACATATTCATTGTGTAGTGTCATCTGAAATTATGTATACATATCGTTCATATGGGCTACAGTAATGGAGCTAGAGGGATGAAAATTTAAGGAATTTACTCCTTATTATGTTATTTCTTGAAAATTCTTCCCCTATATGTTTTTAGCTGAGGATTCAGTTTGCAATGTAAGTTTAAGCTAAATTGATCCCTCAGTATGTGTCAAGCCGCATTCATGTTCTTTGTTTTTTGAAAATTCAGACATTTTCACTGATCATTGCCAAACAAAACACGAGAAAAGTACATATTCATTAATCAACCCATTTTCCAATTTTCTGATAGATCACCCCTAACATTGCATGCACCCCAAAAAACGTTGGTCACGTGACAGTTTCCATTGAGTGACTAACCAGACCTGTTTTGAATCAAATCAAACAAATAAATCCAAAGATATTTTTTCCAAAAATAGTTGTTAACAATTTTTGACTGCTTCATAATTTAAAATTACATTTGCCACATGACCTGCAGGCTCGTCCATTTTCAGTCTCTCGTAAAATAACTGGGCAAGTAAAATAATACAATATATACTTGTACTACAATACATTAGGTTTTCAATAGAAACCGTTATCTTTATTCATTTTTTTAATAAGATGTCAACCATTATTAATTTTGGACTAATATTTCTTTTATCTTAATTTTCATTGCTTTTTATATAGGAGAATTAGATTTTATTTTTACTAGGGCTTTGCCCATTCTAAAGGTGCGTGTAAGGAAATGATCAAACTTTATGGCGTGTGTAGTAGCCTGCTATAATTGTTATGCAAAATAATTTGCTGTCCATCATATAAAACTGTGATTTCAAAGTATTTTAATAACTTCTCGTTAGAGTTGCCAATTTGGATGTTTTATATCTAAATTTAGATCTATAATCTTGGGTAATTTTAAAATTCATTTTCATTAGATTTCTCAAGAACTGTTGATCCCAAAAACTTCAAACTTGACACAATACTGCTTTGTTTGCTCATCAATTTATCTGGTGAGTAGCAACTTCATACAATGGCTAGTTGTTAATTAATCATAGTGTACACTCACAGTATTGTCCTCAATTATTAATCTTTGACCTGTATTTCTTTCATTATAATTTTAGTTGCTTTCCCTCTCTATAGTAGTACTATTATTTTGATCAATTTTTCATTAGATGAAGCTTGGTTACCGCTCATTATATTAGAGAAAAAAACAGGAGTCAGAGATATCATAGAATCCATCACTAGACTCAAATGGCAATGGGCAGAACATGTTGCAAGAATGTAAGACAACCACTAAACCTCATGACCAACAATATGGATCCCCAAAGATCATATGCAAAATTATGGCTGGCAGAAAACAAGATGGAGCGATGATTTAGACAAGTTTAGAAGATATTGCTGACATAAATCCCATGATAGAAAGATCTGGTGAATCTTGGAGAAGGTCTATGTCCAACTATGGACGCAATGATGATTTCTGACTAGTATTTACTTTCATCATGAATTCAGCAGCTTTTCGTCACATATTCACTAAGACTGTCAGCCATGAGTAAGTAGTGCAGATCAGAAATAAAGGAATTAGTACAAGCCGAGCCCCAAGCTTATTATTTATTTTTCATAATCTGTGCTGTTTACTGTGGGTTTGAGTCTCGCCTAAGGTTTATTCTTTATTAGCGATCTGAGCTGTACACTCATTTAATACTTAAATGTCTGGTCAGTCACCCAAGAGAAACTGTCACGTGATCAAAGTCTTTTGGCAGCATGCTGTGTTGGCGGTGATTAATTAAGAATTTAGAAAGAAAGGGGTAATCACTGAAAAAGACTGAATTTTCTAAAAGAAAAATGTGAATATTGCTGGACTAAGTAATGGACTAATTCAGCCTAAACTTATATTAGAATTTGAATTCCCTACAAGAAACTTCTTAGGGAGGGAATTTTCAATTAAAAACAAAAAAACATTTATTTCTGGTCATAAAGGAGTAAATGTTTAAATTTTCAGTCCTCTAGTTTCATTGGTGCAACCTGTACCAACAAGCCAAACCAACTTAAAAAATGAAGAAACTTTTGGTGACAGTTTTAGTTGACTGTTTCTAATTAATTCTCTCTATTTCAGTTGTTTGAATAATATAGAGAGCTGTACATGGGGCCAGTCCTCGGATGATTGGCATCCCAGGCAAGCTGAATTTTACACCCTTCAAAGTATGATATTTTTTTTATCAATGTTTTACAGTGAAAAAAATTCATTAATAGGTATAAAAAGTTTAATACAAAAATCAAGTAAAGAAAACACTCCCAACACAGCATCAAAGTTTTGGATATTCATTTGATGGATATAGATTCATTATTACTTTCCCTCCTTGGTCCCAGCTATTTTGAGCACTCCATCTCACCAAACTAGCTAAGCTTCATTGAGTTAGCCATCAGTCATGAGAATTTCATCTGCCAACTGTCTGTTTCAGTTTCACCACTAAAGAAAGTATTTGTCAGATATTCCTGAAAAATCTGACTTCATGTCAGGGAATTTTCTCAATTTGAATGATTTTATTCTGTTTAATTTATTAATTTTCCCATTTTTCTATTTGAATTCGGTAAGTATTACTGTCTCAGACTCATGGCATGCGCCCCATAACACTTACAGTCCTGGGCGACTTCCCATGTTGCCAGTACCTTAAGCTGGTACTGAGCATTTCTTCTGACTAATCTCACTAAATGTTAGGAGCTTATCAGGAAACCAAGCTCTGTGGGCCGCCAAATATCTCACTATACCTCTGTAGTAGGGTTGATTGTTTTTGACATTTGTCCGCAGAGCTTGAGGTATCAACCAGCAAAATCTAATGACAAATTCTGAAAAAGTTTCCTTTAATTCTCCTGCATTATTTATGGCAAAAGAATAAATCTTCCAAAGCCCTTGAATGACTTTAGCAGCTCAACAGCTCTAGAAGGAATTAATTTTGAACGAATCCAACAGAAAAAGAAATCTTCAGCATTTTCTTATTGGACAGCTGATACTGCAGTTCAGGCATAAAGATTTCTTATAAATCAAACCCACCTTTCCGCAATATAAGAGTTAATATAACTCTACAAATCTTGTCTGCAAATATATCTTACTTAAGTGACAGTAGCTTCAGGTATCAAGCGACACAAGTAGGAGATAAATTTAGAAACCACTTTATTTTAGCCAGAAACAAATATATTCATTCAGATCCATTTTATCCAGAGAGAACTGAATAGAATAGAAGCCATCTTGATTTGCTAGGCTTCCTCAGGTATTTGCATGGTCTTCTTTACCGAAAGCTAATGTGTATATGGCAGTACTTCTCAAACTGTATGCCACAGCACAATACTGGGGTCTGGGAATGATAAAAAAAACTTTTACATATAAATTTACAGCTCTGTCTTCACTTTATACCATTTCAGCTTATGTAAAGCTTTATAAGAACCTGTATAACAATGTGGAAAAATGCATTTGCATGTGACAAAAATTCAAAGAAGAATTATTTGCATCTTGGCACACATGCAGGTCCGAGGAGAAGTCATTGTGAATTTAGAATGTTTGCCAGAACACAATAGTTTGGTGAAGTCAGCATATTTTCCTTGTATGAAGAAAAACTGGCAAGCTTAATTGAATTGGGTAGTTTTACAGGGTGGGGAAAGAGTTGCTAAGGGGTTTAAAACATTCATATCTTCATAGTTTTAATGATTTTTACAAAACTGTTTTTGAGGAACAAAATATATGAACCAGGGGAATTTAATTAACCAATCTACAGAAAATTGTTTCTTTCAAATGTTTGCAATTCAACTTTGTGAATTCTATTTCAATAACCTTCTGCATAATGTTTCAAAAGATATCTGCACCTCTGCACACATCTATAATTCTCAGCATTTTGAACTGAACATGGTCATCCTGTTCATGGGTGATCAACTAATGTTCCCTCTCGTTTTTATTACGGTTTGCATGGGAGCAAAATGCTTGTAAGCAACTGAAGAAATGAAATGTGCCAAAAATATTTTTTTTACTTTTGAGAAGATCATTGATTTTACGTTGATGTGTACTCAACAAAGGTCAGTTACTTATAACAAAATTGTATATAAAAGAAAGGATTCATTTGTTTGATTGAATTTTTTAGATTATTTATTCATTAACAAGGATGAATTCTAGTGACAGAATTCATGCCCCAATTCGTACACGCTATAATCTGTGCATAAACCTGCAATCAAATGATGCTACTTTGAGCAAGAGCAATATATTGATTGCTTTTTGGTCACACCTGTTTTTCTTTATCTGAAAAACTCAAAACAATTCCACTGCATGACATAATTTTTCATGTGTGCAGCCGCACCATTCAGAGGGAATACTAGCAGAAGCCAATTCTCAAAAATGCACAAACAACAAATCATGGACTCTGATGGCCGTATCCACATGTTTGGATAATGAGAATATGTTTCTTGGGTTATTTTGTTGCTCAGTTGTGTTCTTTTCCATGATGAATTTTTAAGGGCTCCTTTCTGTATGAGAGAAGCGGAAAAACAAAAAAATATCAAAACTTATTGTTTTAAATCCTTATGTGATTTAGTGCCATCTTGTATTAAGGTAAAGAAAGATCCCGCCTTGTCTACGGAGAGGAAACTATTTCAGATCCTAACAAAGAACAGGGATCACTATACATACACATGATATTTCCATTATGATAATGTCACTGATGATACATCAACTGGGTTTGAACTTGGCTCATCAATTCCATTATCCATGCCATTAACTGTTATGTCATTTGCACATTTAATGTTTATATATGTATATATATATATATATATATTGGAGGTGTGATTGGCGTGATAAGAATAATTCTGGGAATTACTCAATATGAGAGAAAGAAAAATCAAAATGGATCAGAAAGAGAACTAGACTGAAGGATATCATACAAATATCTAAGCAACAAAAATAGAGATTGGCAGGAAACTTGGCAAGAATATATGACAACAGATGAAACAAAAACCATTTGGTATCCACAGGACAGTGAACAGTGGGAAAAGACCAGACACAAGATGGAGGGATGAAGTTTAGATGAGAGGGTTTGCTGTTAAGGCATGGTACAGGTGAGCAGATGGGAAAGGCCTTTGACCAGCAGAGGTCTTATGATGATATACATATATATATATATATATATATATATATGATCAGTGTTTGAATGTGATGTATCTTACAGTATGGAATTATAAATGACCCTATGGAAAGTCTAATTTTATGCTAAAAATGAGATTTTTTTTATTACTTTTCCATGTTTCAGCTTTCAAGGGGTTTCATTTTTAACAACTATATATGTATGTATATGCATAAAACAAATTTGGTTGAGTTGAGTACTCTCATTAGACACACAACTTCATATTATTGTTATTTGAATATATATTTATAGAACCACTTTCATTATAAATATTACTTCATATTATCATTATTTGAATTTATATATATAAAAATACTCTTTATAAACATAACTTCATATCATATTTATATATAGATATATATGCTTCATTATAAACAACTTCATATCATCATTATTATTAGAATATATATATAGAGAGAGAGAGGAGGGAAGTTATGAATTAATAAGGTGAAAGGAAAATCTCTGAAGACATTGTTTTTGTAGATAAGAGAAAAGCCATTAACTGCTAAACTGTGTGATCTTTTCTAAGATGGCAGGAGAAGATTGATCTTCCTTGTTTTTCAAACAACCTTGTTGATGAAACCTCGGAAGTGTCTCAATCGAGGAAATTTCCTTTCCCTCATAAAACCTTCAACATTTCCTGCGGAAAAGAAAAGTGGACGAGATATTGTGACGTATTGATTTCAATCCAATGTGTTTTTTTTACTTTTTTTCCCCTAATCTTCCACTTAGAGGTGTCATGGGGAGACAAAGATGGCAGTCGCCATTTTTATTCTCCTTTATTTTACTTGGGCAATTTTTATCATAATCGACTTCCGGCTTGACTGATCACGATGGCTCAACGGTTGAGTATTCGCTCTTTGGTTCAGTTGGTGATAGGTTCAATCCATGGCCTGGTCATTCCAAAAACTTTAAAAATGGACTTTAATCCCTCTCCACTGAGCACACAGCATATAGGATAGGATTGAGGAAGAGAGGAATAGACACACAAGTGAAAATGGTTGGGCCAATGTCCCAGTTAAGGGGGACAGAAAACTCTTTACTTGGTTACAGAACCAAAGACTTCTGGCTGGCTTGGCCTGTTAAAGCTTCACAAGAGCCCTGTTAACCATATATTTTGATGACATGAACCTTTCTCACGAGAGGTTGGATTTAGTTTTGAATCAGAGTTATCAATCTCCTAGACTGATTGCTGACCTAAGCTGAAAAGTTCAGTCATCCTGCTATTTACCAACAACTGGAGAAGAGATGGATTTATGTTTCTTTCACGGACACTAGAGCAAAGTGACAACTTTTAAAAAGATATTTGTCACAAAAAATTCAATTATCCTCCTTCCTACTTAAGAATATTTCTTACACACAAATGAGTGAAGGAAAAAATTGCAAAAATCCCTTTTTACAGAAAGGAAATATAATCTGCTGATGATCATAAATACTTCTTCCATTGGAATACTTACTTGGCCAGGATTGTGGTACATTTGATAAAAGAATAATTTCCCTAACCATTAGATAAAAATTATTGCACTTTTGGCTTTTTTTTTTATACCTTTAGAAAAATTCAGGCATTATGCACCTTAATAGATTAGTCTTGGAAAATGGTTGAGAGAAACTGACTTGCCCCAGTCATTGACAAGCGGCCATTTTTATTCTTCTTGAAATAATGGAGCAACAGCAGCTATGGTTTGATAGTTTGAATGTCACAAAGGCTTTTGATAAATGAATTTCTTCCTTACTGTTCCTTGCTCTTTTGAGATGGTGTTGTTGCTAAGTGGACATTAACCTATAAATAAATAAACTGATCTGGTTTGTCACTAAATGAAAACCTCCATGTGATCAACACCTCTTTGTAGCATTCTATGTTGGGGGTAATCATTTGAAAATTGGCAGAAAGGTGTGATCATTAAATAAGCTCCTTTTCACACCTTCTGTTGGGAAGTGATCACTGAAAAAGTTTGAATTTTCAAAAAACTAGAGTGAATGCTGCTGGAAACAGACTAGTGTTGAATTTTGCATAAACTCACATTGAAAATCGAATCTTCCCAAAACTATTTGGTGTGAATTTTTGGGAAAAAAAATTCTTTTTTCTTGAAATAATATGGATAAATGTTTAGATTTTCAGCCTTCTACCTCAATTGGTGTGGCCTGTTGGCATGATGCGTACATAGCCAGCTAGACCATCTTGAAAACTGCAGAAACCTATGCTGACAGTTTTGGTTAAAAATTTCTAATAAATACAGCCATGGAAACTATTTGATAAATTTTATCTAAAAATTGTTTTAAGTTATTTGAACGGCATCTGTGCTTAAAGAGCAAAGGAAGACACTGACAAGAAACAGTTCTTTACACATGTTAATGTTGTTTACTTCATACAATGTAAGCTTTACCAAGCTATTTTTTTCACCTCTACCAACAAACATGGTAGGAAAGGAGAGAGGAAAAAGAGAGAGTCAGTTAGTATAAGAGGTTAGGAATGAAGAAGGGAGAAAAGATAGGTCTACATAGTTTCGTTTGGATTATTACCCTCGTCTTAGTTTACAAATTTATAACATTTTGGCTGTTGTACTCTACAGCCTTCTTCAAGTTCCAGAGTCATATGTGATAGTTTTTGGTGAAGTTTTCTTTGCTGTCTACATTCTTTAATTCTGCTGGATCTGTTCTACCCTGATAATTTCTGTTTGGATTTTTGAGATAAGGAACTCTCAGTTAATATTTTTGATTGGATTCACAAAAACTTGACCATTCAAATCAGTATTTCATCAAATTTAACTACAAAGGGTTCAGTTTAGGGTTAGTGTTTTGGTTGAAATTAACAAAGAACAGATTTTTTTTTTCATATTTGTAACACTAAAATACTGTTGAAATTAATATCATAAAATGATTAGAAAAAGATTGTTTGTCATTTCTAACAGTATTTTTACACAAACTCATGTAAATTAGAAGTAAAAAGTCTCCTATTTGTTTCAAATTTTCTGTGTCATTTATTAAGAAAGCATCTATACTACTTACCTCATTATTTAGCAAACTCAAACCTAACAATTACCGTGCTATCATTATAGATGCAATTAAATGAGGAGAGCAAGAAAGTCGGCCTACACATGAACTTCAGCAAAACGAAGATCATGTGCAACAACCACATTGGAGATAAGAACACTAAGATCGAAATCGAGGACACAGAACTCGAGAAAGTAGACCACTACATCTACCTAGGGCAACGAATCTCCATGAGACCCTCAAAAGAAGAAGAAATCAAGCGAAGAATCACACTAGGATGGCAAGCCTTTGGCAGAGCTAGCCCAGCCTTCAAAAATGATAAGATCCCATTAATCCTAAAGAGAAGGGTGTATAACCAATGCATCCTCCCAATAGTCACTTATGGAGCTGAAACATGGAACTTAACCAAGAAACAGACCCGTAAGCTGAGAACCATGCAACGTGCACATGAAAGAATAATGCTGGGCCTCACATGGAGAGACCACAAAACAGCACAACACATCCGGGAAAAGACAAGAGTTAGAGACATCATAGAATCCATAAAAAATCTCAAATGGCGGTGGGCTGGCCATGTTGCAAGAATGGCTGACAATCGATGGACATCACGACTCACAACATGGATTCCCCGAGACCATATGCGCAACCGAGGCCGGCAAAATATTAGATGGAGAGATGAACTAGACAAGTTCAGGAAGTACTGGCTCCGTGACGCCCATGATAGAGAAGTGTGGCAAATCCTGGGGAAGGTCTATGTCCAACGACGGACGCTAAAAGACTGATGATGATGATGATACAACGGCCGACACATTGTGGAAAATAGTCCAATTAATTTTATACATAATCATAATTCCAGATCCCCAAAATTCATAAAGAAAGTTAGTTTAATAAAAGCATAGGAAGGAAGAGGAACTGATTGCTGCTACTTACACTATAAGAGTGATAGACATGGCTCTTATTATGTAACAAGTATAAAACCTGTCAAAAATCATGGATCCTGTCATCAAATATTAAATAAGTAAATGAATATTAAATTATTGAATATTTTGTTGCCCATATAATGCTTTCAATCTATTTGTAATTTTTTTCATCAAGTCAAAGTGATCTATGATTTCAGGTGACATAAAATGAAAGATTTTACTTTTCAGCACAATAATTTTCCTCCCTCTCCCTTTTCCAATTTCTACGTTGGTTGAGTTAGGGGGTTGCTGTGCTGGTGGAAGGGGTGCAAATGCTGCTTCTTATTTACTTGACCTTTTCTCTGCAGGCTTTAATCGTAATCCTCCCAGGTCCCTGTGACAGACAGACAAACAAATCAACAAAATTGATGACAACAGCTTTTATATAGTAAGAATATTGATTTCCTTGCATGTGAAAATGCTTTTATACTGTAGGGATACGACTTGCAGTTTTATTAGAGTTTTTAACTCACGGCAGTTGCAACCATGACCCTTTGTACAAGCGAATACAAGAGAATGCAACAAAATAGAGTTTGGCCAGAACGTGTGAAGATGCCGTCGGAGTAAAGGACATTAGTAATTGCTAATAGAATCAGGGACCCTGGGGAATGGTAAATCCTATTAACAAAGAGTCTTCTGCATTGTTAGGCTGTGTATGCTGTCGGCCAGGGGCACTGAGGTGCCGGTAAGGGCGTGTGGGGCATGTTGAGGAAAGGGTGTGGCCTGAAGACATTAAAGAAATAATGAAACGACCACAAGAGAATCAGTGTTTGCGCCAAGAAATTACTTTGCTGGTCGTGTGGCATTGAGAATATTTCTGAGACGTTTCTATAGACTAACATGAAAAGATTAGCTGTTCAAGGTGGAATTAGGTGAAAAGTAGCAGACAGCGGTAGCTGTGCCTGTTTGGCCAGCAATTATGGTTAGATAATCGGGGGATGGGGGGGAGACAAGTGGGTCCGCTATTCGTATTGGTCAGCTGCTATTGAAAAAGGGCAGACTTGGAGTCAGGGAAGGGCAGAGTTTCTCCCAAGTGGCCAACTATTGAAGAAAGAAAGGAACAAAAGAAAACTGAATGAACACAGACAACTAATAAATAAATCAATCGATCAGCGAATATTCATCAGAGATTCGCAAATTTTCAGCTTAGAGTCAACGCAGTTAAATCAATTTTCCTCAGCTTTAAATGCTACGCTTATCATTCTGGTCATTTTACCCTCATAACAGAATTGCGGCAGTTCATATCGTACAGCAAAAATCAAGTGTCTGATTTATTTTCACACCAAAAGAAGAAGAAATCAAGCAAAGAATAACACTTGGTTGGCAAGCTGTCGATAGGGCAAGATCAACTTTTGAGAACAAGATAATCCCACTAGTCTTAAAAAGAAGGGTATACAACCAATGTGTCCTACCGATAGTCATATTTGGAGCTGAAACATGGAACCTAACCAAAAAAATTATCTCTCAAACTGAGAAACATGCAATGTGCACATGAGAAAATCATGCTCAACCTCACATGGAAAGATCGTATGACAGCACAGCATATTAGAGAAAAGGCAGGAGTCCGGGACATCATGGAAACTGTTAGAAAACTCAAATGGCCATTGGCTGGACATGTCGCAAGAATGGCAGATAATTGCTGGACATCACAACTCACAATGTAGATCCTCAGAGAACTGGTGTAAGGCTGTGGCCAACAGAAAGTGAGATGGCGTGACGAGCCAGATAAATGAAGGAAGTACTGGCTCTGTGATGCCCATGATTGAGAGATCTGGCTAATCTTGGGGAAGGTCTACATTCAAAACCACATGCTTACAGACTGATGATGATGATCATCATCAAAACTTCTTGATCTCTTTATCATTAAAGCTTTAGGAGTCTGATATTTTTATTTTGAATAAATTACTGAAATCTCATTAGTTTAATTATTCACTTAACAAATTTTCATTCTAATAGATGTTTAGTGGAATGGATTGTCCTTGTTAAGAGAGGTACCACTTTTCTACTACTACAGAAGTAAAATAGATGTAGTCTGAATAGGGTTAGATATGAGAACTTCTTGCTGTGACCATTGGTTCCTTAATATATAAATTTGCATCAATTTTCCATGACTGAAAATATATTGGTTAAAATTGTTGAAATAAAAATGAATATTTTACTAGTCCAAAATTACATAGAAAAACAATATTATTCTCCAGATTTCTTTTACAGACATTATAAGAAGTAAATGTTTTAATTTTCAGCCCCTTAGCTCCATTGTTGCGACCTGTACACATGACATAAGTTGACAAGTAGCCAGAATCTCTCAAAAACTGAAAAAAACCTTTGTTGACAGTTTTGGTTGATGGTTTCTAATACATATTTTCTGACAGATGGATATGTTAGGGGTATAAATATTTTCAACCATATGGGACATACGTATAAAAAAACATGTACTCTCCATATTTACTAAGAGTAGTTTAGAACAGCACCAAGATAAATTGGAATAAGATAAGAGGAAGATTATTCTGTGTAACTTTCCCATAAATAAATACATACCCTTAGTTTTATGTCGAGAACAACCCTCGTTTAAAAGCTTTAGAAGTGGCAGGAAAAATTCAAATTAGCCGAAGAATAGCAAAGAATTATCTTCATCAATTTGATCATTATGGATGAACAGCTGGAAGGAAGCCCTTTCTAATCTCTCCCCTGTCATGAATCCCATTGAATACATGTAAGTAAAATTAGATAAGAATTTGCGTAAGAAGTCTAAAAAAAGCAAGCAACACATTCAGATTTGCTGAATCTCTCATGCCTAGAATAGTCTGAGATGACTCAAACTGCGATTTCAAAACTTCTGAATAGAATTAATTTGATGCCAAGATAAGTTGTTGGTTTTAAAATGGTTAAAAAAAAATCAAAACATCATTTTATACAGTAAATGTTCAAATAAAGTTAAAGTGAAACTGTTTGGATCTATTTACCTCTTTTATGTCTCTTTGTATGCATTGATTTCTGTACAAATAAAGAAATGAGCTTTGAGAAAATATTTCCCTGACAGACATTTTATGTTCTTCCTAGAAGGATAGTGCTTTACACAAAGTATGGCCTTATGTCAAACTTTCCTTTAATGCAGTTAAATTTGAAAAAAATTGAAATATAAATTTCATATCAATTTTTTAAAACGTGATGTTGTTTGTAGCAATGATTTCATGAAAATGAATTCAAATTGTTCCAATTTTTATACCTTTTGCTGATGTTATCAGTTGGTTATTGTTATCTAAAAAAACTTGTCCCTGAGGATTATTGGCCTCCTCAAATTTTTTTTCGTATAACCTGTACAATATCTTCAGAAATAAATGGAAATCTTCCAAATTTGTATAATCTGAATATTTTGATAAGATGTCCAAGTAATTTAACAAAAATGGAAAAGAAATTGAAATATGACCTAGACAGAAACATTAACAACCTCCCTTCATATTTGGTTGTACACTGCTTTTGCGACAATGATGGCCCTCAAGCACTTCTTATACCCATCTACAAACTTCTTTCACTTGTCAGCTGGTAGTTTCTTCCACTAATTCTTTTTAATTTGTTAAAGCTCTTGAATGTTCGCAAGATTCCTGTGGTGTATGGTATGCCTTGAAACCTTGACTACAGATTTCTGCTCTCTCCCAAGATTTTTGATGGGATTGATATTAAGACTCATTGCTGACCTGTTTATTTTGTCCTTTTGTCAGCCATTTTTTTGTAGTTTTGGATGTGTCCTTTAGGTTTTTGTCATGCTGGAGCATTCACGATCTTAGTTTTCTTAGACTGGGTAGCATAATTTGCTTTAATGAGGCTGATATGGTCAAGGCCTCCAATATCAAAGACAGTTAAGCATCATCTCAAAATTGTGGATCCTCTATGTTTAACTTTGTATAGGATTTACTTTCAGCAGTTTACTTCATTTTGTCATCAATAAACAAATCGCTGCATTTCGGTAGTGTCTGCTTGTAGAACATTTTTTCAGAGGGATCGTGCTTTGTCCAGGTATTCTTTGGCAAAGATCAGTCATTCATTTTTGCATTTCTTTCTCAGCAATGAGATTCTTCTGGTCTTTTGTTTAAAAGGAAAAGAACAGTTTACCCAAAGTTAAGTCAGGTCGAGGAGCCATGATGTCATAGGACTGCTTTGGTATCTCTGGTACTGGATGCCTTATTCAAAGGAATCATGAAACTAAATGAATACCAAGGTATTTTAGAGCAAAATGTGTTACCAAGTTTGAGAAAACAATGCTTCAAACTGGCCAGCAATGAGTACTAATTTTAATTCCATTGAAAATCTTAGGAGAGAGTGAAAATCTTGAGTCACTGCATACCACACACTGCAGGTTTCCAGCAAACATTCAAGAGCTTAAACAAATCGTGAAGAAAGAGTTCAAGAGACTTACAGCTAACAGGTGCAAGAAGCTTTTAGAAGGGTACAAGAAACATTTGGAGGTAGTCACCATTGCCAAACTGGGTAAGCAACAAAATATGATATAATGATATATAAGAAGGTTTCCAATACTAGTATCCAGCTCCCATTTAGGTTTCTTCTTTGAAATTTCTCTATGTAAATAGAAAAATAATAATTTTTGTTGAATTACTTTTGGCACCTTATCAAAATGTTGAGATGATACAAGTTTGGTGGATTTCCATTTATTTCTAAAGGTATAAAAAATTCAAAGAAGCCAATAATCCTGGGCGGCACTTTATCTAAAAGAACCTTTCGTAAAGTGGTCACTATAAGCAGTTACCTCTGTATCAAAAATAGCTTAAAAGATTGATCTGACATGGCTAATAAATTTGTGTGCAAAATAAAAACTGACACACATCTCATGACTTTAACTAATTCTTCCTTTTTTTTTCTTTTTTTAACAAGATTACCCGTTTGCTAGAATGTTCTTTTTTCCAAAATGGAAAGAAAGTTGTCTAATAAGTCTGTGTTTGCATAGTGTGTGAATAGCAAAAAGGATTAAACGATTTTCAGCCAATCAGCTCTAGGCTTTAAATTTTAATATAATAAAGTGTCTGTGGCCGAACTTTACCAGATTTAAATCTAACAGCAAATGGCGGAATCCTGAAGCATCCATTGTCGATTTCAATCTGACAAATCGTTCTCTTCCACTGTCCATTTTTGGGGTTAAGCAAGTTTCAGTTTAACACCAATCAAATTAATCACAAAGTGACCAAGTTGCCATGATGTGATTTAGCTGAGTCATGGGGAGATAACTCTTGAAAGTGAATGTTTGTATGTATTTTCCAGATTGTACACCACAGTTTTGCATCTAGGAAGCTGAAATAAGGCATAGGCATATATCTTTCCAAGACAAAAGTCATAGGCTATGTGATTCTCATTTATAACAATCAATACCTTGAATAATGCAGTTTTTGATGATGCACGGTCATGGTATTGCTTTACAAATTAATCTAATTAAGTCTAAGTAGGAAAAACAAATTAAATTATTTTAAGACCTTGAATAGGACAGTTTTGAACAGTATGGAAGATTTAGGAATGAATTGACTGCATTAGTCAAGATATCCCTAGGTGTGTGAGTGTGTGTATATATATGTATTTTTTCTTTCTTTTTTGAGCAAAAAAATTTAAAGAATAGAGTTTGGTCCTATATTCGTTTATTCTTTCTAACCAATTTTTCTGGAAGGACAAATAGAAATATTTTCTTAATTGCTTGAATTATAGAATCAACATTCCCGGGTAAACTAAAATTTGTCAGCTTTTTTAACTAATTGATACAAAATGTAGTGAACTCTTTTTATTGTATACATATATAGATACCATATTTACTCATATACAATGTGAGAGATCTGCTGTAAAAAATGCTGTATTATAATAATGAATCAACTAATGTTCAGAATTTGGATTTATATCATATAGATGATTAGGTAAATTCAAACCAAACATCAGTTTTTAATTAACTTGAATTGATTTTAACTTTATATCTAAACTAAAATTTGACAAAACTATTTGAAATGTGTGGGCAGATTTAGAATAAACCTACAATTGCAATGCAAAATTGTTTTTTTTCAGAAGTCTCACTGGATATTTAGTAATCCAGTGGGTTTTGGTCTTAGAGAGATGCACCTCCCCACAAAGAATGAGGTGGTTTGCTGTCTCCTGAGGATTCCCCAAGGTATCACTGGGAGTTTTTGGTAGATTTTTCAAAAGCCTTGGTTCCATGAACTAGTTGAGTAGACAGTCCTTCAAACAGCAGTAACATAACTAGAGATTTGATAGCCTGGCAGGAGTATTGGTATTTTGAGGGGCCCTCTCCAACATTTAGTGACACTTGTTATTGTATAATGTTAGTAGAAATGCAGTATGTAAACTGCTATTTATAAAGCCCCTGAGTGTCTCTACATTCTAAAATCATCTCCCTTCCCCCAAGGTATGCCCATATACATTATATAAAAGGATGAAATTACTGACTTTTAGCTCCCAAAGTGGGGGCCATATTGAATTTAAGATTGCATTGTATTCAAATAAATATGGTATTTATAAACAGGAATGGTTGTGTAGATATTGCATATAATTCTAATTCCCAGTTTTTTTTTGTATATTCAATATCTACTATTAGGGATATCACCATATACCTATCTACCTAGACCACTCCTTGCCATACACTTGATTCCCAAATCCAAATTCCCTCCCTGTTTATGAACCTGATCAGGGCCAGGTACTTCTGATAGAAATTCTTTTTAAAAAAAATTCACTTTTGGTCACCCTAAGCATAGATTTTTGATCACTTTTCACATCAAAGTGTTAAGTAAAAAGACAGTTGTTAGTGTCGAATAATTAAGACCAGTAAAAACAGTTTATTGACGTCAAAATTAGAAGTGTTAGAAATGCTTAAACGTGACGATGAAAATAAAGCAATAAGAGAGTCAAGATGACTTATGAGAGTTAGGAACACTAAAATGTAGTCGTCATATAAAACAGTTTTAAGGTAGATTTTTCCAGATATCCAACCCTTTCGATTATTGAAACATTGATGTGCGCCAGAGGATAGCAGACAGGTACACTGACTTGCCCTGTGGACGGCAAGACAATTGTATCAGATTGAAGAATTCAATAAGTTGAGACGTTTCATTCACAGGATATTCTTTTGTTGCCTCTTATGAAGTAGGAGATGAAGAACTATGACCGGCAGTTAAAAGAAATAATCAATGAAAGAGACAGATACAGCTTGAGTCAATTTTTCATTCATTTAGTACAATGTTTCTCTAACTTTTTGACTACAGCACCCTCTTAAAGCATATATGCCTTTTATTTTTCTTTGCTGTATATTTTTTGTCTTGTACATCTAAAACCTCCCAAGACTAATCTATTAATGTCTGAATCAAAATGTCCCAGTAGTTTTCCTCATGAGATCTATGGGACATATTTGTCTCAGCAGTCATGGAAATCTTGGGACATATTTGTCCCAGCAGTTATAGAAACTTCAGGATATATTTGTTCCAGTAGTTATAAAAACCTTGGGAGATACATGTCCCTACAGTCACAGAAGCCCTGGGAGATATATATCCCAAGAGTCATAGGGATCTTGGGAGATATATATCCCAAGAGTCAAAGGAATCTTGGAACGTATGTGTCCCAACAGTTATAGAAAACTTGGGACACATAAGTCCCAGCAGTCTCAAAAGGATTAAAAGCAATGAAAAACAATATAATGAGAATGATAATTCAGTATTTCCCAAAAATTTTGAACTACTGCCCCCTTTTAGAGCATATACTCCATTAGTGCCCCTACCCTCAATTAAGCGATAAACCTAATTGAAAATTAATTTCAATGTGAGAAAAAAATTTCAAGCATTTATTTTATGACTAAAAATATAAATTGATTTTACATTCCAGCTGCTTGAAGTTCAATGGCATTCTATTTATGTTGATTGAGTTGAGATTAAATTCATTAAATCAGAAAAAACGGAAAATATTTAAGCATCAGACAAGCTCATCTGCAAAATCAGCTTTTCAGAAAAACGACATTATGCGTTAGAAACATTGATGGGTGTCGTTTACCGTCTTGCCATCCCCCCTTATCACTCGTGTTACAACACCCCTTGTTCTCACTACTGCCACCCTGCCTTCCAGCAGCCCTCTTGAGTCTTTCTGCATTTTCCCAAGGTGCTGCTCTGTCAATGGGTTGATTCAATGTGTCATTTTACCTACATTTGTTCACTTAGTCTCCTATGTCTGTCCGGAAAGTATCTGGCCATCTACTAATAATGAAAAATTGTATACCTAGGGCTAGGGTGCCTTTGCTCTCTTTTACTATTCAATTTATTTACTATTTAACCCTAGTTATAGTTCGAGTGAATAGCCAAGCCTTATCGTAATGAATAGTAAACAGCTTCAAAGATTTTGCACGTCATCTTTCTGTTGCACCGTGGCTCTAAATGGTTGTATGCTAAAAACTCACAAGATCTTTGAATAATCAAGCATCTTCATTAAAAGACTCGAATAATCAATAATTGGGTCCATAATTGAGCTTGTGTTGCCAGAAAACTTTTTCTGACTGTATTAGAAGCCATCAGCCAAAACTGTCAGCATAGATCTTTATTGTTTTTAAGTAGGTTTGGCTGGCTGGCTGTTTCATGTGTACAGGCTGCACTGATGCAGCCAGAGGGCTCAACATTTCAACAATTACACTTTATTATATTTAGAAAAAAATGTCTTTTTTGTTTTTTTAAAAATTTCTCACCTGAAAATTGGTTCGTTGTGGGAAGGTTCAATTTACAAAACTAAATGTATGCTAAATTGGTCTCTTAGTTTGTGTCTGGCGGTGATCACACTTTTTGTGTTGTTGAAAAGTTGTACTTTTTTTTCAATAATCATCACTCAACAATAAGGGGGAGAAGTAACTCATTCATTGATCAGCCCTTTTACTAATTTTCTGTTGATCACCCCCAACATTCTACCAAATGATGTTTTTTTATTGAGTGACGAACCATACCTGTTATTTTCTGTTTTATTACTTTCTTTTGACATGAAGCTTATTCCATTCAACTGACTGAAGTAAATGGTGTGACTGCACCGAAGACCGAGAAACCTGCGTCTTGGAAGCCTCCCCCATCACCTCCATACTTTTTCATTCTTCTAAAATTCAATTTCATTTCCGTTGTTTAAGGATTAAAACTTTTCACCCATTTTCTCAACCTAATTCAATTTCTTTTAAAGCAATCAAAATTTTCTTCCACCAGAATGCGAGCAAACACCTTCACTAATTAAAAAACGATCTCATTCAACAAAATAATTCAACAGGTGTTTCCATTATCTTGAATATTCGTCAAACTCCAGTACAAAGTCTGGAGTTGGATTTGTTTTCTTACCGTAACAAAAACAATCCTCACCTAAAAGTGGGTTGTAAGCCAATGTGTAAAATCCGCATTCTACTACAGTGATTCAAACTCACCACCAATTGATTGCCAGGAGGATGTCTTACTGATTGAACTAAATTGATAAATCTTAGATATCAATGAAATTTCATCAGGTGGATAGGCAACAGATTATCTAATTATAATAAATGAATCCATTAATTCAAAAATTTGTATATCTTTATATCTTTTTGATTTATTTTATATACAATACATAAGTTGCAGCAATCATCTTCTGTTAGAATAGAAGTAGGAGAAGAGTTTGACTTGAAGCATTGTCAACCATTATTCATTTTTTTACCAGTATTTTTTTTATTTCATTAACTATTATATTGATATAAAAAAAATGAATTCCTAATTGAGGGAATAACTTCAGATCAATGTTACTTCCCTTGAATTTTTAGTTGAATTCTTTCATTTTTTTCATTCAATTTTTAAATTTGTTGCATTCTTTCAAAAATTCTACTCATGGAAGAGTTCCTCTGCATTGAAGAGCAGTATGAAGCGGTTCAGGAATTTGAGAGTTAAACTACCTAACTTTGTCTCCCCTCTCCCCATACCTACACTTTAACTAAATCATCCTCTTTTTCTTCCCTCTCCGTTCCTGTCATGTGCATTACACTTATAGTATCAGTTGCGGCCATCAGCCTACCCTCTTGTTGTACACTTTTGATAATCGTCAGTGAAGCGATAGGTAATAGACCAGTGTACCTAGCACTGACAATTTGCTTGATTTGAAAAACAAGTGAAAAAGAAACCAAATAAAGAGGTCTGGTTATTCACTCAGTGCAAACTATCACATTACTAACATCTTTTGCTGTGTTTGGAGTGATCAATTAAAAAATTTGTTAAGTGAAATGAAAGGGTTACTTTTATTGACTTCTGTTGGGCAATGATCACTAAAACGGTCTGAATTTTCAAGACGCAAGCATGAATGCAGCTGGGCACAAACTAAGAGACCAATTTACAAAGCACATTGGAACCCACTCAAAGAACAAATCAGGGAAGCTCGATAAAAAATCAAACAAACAAAAAACAGTTTCTCTAAACATTCAAGAGTAAATGTTTATATTTTCAGCCGTCTTGCCTGGACGTGTGATACATAGCCAGACCAGCTGAAAAACTGAGAAAACCTATGTTGACAATTTCTACTGAAGCTTGTCTGTTATGAAATAAACAACATCTGCAAAACTGAAGAATCATTTCTTGTCTACGTCTTTCTTTGCTCTTCAAAAGCAGATGCCCTCCAAATACCTCAAATGTTTGAAATTCATTGAATAGTTCCCATGACAATATTTATTTATTTATTGGTTTTATGTCAACTTTGCAACAACACCATCTCAAAAGAGAAAAGAACAGGAAGGAAGATATCTATTTGTCAAAAGCCTTTGTGACATTCAAACTATAAAACTACAGCTGCTGCTCTTCTTTGATTTCAAGAAGTCTAAAAATGGCTGTCCCTCTCAAACTGATCCCAGGTTGTTAATCTTAACCCTTTTCCCGGCTGATTTTCTTTAGCTTTACTGTATCAATCAGTAAATTTTTTCACAGATTAACTAAAGTGGAACCTAACCTTTCTCCAACATTCTTCTTTACCTTCTTGTAATTTTCTTTGGGTGGGCACTGCCATTTTGAGAGACTGATTGGCAAATCCAGGAGTTTTGGCTCTACAATTATTTCATAAGTCAGGCTGCGTATCTACGCACAATGTAGTGAAACAACAATAATGTCGCTCTATCAATGTTGACAGAAATGTCATTTGACCAGTAGAAGAGGTAACCCCTTCATGACCAACCTATCAACTTTTAGATTCATGGACCGCTTGAAACCACTCCTAAACCCAGTGCAAATCTTCAATAAATAGAATTAAAAAATGGAACTATTTTGTGAACTTAATGAAAAAGATTAAAAACTATTACCTCAAAGTGTAAGGAAGTAACTTTGATCAAAATTTATTCCCCCTGATTTAAGATTGGGATTTTTTAGATGGATTTAACAGATAAAGTGCTTAATGCCTGAATTTTTAAAGGAGATAGGAACAGTAAAGAAATTATGTTTGTCAAATCTTTGTGACAAAATACCATATCTCTGCTGCTATTGTTGAATGATTTCAATAAGAATAAAAATTGCAGTTCCTCTTTAACTGAGGCCAGTTGCTTACCTCTAACCTTTTCCAAGACTTCTAAGATTTTATTTCATTTATGGCAAAATTATACAAATAGAATGGTCATGTGACCTCATTATGTTTTTAAAATGGCTGTGAAATTTAAAGCACACCTATGTGTCCTCCCGGCCTGCATAAGTTTATGCCTGGAATTTCAAAGGGGTATAAAAGCCAAAACACGTTAATTTTAATTTATGCTCGAAAAATTATTCTGAAATTGAATAAAATATCATTTTTCCTAGTTCAGTCATGTAATAGGAATTTCTGCACGTGTTTGATATTATGGTAATATCATAATGTGAGTTTGTAAAAGCTGGGGAAATCCCATTTACCTTATTCTATTGAGGTGCATTTGCTCCACTCGACTTTTTAGAAGAGATCTACAGGACATATATGTGCCAGTACTTATAGAAACCTTATCTACACACATACATACATATTTATATATATATATATATATTTTTTTTTTCTGTCACATTAATGGACGCATCTGATATATTGAAATAGAATTTTGTTCCCACAACTAACATGGTGAAATAAATTTTCATTCATGTTGTGATGACATAATAGAAATACTGAATATAAAGAATTAGAAGAAAAATCAAAGTTCTAAAAACGAAAATAAAACAAATTGGTTTTCGATTGATAGAACGTTTCTCCAAGCCCACTGCAAAGCTAATCTTTTATATATCTTTGGTTAGCGAACAATTAAATTCTGTTTTGAAAGATAAAGCAAAAGTTGAATTTTTGCAGTGGTCGCATATTTTTGTAACTAAAAATATGTTTTGCAACTAAAAATGTTTCAACTACGCATTCCATTGGGCAATAATTACAACAGTCTGAATTTCCAAAAGATAATCATGAATGCTGCTAGACACAAACCGAGGCATTAATCTAGCGTGAACTCATGTTTGAAATTGAGCCCCACTCAAAACTCATGGTTGGGGGGGATATAAAAAAACACAAATTGTTTTTTCTTTACACATAATGAGGAATAACTGCTAAGATTTTCAGCCCTTTAGCTCCATTGGTGTGGCTTGTATGCGTGATTGATACATAGTCAGCAACAACAACCTATGCTAACATTTTTGGTTGACGGTTTCTAACATTTTGCCTGCGTTTTTTTCTTCAAAGCAAGACAAAAATAGTTCTTTGGATTAAAAGTTAATTCGTTTTCATTGCAAGATGGAATCTTTATTTCTTAAAGTTGAAAAGTTCTTTTTTCCACTTTGGTTCGTCGGGTAAATTAAAGAAAATCAGTTCCGAATCACCGTTGTATTTGGTTTGAATGCCAAGCTTGAAAAGAGAGCAAAACTCTTTTTCTTTAAAAGCACTAAGAGCCGACCCTTTGATGAACATGAAAAAGAGTTCCAGTGAAGGGAAGTAACTTTCTTTTGTGCTTGCCTATAAAAATCCCATCCATCTTCAATTCACTTATGACATTCCATTCGTATCTACGTAACACTTCCATTTTGTTCAATTCACACTCTTGACTGCATTTCGCAACCAGTTTCTCAATACAAGAATAATTGAGAAGGATTGGGAGAGGGAAGGACTCTCCATTTATAAAGATCGTTATACCGCCTCTGCTCACCCCTCCCTACATGAACGAACAGAGCCGTCTTCTCTGCAACTCGGTGCACGCATTTGCAGGTGTCTTCTCTCACCATTTAATACATAAGTAAAACAGGTCTGGTTAGTCCACTCAGCAGAAACTATCGCACGTCTAATGACTTTTGGCAGCATGCCATGTTGGGGTTGATCAATTAAAAATTTTGGAAAAGTTGTGATCAATGAATTAGTTACTTCTCTTGCCTTTTGTTGGGCAGTGATTGTAAATGGATTCTGAATTTCCAAATAACAAGCATGAGTACTGCCGGACAATAGCAAAGTGATCAATTTAGCATAAGTTTACATTACAAACCAAACCTCCCCACTAAAAAACTATATGGGGTGAATTTTCCTAATGGACCGATTCAGCATAAATTTACATTGTAAATTGCCCAAACACCAATGTTTTTGACATAAAAAGATGGGTTTTTTTTTCATACATAATAGGGAGCAAATGTTGAAATTGTCAGCCCTTTAGCTCCATTGGTGCAACCTGTGTGCATCATACATACATAGCCAGCCAGACCAGCTTAAAAACCCAAAGAAACCTATGTTGACAGTTTTGGTTGACTGTTTCTAACAGGTGAGCAGGTGTTGGGGGGAGTGAAATTCAGGCACGTAATATAGTATGCATGTCTGGCGGAATGTGTCAGTCTTAATCTAGTAAGTGTGGGAACTCACCCAAGAAGACAACGTAACAGATTGCAATGTGGCAATGAGCCGTAAAATGCAGAACCAATCACTTTCTGCAGTAACCAATCACTTCTGTGCTGATCAATCATGCATATCAGCTGGAAAGTAATTCCCAACATATTACAACTATTCCCAGAACATTCTGCCCACAGACATCAAAATCATAAGAATCTCATGCCATAAAGAATTGGTTGCAAGGCCGGAATAAGCACATAAAATTAAAAGTACTTGACAGGAACTCGTACTTTGGGCAGGGCAGGATTAAGCTAGTGTCGGGCCTGTAGCATATGTTATAGAAAGCCCTAAAATAAGAAAATGCAGATAAATATTAAAACACATTTTTTTTCATTTGCAAAGTAATTAATTCTTTTATTCACAATACAGCCATATCATCATCATCATCGTCGTCCATTATAAGTTCCCTACTGGACAAAGGCCTATTCCATCTCCTTCCATGATGACCGCGACTGCAATAACTTTTGCTATGTTTTACCAGCGAACAATTCTATCTCATCTCTTCATCTTGTATCTGGTCTATTCCTATTGTATTTACTGTCCTATGAGTACCAATCGGTAGAACTTTTGCTCTATCTATTGTCATCTCTTCTTGCAAAGCGTTCAGCCCATCTCCTTTTTTGCATGCTTGTCTGACATTTTAGAAGTTGTATTACTGTTTTTGTTTTGATCTTTGTGCAGTGGCTCTATTTAAGTTTTAGATACCTTCATATATGTTAGTAGTATATGTATCACAATCCCATCAATTACTGTGTTGAAATAATAACACTAGTTAAAGAACATGCTGCAATTGCTCACTTCATACACCCATTTGATCATAAAGGTCAAGTACAGTATGATACAACAGAAATTGGACAAGTGGGGATTCAAGGATATGATGGTTTTCCAAACATTTAGCATGGGGTTCATGAAATTGCGGGACTTATAGCATATGCATCTTTTAGTGCTTCATTAACCCAGTATTGACTGTTTGTGAGAAATAATGCTGAGAATCACCAAAATTTGATCTTAAACTCACAAGTCTTTGTTTATTTCTCTTCACCCTTTTGAGGTGCATAGGGCTAGAACCAACCTGCTGTAGCTTCAGTGGTTTTTATTGATTGGAGATGCTAGACTTCATACCCAACCCTTTCTCTTTAGCCAGGCTTATTAAACTACCTCTCATTTCTTCTCTCTCCTTTCCTACCCTCTTATTAAACTACCTTTCTTTTCATCTCTCTCCTTTCCTACCCTCTTATTAAACTAGCTTTCTATTCTCTCTCCTTTCCTACCCTCTTATTAATATACTATTCTCTCCTCTCTCCTTCACTACCTTTTTATCAAACTACCTTTCTTTCTACCCACCTTCCTTCCTACGCTTGTTGCATAACCACATGGAAAATGCATTCGCATGCAATACAATAATTTGAGGAAAAGCCATTTGCATTGTGGCATATGAGCATGTCCAAGAAAAAGTTATTGTGAATTAAATAGTTTCCTACAAAACAGAGATGAAGAGAAAAAGCAAAAAAAAAGCTGGGCAAAAAATTGAGGAGTTCAAACAGGACAAAAGTAGAAAATGCTGGACGGAATTTCTCTTCAACAAAGTATCCAAATCAGTTTGACACCAACTTCCCTATCAACTTCTAGCGCTTCAATTGGCGATAGCTCAGAGGGATGTGAGTTATCTCCCACTACCTTCAGTTGCCGACTTGATAGCTTGTTTATCTTTAACTCCCCCCCATTCACCGAACATCCGGGAGCGTCTTTTCCCCAAGTGTCACTACGCAATTCAAATTTCCCAGCTTCTGACGCTGTTGCTCAGGGTGTCTTTGTTTGAAGAGTCAGCCAATGAAGAGAGAAAGATACTTTTAAGCTGTATGCTGGTTGGCTGGGTGAATCAAAACTCTTCTTGATGGAGAATTCTTATGGCTAGCCAATCTCACAACCAATTCCCACTAAAACTGATGGTCCCCTTTCCCTTTTTTCCTACCCTCTTATCAAAATACTTTTTTTTTCCATTTCCCTTCCTTCCTCCTCATTAAACTACCATTCTTTTCTCCTCTTTCCATTCCAACCCGCTTATAAAAATGCTTTTTATTTCTTCTTCTCCCTACTTACCATGTCTGTCACATATAGTATCAGTAGCAGCCATCAGCTGAACCTGTTGTTGTACATTTGTAATAAGTGTCAGCGAAGCAACAGGTGATAGACTAATATCATCAATATTATTCATTCCTGTGGACTACTTGTGGATCAGAGAACCACAGCCACTCTACTGCTGTTTTAGTAGCAAGTAAGTTTTTATGGCGCGGAATTGCCAGCCCCATGCCCAACCCTCCTTCTTTAATTAGACTTCAGATTGGCAATGGCAACTGTCAAGCTGTAGTTTGTTTTTAATTCTGTAAGAGTAATGTTCTCTTTAATGGATTGTTTCACAGGGCTAAAGGGGTCCAACTGCGGCTTATGCATTGTTGTGAGTGGGGATTTATGGCTTTCCCAAGGGCTTTTGTGCAAAGTGAAATTTGACGATTTGGGTTGATAGTTTTTGATCTGGAAAGTCTTTCAGAAGTGGATTTTTGGGATTTTCACATTTTATACCTGCAGAAATTCAATCTGGGCCATAATGATTCTAAGGCTGTGAGGAATATAAATAATGGATTGAGAAACATTGCAGTTCCTGAATGAAGAGTAAGTTTTTTGGTTTAGAAAACTTGCCACTGGAGAATTCAATTAAGTAAACCAGGAAGAATGATAGACAAAAATGATCCCAAAACTTCAGTCAGAAAACTCACTGCAAACTCTAATGTATCGATTTAAACCATTTCATCAAATCATCCGAAAGTGATTGGGTAGAGAGAAAAAAACAAATTATTAAATGGTTTCTATTTGAACAGAATAAGTAACATAAAACTATCAGCTGTAAAAGAAGATCTGCATTATTCATGTCCAATTACATGAAATCGATCTTTTTTTGGCATCTAACCAGAGAAATTTGTTCAATGGTTGGACGTGTATGAGAAGCGAAAACATCAGTTGAAAGTGTATTTTAATCCCTGGTAAGCTTTGATGAGTATTTGGTAGAACGGTAATGGTGTCATACATCATAGTTTCTTTCAAAATTACAAAACAATATATGTATATAAGAAAAATATTAATTTCTTTTAAATTTGGAAGATGCCTGACCTACGTAGGTGGTTGGGGATACATGGAAACAAGTGAATTTGAGTTCCTACGGTAGAATCATTACTTTTGAGGACTATAAAGCATTATAGACTATATATGTATATATATTTATGTTGAAAGTAACAATTGGAAGGTGAAGAGAAAAAATTGAGAGAAAGCTGGTGTTACATATCAAAACTTTTCATTTATCTGTGGGCATGTTTTGATTCATTTCAACGGCTGCCTGCCATCTTTTTCAGAGAAATAGTTGCAAGTGGCTAACAGAAATTTCACCATTTACATCTTTAAAGTTGATGAAAGAAATGGGTATTGAGTTGTTTGGTTGTTTAGTAGGAGCAGAGGGGAAGGTGTTTTTATCTGTGTAGGTGAGAGTCAGGTTTGGTTTAGACAGAAGAGGGTCTGTGAGAGTCGAGGTCAGAAGGTGTTTGTTTCCGGTCTTTGAGTGCATTGGGCTTGTCTTAGATAAGAAGGGCAGTGAGAAAAGAAGGGCTAAAATGATCAGCTCTCAGGAAAGAGGGTTCATGTCCTCAATCAAACAATAAATACTCCTTGGTTGCTTTGAAAATGAAGAAAGCTCATTTAATGATGTCATTTTCCAGCAAGACACTGAAGCATCAACATGTATTGGAATGTTACAAGAGATTCAGTGATGACAATGTAGGAGATGATAGACAGTGGATATCCTATGCACTTCAAGAACCCATGAAAAAAGACGAAACAAGTCATTTGAAATGATTGATGACTCAGCATCAGATTTAAAAGATCTCGTCTCTCATGAAACAACTCTCGATGGAGTATGGTGACAAAATTGTTTTCCACAGCATAAGTCGGCTTAGTGATCCTTGCAAGTTTCATTTCTGGCTAAGACCAGGACTTTTTTCTCACAAGTTTTTATGACCTCTCCCTTCACAAGATGCAAGTCGACCAAACGGATACTTTAATTAGCTGTCGAGTACACAGGAAAATTTGTCCAAATGAAGAGTTTTTCATACTCATTGCTCATACTGGGAATTGAACGTGGGGACTTTCTGCATAGAAAACATGCTAAACATTACACTATCTCGATGGACTACTCAATCTCAAAATGATTGCATAAATGGTCTCCATTGATAAAATAGAAGTTCTTGTGGAAAGGTAATGCAATTTTGATTCTCATCAGAAACTTCTTCTGTATTTCCATAATTATATTATCTATAATTCGCTATTGTTACTAAGTGAAATTGCTTCATTAAAATGTTTTCTTGGATAACTAGAATGCCAGTCTCTCTTTTGTAGAGTTTGTCAGAGGAATAGTCTGAAACACTTACCGTATTTTCTGGCTAATAGGACACCACAAGTTGTAAGATGCACCCAATAATTAGCTTGGTATTTTTCAGAAAATATTTGTAGATTAAATAGCTTACTGTGCAAGCAAGTCCAAGTCAACAACTCTACGGTGTCATTTTTATTTCTGTCACACCTAATTAAAACATTTCGTACGTAATATCAGATAGTTTTCACGACTCAAAATGCATCTTATCAGCTGGGAAACATGGTATATAATGCTACTGGTACTATTGACAACTGCAGCCTAATTTTTACCGCATTTCATCATGAAATGGAATGGGAACTAAATTTTTTGTTCCAAATTTATGTAATCTATAGATTACTATTTATCAGAAACATGTTATCCTGGTAGGCAAGATAGGCACTGCCCATCCTAAGTAAAACTCATAAAGGTTAATTATTAGATATAAAATGAGGAAGATTTCCAAATTATTCATCAGTAGATGTATAGCTTGATGGGCTAAGTTTGATGTATGATTCAGTAAATAGTTGTATCTCATAAAAGGTGTTACATTTACATATATTATTTATAGACTAAATGTATCAGTTGTTATGGGACAGAGGTGGTATTAATTTCATCTAAGGCATAATTTTCCTGTGCCTTTCAAATTCAGTGTAAATTGCTGGCAAGGGTGTCAACTACTGATGTGCGATTGACAAACTGAAATAACTGACAACTCTACAAACCAGAGGAAAAAGGCATTGACAATCCTGCCTTTGCTAGGTGAAATAAACATCAGAGATTCTAAGATACAGTCAGGCTCAGTATTGCAATAGATGAATGGGAAAGTAGACATATTTGTTTCTTTGAATATCTTGTTTTACCTGATTCCTATTTCTTTTCAAAAATTTACTCTGAAAATGATATATTAATTTGGCAAAGTTTAACAAGTCTGTCATCAAAAATGAATTGGACGGCTTTGACTGATCATCGCTAAACAAACTAACATTCTTTATTTTCATACTTAACCTCTTTACACCTGTGAAATGTGATCTCAATCATTTTACTAAGACTCAAATATAATGTTACCTACCAATTTCAACCCTGACTTTTTATATTACAGTAAATATGGTAATTTTTTGGTTAAAAAGAGAATTTAAAAACTTTACTAAAATAAATTTTATATTTCTCATTGAGTATTTTTTAAATCAGTGCTAAATAGGTATGATTTATGTAAGGATACATGTAGTGTATATGATTTTCTTGCAAGTAACAGAATAGATTTAAAGAATAAGAATATTCTATAAAAAAATGTTGGCCCAGCCCCCTCAAAAACTACCCCCCTCCCTTGGGCCAGTTCATGCACCGGTGCAAATGACAACACGAATGGAGCAATGTTGAACCTGCAGCAGCATTCTTGGGTGCCCATTGTTCCTCCTCTTTGTTCAATATATCGAGTACCCTGCCTAGGGTTTGAATGTCATCCTTTTGTTATTTTTCTGAAATGATCCACTGAACAATCGACACAGAGATTGCCTTGTGGATGAGAACATTTCTTTCCACCATTGTTGATTCTTCCACCACCCAATGTGGTAGGTTCAATCCTAATGCTGGACAGTTCAGTGAATAGTCAGCTCATTGATATGTAAACCCTAAAGGAATCAAGATGAACAGATCACCTTTTGGAGAAAGCATTGAAGCCCTCAAAGTAGTAAAAGTGTTTGAGATTCCAAATTTTTCTCAGATTTTGAAATACTTGCATTTGCAAAATAAAATCTCACCCATACACCTCTTTCCTCTAATTGTATGACTTTCTGTGCTATATAGGAATATTTACTGTCTTTTGCTAAAAACCTTCATGATTTCCAAATAATGCTAGATGAATTGAATGAAGCAAGAAAATTGTTTCCCACATAAACTTCAGCAAAACAAATGTCATGTACAACAAACATGTTGAGGACAAAAATACAACAATTAGAAATGGAAACGCCGGGCTAAAGAAAATAGACCGCTACATCTACATAAGACAACACATCTCCATGAATCCTCAAAAGAAGGAATTAAGAAAAGAATCACTTCAAGATGGCAAGATTTCAGTAGAGCCATCACAACCTTCAAAAACAAAAAAGTCTTATCTGTTGTGAAAAGAAGGGTAAACAGCTGATGCATCCTCCTGATAGTTACCTCTGGAGCTGATACATGGAACTTGACCAAAATATTGGCCCTCACCTGAGAAGCTTGCAACATGTACAAGAAAGAATCATGCTCAACATCGCATGGAGAGATCACAAGGCAGCACAGTATATTAGAAGAAAAACCGAAGTAGAGATATCATAGAAACTATTGGTCATATTGCATGAAATGCAGACAATCACTGGATATCTTGACTCACAGCATGAATCCCCAAAGATCATATATGAAACTCTTGCTAATAAAGAATAAGATGATGTGATGAACTAAACAATTTTAGAAAGTAGTGGCTCCATAATGCACTTGATTGAGAGGTCTGGCAATTCTTGGGAAGGTCAATGTTCAACGATGGATGCTATGATGATCATGATATAAATATAAATGCTTTCTTATCACTGCTACTCCTAGGGGTATCTGCAGCCTTTTTTTTGACATTTAGTCAGTTCAGCTCAGTTGATTAGAGAGCTGCCTAGCAATCATTAGGTTATGATTTCAAAGCCAGGGTAGGGAAATATTACTAAAATATGTAGGTTTGGTTGAATGTGATATGATAGCAAAGAATTTACTCCTCTAAATTTGGTCAGGATTGTTCTTGTTGAAACAAAGTCAACTCTAGCTTGGACTGGTGTTGGACAAAAAATACAGTAATCAATACATGTGGGTCTAGTGATGAAGAAAATTTGTTTTGATTGGGACTTATTTCAGCTTTCACTGCTTAGGATGTAAGTATAGTTTCATGTCTCTAAAGAGTTAAACAAAGATAACTTGGCTATCACTGTAGTCAGAAGGAGTTGAATGGCTTGGAAATCGGCTATATCTCTGGTTTTTGTATCAAACTACAGTGATTTAATTTGTGAAATTTTCCAATTCATGTTGGCCTTAAAAAATTTTTGGATTTTGGAGTTTTGGATAAGGGGTTGCTCAATCTGAACAAACCATCAAGTCATGATGATAGACAAGCCTCACAGCTTCCTCTCCCAAACTTTTTGGGCCTTGACCTTGAACACCAAATTTTCTTGGCCCATTGGCATTCAGAAGAGAAATATAATTTTGGTTTCTTCATTTTGTTTTTATCCAATTAATTCTACCGAATTATGTAAAAATTTGATGAACTTGTCAAATGATAGATAAAGATTTGTACTACAGGTAATGTAATGTTTTTAAAATGGCAAAGAATTAAAGAAAAATTGAATTTTTTTTTAAAAGGCAAAGAATTCAAACATTTTCTTTCTTTGGAACAAATTTCTCCAAAACAACATAAACAATAAACAAGACTTTCTGCTAGAGGGTCAAACACTATTCCAGTTTCTTTTCTGTCAGAAGATGATTACAGCAATTTTTGTATTGTATATATGATAGATAAAAAATTATGATTTTTTTTGTATTAATCTATCTATTAGAATAAAATAAGCCTCTAGATGTTTGTATGATCAATTTTCAGACGTGTCCACACATTAGATGTTCTTTAGCTGGTCGGTCCCAGTCATGTTAAACAACAGAAATAGGAAGTAAGAAGTATAATTTCAATGAAAGAAAACTATTCCCAAGGTTTTTTTTTATTTTTTATTACCAGCTGCTAATAATATCATAATAGAATGTTAAATATCCTCATTTTTGTACTTAAAAATTGAAAATATCCTTAAAATGACAAAAAAGGCCATTCGCAAATTTTATTGAAAATAATACTTGCAGAATATTTCCATAGAGCAATATTAGAGTAGTATGAGAATCAACTGACTCAAAGAAACACTACTTGCTCTTCTTCCTTCCTCTGCTACAACTACTACAGACGGTGGATGCATTGTTGAACTTGGGTTTCTTGTTTCTTAATATCTAAGACTCAACAATTTAGCTCAGTCAGTAAGACAACCTCCTGGCAATAAGTTGATTGTGAATTCAAATCATGGTAGGGGATGTAAACTTTGCATATCAGTTTACAGTTTTGGTGAAGATCATTTTTGTACGATAACAACGAGAACAAAGTCAACTCCAGTTCTGGAGTTTGACAATTGTAAATTCTTGAGAACTTTGCTTTCAATTGCCATGAGATTAAGTCTGTTTGAGTCTTTCTTATGACATTGTTGATCTGTGTAGACTCTTTTGATGTTTCATCTTGGAGATGCTCCTCTCTTCAGTTGAATTATCATTATACATGAGTAAATCCATTGTTTTATTTCAATATTATGGAATTATTATCCATTGTTTACAACAAATCACAAACCATTATCCGACATACATGTATACATTGCAGTATTTCTTCTTTCCATGCTATGTTTAATACAAATATTTAATGAATGGTGGTGTATGATAAGTGTCCAATGCACCAACCATTGCAAAAATGCTTCCATGTTGGATAATTCTATTTCAATCCTTTCTCATCATTTCTGATCAGAATCAATTCAGTTAGCACGTATCAATCATAATGTAGAGTGTCCAACCTTCAAAAATATCAACTTAATAAAGATGGCGTGTTGTGCACTTATCACGTATGACCACTCACATACAGTATGTTTACTGAACCATTCTTAAATAAATAATTTACCCTACTTATACTTTTTTTTTAGCATCCATCAATGAAATAACTTTCACTTAATTTCTGGAGGCCCCTCTTGGTGGCAGAGGCCCCCTTGGCTGCAATCCCCAAAGCCTTGATATAGCAATGAATTTGTTCATTATGGTTGAGCTGTCTTATCGTACGCTATTGCCTTGAGGCATCAAAATTCAATTTGAAAAGTAAAAATTAAGGTACATATTAATAAATAGCAGACATAGAGAACCGTCTCTGAACCTGTGTTTACATTAAAGTTCAAATCAGTTCTTGACTCTTTATCAAGTCTACATATCAAATTACAACCTGTAGGCCAAATCCTGTACATTGCTTTCCACAAAGGCCTCTGATATTCTTGAGACTGCTCTGCATTGAGCTACCTGCTGGGAACACTGGCTTAAAGAAATGAAGATTTGAATAAACAACAAGAAAAAAGAGGAATTTACTCACAGTGTAATGAACAAAGACTTGATCTCCATTATCAGCGACCTGTTCGCAATCATCAGGTTTGTACTGAAATAAAAAAGAAACAAATCATGACTATGCCATTTATAAATTTTCAGGAAAATGAAGAGGGGAAAAGATGAGTAAAAATTCCAAGGGAAATTATGAATCAAAGCCATCCACCACATATGCTTATGCTACCTTATAAATTAAGAGAGGGTAGATGAAAATGCAACCAGTATGATTTGAACCATAAATTCATGATTTGGGGAGAAAAAAAAAAAAAAAAATGGGTCTATTTAGTTACTCATGAAAATTATCATGTGACCAACATCTTTAGGCAACATGTCGTGTTGGAGGTGATCAATTAAATAATTAGAAAAAGGGGTGATCAATGGATAAGTTGCTTCTCTTGCCTTTTTTTGGACAATGATCACTAAAAACATATAGCATAAATTTACATTGTGAATTGATCCCTTTTTTAAGGGGAAAATTTTCAAATAGTGTTCTTCCTAGAAATAGTAAGGAGTAAATGCTTAAATTTTCATCCCCCAAGCTTAATTGGTGTAGTCTATACGTGTCATTCATACATGCATTCATTCATAACCAGCCAGACCAACTTAAAAACTGGAGAATCTTTTGTTGACTCTTTCAGGCAATAGTTTTTTACATAAACAGAATTCTGACCAATTTAGTGCTTACAAGCCCTTTTTTTGTTTATTCTTGTAACCTCTATTATTTTGACCTTCTTCCAAAGAAAATGCTCTACTCTCCTTTCTCTCTCTATATGATCAACTATGCTTGACTCCATTTTTTCATCTTGGATTATAGCTTTTGATGTTATACAAGTCTGATTTTTCAAGTCAACTGGTTTCAACCTTATATATCATCCCTTGTAGCATTGAAACAGATTGGGGTTTTAGCCAAGAATTTGATTTTCCCATTATTTTTATAGGGAAAGTTTTACTCATTTTTGTGTTTGTATCTGTCTTCATTCTATATTCTTTTTAAAGCCAAAAATAGCAAAAACTGTAAAAGAGCCCAAGACCCCACCAAACTTGCCAAAATGGCCCTGAATTCCCAAAACATGCCCAGTTTAATTCAGAACTTGAAATTAGGTTTCTATTGGAAAATGTCCAGTGAGAACGCTGGCAAACACCCTGCAGATATTGTGATCAAAAACATAAACAGCATTGTATTCAGAATAGAATTTTCATCCTCGAGGTTATGACTGACGCATTCAATCATCTTCCTTTGGTCTATAATCTGTGTTGTCGTTTTTCTTCCATTGAAGATAGATTTGAGCAAAAAAAACTACTGTAGACAATGATAATGTCCAACTCAATCTGGAAGCATTCAGCTACATGTATTGAGTAGATCCAAACTTATGCTCTACAGGTCTAGTTGGTCACTTGACCAAATTCTTTTGGCAGAATACTGTGTTGGGAGTGATCAATTCAAAGTTACTTCTGTCACCTATTGTTTGGAAGTCATCACTAAAAATCTAAATTTTTGATAAAACAAGCTTGACTGCCTTTTTACACAAAGGGACTAATTTGGCATAAACTCAGATTGCAAATTGCATGTAATAGATATATTCATAGCCAGCCAGCCAGACCTATTTAAAATCTTAGGAAACCTAATGTGGCAGTTTTGGTTGACAGTTTCTCATAATATTTCAGTACCTTTTTCAAAACACTGATTTCTCTTATCTCTTATGGAAGGCATTTGTTGATATTTTGGCTTCAATTTTTATACTGAGTTCATTCATACTGTTCTCTTATCAGACTTATGCATCCACCTTCCAAAGAAATTCTGTATTCCATACTTTGATTAATGAAAGGTGCAAATTTTAGTTGACAGGACAAAGAAACACAGCACTGATAAATTTGGTGATTTACAACTAGTAGCAGTCAATAAGCAATGAGTGGCCTGATGCATCGTTTTGGTGAGAATGGAACGATTGGTGAGATGCAAACCAGAAGAGAGGGAAAGAAAGAGCAAACTAACCAAGTGCTTCTTTTTACTTTTCTCAGATCCATTTTGCATATGAATTCAGTTTCAGTTCCTGTTTACACACTTGTTGAAGGAATAAGGAGAATGGAGAATTTTTTCCTTCACTATAATTCATGCTCTGTCTCTCTGTGTGTATCGTTCCGTTTGACCACCATTTAATTTTTAACCGTCACCCGGAGATTGAATCTCTGACCCCAGCAGCCAATGAAGAAGGTATCAATGCCACAACAATATAAAATGATGATGGCCATGAAAAATGACAACCCAGCATTTTATTTATCGGCCCAGTGGTGTGGTTGATGAAAAAGGGGTTGCAAGGTAGGATGGGTGTGACAAAATTAGATTCGTCCAAATGACTAACACTTCAACAAATATCAAACCCAAAAGTTCTTACGTGGGGGTCAGAGTTTGCAATCAGTTATGATCAAGTCCAATGACTTTATAGTGAATGACATTTCATCAAAAATACAAAATGTACACATACATGCCATGAATATACATATATGCACACACTCCATGCATAAACATATACTCAGATTCACATGTACACATATAGGCCACACATACTACAAACTCTCATATACACATGTATTCAGATGCATGTATATAGCAATATTTTCTAATGAAGCATCGTTCATTGAAGTTCCTTGTCACGCTCTCTAACTAATGTTCAGTGATACGTATTATGAGAATGGGGCAATCTTTGTGCATTAACACAGTCAAAAATAAAGGATGTATCTAACATTTTGAGGCTTGTTTATTCGACCGAAATTTGACTAGTTCAAAAATTTCATTTTATCAGTCCCACCGGTTGTCTTTGGCAATGTAATATTTTTCACAAATTGATTCTTCTGACTGATATAAGCAATTTTATTTATTCAAAGCAATAACAATATAATTCATGCATTAACTTCTGTTTCACTTTCATGAATTTTCCATACACTTGTTCACTCGATGGTAAAAACAGTGCACAAAATTTGTGTGTGGAGCGCTACAATTTACAATCACGACCACCTTCTTCCCTACGTTATGCCCTTTTTTTTTTTAGACAAAATAAATAAATATGTGGTTTCAGTTAGATTAAAACAATTGATATCAACCAGTGTAAAAGAAAAAAGATGATCATTTGAAACGAGTCAAATTTCGGTCCAGTAAAGGCAGTAAGAGTCAACATTTCACTATCAGTCACTGATGGCCGTCAATACAAGAGATACCAGCGCTTCTGATATGTGGGTTTTGTGCAGAAAGCCGTGCAAGAGAGAATCTTTGGAGTATAACTGACAAGCAATCGTCAAATCTAAACCAAACGGGAAGAGTCATTTGAAACTTTTTCTCTCCATCTGAATATGAAAAAAAAAAAAAAAAGACAAAAATATTCCTCATAAAAGATTTGGAAAGAAAATCTAGACAAGAACAAAAGCTGGAAAATGCAGAAAATCATATTTATGAAATGAAACAAGAGTGCCTTTTTATTTTTTGTTCTGTCAAGCAGAAAATCAGGACAGTCAATCGAGAAATACTTATTATATCATTATTGTATTAGTTATACTAATACTTACTTCACTCTACTACTCTACTTTATTAGTAATGGTCATTCATCTACCTTTGATAAGCATCAATTCAAGAAGGTGAAAGAAGGGAAGGGAGAGGAGAAAAAAAAGGGGAGGAGGAGAGAAAGAGAGGATATGAAGAGAGATAGAGGAGGGGGAATAGGAGAAAGGAAAAAGAAGAAAAGGTGAGAGGGAAGGGAAAAAGGAAGAATGGGGACATAGGAAAGAGATATCAGAGAAGGAAAAAGGGGGAGGGAGAGAAAAGTGAGAGGAAATAAGGGGAGAGGGGAGATGAAAGAAGGGAAAGAGGGAGAGGAAAGAAAGGAAAAATTGAAAGGGAAGACAGAAGGGAAATAGAGAGATATGAGAGGAAAGAAGGGAGAGGAAAGAGGCAAGAGAGGGAGAGGAGAGAGGAAAGAAAGAGACGAGAATGAAAAGGAAGGGAAAGAGGGAGAGAGCAAAGAAAGGAAAGAGAGACAAATGAGATGAAAGAAGAGGGAGAGGGGAGAGGAGATAAGAAAGAAAAAAAGGAGGAACATATGGCTGTTATTTTTTTCAGTTACCATGTTTTCAAGTATATAAGGTGGGCATTTAAAAAAAAAGAAAAAAAAAGATAGGTCTGGTTAGTCATTCAATAGAAACCGTCATGTGACCAAGGTCTTTTGGCAGCATGATGTTTTTGGGGTTGATCAATTGAAAAATTAGAATGAGGGGTGATCAATGAATGAATCACTTCTCTTGCCTTTTGTTGAATAATTAAAAAGTCCAAATTTTCAAAAAACCAACATGAATGCCCCTGAACACAATGGAAATTCTGATGCTCCTATTGTCGAATGCCATCAAGACAAGTAACACTACTTTCAGGCATGTACAAAATTCTTGCAGAACTTCCAACAACCATGGGATTCCGCAGAACCCCTTTGGAAAAAAAGTAGATTTAGAGTCGAAATTACAGCAGAAATGAATAAGATAAATATTCTAAAAGCCTATGAAAGGGATTATCACATTTATGATAGTCATAGAATTCTTTTTTATTTTGATTTATTCTAGTTGATCGAGTATTATAAATCATTGTTAATAATTTTTGCTACTATTCAACTTCATCTTAATTGTTGTTGCTTTTTATCGCAACCTGACTCAGACTTGGTTCCCTTCAGCAGCAAGTAAAGTAACTCAATAGCATGGATAGGAATGAAAAATAAGTTCCAAGTTCCAGGTAAGAATCAAACTCATGACCCTCAACATCCATGGGTTGCTTGCTTAATACCCGACTGTTCTTTACACTAAACCATTGGAACTCAGTGGCAAGCATCAGTTCAAACCAAACCTTTAAACTTGTTCCCTGACCATAATCTCAACTGCACCATATTAGTTATTAATTGGTTCTTCAGTCCAATCCAATTTTGCTCTTATTTTCATTTTTATTCATTTTATTCTTGTAATGAACAAGGTAGGTATATCTATTTTTCTTTAGGCTTATATGTTCATGTGCATCTACACTGATGTAGCAGAGGTCCTTTGATCAAAGGTTATCCCCCTCGATTTAATTTTTTGCCATTTAAATTCTAGAAATAAACTGGCAGTCTAAGATATCTTCTTTTAGCAGAAATAGTTTTTGATAATCATAATTTTCGAAGTGAATTGTTGCTGCAGTTATTGAACCAATATTTTATGAATTTAACCTCTCATACTGGTCTATGGACACAATGTTCTTTTTTTTCCACCTTCCGCCCACTTCAACATATTTTAATGAGACTGAAACATACTACCACCTACATAAAAATGAATTTTCTTCAAGACAAACTACTGTCCATTTCATACCACAAATTGCTCACTAGTAGATGGTACCGCCCACGTTGAAGACCTCTGTTCTAGAACATCATTGCGTACATAGAATATTTTTTCGAAACCGTCACCAAAATCTGTCAAAATAGGTTTTGTCAGTTTTCAAGTGATTGCAACTGGCTGACTATGTATGTATATATCATAGGTATGGGCTGCTCCAACGGACCCAGAGGGTTGAAATTTTTGACATTTACTCTTATTAAGTCTTGTGAAAAGTTTTTGATTTTTTCTCCAGCATAATAAGTTTTTAATTTTCAATGTAAATTCATGCTTAATTGATCCCTTAGTTTGTGTCTAGTAGCATTCATGCTTGTATTTTTTGAATTCAGACTTTTTCAGTGATCACTACCCAACAAAGGGCTATAAAAGTAACTTACTGATTGATCACCCCATTTCGATTTTTTAATTGATCATCCACAACAGCATGCAGCCAAAAGATTTTGGTCCAGAGGAGGTTTCTATTGAGTGACTCACTAGACCTGTTATTCTTTGTTCCTGTTAAAATTTTTAAAAAATCACATCTAGATAACAATGAAATATCCATTCATGTCTTATTTTCAATAAAATTATTCTTTCCTTTCGTTATATTTAAATTCATTTTTGATGATGCAAAAGCAAAAAAAACAATTTTTTAAACTGCATACAAGCCCAGATGGCAACAAATAATTTTAAAAATCAACATTAACTTTTAAATTCATATAAAAAATATTTGAATACTAAATCAGGGAAATACCTTCTGAACAAAGTTCCCAACTATGCACCTTCAGGTAATTTTTTTTTAATGTTTAAAATTTAATTCACGAAAGAGCTTTATACATTGAAGAGGGTCATAAATTTCACAGTTAAACATATTTGAATTAACTACCGTAGAGAAATTTGTATAGAATTAAAATCTTGCAAAAGGCTTTGTATTTGGAGCACTTTTGTTAAATATATTGTTTTGGCTTAGATAACAAGGAAACTGATCTCTTTCTCATAACTGACAATACATGCAGAGGATTTAACAAACTGTATTTTCAAGTATATAAGATGGGCATCTATAAAGAAAAAACAAAACAAAAAACTGGTCTGGTTAGTCATTCAACAGAAACTGCCATTAGACCAATGTCTCTTGGTAGTGTGATGTTTTGGGGGTTGATCAATTGAAACATTAGAAAGAGGGGTGATCAATGAATAAATTACTTTTCTTTCCTTTTGTTGGATAATTAAAAAGTCTGAATTTTCAAAAAACCGACATGAACACTGCTGAACACTATGACACCAATTTGTGAATTGCATCCCCTAAAAAGATATTAGACTTAATGAGTAAATGCTTAAATTTTCAGTCCTTTAACTTCATTGATACAGTGTTTTGTAGGCCAGCAAATAGGGTGTATTCAAATTACATTTTATATTGATAATCATATTCAATGACATAGAGAACATATCTGATTATGAGACTCCATTTCAGTAGGGAGTATGGAACGGGTATTATGACTGGGGGTTGTCTACCAACTCAATATCGACAGTTAATGGATTTGTGTAAGTTTCAGTGAGCAGTCCCACAAAAACCCTTATAATTAGTCAAAAACATACGGTAGTCACATGCAAAGAGAAGTATTGTTTTGAATATCTTATCATAATTCTCCAAATGTCTGTCTGTGATCTTATAACTCAAGGAGTAATGGCGATCAAATATTCTGTGGTTACCAATGAGAACCAAGAGCATGTTTTTAGCAGATTAGTTTTTGAATATTCCAAATTTGAAAAATTTTTAGCGAGAGGGGCTTGACTACTCAGTGTGAGTATGATGCTAAATTGGATCTTTACTTTGCATCCTTTAGGTTAGCTAAAATGAATCTTAATCTTTTTGTTCAACCATATGAGGTAGATATCTAGCTGAAAATCAGCTTGCTTTTGTTAATGTGTTTAGTTCATGAGGGTGACTGATTTACCAAGAAAAAACTTGCGGGCTGGAAACCCCAACTTCTAAGGCCATCAGATAAGTTCTAAATTGGACGTTGGAAGAGTTCAACACTAAAAACAGGCAAACAAATCAAGCAACAAAAAGGAAATAATAAAAACTTTTTGCTGGCCGTCCAATTCAATCTGTAACACCAATAAAAGCCGTTTGTGGCTTAGAGAGCTGCGTCTTTTGATAGCGACAATTGTTTGCTTCAGTCGAAGGGAATGCAACGTGTCCAAACAGAAACTGATTTTGGATTGGATTCCATAGAAATTAGTACCATTGAATTTTCCTTCGTCTGACTTGAAGGATCAATGCTAGAGGGGCTTAGTCCGGTCGGTCGGAGGTTATCGGTGTTAGTGGCCAGAATGGGGTTTAATGGGGGTTGGCACTTGTCTCTCTCACCACACCTCCTCCTCCTCCAGTATACAACTCCTTCCCTGCCCTCCCTCTACCTCAGACTGTTTTCTCCTGCCAAGTAGCTACATCCGTAGTGGCGATGGTGATAGGGGTCGGAAAGGAGAACTGACCATTCACGGAAAGTCGGAATCAATCAGAAAGTAATGGCGACTGTGGATGTGAGAATTATGGACAGATGGGGTGACCAGAGGAAGAGGAAAGTGGCAGCGAGCCATGTGCTGTCACAATAAACACAAATATGGTCTTGCCAAACCATTATAGTCACCACTTTCAGGCTCGTACTAAATCATCAGTCAAAGTTCAGAGCTTTCTCATATTCTATCGTCTTGATACACCGCTCGTAGAAAACCTATCAAACAAAATAAAGTGAAAAGCCTGGAGGAAAAGTAAAAAAAAGAAAAATGTTCATCATGTTTTTTTCTGATCCATCTCGATAAAAGGAATAAAAATAGGAAAAGAAACCGGATTGTGAGTGGGGAGGGAACTTTTTTGAGTACAGGGTGGCTGGCTGGGGAGTGCTCCAAATGGTAAAATTTATTTTTTTCAAGAAAAATTATGAGAAAAAAAAGAAGAAAATTCAAACATCAATATCAGAAACTGTCAACATAGGTTTCAGCATTTTTTAAGTTGGTTTACATGACTATATATATATATATATATGTAACTATTATGAGTATAATCCACATCAAATGTGTTAGAGGGCTGAAATTTTCAACATTTACTCCTTATAATGTCTAGAAAAGATTTTGTTTTCTGAAAATTACCCCAAAATAGGTTTTTAGTTAAGGGTACAATTTGTAATGTAGGTTTATGCTAAATTGATCACCAGTTTGTGTACAACACCAATAATGCTTGTTATTAAAAATTCAGGCTTTTTTAGTGATCACTGGGCAACAAAATGCAAAGTAACTTATTCATTAATTACCCATTTTTCCAATTTTTTAAATGGCTCATCCCCAACATGGTATGCTTACCAAAAGTCATTGGTCGCATAACAATTTCTAGTGAGTGACTAACCAGACCTTTTTTTTTTTACTGGTAATTTATGATTTACTTGCTTGGCTTTTTTATTTCTAAAATTCCTGTCTCTAGATATTTAAAAGAGTAGTGCTTTGCCTGAGTTGAGAGGGAGTTGGGTGCTCCAAACCCCCCTTGACCCACCCCCTGGGAAAATTTATACCATTCTTCTTACATATATCCTGATAGAAAGCCTCTCAAACCAAATAAAGTAAGAAGCCATGCGTAAAAGTAAAAAAAAAGAAAAGGTTAATCATATTATTTCCCAATCAAGCTTGAAAAACGAGTGGAAAATAATACAATTCTTATTACGAAAATGTGTCCGATGGTCATTGGAAAGGTCAAACATCAAAGAGGACCATTTCGATATTGCTATAATGGAAATACAATTGTCTTAGAAACTATCAACAACAACTGTCTGCATAGGTTACATCAGATCTCAATATTGGCTGGCTGGCTATGTATGATGCAGACAGGCTGCACCAATGGAGCTAGAAGGCTACAATCTTATACTTACTATTTATATTTAATCCTCTATTATTTCTACAAACTTAATTTGTTTATGAATATCTAGTGCATAGGTTTTTAATGGGGGGTTCAATTAGCGATGTAAAATCATGCTAAATTGATCCCTTAGTCAGTATCCAGCAGCTTTTACGTTTTCTTTTGAAAATTTAGACTGCCGAACAAAAGGTGAGAAGAGTAACTTCATTGATTACCCCCAACACAGCATGCTTCCAAAAGTCATCGGTCACATGACGATTTCTATTGAGTGACTAACCAGACTGGATTTTTTTTTTGTTTTGCTTTCAAGTTTTTTTCCAAAGCCGATGGAAGTGAACTTTGAAGAAGCTTATTCTTCAAGACAAGGGAAATCTAAAAGTTTTGGAGGAAAGAATAGTTTTGTAGTTTGTTCGATTTTAGTTCTTGTCAGGCCAAAGTCAACATTAATGTTATGGGGCAGGGGGATACGCAAAAGGTTGCTGAAGTGCTGTCAATAATGGAAAAGTTGCCAGCTGCCAACACTCATAAATGGTACCGTCTGGAAACACACAAAACTTTTTATGAGCTCTACATCTTCAGAGATGAAACGAAAATGTTTGATGACATATTTCCTTTCATAGAGAAACTCATGGCAAAACTTCTAATGCATTTCTGGGTCACCTTTGTGATTTGAAGACAAAATTCAATTTTATTTTGACTCGCTTGAAGGCAGTCTTTGGCAACCATTCAGCTTGGTATCAAGTCACATCCTATCAATAGAATTTGCATTACCATTATTTGAAAATAGATAAAACAGTTCTGGTTAGTTACACAGTAGAAACCGTTACATGACCAATGCCTGCAACAGCATGCCATGTTTGAGGTGATCAATTAAAAACTTGATGAAAAGGTGATCAATAACTTATTTCACCTTTTGTTTAGTGGTCATCATTAGAAATGACTGAATTAAAAAAAAACTAGACCAATTTAGCACAAACTTACATTGCAACTAAAAAACTATTTTAGGCCAGAATTTTTCGATAGACAAAAAAGGTTTTTGCTAGATATAATAAGCAGTAAATGTTTAATATTTCAATACACTATTGCATGGTACAGCATGTATGTGTGATACATAAATAGCCAACCTGTCTAACCAACTTAATAACTAAAGAAACATGTAGTGACAGTTTCTAATAAAGGAACCCTCACTATAGTTAACATTTAATACACCTGGAATTATCTTGCTTGAGAAATCATATTATAATAAAAACCTGCCATTAAGCGAATCACTGGTGTGTATCCAATAGCACTGACAGTTATAGAAGAGTTCAAAATCACAATTTCCCCTATTTCCTTTCCAAAAATCTAAAAAAAACATTCTTTAAAAAAGATTTTAAAATATTTCTATGACCTCCAATAATCTTAATGGAACCCCTGGAGGTGTCCCAACTCCAACTTTGAGAAGCCCTGCTTTACAATACTTTATCTAATAGGAAATAAATATAAAAACAAATTGCTGTCAACTTTTTGACCTGATTTTGCGGTCTGGAAAATAGGAAAGGCGTGTGTGCATGTGGGTGTCTCTCCTACTACTGTTATCAAAACATCTGAAAAAGCGATACTTATGCCCCCTACATATATACTCTTTATCATTGTAGTAACATTTTAAATTGAACGCCCCTTGTAAAAACCTTTAAAAAGAATTTTTCTGAAAACTAACAAATTTCCAATTGTTCTAGAATTTAGTGGATTGAAAATATAAAAGATTACTGGATTTCCCACACTTACAGAAAATTTAATTGAGTACTTATGGTGATATCTTGTGGACAGGCAGATGGAAAGACAGTACGGTGGAGAGACAAAAAGACGGATACCACTGAGTACATATACTTTTTCACGTCGGCAGTGGTAAAATATCTGGAGTTCGTCCACGTTAAGAATCTTTGGTGTATAGATTGACTGTGGATACGTATGGATCATCTGAAAGCTTTTTTTTTTATGGGGTAGGGATTATTCAACTAAAGTAAACCTTGACCAAAATTAAGAAGATTTAAAAAAAATCATTAGCTTAAAAGAAAAGTATCAAAAAGCTTCAATCAAAAATATCAAGAGGTTTCTCCAGTTTTCAACCTGGTCTCTGAGTGAAAAATAAGTACCATGTGTACAAACCACATCAATGAAACTACATATCCAAATATTCAAATGGTTACTCCTTCTAAAGTCTTCAAAAAGCGGTTCTTTTGTTTTTTTAAAAATCTCCCAACAAATAAGCTTTTTAGTGGAGGATTCAATTTCCAATGTAAGTTTATATCAAATTGGTCACTAGATTGTTTCCTGAAAATTTAAACTATTTAGTGATCCAATGGAGAAGTAACTTATTCATTGATCTCCCCTCATTCCAATTCTTTTGTTTGATCAGCCCAACACAGTATGCTGCCAAAAGATATTGGTCACAAGATGTTTTTTATTGAGTAACAAACCAGACCTATTTCTCTAAAAACTAACAAGTTTCTGAAGGTTCTGGAGTCTAATGGATTTAAAGCAACAGAAATTACCGTCGAAAAATCTTTTTTTAAATGTTTGACTAAAGTAAATCTTAACAGAAATTAAGGAAAAGTTTTAAAAGATGATAAGCCTAGGGAAGCTATTTTCATGCCTTTCAGTTATGATAAGTAAAAGAAATTGAATGAACTAAGTAGGTTGTGTATTGAATCCAAGTGATTTGCTGTTTGTATTCTATGTTGGTTTGAGCCAGAGGCCATTTGCAATCATTTTTATTGCTTCAAATATCATATCTAAAGAATTCATTCCCATTTGGATGAAGAATCTTCATTCCTGAAAGACATTTCTAAACGAAAGCTAAGTTCGGCAATGAATAACCCAAGTTTGACTGTAACGGAACATTTTTTGGAAATGGGTCTGGTTGGTCACTTAATAGAGACCATCACGTTATCAATATCTCTAGGCAGCATGCCATGCTGGGCAGAAGGGTGATCAATGTATAAGTTGCACCTCTCGCCTTCTGTTTGGGCAGTGATCAGTAAAAATGTCTGAATTTTCTAAAAACAAGACGATGCAAATAAAGGGATTAATTTAGTTTGAACTTACATTGCAAATTAAACCCCCCACTAAAAAACTATTTGAGGACAAATTTAGAAAAAAAAAAAAGAAAAAAAGTTTTTTTTCTAGACTTAATAAGGAGTAAATCTTTTAAATTCTCAGCCTGTTAGCTCCGTTAGTGCTACCTGTTTGCATGATACATATTACATAGCCCGCCAGATGGACAAACCTGAAAAAACCTTTGTTGACAGTTTTGGTTGACAATTTCTAATATACATTGGGCATGATTAGGGTACGGAACTTTATATATGTACATTATATAATATCTTATAAATGTAGGCATCTCATCACTAATTATCCCTTTCATCTGTCGTTAAAAATGTTGAGATCTCACAAAATCTAGTTATAAAACCACTAGATTGGCAATTCTGTGATGGAAGAAGGACAGACATAATAGCCATATTAGACGAGTTCAAAGCTTGAAATATTTGGAAAAATTAATGTGGCTCGCTTGGGAGATGGTTGCAGTACACAATTGTGCAGTGACTCACAGGTCGAGAACCTCTGGAAGGGGAATTTATACACAATTCCCAAGTGCCAATTAGGATGTTTTTGCCATACTTCATCACCGTTCAGCACTGCCTGCTTTTGAATTGATGTAGAATTAATTGATGCACCATAAAATTGTCCCTAATAAAAAGAAGTATAAAACTGAACAATATAAGATTAAAATTTCATTTATTTTTCTTATATATAAAAGAGAGAAGAAGTGTGTATGTGTTTGTCAGGAGAGTCCAATACAAAGGGTGAATTGCCAAACATCACATTGGTTTCTTTGTGTGTGTGTGTACGTATATGCACATAAATTTGAAAAGTGTTCCTCACACAAAGAAAACATATACATGTATGTATACATATATACATTGATACACACATCAATTTCTAAGAGCAAAAAAAAAAAAGAATGTCTCTTTCCCCTCAAATTACAAATAATATTCAATTCATCATTGAATAATAATGGATATCTTTTATTCATTAAGTTTAACAATGAGTGAAATTCTATTTTTACTACTCTATCAGATCAAAATTTTTTTTACCAAGTCAACACGTGGTGACGTGAAAAGTGTGACAGAAAACAAACAAATACGCAAAGCATCTAATCATATGCAGAGTTGAGGTAGAAAGTGGGATTGTGTTTGTGTGTGAGGGTCTCTTCAGTTCACAGATACAGGCAATAACAATAGAGCCAAAGTCTTGAAAATCAAAACATTTAGTCTTTGTGTCAAAAGAGAATGTTTTTTTTTTTTTTAAATCCCTCTCCTAAAAAGGTTTTTTTTTCCAGGTTAGATTCAATTTGCAATGTAAGTTTAAGCTAAATTAATTTGGTTGATCTAGTTTGTGACACTTGCATGCCATCTTTTTAAAAATTCCAAATTTTCTGTAATGATCACGGATCAACAGAAGCAAGTGATGCAACTTATCAATTGATAAACCTTTTTTCCCATTTTTTAATTGTTTACCCACAACACAGCATGCTGCCAAAAGGAATTGGTCTTGTGAGAGTTTCTATTGAGTGACTGACCAGTCCTGTTGTTTTGTCCTCAAATTCTTGACCACTGAATATGACTTTATAGATTAAAACCTTTCTTTTTTATCTTATCAAAAGAAAACATATTTGTCTTCTGTCAATATTATAGAATTTTAAAATCGACAAGAAATAATAAATCTGGAAATTTATGATGAAAGAATTTGATAATGAGTGTTTTTGTGGTTCATTCTGCTGTGAATATATTATTGAAAAAATTGTAAAGACAAATTACAATGAATTTGATTGATTGATTATTAAGCATAACTGATTGTGTCAACTTTGAAATCATTTCTATCTGGCTGATTTTCAATGATGATAGGTAGAAGTGAACAGAATCATATGCTGGAAATCCCATTAAATCCAACAAGAGTTTCTCGAGATATTCACAAATGGTATTGGTGAATCTAAAATCTTGGAAATATATTATACATTATTAATGAATTTGATTGAATATTTAGCTTGAACGCTGATGTCAACTTGAAAGTTATTTCGATATTGCTAGTTCTTTCTCTAATAATAGCTTGAGATCTATAGAATCATACCCTCAGAATCCCATCAAATCCCATGTGAGATTTAATTGATAAAGTTGCAATTGATTTCTCTTCCGCTGGCATTAATATGTGTATGTGTGTGTGTGTGTGTGTGTGTGTAAAGTATAAGATATAAGCCTTTTGAAATGGTTGAAGCAATTTAGATGAAATAGCAGAGAAAACAGTTCTGAAAAAGATCAAAAGAAAAGGGTCGGCAATTTAAAAAAAAATCTTTAAAATCAGAATCTCTTGAAAGAATGAACTAAAAGTCATTAATTTGGCTGCTATAAAAAGTACTTGCTAACATATATTCAAAATCTGTCCAGATATTAAGAACAAAAAAAAAAGCCTGCTAGAGGCAATAACACCATGGTCCTTTTCAAAGTACTTCCCATGGGATCTTACACGCTTATCCCAGTATCCCTTCCAATTTTTGAAAGTCCTCTTTCAGGATTGCCATCAGCTGTCTTGTTGTATTCCCTGTCCACAGTTTGATATCTCTTTATGAAAAAGCCACAGGCATAAGCATATGGGAACTCTTTGGTTAAGGAGGGAAACTAATCTAGACTGTACTGACAGACTTGGCTGATACAATGTTTTGTCATAAAACCTTGCATGAGATATGAAGAATGATTTGATCAGTCATGGTGAATGTAACAGCCACAGCGTATACAAGCTCCCTCAATGGTGTCTCACTGCCAACTTGACAATTCTATGAGAGTGTCTATTCAAACATGTGAGGTAAGATCCTCTCTAATTGGTTGCCAAGTTACATGATGACCACATGACCAGTTCTTGAGATTTTTAAAATAGCTGTGCACTTTCTGAACGGACCTTGTGTAACATGATGCCTCTGACAAGGATTTTGAAATCTTTCTCTGGAAAATGATCACTTTTATTTATATGCAGACCTCGAGCATTTTGGAGAGAGGACAGAAAGACTAGAAGGAAATATAGAACAGTGTTTCTGAAACTGATGAGGTGTGAATGGAATTATTTAGTTGGTGAGAGAAACATGAAGAGTGGAAGACTTAATATACTCAAATATTCATATTTTCTCTTTTTTCTCAGACAAAACAGTTTTTGTGTCAACTTGTAGAATAAAAGAACATTTCTGAAACAACTAATTCTGAGTTCAACAACTGTTGTCTGTTAAATTTATATAAACAATGAAATTCAAAGAAAAAAAATTGTGGTAATTTGTTTATCACTCCTCCCAGAAATAAAAAATGAAAAAAGCACTTGAGAAACGAGTGAATTCATGCTTTTGCTCCTGATAGAAAATGAATGAAAATTATGCACAAATGATAATAAGATGAAAATAATCAAAAACATTAGGAAATATGCTTTTGGGTGAATGAAAGTTTGTAATGAAGACTTGAAGGTGAATGACACTGAAATAGTTGAAGAAACACTGCTGTATGATATGTTCATGATACAAAATCAATGAAAATTATAAAAGATAAATAATCAAAAACATGAGAAAATTTAGTCATTGCTGAATGATATTTTGTAATAAAGACTTGAGGGTGAATGACACTGAAATAGTTAAAGAAACACTGCTCTATAATATACTCATGATACAAAATCAATGAGAATTATAAACGATAGATAAATAAATGAAAATAATCAAAAACATAAGGAAATTTAGTTGTGACTGAATGATATTTTGTAATAAAGACTTGAGGGTGAATGACACTGAAATAGTTAAAGAAACACTGCTCTATGATATGCTCATGATACAAAATCAATGAAAATCATAAATGATAAATAAATGAATGAAAATAATCAAAAACATAAGGAAATTTAGTCATGGCTGAATGAAGTTTTTTAATAAAGACTTGAGAGTGAATAACTCTGAAATAATTCAAGAAAAACTGATATAGAAAGAGATGAAGTAGAAAGATAAGTAGTTTCTTCAGAATTATACTTTCAAATAGAATTTGATCACAACCAAATATTCAAATCCAGTTTCATCATCCGTGTTTAAGATCAGATATGACTTCCTCAAAAATCAATCTAATTGAGACTTTGTTTAGATATTTGCATTGATTGAAACAATGAGATTATTAAAAAATTTTCCATGTTTTAGCGTCTTAAAATACCTTCTAAAATTAAAATCCTTAAAAAAAGGAAGAAATCCACTTATATAAAATGCAATGTGTATATATATATATATATATATATATATATATATATATATATATATATATATATATATATATATATATATATATATATACCAAAGAACAAATCTATAATTCAATATATAATATGTGATGGGTTTATTTCATAAAAGTGCTCAATACAAAAACATTTAGTTAGTATAGAAAATAATTATAGGGCAGGGCTTCCGACCCAGGAAGGTCAATGGAGAAATATGTAATATCTCAGTAATGTTTCTAAATGAGGATCCGAAAAGATCATGCTATTCGCCTGAAGAAGCCCGAAAGGAAGACACCCAAGAACATACATATTTCATTATATATAGATACAGGTCTGGTTAGTCACTCAATAGAAACTGTCTTATAAGCAACATCTTTTAGCAGTATGCTGTGTTGGGAATGATCAATGAATAATTTTTGTTTGGCATTGATCACTAAAAAAAGTCTGAATGAAAAAAAATAAGTGTGAATGCTGCAGGACTCAAAGTTTGGGGTCAGTTTAGGATAAACTTGTTGATTGACCCCCACCTCTAAAACCTATTGGGTTGTTAATAAACAAAAGTTTGAATTTTCAGCCCTGTAGCTCCATTGGTGTAGCCTGTGTGCATAGTATATAGACCAAGTGACTGGTTGATGCTTCTCTTACCGTCTGTGCTAAACTGACAAGTCTCACAAATCTAAAAAGAATTATCTCACAAATGCACAGGGGCTTATTTCATTCTAATAAATAAATATATTATACAATTGTTTTTATTTGTTATATATTCTATACAGTAGTTGTAGCAGTCATCTTCAGTTGGAAGAGAAGTAGGAATAGATTCTGACCTTGAACCAGCCAGGTTCATTGTATTGAATCTGATCCACATAGGATACCCCCTATTCATGTGACCTTGTGCCAAACTAAGCTAAGTATACTAAATATCTAAACGTTGATGACTTCTTTTAGGACAGTGTACCAGGGTACAATAGTTAGCAAGCTAGTCTTGCATCCCAATTTGCTAGTGTAGTGAATTTGATTCTCAAAGGTGTCTCAGCTGGGGCGAGGCCACTGGGTGAGTCACACTTTCTAAATATGCATTGATTCGGTATTTGGTGGTGATCTTTTTGATCTTTTGACTCTCAATACAAAGTTGCGCCTATTTTTACTCCTTTATTGCCAGAGATTTCCCCGCCCTTTTTTCTATTCTCCCATCGGAAGATCCATTCCCCCTCAGCATGACGTTTTTTGTAGTTTATGATACACATACACACAAACTGACTGGTTGACATTGCAAACTCAATCAGTAATGACTCGATTGGGAACATTTCCTCAAGGAACTCCAACTGTGATTGTGCTGCAGCATAACCCCCCCCCACACACACACAACAGCAAACCTTAATGAAAGCACAAAGAATTTCTAGGGGGAAAAATTTTGCAACCTTCACAAGTGAAGTAACCAAATACTCCAGAACCGTACGAATGACTGAAAGTGAGTATTCAGTTTAGCATTATAGTTACATTGTAAATAGAAACCCTTCCTCTAAAGCCTTGAAAAATTAAAAGTTACAGAACTGTGTGTAAGTGCACTACACAGCATTGAAATGTATCAATTAGTGATGCCAAATGTGAGCAGAATAAGTATAAATAATTGAGTGTAGGTCTGCTTAGTCACTTTATAGAAACCATCACTTGATTAACATCTTTTGGCAACATATCATGTTGGGGGTGATGAATGAATAATTTATTTCTGTGGCCTTTTGTTGGTAGCGATCTCTAAAAAAAGACTGAATTTAAAAGAAAAGTATGGATGCAGCTGGACATAGACTAAGTGATCAATTTAGCACGAACTTACATTGCAAATTGAAGTGTTTTCTGAAAATAAAAGAACAGTTTTTCAGAAATGATAAAGAGTAAATATCTAATTTTCCAGCACTCTAGCTCCTTAGGTTCAGTCTGTACGCACAATTCATACATACATAGCCAGCCAGTCAGCCAAACCAACTTGAAAAATTAAGATAGCTTTTTGCTGACTGTTTCAGATACATAGAATAGCAATAGTGTGCTCAATCACACTGATTATTAGATTAATTCAACTGAATGTCTTCCAATGTGAATAAACAATAAAAGAAATGTTTCATTTTTCTGGTAGTTTGGAACATGTGACGCAGTCTATAGTTATAGTTCAAGTAGAATTATTAAATATTTATCTGCATCTCTCAGAAACGAATCACCATAGCTCACACATGTACCTGAACTAACTATCTATCCAGACACATGGACAAGCAAAGAGAGGAGTATCCGTAGCCCACTTGGCTGGTTGGTCATGTGGCCAATTGTGAGGCTATGATGATTTGATAAGGAAACAAATTATCAAACTACCAAGCATTCAGAGAGCACACACCTTTCCCAATACTATCATCAGTAAAAATTGAATGAAAACCAGTTGACATATAGCTACGATTCTGGGGAGGTAACAGTAAAAAGTCTTTGATCAGCTCCAGAATTTAAGCTATCCCTACTCAGCCCAACTAAATGTCAGTGAAACTCCTTGGAAACTTTTAGAGATATTGTGTGGACAAACATATGAATACATATACCTCTTTGACTTTGATGACAGAGGTAAATTAGCTGTGAGGACCACAGTGATGGAAATAGGTTTACAAAACTAGGTATACAGTAAAGCTGGATTTTTTGAAACTTGGTGTATGGGAGGGTTTTGAATCAGAGTTGTCCTTCTCCTAGACTGGTTGCCTTCCCAAGACTAGAGAACCCAATGTGCCCTGCTATTTCACCCATAGCTGGGGGGGGGAGATGTATTCATACCTTTCCTAAGGCAATTGATGCAAAGTGATCATAAACAGAGTTTGAACTCAGGACACCAATTGTCTGCACTATTACCAATTTTGCCAGTTGCACCTCCTAGTCATAGACATTGAATATACAAAAAACCCTGGAAATTGAGTAAATATATGCAGTACCCCACCCCGGTGTACCCTAACCCCACCTCATTTCCATCACTGGGGGATATCAATAATGAATTACTTGGTGTCCAAATAATTACTTGTGCTGTCATATCATCATGACTTCAGGATGTTCGTAGTTGATGGCCGATCAAAAGTTTTAAGGATGTTTTCTCACCTCTGACAGTTTGCCAAGATTCATCTTGCATATATTAATTCTATCAATGTGCTATGAAGGTTTTCTGGCTCGACCTCAAATCATTTGTTAATAAATGAATATGATTCTCTCCCTATGTGCCATTTCCCCTCAGGACGTGGGCAATCACGGCTCCCCATGGCTTCAAACTGTGCAATGCCGTGATTGTTCTAAGAGGAAATACTTGAGTAGTTTCCTGACACTTCCTCTATGGTTTTGAATTTAGAGTTGTCCTCTTAGACCAGACCAGATAACATGTTTTAAAAATAAAATTCCTGTCACGCATTTCTCAAGTTTTATTTGCTTAACCAAATATACAATGTTATCCCAGCAGTTCAACTGTATTTTTTGAGGATACAAAATTATTCTTTATTTCCCAACACACTTAAAAATTATCAGCGACACACTTAAGTGTTGCAGCACAGTTTGGAAAGATGTGTTCAAGACTGATTGCCTACCAAGGCTGGAGAGCCAAGTCAGCCTTCCTATTCAACCAAGTGAGTGATGGATTCATGCTTTTCCCAGATGTATTAGTGCAAAGTGAATGTAAACAATTTGGGCCGGAATTTGAACTCTGATAGTGCTCCAAGATAAACCTTGTATATACATTAATTATCAATGCGCTGTACAGTTATCTGGCTTGATCACTAAATTGTTTTTTAATGAATAGCGAGGAAGAAAACAGGTGTTTGTGACATCATAGAAACTATTAAAAAACTCAAATGGCAATGGGCAGGCCATGTTGCAAGAATGAAAGACAACCGATGGACATCACATCTCACAACATGGATCCCCAGAGATCACATAAGAAACTGAGGCCGACAGAACACAAGATGGAGAGATGAACTTGACAGATTCAGGAAATACTGGCTCCACGATGCCCATGATAGAGAATTGTGGCAAATCCTGGGGAAGGTCTATGTCCAACAACGGATGTTAAAAGACTGATGATGATGATGAGGATTTAATAACCACTCAAAACATATTTATCATCATCAGTTATTCTCATTGTTGAGATCCAAAATTTCATTCTTGATGGCTTTGGAGTTCAATCCCTGAAAGGAATATTTTTCCACATGTTGTATAACCACAAGAAAAAGAATTTACATGTGACACAAAAATCCAAGAAGAAGCTATTATAAATCAAACAGCTTATTGAAGTCAAAAGAACAGCTTCCAAAAAACAAAGAAGTGAAAATGAAAGTTAGAAGAAGATTTGATGAGGGAAATGAAGGGTTCAAATTAGACAGAAGTAAAAAATGTCAGAAGAAGAATTTCATCAACGAACTACAGGAATTAGCGTTGTATATCTGAAACCCTTTGATTCTTCATAGTTGGTTGTTCAATCTTCCATCCAATCTGGACATTTACCTGCTAATTAGTGCTCCTCTCAAGAACACCCTCACCAGCCTGCTGGTCAGCTGGTGAAAGATGTGATCACTTCCAGTGTCCTTGTTCAGTGTCCAACCAAAAGTAATTGTTTATTTTCCTTTGTTCAATATTCAAACACATGTTTCACTACACACTCAAAATGCATTGAAATTGCCCAGGTATGTACCGTGATTGTTCTTATCGTCACTGCTTGTATGTTTACTTTTCAAGTAACAGAAAAGCCATCAAAAATTATGGTTTCCATCATCAAATGATTGAAATTAGATATCAAACTAATAAATATCACTTTAATGAAATTGAATATCAATTAATAGATATTGTGTAAATGTTGACCACTGTATGCTCTCAATCTCTCCATAACTTGTTCCACCAAACCAAAGTGATCTGCGGTTTCCGGTGAAATGAAATCAAAAATATCAAATGCATTTATAGAATGAATATAAAGACTCTCTGTTCAACTTTGATAATTGTGCTTTGCTATTAAATACATAAGTGTTGAACCATGAGCAAAAAAGGGATTGCTTAAATGTAATGAAAAGAGATTTTTTCTCCCCTCCATGAACTTTTCATGTAGCCACTTAGATACTTTTAACATAGTAAGCTATGTATGAGTATATCTTGATTAGAGTTGTTACTTCATTTCAAGTTTTTTTTGTGCTTTTCAAAACTGGACTTTTCAATATCTTATTACAATTTTATGTGTCTTTGTTTTCAGCTTATACTTTGAATAAGTTGAATTGATTTGTGTAGCAGTACCTTAATAGTACTACATCAAAACCGACACTAATCAAAACAACACTATTCAAGGCATTGCTGTATTCAATGCAATTCAACAACTTTTGTCTGGATTTCTTAGATGGTAACTTGGTTAAAGTATCCAGTAACCTTTTGTAAGTTCAATCTCTGAATTGGTGGAAGAGGCAGACAAGTGACATCACAAGGACGAATGAACTAAGAAGAATTAATTGATACGAGATATCCTCTGGCATGGAATGAGAACAATCCCGTCCCTGTGGATTAAATAAAGGGTTTGGTTCAGAATTCTCAGAAGACTACCAAGTATGAAAACACTAAAAGAAGACCTGAGGGCACAATGGCCGATGACAATACTAGTATCTATACGAAGTGGCTTATTGTCTGAACCAAATGTAATGCCAGCTTTTGCTACTGCCACTTGCAGCTAATTCCTGCGAAAGCCCTGAATGGGGCCTGTGGCCCTAATAATAGATCATTGATTTGAACTGAATTTTTACTGAATCATACCTTACTTGAAAATCATTGCCAGATCCATAGCCATTACTTGAAAATCATTGCCAGATCCATAGCCAGCTAGTTTGAAAAACTACCAGTTTTCTGGTAATTCCTGTTCTTTAGAAGCCAGATAATACTGTATTGTGAACTCAGGCAACAATAATCACTATCATTCAGCGTTAGTATCTTACCTTTTTTAAGTCCCTTATTGCCCTTCATTTTTGTGTTTCTAACATTTATAAGTCATTTTTTACTCTCTATTTGCTTTTTTAGTCTTTTTTCATGTTTCCAACTTTTACAATTTCAACATCAACTGACTATTCTATTTACTGTTTTTAATTCCGTGGCCTAAATAACTTCTAACTGACCCTTTGGTGTGAAGAGTGGCCAAGAGACCTTGCTTAGAGTGACCAAAGGAGAAGAAAAAAAAGTTATGTAGGTATGAAAACTAAGAGTGTTTTTCTTCAGTTGGGTACCAACCATAGTGCAATATTTGACAAGCTCATCTCCCAGTTTGATTTGCTGGTTTAGTGACTTTGATTCTCATTTATAGCCTGATTATTATGGCCCTGTGCCTGAATAAGCTTTGAGTAAATAACGATTTTTCCTAGGGAAAAGTAGATAATTGTCAAAAATGGTGAAAATTAATCCATCACACTTGTGGAAAATTCAATGAGAAAGAATTGGTTAATATAAGAAAAAAAAAAGACAAAAGAAAAGAGAAGGCATTACAATAATAATCTCCAAAACTTTTAAAGGACCACATATTCCATCATAATGTTAGTATCATACCCATTCTGGGTTTGAAGTATATATATATATATATATATAAGAAAAAGGGAAAGAAAAAGTTCAAATTTTTAGAAGCTATTAAATGACTACCCCAGAAGAATGGCTATTTTAAATTTTCAAAAAAGAAATTATCTTCAGAAAATGAGTGGCAATGTTATGGATATGTGGATAGAATAATGGCCTTTTTTAAAAAAAGAAAAAAAGACTGTCTTTCATTTACTCTTTATGTCTTAAAAGCAATATATTTTGGGAAGTCATTTTTATGAGGAAAATAAATATTTTTATAGGCAAAGTGTACACTTAGAAGTTTCAAAAGTTTATTATGGCCTGATTTAAAAAAAAAACAACATTTGAACTATGAATAACATAGCTAACAAAATGTGAGGGGAAAAACTGATTACCTTTTTTGCTGATGAAAAATTCAAAGAAGGAAAAAGAAATCTTTTAGAAGTGATAAGAACAACGTCAAGTGTTTTTTAAAACTTTTATATACTCTATGATAGACTTTCAGTAGAAAGTGCCACCAACATCATACGGTGACTCAGGGCCATCCTAAGAATAATTGAGGTCCCCTGTCAAACTAATGTACTGTGACCCCTAACCTACTTACCCCTAATACATTGAAATTATTTTTTCTTCAAATTGAATTTCAAGGGCCAAAATAATTTCTGGATCCAGCACTAAATGTAATGAATTCTCCCTATCAGAAAATTTTATTGAAAATTCATTAAAAACTTCTAAAGATATTGCTTAGATAGATAGATATGAGTGAATACATATCAGAAACTGTCCATCTAAACTAACAACAAAGGTTTCTTCAGTTTTCAACTTGGTCAGGCTGGCTATGTAAGTATGTATGCATAATGTATACAAGCCACACCAATGGAGTTGGACGGCTAAAAATTTAAACATTCATGTCTTATTATGCCAACAAAAAGAATTTTTTTATTTATTTAAAAAGATACCTCACAAATAAATTTTTTTGTGGCTTATTTCCGATGTAAGTTCAAGCGATATTGATCCCTTAGTTGGCGTCCAGTAACATTCATGCTTGTTATTTTGGGGGGAAACTCTGGTATTTCTAGTGATCACTGCCCAACAAAAGGTGAGAAAATAATCCATTCATTGATCACACATTTTCATAATTTTTTAATTAATCACCCCCCACACAGCATGCTACCAAAGGATGTTGGTTATGTGACAGTTTCTATTGAATGAAACCAACTTTGGTGGCAGAGGTAAATGGAATGAAATTTCAGATATACTCAACCTAAAGAAAAAGGTGTGTAGAGTCAAAAGCTTTTTGTTCCCAGCAGAAAAAAAATTGGGGGATTATCATTTGCTATACGTGTCTGTCATTGTATCATTTTCTCGATTTAATAACTTTGTTATTTCCTTATATATTTCAATGAAATTTCATATGCAGGCTTGTAGAGAGATTCTACAATTGTAAGTTGAGATTCTATGAGCAAAAACGTTTTTGTTTATAACTGGGGAAAATCTCTCAAATTTTGAACAACTGGGCTGAAATTTAGCTGTAGACTAAACCCCCAGGATTGAAAAATAGTGAGTGTTTGTTTACATTTTATGTAAATAACTATTCAAAAAATATTGCTCTCTGGAACTGCTGAACCAATCAGAATGAAATTGTTATAAAGGTTCTTGGGCTCCAAATTACTAAAAATCTAAACTGTTTTAAAGAATTTCAGAGTCTGAATAAAAATAATTTAGTGTCTCAGTGTTAACGGTCCTAATAAACAAGTACTTGACTCTCTCTCTCTCTCTCTCTTTCAACCATTTTCTGCTGGGGATCTTTATACTTTTGGGATTTTTCTTAAAATCTTTCAAGGGTTAGATATAAATGATTGAGAGCTGATTCTTATCTTCTTTTGATGCTGTTGAAGAAAAGGGGGAAAAAGATTTTGTGGGAAGCCAAAAAATGTAGTCTACATGAGATCCCTCACCCCCAGGGGCAAGTGACTGGACGAGGAAGCGTTCAGCAAGGATGGATCAATGCTGGAAAGGAAATGCCAAGTTTTGAATCAATCCGTGCTGACCTGATACATCCAATTCAAAGACTTTCAGTTTCCTGCAATTGACTTTCAGTATAAGACTCACCATAACCCATTGGTAGAGTGCTCACCTCTGGTTTGATGGGTTCAACCCATGGCTGAGTCACAGTGATGTGAACAGACTTTTATATTCATGATTATATACTTATATACATATGATTTTTAGGTAATATCGGTGGGACACAGCTTTATACTTGAGTGTACAAAAATGATCATATATATATATATATATATATATATATATATATATATATATTACTGAAAAGTGGGGTTGCATTATATTTGAGATCTCATTGTAATCAAGTAGTTACAGTATCTTTTTCTAAAAGAGGAGATTTACTTTTGTAAATTCCATTGTTGATTCAGTGATTCAGAGATAGAATCTTGACTCGTTATAAATTAATGAAGCTGAATGTGGCAGCATTCTCAAGAGATTTATCAGGAGAATTGAGTTGCCATGATTTGTGAGATTTCAGAGAGAAGGAAGAAAAATTTGTTCTTTTTAAATTTTTTTCTTCAATTTATCACCACATTTCTCAAGATTACTTATTTTATTTACTTTGTATAATTCAGAAAATTTGATAAAAAAAATCAGGTTCAAAATTGGTGGGTAGTATTATATTCAAATGTGAAAACATGATAACATATATACCCATGACATGCACAGACTTTCAGAGGTGGGTAGCTGGTTGAAAAGAAGGTACTCACCTGACATTTTTAAAAATGAAATCTGTAATTACATATAAGCTATAGACCCATCCCAACATGTGCTGAGTCATACCAAAGATTAAAAATGGTACTGATTGCTTCTCTGCTAAACACTCAGCACAAAGAGAAGGACTGAAGAAGCCTGGAGAGGAACTGGCTCCATCAGGCTATCTCGCTCAAGACACACCCGTAATGGATGCCCCAACAACCAGTACAAGGAACAAGAAAACCTGTACTTGGTTATTGACAAGTATTTATCTGAATGACACAAGACTGAGTGACAGGTTGGTGAATATCAGTAGCACAAATCTAGAGAGAAGGAAACATTGATCTTAAATCAGAGTAAGAAGTTTCTCTAAGTTGAAAAAAATCCCTCAAATGTTCATCGTGGAAATATCTAGTGAGCAACAGTTGAGAAAAATGTATATTAGTGAATGTCAACTGAAAACTGTCAACATAGGTTTCTTCAGTTTTTAAACTGGTCTGGTTGGCTGGCAATGTGTGTATGCATTGTGTACACAGGCCGGACCAACAGAGTTTGAGGGCTGAGAATTGAAGCATTCACTCCTTATTATGCCTGGAATGAAACGTTATTTGAAATTACGCCACCTAAATAGAGTTTTTGAGTGGGATTCACTCACAATATGAGTTTATGCTGAATTGATCCCCTAGTTTGTGTCTGGCAGTGTTCATGCCTGTTTTTTTGAAAAATTAGAGCGTTTTTAATAACAAAAGGAAAGAGAATTCATTTATCACCATTTTTTTCTATTTATCATCCCCAACAGGGCTTGTGGCCAAAAGATATTGTTCATGAGACAGTTTTTATTAAGAGACTAATCAGACCTGTTTCTTAAAATTATCATGACTACTATGTACTTTCATTTTTTGGTTTCTTCTTATCGCAACTTTGATCTTGCCAGTGTTGATTGGAAGTAAAGAATATGCTTGGCGTGAGACTCAAACTCCTATCCCTCGATGCAGGAGGAAAGATAGGTTTATGCCCTATCTGTGTACAAATTGATCTTCAGATCAACACAGTTCACTCACTGCTGAAGGAAGCCAGCCTGAGTAAAGTTGAAATAAAAGACAATCGATTAACTAAAATGAAGGTAAATAGTAGTAAAAAATCAATGATAGTGATTCATAATATTTCATCTAATAAAAATAAATAAAAGCCTTGGTTAGTCACTCAATAAAAAAACAACATGTAACCAATGTCTTTTGGTAACATGCTGTGTTGGGTTAATTAAAAAAATTGGAAAAAAAAGGGGGTGATCAATGAATTAGTTACTTCTCTCACCTTCTGTTGGATCATTATGACATCATAATTCAAAAAAGAAAGTATGAATGCTGCTGGATAGAAACTAAACGATTGATTTAGCATCAACTTACATTACGAATTGAATACCCTACCAAAGTTTTTTTCTAGTCATGATAAAGCATGAATATTTAAATTTTCAGCCTTCTAGTTCCATTGACGTTGTCTGTACGCATGATATATACATAGCCAACCATCCAGACCAATTGAAAAACTGAAGAAACCTATGTTGATGGAGCAAGAGTTTAGTGGTCTCCAATACAAAGTATTAGTACTGATACTATCAATTTGTAAACTAACATGGTAGTAAGACCAGTACTGAGAATAAGTTCAAAGGTTTGGTTTGGGCTCCTGCATGTTAGTTGGCTTCAGATGCTCATATGTTGAAACATTTTTGTACAATGGCCAAAAGATTGTGAATCTAATACTCAAACTAAGGACGTTGGTCTGAGTAAATCAGTGTAAAATAATGATAATTCTTCATCTCAGAAATTCAGACAAAAATTAACAGCTAAGAATTCTTCAAAATAAACAAAAATGAGCATCTTGTTAATTTTTATGCTATTGCACATTTGCGTGTGTGTTTGTGCGTGCAGATTCCTGCTTATGACTGAAATTGCAGTTATTTTATACAATGAACTGTTTTTTTTCCATTAGAGTAAAATGATCCGAGGGTTTCAAATAATTGATTTCAGATATTCAGCCAAAGAAACCTGTGCACAAAACAGCGTAAAATGAAATGGAGCAACCAACACAAAAACGTGGCAAACAAAAAAAAAAAAAAAAAAAGGAACAGGTCTGGTTAATCACTCAATAGAAACCTTCATGTGACCTATGTCTTTTGGCAGCATGCTGTATTGGGAGTTATCAATTAAAAACATGGAAAAAGAGGTAATCAATGGATATATTACTTATTCTGCCTTTTGTTGGCTAGGATCGATAGAAAAGTCTGAATTTAAAAAATATTCAATTTAATAAAAACTTCCATTTATACTAATAACCTATTTAGAAGGGGAGTTTCCAAAACCCTAAAAAAAAAAAAAAAAGACCCTAGTTTTTTCTAGATATCATGAAAAGTAAATGTTTAAATTTTCAGCCCTCTAGCTTCATTGGCACATTCTGTACGTACCATGCATAGCCAACTAGACCAACTTGAAAATTGAGAAAACCTACGTGATGACAGTTTTTGGGAGATGGTTTCTAATAGATGAAATGAAAAAAAAAAAGAAAGTAAAATAAGAAAGGTATAGCCCCAGGAAATTGTGACCCTAATTTCAGCACTTAACATTGACATTACAAAACAAAACATCTTCATCAGTCACATGATCTCCGTCTCAACTGATCAATAGGTCACGTAACCCCAGTTTAAGCAAATCAATAAGTTACTTGGTATTGAAAGAGATTGAACGTGGAAAAAAAAAAGACAGAAAGAGAAGCTCCTTTAATGTTAAAGAGAAAATTTATCACTTGATTGCCAAACAAGTTTTATGGATGGCTAATGGTGCAGAAAAGTGTTGGTTTGTTAGGCAGGGAAACTTTTGTATTTTTGCAGCCAAAAGATGAAACGAGCAAACGTTTTTTGTTTTTCTTGCATTTACAAGAAATCAAAGTGGTTAATGGACAATTCAAGCTGTAAACTAAACCTTATAACCTGATCTTTCATTAGGCATCCTAAACAGGATATCTGAAGGGTGTGGGCCATAGCTGCACATTACATTTGAGCCTAAAGAACCGATGAGGAACTGAGAGTTTCTTTGGTAGAGCTGTATATCAAAAGTCAATATGATATATCTATCCATATAAGACCCACACATGCAAATTAGTATATTCAAACATGTGGTTATATGTCAGTTTTGTCCAATCCTTGTCATAACCTAAGAGTTAAGGGATTGGTCCATGTGAAATAGATTAATAGAGATAAGAAAAAGAATTAAAGGGTTGTAGTAAAATGAGATAGGTTGTGGTGACATAAAAAAGAATAATGTGTCGCTGTAAAGTGGGTTATTTGGAACTAAAAACAAAAAAGAGTGAGCATTTAAAATACTTGAATTGTTGAAAGTGAATTACCTTATGAAATAGCTTTAAGCTTATTAGTGCTGATCCATACAAAATAACCCCGTCATTTTTGACAGGTAGATGCTAGTCTATTAATAAAGAAGGTTGACTAATGTTTGCTGATGAGCAAACATAGTATAGTGTACTAAAAGGTTACAGGAAAATAGTATAGCTAAAAGACGAGGGTGTTTGTGCAGTATGTGTGTGTGTGGGGGGGCAAGAACAGTTTTGCACTTGCAAATACAATTCCAGGGGCTCTGTTCTTAAAGATGATGTTGAAATAGAAATAAAAATAAAAGCCGATAGATACTGGCAACTGGGGTCAATAATTGAACAACCATTGCATCAAAGTTTGAAGCCATGTGAAAAATTGCATCAAAGAATAAATATGGTCAAAATAAATTCTCTTTTGACATCACGGGCAATTTCCGTAAGAAAACATGTAAAGTAGAGTAAAGAAACATCTACAAACATTTAATTTCTGGAAAATCTAAATGTAATAAATAAACCCATCAAAATGAGACCCCAAAACGAAACTACATGACATCAAACTAATGCTAGATGAATTAAATGAAGAAAGCAAAAAAGTTGGCCTACACATGAACTTCAGTAAAACAAAAATCATGTGCAACGATCACATTGAGAATAAGGACATAACTGTGAGAATCGAAGATGCAAAACTGGGGAAAGTAGACCACTACATCTACCTAGGACAATGAATCTCAATGAAACCCACAAAAGAGGAAGAGATTGAGCGAAGAATCACCCTAGGATGGCAAGACTTTGGCAGAGCAAGCCTAACCTTCACAAACTAGATGATCCCCAAAATCCTAAAAGGAAGAGTATACAACCAATGGATCTTCCTAATAGTCACTTATGGAGCTGAAACATGGAACCTAACCAAGAGACAGACCTGCAAACTGAGAAGCATGCAATGCGCACAAGACAGAATCATGCTCAACGTCACATGGAGAGATCACAAGACAGCACAGTATATAAGGAAGAAAATGGGAGTCAGAGACATCATAGAATCTATCAGAAAACTTAAATGACAATGGTCAGGCAATGTTGCAAGAATGCCAGAGAACCGATGGACATCATGACTCACAACATGGATCTTCAGAGATCACAGGCAAAACCGCGGCCAACAGAATACAAGATAGAGAGATGAACTAGACAAATTTAGAAAATACTGGCTCCGCGACGTCCACAATAGAGAAGTGTGGCAAATCCTGGGGAAGATCTTTGCCCAATGACAGACGTTAAAAGACTGATGATGATGATGATAATGATAGATCCTTCGCTCAATGATATCAGTGAAACTAGGTTTCTTCAGTTTGTTTCGGCTGGCTACGTGTGTACCATGTATACAGGCTATACCAATGAAGGACGAGTACTGAAAATTTCAACATTTACTCATTATTATATCTAGAAATTAGATTTTAGTGGATGGATTAATTTACAATGTGCATTTGCACTAAATTGATCCCTTAGTTTGTGACTAGCAACATTCACGCTTGCTTTTTGAAAAATTTAGTGATCACTTCCCGACAAAAAAGGAGGAGAGGAGTAACTTATTCATAGATTACCTTTTTTCCCAATTTTTTTTAATTCATCACCCCCCCAAAAGATGGCATGCTTCCAACTGACATCAGTCTTGTGAAGGTTTCTATTAAGTGACTGATCAGACCTATCTTTGCTTTGAAGGCGAAGAGGACCATGCCAGATTAGACTAAAATAAATGTTTTTCAATGATTGGAAGCAGAATTGTTGAAGAACTATAGAGAGAAATACTAGTTCCCCTCCGATAAAAAGTAGTTTGGATAGTTAAACAACAACAGCTATCAATTATTAGCTTGGTGCTTTATATGAAAGACTAAGAGCTACTGGGAGGGGGGGATTCTTTATGTGAAAGAGGTGGGAGTGGCTGAAGGGGAGGTTTGAAAACAATAGAAACTATAAAGTGATTGATGGAATGGAAGAAGAATTGATAAATGAGAGGGAGAGATGAGTGAAATTAGAAATAGGATATATATATATATATCTTCTTTCTGTTATATATACATATATACATTAAATAGGGGGGTAGTTTGAGGAGAGAAGAGGCAAGGAGTGAGTGTAGGATAAGTGCAGGAAGAAAGAGAGATTGACATAATAAGAGAGTGAAAGACAAAACAAGAATGAGAAAGAAAACGAGACAGAGAGATACAAAATGAGAACGAGAAAGACAAAATGAGAAAGAGAGAGTGAGACAAAGACACAATGAGAGAGAGAGAGAGAGCAAAAGAGAGAACAAAAGAATTTTGTAAGGGGTGATAATAAACACAAATAATGCGGAGTAATGTCCAAATTAAACAAAGTAAATTCTCTCATAATAAATGCGCAGCAAAAAAAAAGGGCAAATATTTTTTACATCAAACGTAAAACAGGAAAAACAGTTTTTCAGGCAAATCACTTCTTTCCTCTCATTTCAGGATTTCCCTTTGAGAATATTATCAATTAACAAAATATTGTATGTGTGTGTCTTTAAGTGAGTGTATGTATTTGCATGTGAGTGTGTATGCAAGTATGTGTTGGGTATGTGTGTATGCATGCATTCGTAAAAGTGTATGTATGTGCATGTTATACACACACTCACACATACAAATGTGGTAAAGACAATTGGTGAATATTTGATGAAACTCAATTCACTTGTTGAAGATCACTGTTCTTGCCTGTGTACGAGTTTCATGAAGTGAAGACATTATTGCCATAATTTAAATGGGAAATTTTTTTGAGCTTTCTAAAACCATCAAAATGCTGATAGTGGTATGTTAGGCTGAATTGTTGGATGCTGGGGTGATGGGAAGTACAGAAGACTGGAATGTAGAAGAGAGAGGGAGAGAGTCAGATGGTGCATACTGCATCTATAACAGCTCACTGAAAAACAAATGCTCAAATGATATTTTTGCCCTTTTCATAAAAGCAAAAAAAATAATATGAAATCAAATTTCAGAAAGTGGGTATATCTGTTTTCACCATTTTGAGAGAGAAAACAAGCTTCAAGAGATATACAGGGTGGCTGTGCAAACTCCTAGACCAGTGATTCTGAACGTGGGGTGTATTCCCCACAAAGGGTCAATTTGAATATATTGATTGGATTGGCAGTTAAGAATTCAAGTGTGCGGAGTGAAAAGTCTCCTGTGGCTCAAAAACAAGTCATGTTAAGGCTGGAACAACAAATCTCCATGAAATCCTCAAAAGGAAAGGAAATTACGAGAAGAATCACTCAAGGTTGGCAAGCTTTCAAAGTCCAAAAAATCCCATTAGTCCTAAAAAGAAGAGTTTACAACCAATATATCCTCCCGATAGTCACCTATGGAGCTGAAACATGGAACCTAACTTGAAGATTGACCCTTAAACTGAGAACCATGCAACATACACATGAGAGAATCATGCTCAACATCACATGGAGAGATTGCAAGATAGAAATGAAACAAAGATATCATTAAATCTATTAGAAAACTCAAATAGTAATGACCAGGTCATGTAGATAGAATGGCAGATAACTGCTGGACATCACGACACAAAGTGTTGACCCCAAAAATCATATGCAAAACTGTGGCCGGCAGAAAATAAGATGACGTGATGAACTGGACAAGTTCAGGAATACTGGCTCCGTGATGTCCACGATAGAGAAGTCTGATGAATCTTGGGGAAGGTCTATGTCCACCAACAGAAGCTGATTATGATCATGATGATTGATTTGTAATTTTACGATAGATTCCCTTGTAACAAATGCTCAACTCAAACTTTGAGACGTATAAACGTGATGAAGTAATTGTGCTGTTGTTATTGATTCCACACAATAAGGAACAGTTGGAATAGAAATGGGAGTGGAGTTTGAACCTGCAGTAACCAAGCTTGTATACTTTAAAAAGATTATGAGATCTGGTTCTTTTTGCTATGATACATTCAAAATTAGTTTTTTTCTTATATCAAGGGGGACATCAAATATTTTGAGCTGTCGAGGTGGGACATGGAGCCAAAAAACTTTTAGAGCCACTATGCGAGACATTTCTGTACATGTCTAGCATTTATGACCTTTCGTATACCAGACACGCAAGAATTTGGAACAACCTACTCTTTTGTGTGTCTTGTCCATAAATATATGGAGAATAAAAAACATATAAACATGAGATGCAGTAAAAACTTGAAAGCACTCAGAGAGCGCATGCCACTGCCACTAAAAACTCGATAAAGAAAGAGAACTGGAAAATATATTTCAAAGAATTATATAAAGAAACTGAATTTACATATTTATATCTTGTTATCTCCCTTGAATTCCAAGCCAGTCTCTTTATTTTACTCATTTTTTTTTTCTGTCTGCTGCAGAATAATAAGATATACCTCTCAAAAAGAAATTTCTGGATCCTCTCCAAAATTCGATCACTTCTTCCTTAGATCATGGTCCACACTTCTACAAAATTGAACAACCATAGCCATCAAATATGGTGAAGGGTTCTATCTTTTTTATATGAGCATGCATTTATGTGCTTGTGTGTTCCAGTGATCCTAGCCATACCGTTTTGTCTACAGACATGAAACTGGCAACAATGCTCTACTACACCCCGTCTAAAAATGTTTTTATTTTTAGAAAAAAAGCTTTTTTTTATCTTCCTAGGACTTTATCCCGATAGGTTTATAAATAACAATGAATAAGAATCAAGATGTTTTTCTACTATTTTAGATGTTTTCTAGTGGAAAATGCTAGTGATCTCATAAATAGTATTTTTTTGGACCATATTCATTCAACAAATTTTTTTACATCACTCCAAATTTTGATGCTATGATTGTTAAATTATTCCATTTAAATTTGTTGGGAACTTTTAGAAATATGTGTGGACCAACAGATGAAGAGATACTTGAAAACACTCTTCATTGACAGATGTAGCAGATGACAGATAGAACTAAGTAGCACCAAGAGAGCATATACGGCTGCCAATGTCAAGGGAAGTAATTTTGCATTGTGTGGAAAGACATTATATTTTAGCTATATCATGTGATATGGACATATAATTATAACATAGGAGAGATAATTGTGCATGGATCTGCCCCTGTGAATCACTTTTTCCATGGCCTATTGTCCTCTCTTCATAGAATTCAATTGAACTGCATTGAGAACTTTCCGAGATATCATAAGGACTGTCAGGAGCATATACGTAAATGTATAAAAAGAAAAACAGAAAAATAACTCTCAATTAAAAATAAATTCCTGGACCTACCCCCCAACTGTTCTCCAACGGTTGCTTAACCCAAAGCCCACCCTTCCATGAAATCTTATTGAAATTCAATAAGAACCTTTTGGAAATGTGTGGACAGACGGAATGACATGGGGTAATATTCATAACTTAGCAACTTTGTTTGCAGAAATAAATAAGAAAAATAAATAAAAATTCACCCAAAATTAGAAAGGAAGTAACTTTTATAAGTAGCTATTCCCCTTGATATTAACATTTGGATATTCTTATATGAATTTAAAAGTTAAAAAATATGCGTCAAAATAACTGACAAAGTTTGCAAAGTCAAGAGAGAAAAGAGAGACAGCTTAATCATGTCTGAATTGACAACCGACACAAAAGACCAGTCAAACATAGAACAACATCTCAAGGGTGGCTGCAGGAATTTGAGCAAGGGATGGGGGTCCAAGATATTGTGCAGGGTGGGAACCAAATGGAAAAATTTATTTTCAAAAATAAACATGGGAAAAAGAAAACAAATCTCAAAAAAGAAAGTTGCATATGATCCATCATTTTTCACTATTTTTGTGCTATAGCTTTTACAGACCAGAATTAACAAAAGAGTAAAGTAAAAAAACTAATCAAAGAAAATTGCTAATGAACCAAAAAATTATAAAAAATAAGATGGAAGACATCTTGATCATATTAGACTAATTTACTAATGCCGTCAAAAATGACAGAATATAAGAAATATTTGGATACACATTATACACTATATTAGATATTATACAGATACATTACTGAAACTAAAGATTTGCATTTCAGTGAGCTTGGAGAATAGCATTCTATTGACAAGGAACAATTTTTTTTTTACTATTTTTTCTTACTTTTTCTTTTTTTATATGATACTTAAAATTCAACGTATTTGTTATGTCATTAGAACATAGATGAAATTTGATTTTACATCAGTTGCATCCCTTAGCCTGACATAAGACATCTGCACAATTAGATGTGTGAATGAAAAACAAGAAAATAAATTTTTGTTTTTAAGGTCATATCATGATTACTCAGTATTATTTGATTTTTTTTTATTTATAAAAAATCTTTATCTAGGTATTTTGAACAAAAAAAATTTAATCTTGTTTTGCTCAAGCAAGAGGTAGAGGGAATGTCTGGACCTCTGGACACCCCCCACTATGAACCACGCCTAATCTTAATGTCTGAATTGACAACTGCCACAAAAGACCAATCTAACACACACACATACATACATACATACATATACATACACACACATACATACATATATATATATATATACACACACACACACGCACATATATATATATATATATATATACACACATGTATATACATATATATATATATATACACACACGAACACACATACATGCATATACATATATATATATGTATATATATATACATTGATGGTCACTCAATAGAAACCTTCATGCAATCAACATCTTTTGGTAGCATGCAGTGTTGGGAGTGATCAACTGAAAAATCAGATAAATAGGGGTGATCAATGAATAATTTGCCTTTTTTTGATTCTGAATTTTCAAAAAAACAAACATAACATAAACTAAGTGATGAACTTACTTTGTAAATTGAATGCCCTCCCCCCATAAAAACCAATTCAGGGAGGAAATTTTCAAAAAAACAAAAAAAATACTTCTTGTAGATATAATGAGGGAGAAACATTTGAATTTTCAGCTCTCTAACTCATTTATTGAGGCCTGTATGCACAATACGTACATTTATAGGCAGGCAGCCAGGCAGCCAAACCAACTTGAAAACTGAAAGAACTTATACTGAAAATTTTGGAGACAGTTTTGGATGATGGTTTTATATATATATATATATATATATATCTCCAGAATACTTAGATTCTTATATATATATATATATATATATATATATATATATATGAAAGAATAGCTGCAGCCACGTCTCCAATCAGTGTCTCCTTATTAATGATTGGCAGAGAAGCTTCCTAAGAACAACTTTCGTTTTGAGATGTCTTAGTTTGTGCTGCCAACAGCTGGACATCAAAAAGAATTGGAAATGTACAACGGGAGAAAAGCTTTTTGAAAATTCTTCATTTTCTTCGTTGATAGACGTGGGGCCTTTTTGTCTGACTGCATTGTTCTGGTTTACAGTCTCTTGTGGCCAGCCTTCAAGGCAAATTTTATTTCTCAAAGTTTAGACAGCCTCAACAGTGCGGTTACAAAAGCAGAAATGTGTGACAGATAACGTGTCATACAAAAAACAAACTAGAAAGAAGACAACATACCTATGCATTAACTAAAAACTAAATGAAAATCTGTTCATATATACTGTGAGTGCAAAAAGTATCCGATACATTCCAGTGATTTCATTTTAGCATTCTTATACATCTTTAGAGTTCAGAGAACTTCAACCAAAGATTATGAAAAACTAAAACAGAAAAAAAATTGAAACAAGATAGAGCATTGAAAAGTTATGGACAAAAATCAGAAACTTTTGGTCCAAATTCTCTCAATTTTGAAGCTGTATAAGGATGTTGAAATGAAATTTTTGAAATGTGTTGGATACATTTTGCACTCACTGTAGCTACAATACAGCTGAAATGACAGTGTGAGTTTCAATTTTCCATATTCTAAACTATTGTTTTCCATGGATTTGACAAAAATATTAATTTTTTCCTGAGCTAATTGGGTACTCTTCTGAAAAATACCATCGATATTTGAGGAAAACTTTTGGAGATGAAAAAAAAAAATTGATTAATTGAAAAAAAATTCTGGATCCAACCCCAAATTTAATCAATTCTTCCTTACCCCATGGCCCACCCTTCCAAAAAGTTTCATTGCAATTCATTCAGAACTGGAGATATTGTGTGGACATCTATCAAAATGCAGGGAAGATAACTCTAAAAATTCCTGGATCCACTCCCAAATTTATTCACTTCTTCTGAACCTATTGTCTACCTTTTGACAAAACTATCTAACTAGGATGCACTCAGAGTGCATACATTTGCCGATACCAATGAAAACTGAATGAAGATCAGTTGATGTATAGTCACGATAAAAGGTAGGTAATAGTAAAAAGGCCTGGATCCACCTCAGAATTCAATCAATCCCTCTCGAATCCCATCAATGGTTCACTCTTCTACAAGATGTCATTGAGATACATTGAAAACTTTTAGAGATATTCCGTGGACAATCAGATAGACAAACACACTTGAATACATATACCTCTTCCAACTTTGCCGGCAGAGGTAGAAAAACTATAATTGCTTAAATGAGGAGAATTAAAAACAACAATTTGTCTGACTCTTCAAATCTTGCCTTTACTGAAAAGGGAATCTAATTTTAAAACTTGAGAGCTTACAACGAAAAGTAACCAAACTAATTAATGGAAGAAAAGATGATGGTTATAAAGAAAGATCTTCAGTTTAACAACTTTGTTAGAGAGAAGAATGAGAGGTAATTTCATTTAATTTCTAAATATGGTTCAACATTCTTTGATACCCCTCCCCAAACTGGACAATTATAGCATGACAGATTTCAGATCTACTAAATAATTGGAATTTTTTCCTAAAAGAATAATACATTTGGAATAAGTTGCTGTGTCATGTTAAAAATAGTAATAGGGTTCAGAGATTTATAAATAATTCAGATAAGTTTATGTACATTGAATTAGTTTTTATGAATTTTGTATATGTTATTGATATATATGTATTGTGTATGCCCAAAGAGGGATAATAGAACAATGATAATTAATCAATATTGAAAATATTCATCATAATTATCAGCTTTTTCTCACCTGTTTCAGGACATAGACCTTCCGTAAGATTTGCAAAATCTCTCGATTAAGAGCATCCCAATATGATTATCTTCTGAAGCTGTCTAAATCATCACGCCATCTTAGTTTTTGCTGACCACAATTTCTAATATGATCTCAGGGGATCTACTTTGTGAGCTGTGATGTCCAATGAGTTTTTTAATGGATTGTATGATATCTATAGCTCCTGTTTTTTCTCTAATATAATGTGCTGTCTTCTGACATCTCCAAATAATTGGAACTCACATGCCACTACATGAAGAAGAGAACCCAAAAGATCCAGTCAATTACAGACCAACTGCATCTATGATCTTTTTACCAAAGTGATCACCGACTGAAACACCAATCTATGTGTAGAAAAGTTACAAATGAGTGGCTGTGCATTTAAACTGCCCAACGAACCATTTTCAAAAAGTTGATATTTTCATTATTTTCAGAACAATAATGCTCAGTTCATCTATTTTTAAGCTAAAATGCTCAATGAATCAGAATGATTCAGATTGCTCAAGCTTCAAAATAAAAAAAACTGAGCATTGTTGATCTAAAAATATCAAAAATATTAGCATTTAAGAATTGTTTGTTGGTCACTTATCATGTGAAGCCACTCAAATATCTTTGGAAATAATCTCAGTTTGAAGTTTCAGACAATACGTCATTATTGAAATCTTCAAGAGAGAAAAATTCCTGTGAATTTAGTATTGAGTTTCACTTAAATTTATTTATAAATGATATTTTTGTTGGTGGGAGGGGAATATTGATAAAATTAAAGATAAAAAAATTTCTTTTTCATCTCTCAAACAATCTCAGACAATTTTTCTCTTTTATTTATTTTTTTATGAGATGAAGCATTGTCAACCAGAACTTGTTCTTAATTTCTGATCTAATCTGCTCTGCTGTGTTCAATAACAGTCTTAGATGAAAAACAACTGAAATTAAGATGGAAGAAATACTAGTCTTAAAATTGATGATAGTTGACAATATTTCATCTAATGAAAAATTAATCAAGATAATATTTCTACAATTACTATTAGAAGAAAAGCAACTGAACATCCAGATGAAAGAATTACTAGTAAAAATATAGTATTGAGTGATCAGGGAAAAATAAAGGATTGATTAAGGATTATATTTGATTTTCTACCAGCCATAAGAGTTCTAGTAGCTCAATAGGTAGAGCAGTGAGTGCGATATCAATGGCTCAATGCTTATTCTTTATTTTCTGCTTTGCATTTTTCACTCACTGCTGGAAACTGACTGCCTGAACAATAAAAAACAAATGAAATTAAGATGAAAAGAAGTACTAAACGAATAAGAGTGGTTGAATTAGATACCATCAACCAAAACTGTTACCATATGTTTCTTCAGTTTTTAAGTTGATCTGGCTGGCTGAGTATGTATGCATCATGTGAATTGGCTGCACCAATGTAGCTGAAGGGCTGAAGTTTTCAACCTTTACTCCGTATTATGTCTAGAAAAAAAACTTTAAAAAAAAAAAAAAAAATTCATCTCCTAAATCGGGGTTTCATTGAGGTGTTCAATCTACTATGAAAGTTTATGCAAAATTGGTCTCTAGTTTGTGCTTAGCAGTATTCACTCAGTTTTGTTTGAAAATTTTAACTTTTCAGTGATAACCGACCAACAAAATGTGAGAGAAGCAATTTATCCATTCAAGTTGGCTTGTCTGGCTATGTATGTACATATGTATGTATGTATGTAGCACACATACAGGATGCAACAATGGACCTAGAGGGCAGAAAATTTAAACATTTTCTCCTTATTATGTCAATAAAAAAATTACCCCCATAACTTTTTAGAGTAGGATTCAGTTTGCGATGTGAGTTTATGCTAAGTTGATCACTTGTTTTTTGAAAATTCAGATGATCACTGTCCAACAAAAGATGAGAGAAGCAACCTATTCCTTGATCACCCTTTTCCAATTGATCTCCTTCATAGAGCATGCTGCCAAAAGTCATTGGTCGGGTGATAGTTTTAATTGATAGACTAACCGGACCTTTTTTAAAAAAATGGAATTATCTAACCTATTGATAGCAACAGGAGCTGCTCAGTGTCCTAAAGGCGATGGTAGCAAACAGAATAAAAAAGGCACATCTGATAGGAAATTTCCGTCATCCGCAGTTGAGCCATGGAACTGAAAAGAATGAACTTTTACTCATCTGCAATTATGGGTTTAAGGTCAATATGAACAAAAACTGTAAATGTTGTCTATTTCTATGCAATTGTTTGAGATGAGGAATTAGTATTGTCCATAGATCTTTTTGGACTATTGTCCTCATCTGAGTAAAGTTTTTTTTTCAACAACCAAGATGCGGACAATAGTCCCAAAAGATCGATAGGTACAATGGTATGTCCATTGTTCAAAAGAAATCATATCTGTTTTGCTCTTTATCTTTGGAGATGGGAAAAAACATCACAAGGCAATAAAGATGGTGTGTATGTATGGGGAAAAGGCATAAACCATATTTGAGATGGACAATCATTCTCCTCAGGTGCAGTTTGCTTATTGTGTCTATCAGCGTTCAGTGGAAGGAGAGTTCAACCATATTTGCCTATCAACTTCTCTTTCTCTCTCAAGAATCAATCTCTCTCTCTCTTTCTCTCCCTCCACAACTTTTCTGTTTTTTTGTTGTTGTTGTTGTTGTTGTTGCTGCTTTGCCTTTACCCAGTGTATTCTGTTTCAATGCACTAACATGACTCATGACTTGGGAACAATAAGAGCCTCCAAAAAAATGAGCAAAAATAGGTGATCAGTTTTCAAAAACTAGTGTGAATGCTGCCGGACACAAACTAAGGGAACAATTTAGTATAGATTTACATTGACAACCCCCCTCCCACTTGAAACCTACTTTAGCGGAGGAATTTGAAAAAAAAAGAACAAACGTTTTTTTCACACATAAGTATTAAATGCTTACATGTTCAGCCCTATAACTTCATTGGTGTGGCCTATACATTCATACATACATACATACATAGCCAGCCAGACTAACATAAAAACTGAAGAAACATTGTTGACAGTTCTGGTTTATGGTTTCCAAAAATACACTCAGACAAAAAAATAAAAAATAAAATACCAAATAATGATTTGAACATATATATATATATATCTATATATATATATACACACATGTCAATGCTCGTTACCCTATATTTCATTGCCATCGTAATCTTGATGTTTGTATCCTGTGGGGAGGGAGGAGTGCTTTGAAGAATTTTCTTATTGCTTCTTGTATTCAGGCCATGCATAATGCGACAAGTTACACAGAACTTATGAATGAGATTTCAGTTCATAGCATGGTCTGAGCAAGAAGGTGGAAACATATTCATTTCTCTTCAATACACACATACCGATCTATACACGTCATGCTGATTTGACCTTTTCGGGGGAACAATTGAAATAGGCAGTACCATTGTGATAATCACACCCAATATGTTCTTAACTCTTGAATTCATATTTAAAAAAAGTCTTAATCTTGAATCAAGGGGAATAGCTTCTGATCAAAGTAACTTTCATAGCACTTTTAGGTAATTTTGAAATTTTCGTTTTATCTTATTCAATTCCAAGAGAGTTCAATTTTCAAAAATTCTATCCATTGAAGAGTTCAACTGTGTTAAGAAGTGATTCCAAGCGGTTCATGAATTTAAGACCTAATTTTCAAAAAAGTCTCAGAAATCAGTACACTGCATGGTCTGTGCAGATGGAAACATATTCAATTTTCTTCCATACCCAAATGCAAATACAGACACACGCCATGCTGATCTGAACTTTTCGGAGGAACAATTGAAATAGGCAGTACCATTGTGAAAATCACACCCAATATGTTTGGAACACTAAGTTCATACAGAAATAAATCAAATCCTAAATCAAGAGGAACAACTTCAAATCAAAGTTACTTGCTTTATACCTTTTGGCAATTTAAGATTTTTTTTATTGAATTCATGAAAGAGTTCCATTTTCAAAAAAATTCTATCTATTATAGAGTTCTGTTGTGTTTAGGAGTGGTTTCAAGCAGTCCATGAATTTAAGACTTAGATTTTATAACTTCTCAGAAATCAGTACACAGCATTGTCCAAGCAGAAAATTGGAAACATATTCATTTCTATTGCATACACGAGTACACATTCTGATGTGACTTTTTCGGAAATAGGCAGTAACATTGCAACAATCACCTATCACTGTGGCCCAATGGTAGAGTGCTCATCTCTAGATTGGTAGGCCATGATTCAAGCCTCCTCAAACTCATACCATAGACTTCAAATATAGCCAAATCGTAATGGATACACTGTTTTTTGTGAGATCACTGAAGTTAAGCAATCTGTACTGAGAGATTGCGGGGCACCAATCTTCCACCTGGGATGGGACTGAAGGGATTGTGAGTGTGATTGTGCAGCAGTGAAGCACCACCACCTAACCGTAATGAAAACACAAAATTTACTAGTGAGAAGAACTTTACAACTTTCGCAAGGGAGGTAATTGAATGCACTAAAACTGTAAGAATGGTGGAATATAAAGGTTCAGTTTAGCAATATAGTTACGCTGTGAGTACAAACCCTCTCATCCCAAAACCTAAGAAAATTATTTCAGCACAATATACAGTATTAAGACGCATTAATTAGCTTTGGAATGGTGATGATATCTTGAGAACTATTGGAGGAGTAGAGGTGCCAAAAATGAAGAGAAATAAATGAAAAAATACATAGAGGGACAATAGTATGCTTACACATCGCAATCGCACTATCAAATACAAAGTGTAAAAAAATACAAACATAAAAGGAAACTAAACACTCCATCAGATATTTTAACAACGTGTGTTTTTAGATGGGTGCAACATCTCTACAAGTCACTATGATAGATATAAAATTACGTCATCGGCATTTGCAAGCATTGGATTATAGATTGAAATTGTTTTTTTTAGCTAGAGTTTATATAATGTATAGTTTCCCTTCTAACGGTTTATCTTTCAGTGGTTGCCCTTATCCGCAGAGTCCCTTTCAAAGTTCCCCTTTATCCTCAGCCTCTTTTACAATGTTCCTCCTTATTTGCTGTATCCCTTTCAATCATCCCCCTCATCTACAGTCTCCTTTTCAGGGGTACATAGTCACATGATTAAACTTCCACTCTTGTTATTTAATCATATTGTTGGGAGTGCACTCATTTTTAAAGTTTGGGAAGCTGGTCTATTTTGATCTTTTTGGAAATTGTATGAATAAAAATACAAATAACAGTAAAAAATATTGATAAGTAAAAAAAAAATAACTGAAAATTTTTTTATTAGATTTGATATCTACTTTGCTTGTTTTCTGACCAAGTGCACTTACAACGACCATGATAATTTTGGTTGCTAAACTATAAGGTTGCTGGTAAGCAATAAGGCTTGTGATAATGAAGTAAGAAATAATTGTTGCTATGGTGATTATTGAGATGAGAGCACATTGATGGTCATGAGTGGAAAGATGAGTTTTAGTAATTGCTAGAAAAATACCAGCTTTTACAGTCGGACAAAGAGAAGCACAGAGGGAGCCATTTATTAAAAACTGTGGCCAAAATTGTTAAAATAGGTTTGTAGTGCAACTAGTAAGCTACAGAATTTCAACAATTGCTCATTGATATGTCTGGAAAAATGATTTTTTGTTTTTTGAAAATCCTCCCCATAAATAAGTTTTTAGAGGGTGATCAATTTACAATGAAAGTTTAAGCTAAATTTGTCACTAGCTTGTGTCTGCTTGTTTTTTAAAAATTTCAAATTTTTTAGTGATTCAACAAAAAGCGATTTTGGTAACTTATTCATTGATCACCTCTTATTTGAATTTTTTGATTGATCATCCTCAAAACAGCATGTTGACAAAAGAATTTACGGTTACTATTGAGTGACTAAACAGACCTGTCTTGGTAATGTTATCAAATGATGATTTTTATTAAGATCACTTTGTCCAAAACACTTCATTTAAAATCTATTAAAAATTTCATATAAATTTCATTCAAATTTTTTAATAATTTTAGTTGTTTCTAATGATGAATTTAATAATAGAAGAAGCCTTGCTACTGCAGGGTCCAACTCCATTCTGACTGAAAATGATTACTGCAACTTCAAAATTGTATATATAACGAACAAAATATTATAAGAATAAATATAGTATAAAAGTGTCAAAATTCACAAGATACCATATGTTGCCAACAGATCAATCCATTGGTCTTTACTACCATATAGTAGGTAACTTATATACCAATGATATTAACTTCAGGTTAGCCATGATTGGCCAACAATTGCTATGCAAATTAATCACTAGCGCCATCTAACTAGATGAACTCCATTCAGTCAATTACCAAGGAGGAATAACCCATTAATAATCGGACTTAGTTAACAAATGTATTTGCTTATTAGGATGAAATAAGTCTTGGTACATTCTCATAGAAATGTAACACTTGTCAGTTTTGCTCAGTTGGTAAAAGAGCTGGCCATGATTTCATGGTAGGAAAATGTTAACTTTATAAATGTATTATCAATGCAATATTTCTAACATAAATTTTGGTAGATATGTAAGACTTGTTGATTAGGCTCAGTTGGTAACAGACACAACCACCAATCAGTTATGATTTTAAATCAAAGTAAGGGAGTTTTAATTTTTACTAACCCAAATTTAGTTAGGATTGTTCTTATTCTTGTTATGGTAAAAAAACAAAGTCAACTCTGGAGTTTGACAACAATATAATGTAATTGCAATAAATGTAAGCTGTTATGATTTTTACATCTTCTGCTTATTGTTAATGAACTCCAACAGCCTCACAAATGGCCCGTCTGACCAAACAGCCGAGTGAACTACAGATTCTTCTCCCTGTGTGTCTGTGTTCATGTATGTATGCCTACAGGTACTCCTGGTCATATTTTGGGAGGTTACAAATTTGCAAGTACATCACCATGCACCATCTAAAGAAGTTTTTTTGTTCAGTTTTCTCAAAAAAGTGCTTTTTGGGGGTCTCTATGCTGATTTGGGATCTAAAATGCCCAAATCTTCTGCTGGTATTTTTTAGATAATTTTAGATAGAAAAATCTATTTCATTTAGATACTTTTCAAGATTATTAATTTTGGTACACACCTGGGCTATGGCAATTCATTTATGAAATGTATAGATGGTTATCACAATGAAAGTTGATTATTCTAATTTTTATATCCTTCGCTCAATGTCATTAAATCACCATAGCCTCATAAATGGTCCAGCGACCAACCAGGAAAGTGGGCTACAGATTCTTCTCTCTTTTCTTGTTTGTAAGTGTGTCCCTAGGTACTCTTGGTCCCATTTTTTGGTCTACAAACTTGAAAATTTGCTTGAGTACACCGCTTGGTACCAACTAGAAACTTTTTTTTTTGTTATTTCAATAGAAAGTGCTTTTTTCAATCTCTATGGTCAATTTGGACAAATAACACTCAAATCTTGTGCTGATCTAATTCTTTTACATAATTTTTACCCATTTTTTTAGATTAACAGTTCTGATCCACACATGGGTTACAATGATTAATTTATGAAAAGTATGCATATTTACAACAATGTTTAATCTACATTTATAAAACTGAATGTAAATTGTTCTGATTCTTATATCTGTTGCGTAATGTTATCAGCTGGTCATTGTTATCCAAAAGACCCCGTCTTAAATTGATCCCACTTTACGTCTTCCCCTATATTCTTAATAGCAAAGATAAAAGTATTGCCTCGATATATAGTGGCAGTTGCATTGATAGTGGTAGTAGTGGTAGTAGTAGTAATAGGTTATATCGATCATAGTGAAATCAATTTTAGAAAGAGAATTTTTTCTTCTCTTTCTCTCCAAACTTGAAGAAGTATTATGTTGTTTCCGGTAATTATTGGTGCTATCAAATTGTTGATAGACCAATTTTGTGGATTGCACAAGGTGAAAATTACATTCCTAAGGCAATTTGATTTACAAAAAAAATCAACAATCTTTGAAGTAGGTACCATATGCATCCACGTCTCTCTCTCTCTCTCTCTACATATATAAATGTGTATATATATATATATATATATATATATATATATATATATATATATATATATATATATATATATATATATATATATATAATATATGTGTGTATGTGTGTGAATCCATGATAAATGCCTGTACCACTTTTAAAAATCTGATATTTTCATTTTTTTCAGAGCAACAATGAAGTTATTTTCATTTTGAACACTCAATAAATCATAATGCAGAGTGTTCAAGTTTTAAAATGAAAGAAACTGAGCATCATGGCTGTGAATCTATCAAAAATATAAACTTCTGGAAAATGGTAAGTTGAGCACTTATCATGCATTGCCCCTCACATATATGAACACAGTGTTGGAAATGGCAAAGGGTATGATGTATACAAACTTCTTGTTAGTTCAATGTCTACTAATGGAGACATCATCATATACCTAGTTTCCCAAACCCAGCCTTACAGTATACATAATTCCCTGAACCAATTTCCAACACTGATAGATGATATATATACATCCATGTAAGTACGTGTTAGATCTATTGTCCTAACTCTTCACAAAGGAGAACTAAATCATCTTCAAACTGATCTTCCTCTGGCTACTGTCAGCAAGTTTTGAAAGATCACAGTGACCCGGGCAGTGGAGATTACTGGAATTGTGCACCAATGACCCCCCCCATCCCCTGCAGGGAGTATTTCAGACGTGTGAAACGTTCGTACGCCTGTAATTAGCCACTTACAGTCCTCCAAAAATTTTTTTCTGTTTCTCTACTTCCAGAGACGTTGCAAAGTGGTTCCTGCAAAAGCATCAACCAAAACTCTTGGAGGAAATGGTAGGTGGGTCAGTGGGTGGGCTGGGGTTAAAAGGACAAAGTCTCATTTTCAAGATTTTCCTCTTACCGTAAAGAAAACTGAATAGAAGCCTATTACAGCCTACTTCCTTAAACGGCTTTGTGCAGAACAAATAAGTTTTGGTGGAGTACGGTGGAACAATTCATTTTAATTTAGAAGCAAAGAGGAAGTGCATGAAAGTGATAGAGAGAGGAAGTGCATGAAAGTGAAAGAGAGAAAGATAGAATGATAGATGTAAAAGAAAAGAGAGATACATGGAGATATACAGAAAGAAACAGATGGATATAGAGAGGAAGAGATATAGAGAAAAAGAAACAGCTAGATAGAAAGAGAAAGAGATATACATAGACAGAGAAAGAGAGGAATGAATGAGAGAGAGAGAAAGAGATGATAAAAGGGAGGAAAAGAGATTATTGTGAAGATTTGTTACAAATGAGAGATTGAACGGGAGTGAGTAAAATTTGGACACCAACCTTTTTTTTGGCTTTTCCGTGTGAAAGATTTTGGTGATCAAATTCTATTCACGAAAGAATCAGAGATCAGAGACGCAGACATTATTTGATCATTAGAGAAAATAAATGATAGAAAAATGGAGTCCGTTCTTTCACGAATCATTTTTATGAAGCTGTCGTTCATGTCCAAATCTAAAAGCCACCATCAAGCTCTCCTCTGCTTCTTCCATCTTTTTCTTTTTTCCTTTGTAAAGGATTAGAATTTTATGACACACTAACTCCTATATAATGGTCATATGATACTAAACAAGATTTAAAATAATTTCTCTTTTTTTTTTCATTAGATGAAGCAGTCAACTATTATCAATTTTTAACCAGTCTTTCTTTCATCTTGATTTTAGTCACAGATGCACAAGTCGGGGGGTAGGGGGGCAACTCCCCTACCCCCAAATTCAGGCAGATCAGTGTAAAACTTTGGGCAAGTCAGTGTAATTTGGGCAAAACTGTAGGAATTTTAGGCAAGTGTTAGTAGTGATATTATTGATTTATAAATTGATTTATCTTAATCTGGACATTAGATGAAACAGTAAAACTCGAATGGAAATGAGCTGGTCATATTGGGACTATGACAGACAACCATTGAGCATGACAAAATATAAGGTGGTATGACAAACTAGAAAAGTTCAGAAAGTATTGGTTCCATGATGCCCATAATAGAGAGGTCTGGTGAATCTTGGGGAAGGTCTGTGTCCAATGATTGATACTAAAAGGCTGCTACTGATGATAATGATTATTTCTTACATCTCAAATTCTACATGCTTTTCATTTAGTATCATTAGTAGTAATATAATTTTGATTTATTTTTTACTAGATGGAACATTATCAACCATTATTAATTTTTCACTAGTATTTCTTTCCTCCTAATTTTAGTTACTTTTTCGTTCAGTATGTATCTTTTGAATGATGAATGCAAAATCTGTGTCCGTTCCCATCGACACAAAGTAATGTCTCAGCAGATATTTTATGTAGAATTACACATTACTGGAAAAATGTAGTAGACCAAATTGTTTGATAGTAGGTATCAGGCTGTAAGTAATGAAGTGAACAGTTTATGGCACTGAGAATAGGATTTGCCCACAAAGCTCAGAGTTTGTGTTCATTTCATACAAATTTTAGGGGGAAAGGTATAAATCTATCTCCTAACCAATAAGGGCAAATAATAAGACACACTGAGCTCTCTAGCCTTGGTTGGAATCTAGTGTATGAGATGGACAACCAGCCTGAAAAGGGATGGGCTCCATCAGACTATTTCACCCTTTACACACTCATGATGGAATCTTCTGTGGTACTCCAATGACCCTGGACTAGGTTATGGGATATGTTAAGTAAAGTAGTACAGGTAGTCCTCAATTTACTTGGTTTCATCCAATGTCATTTCGTTATAACATTGTTGAGGAAAAAGATATGAAATATTGTACGTGGAATTGCAAATTAACTTACTATCAATTTTTTGCTGCTGTGAGAGTGAGTCAATAATTTCCAGCACTTCGGCTGAATTTTTTTGTGGCTGATGATACTGGGTTCTGGGTATATATGTGAGATTGTATTTGTTGTCACTGAACATTTGTCATTGAAGAGTCAGTTGCCTTTGTGCTACCACAGAGTAAACACAGCCTCTCTGCTCTCAGTTTGCTCAGAGGAAGAACAACGAGCTGAAGGTATACAAAGTACAAAATAGCAACAGTGTTTCACTAAGGTGAAACGTGTATGAATGGATTGCGAAGTTCAAAACGTTCAAAGCAAACTCAGACATCTACTGTCAAAAAGTGTTTTGCTTTTTTATGACAATGCGTGAATATATACCACTGACCACACAGTTCAAACACTTCAGAAACTGGTATTGTTGTATTCTCCCTATTGTTCTGACCTTGCTCCCTCAGATTACCACTAGTATAGTTCTCTCAGATGCTTTAAGTCATTGATTCGCTATGGATCAAGATGTAAAAAATACAGAGCATAAATGGCTGTGGGGCCAACCAAAAATATGTTTTTCAGGGCAGGGGTAGGAGATATCTAAACTTGTGGAACATTTGATCAAGTGCATCACAAAGCAAAGAGACTATATGAAAAATAATGTAATTGTAAGTTCTGTATTGTTGTTCTAATAAATTATTATATAAAAAAATACGGATAATTATCCAGTCATCCTCGTTTACCTTCATCTCAATTTTTGTTGCTTTTTATTGCAACTAAACTCAGGCCTGTTTACCTTCAGCGGTGAGTAAATGAATTAACAGCGTGGATTGAAACAAGGAATAAGTTCCTGGTGAGAATTCTTTGTTCCGATCTGTGAAGTTAATTCATTTACTCACTGCTGAAGGTAAACAGGCCTGAGTTTAGTTGCGATAAAAAGTCACAAAAATGGAGATGACGGTAAATAGTAGCGAAAAATTAATAATAATGTTTTGTAATACTTCATTTAATAAGAATAAACAAATAGATAAATTGGATTAATTATTCACAAAATTCCTACATTAAATGAATTAAATAACCACTATTTATATAATTGTATCTATGGTAAAAATTAGTTTCACTTAACGTTGTTTCATTTGAAGTCTTGCTTTTCAGGAACCTCAATTGGGAAGTTGCTTCAGTTTTGAAAAGAAATATCAAGAAAGGAACATAACATCTCATAAATTTTGTTGTTTAGTTCAAATACAAACTTTAATCTGAGGGACAAAGAAGAAAAAAATTGACAATTCTAGATAGAAGTTGGTATAAGAAATCTATGATTTTTTTTCATTTCAATGCAGAATTTTAACCTCGAAGGTATCGCAAAGTAATAAATGCAGAAGTCATTTTAATCCAAAGGCTCCACTCAATCTGGACTAAATATATGATTTCTAATTATGTTCTTTGCTGGGTTTTAAAAGGAAATAAGAAAAAAAGGAAAACAGGTCTGGTTAGTCATCGTCACTTGATAAATGTCTTTTCGGTGCATGTAATGTTGGTCGGGGGGGATCAATCAAAAAATTGGGAAAAAGGTGATAAAAGAATAAGTTACTTCTTTCACCTTTTGTTGGACAGTCATCACAAAAAAAAGTCTAAATTCCTCCCATCCAAGAATGTGATTGTTGCTGGACACAAAATATTGGACCTATTTCGCCTAAACTTATATTGCAAATTGAACCCTACCCCCTAAAAAAACTATTTATGGGGTAGTTTAAAAACAAAATGTCTCTCCTAAATATAATAAGGAGTAAATGTTTAAATTTTCAGCCCTCTAGCTTTGTCAGCCTGATCTGTAAGCCTGATATATAGACCAACTCAAGAAGCCAATCCGGACATCTTTCTAGATAGTTTTCAATACAATAATATTTCAGGTGGAATAGCAAATTAAATCATTTTTCTGACTTGACATAAGTTAGTAGCAAAGTTCCAACCCTGCGATGAACTCTGTAACCTGTATCCATTCAATTTTTTCTGTGGTAAAATTGGTTTCACTCAACATTGTTTCAATTGTAGTTGTTGAACCACAACGTTAAATGGGAAGTTACTGCAGTTGTGAAGAGAAAGGCCAGGAAAGAAAGATAACATTCCATAAATTTTGTTGTTCCGTCCAAATACAAATTTTATTAGGAGGAAGGGGGAGGAAAAACCAGTATTCAATATGGAGGTTGGTATCGGAAATCTATGATTTTTTTCATTTCAACGCTGAATTTTAACCTTGAAGGTATCGGAAAGTAATGAATGCAGGAGAGTGCCGTCATTTTAATCCAAAAGCTGCACTCAATCTTGACTAAGTGTATGAATTAAAAAGATATTTTTGCTTTGTTTTTAAAAAGACAAAAGAAAAAAAAAAACAAGAGGAAACTAGATCTGGTTAGTCACTCAATAGAAACCGTCACATGATCAATATCTTTTAGCAGCATAACATGTTTGGTTTGGTCAATTAAAAATGAAAAAAAAAGGGTGATGAATGAATGTTATTTCTTTCACCTTTTGTTGGACAGTGGTCACAAAAAAAATCCGAATTTTCCAAAAACAAGCATGAATATTACAGATACAAACTAAGGGACCAATTTTGCATTAAACTGTAAATTGTACCCCCCACCCCCCTTGCCAAAAAAATCTGTTGATTGGGGTGGATTTCCAAAGAACAATCGGAAAAGTTTTTTTCTAGATATAATGATTGAATGTTGATATTTGTGGCCCTCTAGCTCCATTTGTGTAGTCAGTACGCATGATCCATAAGTAGCTAGCTGGACCTACTTAAAAACTAGAGAAACTTATGTTGACAGTTTTGGTTTACTGTTTCTGAAAAATTGCTCTGGGAGGTGGTTGGATGTAATGGTGTCAAATATTGGTAATCAATTCTTTTGCTATTTTTTGCAGCACAAGCACTATGGCAGCCTTCAAGGTCATTGGGAGAAGTTCAAGCAATAAATTATTGGTTGAATCAGATGTGAATTCATGAGTGGGGGATCTGGGGGTGCAGAGCTGCTCTTCTCAGCAAAGCACATTTAAAGAATTTTCAAAAAGAATCATCTTGATGATGGCATTTTATAGATAAGATAAATAATCCCAAGTATACATGAATTAATCTTAAAAATAAATACTTAATCTGTCTTTCTTTGTAATTGTCATTGAATAGAATTATAGTCTTTTAATGATCAACCAAACAATTATTGGGAATTTTCGAAGATAGTAGACAATTATTAAACCAATCACCGTATATATGACTGTATGTAAGTAGAGTTTTTTCCCCACTCAAAACTTGGGTAGATCCGTACATGGGTAATATTCTAGTATCTAATTATAGATTTATATATATATTTTTTTATTCATTTTAATTTTGCGACATGAGTTTATGCTAAATTGGTTCTTAAGTTTGTATCAGACAGTGATCTCTCGTTTTTTGAAAATTCAGACTTTTTTTTTAGTGATAAGGGCCCAACAAAGGTTGAGAGAAGTAACTCATTAACTGATCACCTCTTTTTCCAATTTTTTGATTGGTCACTCCAACATTGCATGTTGCCAAAAGAGGTTGGTCTGCTGAGTGACTAACCAGATCTGTTTTGTATTGAGTTTTATGGTGTTTACGCTTTCCAAAGAAAAAAATTGTTTTCAATTATGTAATGCCTGTGGGAGTTGTTGTACGTATGGGTTACGTCTCCAACACACAAAATTTAATTAAAAAAGCGTGTTCAATAAATCAGTTGACAAAGGTGAATATAATTGAACCACCATAGCCATCAAAGATAGTGAAGGGTTTTATCCTTTTTTTTATATGTTCATCCCTGGCCAGACTATTTTGTCTACAGACTTTTAAATTGGCATCATTACTCCCTTAGACTCCTTCTAAAAATGTTTTTGTTTCTATTTTGGAGAAAAAAGCACTTTGGGAGATTATTTTGATAGGTTTAATAATAAAATCTAGATTCTCCAGGGTCAAGATATTTCTACATGTTTTTTATACTATTTTAGATGTTTTCTGGTGGAAAACGCCACTGGTGTCATAGATAAAATTTATTTTGACCATATTCATCCTTTGATTAGATTGTTTTACATGACTCAAAAAGTCGACGCTATGGTTGTTCATTTATTGACTTGTGATGGTGAGTAAATATATTCTTGTATTCAACAAATATAATAACAACTAAGGATAATTTGTCAAGATTGCATGTGTCCTGATACAACCAGGTACACATATCAGGTCATGTGTGTATGCAAACATATGCATATGCTGGAATGTAAGAACTGGAAAAAATTACTTGTAGTTTATTGATCTATACATAAGTAAATGTGTGTTATGCAAATGTATTCATCTATATGCGTGTTCTCTTGCTTGCTGATAATGAGGGTGAATGCATCAATTCTGGGTGCTGGTGAGAGTTTGTCTATGTGCGAGCTGGATGATATAGCTCAGAGGCAAATCTTCTGTCAGTGATTTATGTATCATTTTGCAAGGCTCCTAGCTGAGCCATTTTTGCCTGGCAAAAGTCGGCTTTTGATTGGTTGAATATTCGTGATATTTGATTCATTCCAATTTTTAATCATTTTCTGTTACAATTCCAGAGGGAAATCATGGCATGCCAGCAATAAGACCTTTGTCAAGACATCTGGCAATGGACAAAGTCCAGGGAGAGGTGGATTTAAGCAAAAGCTTATGGTCACTTCACACCTCCAACTAGAAAGCATTTTCCATATTTCAGACTGTTGTCTTCATACATTAAAAAAATGAGAAATATTTCTGAATCCACACCAAATCAATTCTTCTTAAACCCATGACCCATTACTCCACCAAATCTCAATGAAATTCATTCAGAATATTTGGAGATATTGAACAGAAAAATATGAGTGAAATTACACTCAGTGAGTGATAAAGTATTTGACACATATTTAGAAAAAAAAAATGTTATCATCATTATGCAAGTTTACAATAGACAGATTGTGGACCAAAGTTTAAAACGTTAAAAGGTGAGTACAAAATCAGAAATTTTTGGTTCAAATTCTGTCAATTTTGAAATTGTATAAGGATGTTGAAATGGACCACTTGGGATGTTTTGGAAACTCTTTGTATCAGTGAATAAATATATGAGGAAAACAAAAAATATCTCTGAATTGAACAAATTCCTAGATCTGATACAAAATTTAGTCAATTCTTCCTAACCCATACTTTACCCTTTCATGAAATCAAAACTCATTGAGAACTATTGGAGATATTGTGCAGACAAACATGTTTGAATACAAATACAAAATATCTCTCAAGCAAAAAATATTTCTGGATCTGTTGCAACATTCTACAAAATCTCATGGAAATTCATTCAGAACCTTTGGGGATATATTGTGGGGACAAATAGCTACAATTCTGAAAGAGTATATATTCCTGGATCCACTCCCAAATTTGATCAATTCCTCCTTAGCCCATAGCCTACATTTTCACAAAATTGAAATTCATAAGGAACTTTTGGGGATGTTTTACAGACAAACATCAGTGAATATACATACATTTTCCATCTTCCATGGCTTAACTTTTCCATAAAATTGAAATTCATCGAGAACTTTTGGAGATACTGTATAGACAAAGATGGGTGAATCCATATACATCTTCTAAACTTAGTTGGCAGGGGTAAATAAATCATACGAAGCAGAAAGCATCATTGGACAGCGATTGGCAAAAGTAAAGTCCATCGATCACAACAACTGCCAGAACTGGTCAAACATTTGTGATCTAAAGCAATTACAAAAGCTGTCATCCGCAGTCTATCTTGTCCTCGGGACATTCTAAAAGGAAGAAGACGGCTTTCCAAGTGAATGGCTGACAACCTATCTGACAAGAAGTGTATTAATGCGAACGGCCGCAGCCAGCTGTTACCAGAATATTTTATATGGCATAACATGATGAATTCAGTTTGATTCCAAGAGGCCAACGGCTGAAAGTACCCAATTCGGCTTGCTTCAGTGGAGATTGTTGTCCATTACAAGAGCATTAGGTTTTCAACTCTTAGCTTGTAAATTCATACTTGGCTTTCAAAAGATAATTCCAAGTGAGTAACTTCTGATTGAAGTTACTTCCCTTGGACTTCTTGGTATTAAAAAAAAAAATTCTTCAATTGAATGCACAAAAGAGTTCAATTTTTTTGGTTCCTAAGGGGCCCATGTCTGGAAGTACCCAATTCTGTAGGAATTGTTATCCATCTCACAGGTGTATCAAAAGCATTGGGTTTTTAAATCTTAGCTCGTAAATTTAAAGTAGGGGTTCAAAAACTAATTCAAGGGAGGTAATTTCCGATTATAATTACAACCGTAGCCACCAAAGGTGGTGAAGAGTTCTATCCTTTTTCATATAGAGAACGCCAGTGACATCATAAATAAAATTAATTCTGACCATATTTATTCTTCAAAGGAATTTTTTTTACATGACTTCACATTTTGGTGCTATGGTTGTTCAATTATTGACTGTAATCACAAGTTTTTTTTAGTTTCCTTCGTTTCAGTTCACAAAAAAATTTTTTTTTTAAATTCTAACCATTAGAGACTTACACAACAGTTATAAGTAGTCCAACGGAGGAATCAAAACAAGTAATCTAAGATTACATTCATAAAGGAAAATTCAAATGTTGATATCAAGTGGAATAATACCTGATAAAAGTTACCTCCCCTTCACCTTTTGGTAAATTCTTTCATCAATTTTTAAGATTCTGTCATAATAATTCTAACAAATTTTGTTGACACAACAGAAGAGTTCTACTGTCAACTAGGAGTAGTATCAATTGGTTAATAAAATCAAGACTTGAAATCATATTCATAGCAACTTGGATCTCTGACTATAAGTTGTAGTATTTAGGAAAATGTAGGTGAAGATCTTGTAAACTTCCCAAGTATGAATGGGTCCAAAATTATGAACATCCCCTTCAAGGAGAAACCCTATAGAAAATAGACTTGGAAGAGGCCCAACCACAAAACCAAGAGCAAAATAAACTATATTGTAGCAGACAAAAGCAACTCTGTAAAAGACATTCAAGTCAAAAAACAATTGTAGTAAATGACCACAGAATGGTAAAATGTAAAATGCAAATTAACACTAACAAAGTGTGGAGAAGAATGTTCAACTCGAAACCGCAACCACTAAACATGCCAAAAGAGCTCATTTGATCCTTTAAGCTTGAACTGAAAAACAGATATAAAATTCTCACTGAACTAAAGGAGAACGACACCCTCATCAATAAATTCAGCTACAAAATAACAGTCACTCTTATTGAAGCCAACGCTATATTTAAACCAAAGAGCAAACAAACCATTAATAAAATCTCAGATGAAACCGAGAATCTCATGATAAAATGCTGATACATCAAACCACCAACAATAAGAAGAGAGAAAATTAAAGCAATTGAACTGAATGAAACAATCCAAAAGAAATGAAGAGAAGACAAAAGAAGATATACGACAGCAATCATTGAAAAAGCTCTCAGTACAGGACAGAAATTATTCACTACTATAGCCAAGAAAAATGGAAACTTAACAACATATGGAGGCAGGATTGTCAAACATGACCAAAAATCCTACTCCAGGTAAGAAATACATCACAAACAAGATACGCAAGACACTATAACTCTACAAGGTGTAGATCCTGTATATGTCAGACAACTGTCAGAGAACATATATACCATCATAGCAGCTCCTTCATCAGACTACATAAAGACTCGAAGCCCTTTCAGCTCCCAAAAGAGATAAAACAAACAGATCACCTAAACTCTTCACACCCTGCCTCGAGATTATCTTCCAGAATCATAAATACCAGAATTATGAGATAATAAAGGAATCAGAATAGAGCAACCTCAGGTTTGAAGACAACATTGTCTTTTTTGCAGAGAACCTCCACAACATCCAACAAATGCTAGATAAACTGAATGAAGAAATCAATACATTACGACTCTCAGTATAGATCCCCAGAGATCACATGCAAAACTGTGGCTGGCAAAATAGACAAGTTCAGAAAGTATTGGCTCCGTGATACCCATGATAGAGAGATTTGTCAAATCCTGGTCAAAACCAATGGACCCAAAAAGGCTGATGATGATGATGATGATACACGTGATGCATGCATGCATACATAGCCAGACCAGGTCAAAAACTGAAGTTACCATTGTTGACAGTTTTGGTTGATGGTTTCTAATACTGAACATGAAATGGCATCAAACTTCAGCTAGCCTGGGACAACAGGCACCTCAGGGTTAACCCATCCAAAAGGTCAATGACTAAAAGTGCCCAATTCAGTTTGCTTCAGTAGATATTGATGTCCATCACAGCATGACATCAAGAGCATCAGGTTTTCAATTCATAGTAACTTGAACCACTGACTGGAGGTTGTAATGAGAAGCTATGCTGGCTCCAGATACCAGCAACATAGCCAGTCACCCAGGATGCCAAGTATTATGGGGTCACTTGTCACCTGTCTGTGACTGGAGGTTATAGTGTTGATGAGAAACATTCGCTACAAAGACATTTTCTTTTAAATCTTCAATCTAAAACAACTGGCTGTATTTGTCAATGTCTCTCCTTCTTAAACATTGCTGTAGCTTAACAAAATAAGACATGCATACTCAATAGACCCTAGGGGGATGTTTTGAATTAAAAAAGCTTGGAGGAAAAAAGGTCTTTGAAGTGAGGTTCTATTTAAAATGTAACTATAATGCTGATTGCACCCTTAATTTCCCATCAGTTTATATATATATTGGGTGGAAACTGCCCAAGAGGGTTTCAGCTAGTATGTAGATAAAGAAAATTCATAAATACAAAATCCCAATAATCCCAAGTAATCAAGAATTAACCCGAAAAACCTGTTATCATTTGATATGAGTAGGAAGTGTTCCATCTTATTTTTTATAATTATTTTGTTCATTATGAATCGCATCAACAGTTCACTAAGTACCGGATAATCAATTTTTTTCTTTCCTCTCAACATCAAACTTTTTTCTAATGTAATTCTCTACTCAGGTTTAGTTTTCAATTCTTAAATCCTGTCAGTAGGTTTTCTTTTCTGTTTTTTACACCGGTTTGATTGATGTTAACTAACAATCATGGTCCTGTAGGCATTAACTGTAATTTTATGGTCCTTTAGGCATTAACTCTTATTTTGTGGCCCTGAAGGCATTAACTCTTATTTTGTGGCCTTGTAGGCATTAACAGTAATTTTGTGGTCCTGTAGGCATTAATTCATATTTTGTAGTCCTGTAGGTATTAACTCTACTTTATCTGGCAACTCCTTGATTGATTTGTAGGGTTATAGTGAACCGATACCACGATTCACTCTTTTGGCAACAACCACTGGTTGGTTCTATGATAAATTTCTTTGATTGATTCTTTTAATTGTATTAAAAGCAAGAAGAAAAAAGAAGTATGAAAAGTTGGGAAATATTTACTAAAATAGACCAAGTCTAACTCAAGACAAAAGTTATGAAGCAACCATGGAAAATCAAAGTCATTAACAATGGCTTTCAAAATAAGAAAGTGGTTCCCTTATGTTGGATATGGCTTCATATCATAAGACTAAATTGTCTGGATGAGTACTGTAAAAGTACCATCAGGTATTTGTGGTCAGCAGGTATTACGTCTGGTCACAACCACACAAATGGACACTCACTAAGGTGATGCAGCTGTGTTTCTGTAGAAAGTTATTTTTTACAGGGTGGAGTTGCAAGCCCCATATCAAACCCTCCTCCTTCACCTGGGCTCAGGTTGGATATCCTTACAGGGCTAAAGGGATCCAACTAGAGTCTGCCTTGGGAGCCTGGTCATCTGTCTCCTAAACTGGTTCCAACCAAGGCTTGGGTGTCCTGTGGAAACTAGAAATCCTCGTCTGCCCTGCTATTTATTGCGGAGAGGAGGAATAGATTCATGCCTTTCTCAGAGGCGTTAGTATGAAGTGAGCACTGATTGCTTCCACTGGAATACGAACTCAATTTGCCTATTCCATTTTCTGTGCTGCAAACCTGTAGGCCACCAACACCCAATAGAAACATTAAGAGTGGAGACGTTTGAGACTATATATATTCGAACAAAAATAAACCGAGAAAAAATTCTCCGTAGACTTAAGTGCATGCCTTCCATCATCTCCTTCCATAAACCAATTTGTATCAACAGAGTCAAACAAAACATTTAGCAAAATTCAATAATAGAAATCGGGAATGGTTCAATCGGAAAACAAAAAGGACGAAGAAAAAAAGACGATTTTTTTTTAGTGTTATCTTCCAATATCCAGGTGTAGACCATAATTATGTTGAGTTGAGTAAAATTCCTCCGAAAGCCCCGAGGACCGATTTCTTATTTTTTTCCTTCTCCTCCGGGGCTGATGTTTCAGAATTAACCAATTGAAGAAAATTTAACTCCAGCAGAGTCGACAGCTGCAGAATCTCAGAACGGTTGAAAGGCAACAAAACAACATTACCAAAAGCCGGATATGGTAAAACATAAAACAGAAACAAAGAGGCAACATAGATAAATAAATAAGTAAATAATGGAAATACAAGAAAATGGTGCCGATAAAGAAGACAAAAAGCTTTCAGAGAGTAGGTAAAAAAACAAAAACAAAATGCATAATAATAAAAAGTGGCAAGGAAAAGAAATTTTTACTTTTGCTCGAGAAGGAAAAGAAGAAATCCAGAAAATAAAAGCAGAATGAAAGTGAAAGTACAACTGAAAGTACTCTAACAAGTTCTGCTTGATTCACTCAAAAGAAGGAGGCGTGTGAAGTGAAAGTACTCTATGCTTGATTCATTCAAAAGAAGGAGGTGTGAGGGGAAGGAACATTTTTGATTTGCTCAAAAGAAGAAGGTGTGTGAAAGGAAGGAACATTCATTTGCTTAAGCAGGGGTAGATTTGAAATGACAGGACGAAAGTTTTTTTCCTGCTTTGTGCCATAAGCAGATCTATTCTCCAAGAGCATTGACCGATATTTCAGCAAAAAGATCATTCAATTCTGCAGTGCAAAATTGCTGAGGTTAATCTTACTATAATTCTGTAAATGTCTGTCTGTCTGTCATCAAAAAATCAAGAATAGCCAGAGCTATGACCACAGAATTTTCTGTGTGTACAAATGGCACCGCAGAACTAGTTTTTACCAAATTAACAATTAATAATCCCCGCTTTCATTGGTTTTTAGTAGGATTGTTACGATCCAAGTTTATGCTGAATTAGTTGCTCAGTTAGCTCGGAGCAGTGTTCATGCTCTTTTGAAACTTTACTATCTAACTATATATAGTTCACTGTTTGTCCACCTGTCTTTCATTGCAAAACTCAGAAATCACTCAAGATATCCTCATGAAATTTTCTGAGTACTTATTTTTTTTCTTTGTGCTATGAACAGATATATTCTCCAAGATGAAGATCAGCCTGCATTGACTGACATTAGAGAACAAAAATCATTCAATTCCAGTCAGATTGAGCAATGCCTCCCCAAGGCTAAGGAGATACACTGGTTCATGGGAGATCACTTATGTTGAGTAACATAAAGCCCGTTCAGTCCCAAGATGGGTGTCTATTGAAGAAGGCCTGGCAACCTGGAAGAGTATCTTGCTAGCAATTGCCTGCATGTACCTAATGCGGCAATTTTGATGAGAGTATAAGCGGAGAATGATGATACATGTATACCATAATACCACATGCAGTTTTGAATTAGGTGATGGAAAAAGAATCTCTATTATAGTACTCCATGATCTATCACTCTACTGATTGTTATCATAAGTATACAAATAAAGATTTATATGAAACCAGGATAAATCTCAGATGAAATCAGGAAACTGATTGAAAAGCACAGAAACCTCAAACCACCAACGACCACAAGGGAAAAAATAGAAGAAATTCAACTGAACAAAACAATAAAGAAGAAACTAGGAGAAGATAAAAGAAGGTATACGGCAGCCATCATTGAAACCAACCTCGGAAAACATTGAGGATTTAAAGCAATAAACAAAGCTCTCAGTACAGGAAAGAAGCAGATAACTAGCATTCTCATAACAGACAGAGACAGAATAGTTGAACACGCCCAAGAATTTTACCAGGAACTCTACTCTTCAAAACACGGACAATATAATAACAACGACCAGGATATGCAAGATGCCGACAATCAGTTCGAAGACTTCCTGGAAGTTACACCATGGGAAGTAAAGCAAGCCATCAAACAAACAAAAAAGGAAAAGCCCCTGGACAAGATAACATCACCATCGATCTACTCAAAAAAGCTGGTAAGAGAGTCAATAGAAAGCTAGCTATTCTATTCAACTTGTGTCTGAAACAGAGTAAAGTTCTGAATGACTGGAACATTGCTATCATAATGCTTTTATATAAAAAAGGAAACCCGAAAGACCTCAACAACTACGAACCTATAAGCCTGCTCAACTGCATATACAAACTTTTCACAAAAATCATCATTAACCAGATCACTAAAATAAGAGATGAAAACCAACCACAAGAACAGGCTGGATTCAGAAGAAGTTACTCGACCATAGACCATCTTCATTCAATAAATCAGCTGAAAGAGAAGGCAGCAGAATACAAAATGCCACTCGCTGTAGCATTTATAAACTTCAAGAAGGCATTTAACTCTGTAAAAATTCCCATGGTCATGAAGGCCATTACCCTACAAGATATAGACCCTGTATATGTTAAAGACCTGCAACACATATACAATCACAGCAACTCATTCATTAGGCTACATAAGGACTCTGAACTGTTTCAGCTCCAAAAAGGAGTAAGACAAGGTGATACCAGCTCAACCAAACTCTTTAGAACCTGCTTTGAGATGATTTTATGAAAAATGGACAAGGAAAATAGAGGAATCAAAATAGACAGCAAATATTTGAGCAACCTTAGATTTGCAGATGACATCGTCTTTTCCGCAGAAAACCTATACATCCTCAAACTAATGCTAGACGATCTAAACAAAGAAAGCAAAAAATCGGCCTACACATGAACTTCAGTAAAACAAAAATCCTGTGCAATAATCATGTTGAGAATAAAAACATAACTGTCAAAAATAGAAGATGCAAAACTTGGCAAAGTATACCACTACATCTACCTAAGACAACGAATCTCCATGAGATCCTCAAAAGAGGAGGAAATCAAGTGAAGAATCACTTTGGGATGGCAAGCCTTTGGCAGAGCAAGCTCAACTTTCAAGAACCAGATGATCCTAATAATCCTAAAAAGAAGAGTATACAACCAATGCATTCTCCCGATAGTCACTTCTGGAGCTGAAACGTGGAACCTAACCAAGAGACAGGCCTGCAAACTGAGAAGTATGCAACGTGCACATGAGAGAATCATGCTCAACCTTACATGGAGAGATCACAAGACAGCATAGTATATAAGGGTGAAAAACGGGTGTCCATGACGTCATAGAAACTATTAAAAAACTCAAATGGCAATGGGCAGGCCATGTTGCAAGAATGAAAGGCAACCGATGCACGTCTCGCAACATGGATCCCCAGAGATCATATAAGAAACCAAGGCCGACAGAACACCAGATGGAGAGATGAACTAGACAGATTCAGGAACTACTTGCTCCACAACGCCCATGATAGAGAATTGTGGCAAATCCTGGGGAAGGTCTATGTCCAACGACAGACGTTAAAAGACTGATGATGATGATGAGGTGAAAAGTCACCAACTGATATACTTTAACGGCTTATTCAAGAAGAGTTAATTCCTAACCCAACAACACTTTAATAATATCATGTTACTTCAAATCATCATTGGCTTTTATATATATTTTGCTATTTATGTACATACATATCAAGTAATTAAATCTTTGTAGAGGATCATTCTTGTTAGCTTCCTCTCTTCTTTGTTGTCATTATGATGCCTATACATTCCTATTATTTGAGTTATATATTTCAAAATAATGGCCTCTTATATCAAGAAAACTGGTGCCACCTGATGTGACCAGAACAAACATTTTTTCCTTATACATTTGCATATAAATAAGGAAGATTACACTCTCTTAGCATTTATTAGTTGTCTTCTGAGACAAATGTTTTAAATTTTCAAGTGACACAGAAGGACGGCCATGTTGATTATTATAAAATAGATTATCTCTTTGTGCCAGAGACTTAATAAAAGTCATAACTTAAATACACTCAGGGAGAGCATATCTCTATAATTCCATTGTCAGTGAAAACTGAACAACCAGGTTCCCAGACTATGCTATAGCAGACTATTGAAATAGTTATTTATCATAGATATCCCTTTGACCTTTTATACATTTCAACACTTAATTATTCCCCTCGGATTGAGTAACTTGGTCATTATTGTTATTACAGCTGAAAAGTTGAAGATTTGACCTATCTTGCTTAATGTTAAGAAGAATAAATAAAGTAAAAAAATTCACCCCAAAAGTCTAGCCTAAATTTAATCAATTATTACTTGGCACTTGATCCACCTTTCCATAAAATGTCTTTGAAAACTTTTTGAGATACTTTGAGGACAAACAAGAAGACAGGCAGATAGAAAGACAGACATTAATGAATGCATAACCACTGATCAAACTTGTTGGCAGAGGTAGTTAGCTAAAAGGAAAGAAAAGATGGTAAAATGATCATCTTACAAACAGGTCTGGGTATTCACTCAATAGAAACTGTCATCTAACTAAGTCTTATGGTCAGCATGCTGTGTCAATTAAAAATTGGAAAAAAGGGATGATCAATAAGTAAGTTACTTCTCTTGCCTCTAGTTGGATCACTAAAACGTCTAAATTTTCAAAAAAAAAAAAGAAAAAAAGTGTTCTTTGCTAGACATAATTAGGAGTAAATGTTTCAATTTTCAGCCATGTAGCTTCTTTGATTGGCCTATACACATATAAACTTATACAACCAGGCAGATTCACTTGAAAACCGGAGAAACCTATGTTGACAGTTTTAATTGACGGTTTCTTAGCAGCAGTGTCCGTATCATTTTCAGAAGTCTCAAGCTACTTGCAAGAAAGATGAATCAATTTCACGTATTCAAATGGCGTCAGCGGATTCCTTGTTAAACTTAGCAACCCAGACTGATATCCTCGTCATCATCGTCCCAAGTTGCTCCTCGTCAGCCTTTTACCCAACCGTATCATAATTCAGTCTCAGGGAAGTGCATCTTGTCAAAATCTCATTTTCCGACACAGGAGAAATTCAGACGGGATTATGCTCAAGAAGAACGTGCAAAGACTGTTACTTCCAATTATACATACTCAACGTTCGCGTCAGTATTTCAAAGTTTTCCTCAAGTATTCATTACCACCACTTGCGGTGCTCATTGTTTAACTCTGCAAAACAAGTTGGAAAAGGTACATGCATTCATATATAGGTATGTCTTTGTCAGCATCATCATCAGTTCTCTTGCATTCATCATTGAAAATGGACCTTCCCCAAGAATTGCCAGACCTCTCAATCATTGATGTTGCAGTGACAACTTTCTGAACTTGTCTAGTTTGTCATACCATCTCATGTATTACTGGCCACAAACTTATATGATCTTCAAGGACCCATGTTGTGTGTTGTGACGTCTAGCAGTTGTTGCAACACGTCCAGCCCATTGCCATTTGAGATTTCTAATGGATTGTATGATATTTCTAATATACTATGCTGTCTTGTAATCTCTCCATGGAATATTGAGCATGAATTTTTTCTGTGCATGTTGCATGGTTGTCTGCTCAGATGGCGTAATGGTTAGCACGTCTGCCTCAGAGGAACCTGGGTTTCGATAAATGGTATGAGAGAAGAGTTGAAAAACTTGTCATAAGGACAAATTTCTCTGTGCACTCAGAAGCTAATTGAGTACTCTCTAAGCTGAGTGATAAAGGTTGACGTATCTCTTTGGGAGACTTGCATCCTTCCAAAGGTATGGTCATAAAAACTTATTGGTATAAAGTCCTGGTCTCAACTAGACCTGAGATTTGCAAGGATTATTAAGCTAATGCATGTGACAGAAACTGGCTGTCATACACGACTAGGGGGCGTCTCTTAATATGCTTTATGTTGTATGGGCTACGGAAGAAGTATTTAAATTTAGCGGTGGATTCAGAAATCTCCTTTTATGTAGCTATGTATCAACAGATTTTCATGTTCAGTTTTTAGTAACAAGTGTATTCCTGCCATTTAGTATTGTACTAGACCAGGCCAAGTAAATGTTTGTATGTGTGTATATGTAAAAACACAGCTTCCAACATTTCACTTTTAAGAACCATGAGTTGCAAAAGTAACTGAAAAATATTCTTTCTAATGAATACTCTGCGATAAATGAATATTTCAAAACTTCTGATATCTTCAATCTTCATGTTACTGGAAAAATATTTGTCTTGTTACTTGATAATGACCAGAAACATTAAGTTTCATCATTGTATGAGGACAATTCTTCATTAAGATTACCTGTCAATTCTTTTTAATATGAAATTTGTCAGAAGAATTTGAATAAGCAGACATTTTGTGTCTAATTGTCTGATTTTGAGAAATAAAAACAGGAACATTACGCAAGAAAAAAAAACAAATACTTTGCAATTAACATAACAAGGCATGCATTTAGTCATGTTTTGTGGTTCTGAATGCTAAATTTCTTGAAAATGTTTCTTGAATAGAATTAAACTGTTAAATGACAAAAAGCAAGTTTCGTTTTTCTATCCTTCTAAAATCTTGTTCAAAATAGATCAATCAGATTGGAAAAGTGAACTCATGTGCTATACAGAACTGTTGCCATACTAGTGAGTTAATTTAGACCCCCACTTTAAAATCCAAAATAACTTCTGCAATCTCAGGCAATAAAAAAACAGATTTTGTGCGTGTTCAAATACTCATGAGCAGTACCCTATTGAAAGGAATGCCCATGAGTATTTGAACAAACAGTTTTCATTTATTTTCATTGATACTCTTACAAAACAAGTGATTAGAAGCAAATGTTTTGTTTATCTAAATACTCATGACTATACTATATATATTTATAAATAAAAAGTGGAAATAAAACATGATAATTACTTTTGCATGCTCTTTAGAATATGACTTCAAGGATGAATAATTCCTTCTTAAAGAATCTTTTTTAGCTTATTTAAGGCTTCATATTTTCCTGTATCTTGAAGTCAAGTCTCCATTACCTTCAATCTCATCCTCTCCCCCCTCTTACAAAACACAAAACCAATCTACTTGGAATGAATATTCATACGTATTTACTTTCCTTTTTTTCAATTTATTCTCCTCAAACCAATCTTCCCGATTGAGAAAGAGAGAGAGCAAGAGAATTATCCCTTCTGCAAAAAAAAAAAAGAAAAAGGGAGATAATTCAAGAGGAAATACGTCTTATAAGCCCCTTGATGCTGCTATGAATTGACTGTGGAACTCTTTTGTGAATAGGATAAAAAATAATGAAACTCATCTGTGAATTTAATTTTAAAAACACTAAAAATCATCCACTGTGAATATAATCAAAGAAAGCATGAAATTTGCCGAGAGTTAGTAGGGAGGTTAATCTGATCAGTAGTTATTTCCCTTGATATTAACATCCGTTTTTTTCCCTTGTGAATTTAAGATTGAAACAGAAAGAACACATAAACAATAATCCTCAAGGGTAGGTAATATATCATTCATTGTTTTGAACTAAAAATGATGGCATGTGCACACTCCATCTTTGCCCAACTCTAACCTAAATTATTTTGAACTGTTTATTTATAATTATTATTCATTAAATGAAAAAAGCCTCTATTGGCATCCCCATAAACAATTTATATTAGAAATATGTATTCAACATTAAAATATATATTAATTCAAAATGTATGAAACTTAATGAAAAAATCACAAGCTTACCAATATAGAGAAACATTTGCCAAGCACATTCTATCCATTGTTCCAAAAGTCTTCTATATATTTCAGTTGATAACTCTCAGAGTTACCTGGTTAATTTATTTTCTTTCCCAAATGATTTAAATTCATTCAAGTTATTTTTAAAGTTATTCATCCTAGTATGATTTTTTTTATGTGAGATGGTAAACTATTCCAGTACTTCTGAATTCTTTGGGAGGAAAAAATCAATCTTTTTGTGACTTTGTTCTTGTAATAGATCTAGCTAGTAAATTTCCTGTCCTATCTTATTAAACATTAGAATTCCATAATTGGTAAAGCCATTTATTATCTCGGAAGTTTCAATTAAGTCTCCTCTTGCCCTTCTCTCAAACAATTATTGGATATTATTTCAGCTATCGTCTGCTCTTACCTACCATGTTGAGAAAATGAATCATTCTTTCTTCTATGCTTATTCCTATATATGCAGTTCGCAGACATTCATCTTTATACATTTTGAAGGAATTTTTTCAGGGATTCTAATCCTATTGGATTTGAAAATTCAGTATCACATCTGTTTGGATTATAAATGGCACTCCACAACATAATACGGTTTGTTATAATGCAGTTCACAATGAAGGTGGATAGTTGATAGACCCCAACATTTTTACCTATATTACTGACCACTTGCCTGGAAAACCACAAGTGAAAATAGAATTTCCCTTTGAAACTGTAAACTTAAAATTTTGGGCTGCATGCTATTTTACTTCATAGTGAGCACATTTGATGACACAGGTGACACAATTCCCCCCCCATCCCTACTAAAAATATATATTTGATTTACGCCAACAAAAAACTGTAAAAATGAAGTGAATGGATATCTGTACCAGGCATAAATGAATCACCGTAACCTGGGTATGTACCGAAATTAATTATTTGAAAAAAAAAAAGATTTTTTATCTAAAATCATCTAAAATATACCAGCACAAGATATGGGCATTGTTGGTGGTCTGAAATGACCATCGAGACAAAAAAAATAACTTATTTGGAAAAAACAATTTTAGATGGTGCTTACTTTTGTACTCATGCAAATTTTACAAGGCTCTAGCTTCAAAAATATGGTCAGGAGCTCCCAAAGACACATACATGGACAACCATAAAGAGAGGAATTTGTGAGGCTACAGTAATTCAATTGGACCAGAACATTTCGATAATCAATGAATTAAACTTTTTTTATTAGTTTGGATTTTTCTCCCTTGTGAGCTTAGATACTGGGTATCTGAATACATAACAAGCTTACAGGTTAGAGGTTTGAGTCATTGATGTAGATATGTAAATATTTTGTATTTAAATACTGAAATTTGGTGGACTTGAAAATATTTTGTTGTTATTTGATAATATTATCTGATAAAAAGAAACATGAAAGAATTCCTTTGTTTATTCATACAAATCTTGCTGAGTTTTTCTATAATGGATGATGCTGGTCATCTTTCATATCTATCGACTACACTTGAATATCACCCGTAACCACCCTGCTGTCATCACAGCTCGGTCGTAATGTGGTTGGCTTTCTTTGACCCCAACACCCATGTTATAATGGGGGAGGCTAGTACTATGTCTGGCAGATTGGTAGAGAAATCTTTTTCATGGATGTAAATACACAGAAATCTCTTTCAAATACATATAACAGATATCAAAGGGAAACAGATGGAGAACTGGTCTGGTTACCACTCAGTAGAAATCATTACATGACCAATGTCTTTTGGCAACATGCCATGTTGGGGGGATCGATTGGAAATTACAAAGAGGGGTGATCAATTAATGAGTTGTTACTTTCATCTTTTGTTGGGCAGTAATCAATAAAAAGTCTGAATTTTCAAAAAACAAGTGTTAACACCAACAAACACAAGTTAAGGAACCAATTTTGCATAAACTTACATTGCTAATTGAACCCAACACTCTAATCCTATTTCAGAGAAAAATTTTCAAAAAGTTAAAAAACGTTTTTTGCAGACATAATAATGAGTAAATGCTTCAATCTACATCTCTCTGACTCCATTGGCACAGCGTGAATGTGCGGTACATACATAGCCAGCCAGACAAGCTCAAAAACTTAACCCTTTCTGCACTATATCCCACCTCAACAGCTCTAGATATTTGGCGTCCCCCTTACTAAAAAAAAAGGCAATTTAATTATATATCATGTGGTGGAAAAAAAACACATCATGTGTGGTTTCGCATATGTATAATTAAATTCTTGGCCTTCAGCCTAATCGTGTGCTTTCTTGATTTGATTAATTCCATTTACAGTTAAGCATTAGTTAGTATGGAATCTATGGTGAAATTACTAAGTAATAATATTGTGTAATTAGGAATTAATCAGTTAAGTCTTAACACAACTTGGTTTTGAGCCATGTAATGCTTTTTACTCTTCACACCTAAATATCCCCCACCCTTAGTATATTCAAATTTCCAACTTGTGGTGCATGAGGCTCACACACAGAATCCCTGCATTTCCCAATATTGTCACCAACACAAAGTGTTTCTCGGATAATTGAATTCATTTTCTATATTATGTGAATTTGAGAAAATCTGGTGTGGCAGACCATATATAGAGGAAGAAAGGCATACACTTCCTTATCAGGAACAAAGTCTGAATAATGGACAGAGAATACCATGCATAATTTTGTCTGCTGAATGTATGTCAGACGTGTAGATTTCATCTTGATTTGGCTTTTGGTTCTCGACTGAGATACAGCGCCCTAAGGTTATAGATTGTATCTATGCTCTACAACCAGTGTTAAAATTAATAGAGCTTGACTCATCTCACTGGTAGACAACACTTTAGTGAATGGAACTTCTTCATAAAAATAGCAATAGATAAACCACAAACTCAGGAATATCAGAGACATGTGTTACCATCATTCTTGTATACACATCATATAAAAAAACAGTGTGGTTTCACCTTATTTACAAAGCCCTGAAGCATCACCTATCATAGATAGCAACTCTCTCCAGTGTCTAAGTGCAATAATTTAAATATACGGATATGTATATGTATGTAAAGAGGCAGTTAACACATTGTAAAGAATTCTTTGTTCAATATAGAAAGGAATAAGAAAGATTTTTAACTTATTTCACTAGTGTTGCCGTTAAAGGATACATTTAAAAAAATCTGTTTGGTACCATTTTTTTTTACTTTGCACTCCGAGAAAAAGAGACATTCTCTTTCCATAAAGATTGAACATCTGAAGCAATAAATAGGATAGATCAGCAGAAACGTTGTGGGAATAACAAAAATGACAAAAACAGGTCTTGGATTGATCAATTATTGTGTGATATATACATAGCTAGCAAGCTAAACTTTTTAACTGAGGAAACCCATGAAACAGTTTTAGTTGAAAGAAATTCAGCAATATTTCATATTTAGAAAGAGACAAAATCTTCTTGTCTCCAAGCTACGGCTATTATAGTTATTGTGTTATATAACCTCAGAATCTTTCCAAAAAGTATGAAGTGATTCTTTTTCTATACGTCAACCTTCATTCCCAAAACTCTATTTCACCAAATAACTCTGTCACCTCTTGCAATGTCTCTTGTGTGATGTTCCAAATTTCTTTAAATATTCTACAAGTTCCCCTGTTTGAACAAATCGATTTCTGCAAACTTTTTTCTCCTTGTCTTCCCAGGAATTTCTTACTGGGACACTTGTGTGCATAAATAAAAAAAATAAAAAAATGAAAATTCAGTTTCTTCTTCTATCATGTTAATACCATAACATGTCAATATAGCTTGTAGCATTTGGTTATAAAAGACCAATCTTATCAAGAAAAAAGTTGGTAATCTCTAAAAAGCCATAAAGACCAGTGAAATGATTGCATGCTTTGGGTCTAAGAAACTTATAAATCAGACTCTGGGGATATGATAATTTTCAGGCTAACCTATGTTTGACTTATATTTTATTCAGTGTGGGAATATTTTCTCTTACTGGTAAGTGTCTAAAAGAGAAAAGACAATAAAAGTTGCAGCTTCTGATTTAGGGATGAAATGGAGAGGGGAATTGTTTCACTTTCATCCATTCTCACACTAGAAAAACAGGTATAGTAGAGCAGAAAATTGTGCACTTTTTGAAGAAAGCATGACATTTCTAAGATGGTACATTCCATAACATTAATTTTCAGACGTGAAGGGGGTCAGACTTGATCTCTGAGGACCATGATGACACAATCATCTTAGTTATCTGCTGCTTTAAAAGGTGACCGATCAAATTGTCAAATCTGTTCTCCATGCTGCTAACTGCTACGCCACTTTGCATCCCCGCCATAAAATATGAGATTCAGTATCGTGACACAATGAGATTATATTTGAGAATGCGAACTAATTTACGGCCAGTATTATAAAAAGATTAATTAATATAAAATTAAGATGTGTAAATAAAGCAGCTTTAATCACTTTTGATGGCTGGATGACATTTTGGGCTAGGAGAAAACCTAATCAACTAATGAGGTAAAATGATGTTCATTTGGAAAGAACGAAGGAAAAAAACGGCAATATTTATAAAATGAACAAAAGTTATTAACATTAATGGACAATTAATTTGATGAATCTGATTGTAAAAGAAAAAAAAAATGGTTCTTCCTTCTATCATAGCAGATGGTGTTATCCATCATGAAATAATAGAAACCATCAACTAGAACTGTCAAGAGGTGATTCTGGCCATCTATGTATCAGGCATGAACGCTGCACCAATTGAGGTGAGAAACTAAAAATTTAAACCTTTACTCCATATTATGTCGAGAAAAAGTTTTGTTTTCTTTGAATATCCACCTCCGAATAAGTTTTTGATTTGCAATGTAAGTTCATGCGAAACCTATTCCTTAGTTTGCATCAGTGAGCATTTATGCCTGTTATTTGAAGTCTAAAACTTTTCAGTGATCACCGCCCATCAAAAGGCGAGAGGAGAAACCTATCTATTGATTAATTCCTTTCCATTTTTTTAATTGATCACCCCTAACATGGCATGTATTTGTCTTGTGACAGCTTCTATTGTGTGACCATTATTGAAGTACATAAATGCTACCATCTCTATTTTCCATGTCATATTGAGGATCACGCTGTGAAGAAAGTGGAAAGTGAGAGATGTAGAGATGAAAAACAGTCATTGCTGTACATCCTATCCCCACTCCTCTCCACCAGCACGGAAACCCCAGACCCACACTGAAAAATGGACAGGGAACAGGCAAGAGATTACTTTGTTGAAAAGTGAAATGCTGGAATTGAAAAATATCCAAAGATTGATGCAAACTGAGAAAAGGGTGGAAAAAGAGAGTGTTGAGAAAACAATTTACAATGAAAGCAAAGAAGAGGAAAAATGAAAGAAAAAAGTGGAAAAGGAATGAAATAAAGAGTAAAGAAGAACTTTATAAGAAAAAAAAATGAAAGAAAAAGAAAGGAAAGAAAGAATAGATGATTACCTTGTATGAAATAATGATAAGGTAAGAACGTGTGGATTCAGTGACATGAAATAAATCGATCATCTTTTTATCAAATCAAATATTTTTTCAAAATGTGTAATTTTCATGGGTCCCGCTCATGTAGATTAAAGTGTTACCTTAAAGATAAGAGAATTTAAGGATGTATTATAAGGAAGTAACAGATAAGACCTCAGTCAGATAAAATAACTTTGTAAAAATGTCATTCGATGGTGTATCATTCAAGACGTAAATTAAAATACGTTTTACTTATCTTTTCAAGCAAATTTAAAGATACAGAGCAAAATTTTCTGCTGTGGAATATTTTGAAAACAAGTTCCTATTTGTAAAGGAAGAATATAAAATGAAGAAGGCAGGGGGCAATATCCCCTCTGATATTTAGTAGTCTATCTGCACAAAATTTTGTGTTGTGCAAATATTTTCCTGTGACAGAAGTACATGTGCACAGAATGTTTGTGGAAATGTAAACTTGAAATTCCAAGATAATTTTGACACAGCCTATTTCTCATGGCTAATAAAATTGTATTGATATGTTTTCAGGGCTAGATTAAAGCCACATGACACCCTGAGTACGGCACAAAAATAGTGCTGCCACCTTGCCTCTTCCTTTGCTTAACTGACAAGATTTTCAGAAATAAAACATATAATCATCCAAAACACATCAAGATAGGCTAGGGAAAATGCATTTTTCCACAAAAATATGCAACTTCACCAAACCAAATCTTCACCAACAAAACTTGTGCTTGCATAATGACTAGTTTTCTACAATTGTATTTGTGTAGTTGATTGAATCATTTGAATGTTCAAATTAACTCTTCATATAAGAGAAAAAAAATTAGATTTAGAATCTTCATTTAAACATTTTAAACAATTCATAATAACTTAATGTGTATAACTGCAAGAAACCTATGGTGACCTCTTTTGATGCCCTGATCCCATGCTTACTTTCCTTAAACATTAATCCAGGGCAGCATGTTTTAATACAGTGTGATTGCGTCAGTTGAGATTTTATTCTATTCTTTGAACTTCTTTGCTCAGTTTTTTTTTTTGTGGCGATGTCGAAATATATCAATAACAATGACACCCATCAAATCACTGATTGTTGAAGTGGCTGGAAATAGGTAAATCTGAACACTTGTTCAGTTTGTTCATCACCACAGCATTCTAGATAACTAATCTTTTGTGAGCTTATTAGTTTCGTTTGTGCACTGGTTGCAAAATATGTGTGTCTGCACACATGCACACAGCTCAGAGGGTAAATATGAAAAGGTGCAGTTTTCACGTTGATAGAAGCAGCAGCACAAGCAAATAATAAGAATTTTTTGCAAATTGGATGGCATTCATCACTCTCACGAAACTATAGATCTGCAAGTGGTAAATCTTGCTTTCAGTCTCACCAGGGCACAGCCTGGGCAAGATTATATCAAAGGGAGGCAGTTTCCCATACAGCTAGTCTCCCAATCTTCATGTTTCCAAGGGAAGGGCAATGACTAATAAAACTTGTTGCCAGTGTTGTTGCCAAAGTAGCTATAACAAAGTTGAAGACAATGTTTATAGTTTTGGAAAGAGTCATTGACACTCAAAGAATTTATTAGACAATTTAACTTATTGCTGTTTGTCCTGTTTACACAACATTCCGGCAGATTCATTCTACAGCCATCTTCATAAGGTTACCTAAAATATTGTGTTAAGAACACAAACAGCAAGAAAGAGTTCAATCGCCTGGAAAACTCTGTGAAGTTGTCGGAGTGCCTCATGGAATCCTGTTCCTTGTTTTGTATTCAGAGTTGTTGTTCTCCTAGACTGGTTTCTTCAGGTTAGAGAGCCCAGTCTACCATGCAATTTTACCAATAGCAGAGGAGTGGGAGGGGAGATGGATTCATACCTTTCCCAAGGGCATTAGATCAAAGGGGATTTGAACAACCCTGGTTTGAACTTGGCTAAATGACTCCATTGCCTGTCTAGTTGACCATTACACCACTTGCACTTCCATCTTCAAAAATTTCAATTTGCTTAAAAGATGGAAGTGATTTTTTTTTTATCAATAAACATTTTGCAACACTCCTAGAGGGGGAGATAAAGAGGGAGATGCAACAGTTGTAGTCAGAAAGGGAGGAAAAGATATATATGTATATGTACAGAGAAAAGCAATACCTAGAGGGAGAGAGAGAGAGGAAACAGTTCTAGAGGAAAAAGGAGGGAGGGATGTATACAGAAAGTGAGAAAAGCAACATTTGGAGTGGCAACAGCTCTAGAAGAAAGGGGAAAAAGAGGGGGGTGGGAATATTGAGAAAGGGAAGAAGGAATATTGAGAAAGTGAGTAAAGCAACACCCAGAAGGAGAGAGAGAGGGAGAGAAGGGTAGCACTTCTAAAGGGAGAGAGAGGCAACACTCCTTGAGGGAAAGAAGAAGGAAGGAAGGAAGGACGGGAGGGATAAAGAGGAAAAACAAATGGAGCATCATGGGAAATTTCACTTCAACATTTTTTGCGAATTAATTAACAAACTTGTAACAGAAAGTAATTAGCATGCCAAAACGAAATTCATTGGGATTGGAAAATATTTAATTTTTTCCATCAGTTTTTTGTTTGTTGCATTTAATGAGATTCTGCAGTAAATGAGTAATTTTAAACTTTTTTTCAAGAATCCCCCCTCCCCCTTCACAATCGACTGCTTGGATCTGTCAGTCGAAAGGCTTGTCTGTTTAATTAAAATTAGCTTTATAACAGAAATATTATATAACATATTTTATTCAATATATTTCCTCAGCTAACCAAACTTATAATCGAACAATGCAGATTGCCAATGCTAAACCTGACTGACCCCCAAACTACTAAATAATCCAACCTTTCTTTCTGTTATGTACACACACACCATAACTTCTTTTTAGTGTACTCACATGCTCACGGTAATGAACTATATTTAGTATATTTGAGCTATATTTAGATATAAAAATTAGCTCTTCACAAATATTCCTTGTTAACCAATGCAGTATCTTCATAAAAATTCAAAATATTCATATTTGCTATTTGACTTTGCTATTACCAATGACCTGGACGACAATCCAAAATGCATGAAAAATGAATGTTCCGCTTTCAAGAAACATTATTTGAATCTCTACTATTTGACTTGCTTAATTATAAATCCCTAAACCCACCCAAAACCAGACATGGATTGTATGTAACAGATACTCTCTTGAATCTCCATTACTTTCTTCTGAAGAAAGTGAGGATGAACAAGAGAAATGTCAAATTGAAGAAATCTCATTTGTACATAACATGGTCTTCGGAATTGTAATTTCACTTTAATAAATAACATATCATATATAACGAAAATGTGACAATCAGAATTACATTGTACTGAAATCAGCTCGACGATTCAGTTTGCTTAGAGTATTTTTTCAATTTGCATCATGCATTTTAAATTTAGTTGCCTTATTTTTAAATTTGATAATTGTATTATTCTATTTGCTCGCCCATATTAAGATTTGCTTTCTTTATTGTTTAAATCACTTGGGAAAAGGTATAAAACCAGCCTGCTGTAGCTTTATTTTACAGAGCAAAAAATGTCTTTTGTCACTTTGTACAGACTAAAAAGCATCTGCAGTCTGTCATTAAGTCTTTTTGAATATCTCCAGAACCAGTAGAGTAGCCTTCATGTAACTTTGTAAACAATCAGCTGGGGCCTAACTGCACATGTGTGAACAGTCATTTTCCCATGGGATTACTCAGTTGGCAGTTAGAAGCCATTGAGTGAGTTTGTGTGCTATATGACCATCACATCAACAATAAGCAAACAGGTCATTCTTCATGTCACTTGTGGGTTTTTTTTGAGAAACATCACCCAGGTCCATCAACCCTCTATTAGTCCAGATTCAGCTTCCTGCGACTGATAGATTTTCCAAAAGAGATTTCAGACTGTGGACAAGATTAAGGAGAACACATTGAGACAGCTGGTGGTGATTCTGAAAAAGGACTTTGCAGACTGTTTTGAAAATTGGAAGGTCCCAAGGGAAGGAGACTAAGTTTCTGTTGTCCTTGTTCTGCCAACCACGTTGCAGTCCAAATTTGCCTCCCAGTACCTTCATGGCAAAATGTTTATTCTAGTCAAACAGAGACAAGTTGTCTGTTGGCTGGAGCATTTGATGATGGACAATAGGAGAAATTGTCTGCCTTTTTTTTGAGGGATGGAGCATTTTCCTTTTGATATTTTACATACACAGAAACAACAATGGTATGTAGAGAAAAAAAAGAAATCTGTTTTGGTATGAAATCTCAATATGAATTGAAGGTGAAATGAAGGCAGCTGTGCATCGAAAACAGACTAAACAAAAAAAAAACAATTCATAAATAAGAAATCAAAGAAACGGTTTAATGAATAATAAATTCAAAGAGAATGGTGAATTCGGAAAATGAAAGCATCGAGGGAAAGTAAAAATGAAATGATATTGATTAGAAATCTATCAAGCTTAGGACGAAAGCAATGCGATAAAAAAATTAGTGAAAATGTTCTTCCAATGCAGTGATGGAAATAAGAGGAAGTATGAGGGGGTACAGAATATATCTACTTCTCAATTTGTGTAGCTTATGTGGTCTTAAAACGGGACTGAATTTGGCCATATTTTTTTTTTTAAATTTCCGATAGGGAACTTACACATGAAAGCTTCACTTTGCTCGTATGTGATAGACCCCTCTGTGAACCCTGAGCATAAATCATAGATGCAGCTTTACCATGTACCTATTTCCTAAAACTCATTTCCATCATTGAAGCAATGGGATGAAAAAATTATTAAAAATGGTTTCTACTGTGTTGGTTCTTGGATTTTATTGCAGTGGTCTTCAACCTCTATATCATGGACCAATACTCGGCCACAAAGCATATACTACCAGGCTGCAAGGAAACAATGTTTTGGTGATATTCTTTTGTTTAATAAAAATAAGTAAATTTTCTTTTACCTTAATATTAAATTTGTTTGATGAAACTTTTTGGAAACTAAATAGAGTGAATCAGCCCCTTACAAGTATCTTATGGTTGACCTTTCACCAATACTCTGGTTGTGACCAACTTGGATTGACTTGTCCATCACAATATTGTCAATATAGTTCATGCTGCTAAAAAGTTGAAGCTCCTGTTTTTATGTATGACATCATGCTAATAAATGTATTTGACTTATGAGACACACCAAATCTTCACTTGACGAAAATAGGAATATTCATTGGTAGTGCAAGAAACATGTTTCACTGTTTGAACACCCTCCTGCTTCCACGTAGCAGTAAACATTGAAGTAATAATGAATGAGTGTATAATTAGTCAACGTACTGTAAAAATGAAATGTATGGGGCAAAAACATTTCAGTAGTCAATGAATTAAACTTTTATATCAGCATATACACATACACATCTTTCCTTTTTTCCTCTCATTTGTCACTGATGTGGTTAAGATCTCACAAAATCTAGTGCCAAGACCACTAGATTGGCAACTCTGGGGTGGAAACAGGATAGGCATAATACTTGTACTGGACTCATTCAAGGCTTGAAATATACGTTTGCATATTTGGAAAATTTCTTTGTGTTGAGGATGAGCAATCAAAATTTGGAATAAAGGGTGATCAGTGAATTAGCTTCTTTCATCTTTTGTTGGATCATTAAAAAAGTCTGAATTTTCAAAAGACAAACAGGCACAAACCAGTGCTTGATTTAGCTAAAAACATTGCAAAATGAATCTGCCACTCAGAACCTTTGGTGGGGTAGATTTGAAAAAAGAAAAGCATTTTTTCTGGACCTAATAAGAAGCCCTCTAGCTCCACTAGCGCATCCTGTACGTATGATACAAAAATAGTTATTCAGCCAGAACAGCTTGAAAACTGAAGAAACCTATGGTGATAGTATCAATTATCACTAACCCTTTCAGGAAGTTGAAAAGAGGTTATGCATTCACCCATGTTTGTTAGTTGTTCTGCTTGTCTGCACAATATTTCTCAAAGCTCTTGATGACATTTTGTGGAAGGGTGGGCCAAGGAAAAATTGATTAAATTGGGAGCTGAACCTGGAACTTTTTGTGACTTTTTAAATAAGACAATTTTTCAGCTTTTCAAATGTAGATATATATATATATATATGAGTAAAGACAAAGTTTATATATACTCTATGAGTTTTGAAGACCAAATTCAAAGGGAAAAATTAGGGGCTGACGTATATACGAGTGATGAATTTGTGAGGTTGAAATCCAATCATAATGAGAAGGTGTGGGAACAAGTTTTGGCTTTGAAAAGCAAACCATGAATAAAGGATTTCAAAACAATAAATCAAGGAACAACCTATGAACAAGATCGACTTATACACGAGTATTAATGGTAAATGTTACAAGCTTTTGCCACAGTATAGTCTGGTATCTTTAACCTTATGATTCAGTTTTCAGTGACAATGGTGTTGGCGGAGGTATGCGCTCTTTAGAAAGCTCTTTAAGAGCTTTCCAGTTTTTCATTTTGAAGACAGGTGTGGAGTGTTGCTTCAGCAAGAGACAAAAGACAGGAAAAGCAAGCGGAATTGGATGTGAATGCTGCGGAGGCTGATTCTGTTTACTTTGTTGATAAGGATATGCGAATAGGTAAGAGTATGTAGATAAGTAATAAAGAGATGGAAAAATGTACACAAAAGGAGAAAACTTATAAAGGTTTCTTTTTTTGTCGTTATTATCAAGACTACAGGTTCTTGAAGGGAAGCTTTATAAAATGAATGAAAGTTGAGAACCAGAAGAAGCAAAGAGGATTTTGTCATAATGAAGCAACGGAACTCCAAAAAAATGAAGGAGGTAATATCAGTAGGAGGTACTTGTGGCCAAGCAGTTAGCACCATGGGAAATGAAGCTAGCGTGCAAAGATCAAGAAGAGGTGCCAAACGGGAGAAAAAAAAACTAAAAAAGCATTATCTCCCCCTTTTTTAAAATTTTTCTAAGAGAAATGACAAGTTATTAGCCTCCTTTCAACCAAGTTCAAACCCCAGCTGAGACAACCACCGTTTTTCACTTTTCACTGATGCCTTTGATAAAGGCATGAATCCATCACTTTACTTTCCAGCCATTGGTAGGTAAAATAGCAGTTTGAAGAAGGCCATAGAATAGATCAGCCGAAATATGTTAACACAAGCAAAAAGTAGTTCAATCCAAAAATTCTTTGAAGGCTAATGACCCATCTCGAAACTAAAGACATAAGTATAACAATAAATTCTAGTATTCCAAAGGAAATTATGAATCACCATCATCCATATATGCTGCTTTTTACCTTGTAGATTAAGCAGTGGTGGTGATAAAATAAAGCTATCTTGATGAAAATACTATCAGTATGGTTTAAATCATATATCTATGATCCCCCCTCCACCCCCCACCCCCCCGACAAAAACAAAAACAAATCTGGTAAGTCACTCAATAGAAACTGACATGTGACCAATGTTAGTAGGCAGCATGCTGTGTTTGGGGTGATCAGTTAGAAATAATAAACTTCATGCCATTTTACTTTTCTTGCTTTTTTTGGGCTGTGATCACTAAAAAGTCCAAATTGTCAATGAACAAGCATGAATGCTGCTGGAACCAAAATAAGAGACTAATTTGGCATAAACTTTCGATGCAAATTGAACCCTCCACAAAAAAACTATTTTGGAGGGTGATTTTCGAAAAAAATTAAGCTGAGTATGTATGCAAAATTTCAAGTTTCTTCCATGAACGATTAGGGCTGGGCTTAATCTGGATATGTTATATATATATATGTCAGGACATAAATAATCTAAACCCGGCAGCAGTGATGAAATCAGTCCGTTATGGGTAGCAGTAATTACTTGTTATGTTGGAGACAGGGCATTCACAGTAATAAAACACTCAGTAAGTAATTGAGAAGCCATAAGCATAATACAAGTATCCCCACACCTCTTATAAAATTCTTAAAATCTTCAGGTAATAGATTTAAAGTGACAGCTAATCCAGTCTGTCTCTAAGTAATTCAAATCATTTTTCGAGGAATCATTGGTCATTATCTTTAGTGAATTTTAAAGCTGTATAAGGATGTTAAAATGAATCATTGGATACTTTTTGTGCTTACTGTACACACACACACACATATATATATATATATATATATATATATATATATATACTTTGATCAATGTGGTTAATTCATTCCAAAATTTTCCTTATTGTCCAAAACCTACTTTTCAAGGTCTTATACAATTTAATGTGTTTTTATTCTCGGCTTATACTTAGTTACATGAATTTCTGCATCAATATCTTATCTATACTACATCAAAAGCTGCACTAATCAAATCAACAGTATTCAAGATATTTTTATATCTACACAAATGTGTGTGTAAGTATATATATATATATATATATATATATATATTAATTTCACTTCTAAAAAATCATTCCACAGAAGTATATCTGAATTTTTTCTTAGTTAATAATCAGTTTTATAATAAACACGGGAAAAGATTACAGGGTGCCATTTTGTCCCTTGAAGTACTCGCTTGCCATGCATAAATTAATTTTTATTTATTTCAAAGTTCCAGCCCAAACTGGTAGTTGTTATTTTAGTTGTTTGAATACAATCATCTTAATTGTAGTTGCTCTTCATTGCAACCATTCAGGCCATCAGTGTATGGTCGTGAGTCAACAGTTCAGATCGGAAGTAGTTCTTATTGGTTGATTACAATCAAGAGAATTAACAAGCAAGAAGATGCAAACCTTTTTCTTTCAGAAAAATTTCCATTGCGTAAATATTTACTTTCCGCCATGTCTGATTATTCCTCATTGAATAATTGTCACAAATCACAAAGTTTTTCCCTTCCAATATTTATAGAAACTAATTGGATGAGTCCAGAAAAAATAACTTCATACTGTATGGCTTCAGGCTACCAATTTGCTTTATAGATGTTCTAACTTGTTTCTGATTTTGCCGCACAAATATCGTCCAGGACCAATCAGTTCGGCCAAATGGTAGAGTGCTTGCCCTATTTTCTTTACTTTTAGCCACTCTAAGCGAAGCCTTTTGGGCACTTTTAACAACAAAGGCTTTGTGGGAAGGGAGTTATCAATGAATTAGGAATAGTATGAAAAGAAGATTATTTATATTAAAATTGTTAGAAACACATGACACGTTTAGAATAATAACTAAAAAGACTAACATAGGGTAAGGAACTCATTCATACCTAAAACTTTAAAAATAGTACTCCATGACTCTCTGTTATGCACCCAGCACAAGGAGTAGGATTGAAGATTCTCTCCCAGAGATGAAGAAGCTGCAACCAAATCTCATGAAATCACCAAAGTTAAGCAATATTAAGCCTGGCCAGTATCTAGATGAGTGACCATTTGGGAATACTAAGTGGCCTGGCAAGAAAGGAAGTGGGTTTTTCAAATACATACATATTGCCTGAGATACCAGATAATTTCAACTAAACTTTATGCAAGAAAAAATAATAAGGAGAGATTATGACTGAATTTTTCACTAATGTTTGCTCACTTTCTTCAAAAAAGTTGGAAGAGGTATGTGTATTCACTGATGTCTGTCAGTCTGTCTTTTCATGCAACATTTCCAAAAGTCCTCATTGAATTTGAAAAAATTGATTGAATTTTAAGGGTGGACCTAGGAATCTTTTTCAAAGTTACCCCACCCTGCAACGTAGCTGATTTTCATTCAGTTTATAGGTGGGAATAGTGTAGGCTGAGGTATGCACTGTTTGAGTGCTTAATAGTTACTGCTTTCTCAACATATATTAGAAACTGTCAACATGGATTACTTCAGTTTTTGAGTTAGTCTGGCTGGTATGTATGCATGTATCATGTGTACAGGCCACAACCAAGGGTGTTAGAGGAGTTTTATTTTCAACATTCACTCCTGTCAGGGAAAATCTTTTTTTTTTCCTCAAGTTCCCTCACCTGAATAGGTTTTTAATAGCGGGTTTGATTTCCAATGTAAGTTTATGCTAAATCAATCCCTTTATCCAATTTCTTAATTGATCACCTCCAACACAGCGTGCCGCCAAAAAGACTTTTGTCACATGACTGTTTCGATTGAGTGACTAACCAGACCTGTCTTTACTTATGTTTATTTACTCTTTACATATGTAATGGATTCTACCCCCTCCCCGCACAGAACACAATCAGAGAAAAAGAGGCTCTCGTTAAAGATTAAGGAAGAACATAAAAGTCGAAAAAGAAAGTAAAAAAGGAAGGGGAAGTAAATGAATGAATAAATAAGAAAAGCTCCCTACCCATCACACCCATCCCCAGCAATATGCTATCGAGGAAAAGAAAAGCCCCTTACCTCTATCTACCTACCTCGTTTATGCCCCGCCCAAGCAATATACTATCGAGAAAAGTGTGTTAGCGTGATTGGCATCACTGCAAGCAGAGGTCGCGTTCGGGGAAGACAAAGAAACGAAAAAGAATCAATGCAGGGAAAATGGTCGTTGATAGTAAAGAACATAGAAACTGCAATAAATATCCTCGACTACAAAAGAAAGAACTGTTAGAAAGTTCTGACCAAGGGAAGGTCAATCGCTTTGCAAGGAACATGCATTAAAAATAAAAAGTATTCACACAGAAGTGCCATTAGTTAGGTTAATAGGAAAAACTGTACTTAGAAGTCAGGGTAACAGACAATTTTGGTGAACTTGGGATTTTCTCTTGGGCTCTTTCATTTATCATAATGCAAATGGCTTTTTTGTTTTTGGTAAATTCTATGAAGTAAGGACATTCCCTTACAAACAGGAAACAAAAAAAAAAACAAAAAACAACTTTATGTATTAATCATCGTAATGGTTCCCATCTGACTTTCATGGACAAAATGCACTCTGAGTAATATATATAAGTGTACATAAGTTTTATGACCAGGTGCAGTTATATAATGGGTGCAAAATGTGTTCAATGCATTTGAGAACTGCATTTTAGCATTGTTATACATCTTCAAAATTGACAGAATTTGGACTTAAGATTAAGAAATCGGTCTGGGTCATCACTCAGTAGAAACTGTCACAAAACCAATGTCTTTTGGCAGCATTGAAATTGGAAAAAGGGGTGATCAACGCATAAGTTACTTCTTTTGCCTTTGTTGGGTAGACATCATGAAAAAAATCCTAATCTGAGAAAAATACCAGTAGAGGAACCAATTTAGCATAAACTTACACTAAAAGCCTATTTAGGGATGAATTTTCAAAAAGCATAGGACTTTTTTATAAGGAATAAATGTTTTAGTTTTCAGCCCTCTAGCTCCATTGGTGTGGTTTGTATCTATCATATGTACATAACCAGCCAGACCAACTCAAAAACTGAATGAACCTGTAGTGAAAGTTTTGGCGTTTGCACTCATCGTACATTAATGATATTGACTCCTTGTGAAGCATAGGGCAGCAATCACTCTGCTACAGTGTCCGTAGCCAGTAGGTTTTTATGGGATGGAGTTTTTAACCCTATGTTCAAACCTCTTCCTCTACCTGGGCTTGGGACCAGCAATGTAGATTTTCCCTTTTAGAGTAACTTTCCCTTGGATGAACTGCCTTACAGGGCTCCAACTGCTTTGCTATATACCAATAGCTAGCAGGAGAAGTGGATTCATGCTTCTCTCAATGGCAGTAGAATTCAGTGATTGTTATCAGTTTCAGTCAAAACTCAAACCCAGCCAACAGATTCTCTTTTTAATCCAAGTAACTATTATACCATTCAACACCTTTGAATTCTACATCATAGATAATATCTGATCAATGTGTTGGCTAGAGAGCATATTCGTATGTCTTTGCAAAGTATTAATTGCTAATTCCCAATAGAAACTTAATTTTAATTTCCCCGTTAAGCTGAGTATCTCTTTGGCTATTTTTAGTGTCTTTTTGGCCATTTTCTTAAAAAAAAATACAAATACATACAAAAATGTGGACCTCAGAAAACTTCCTAATCCTATAAAAACAGGTGGTGGGGGAATCAAATTCCTGGCTAACAACTGCTTTGGTATCATGGATTTTACGAGTATAAAATGCCAACAAGAAAACTTTCACTTTGAAGATTATGGTATGAGTTATTGTCATTTGAAATAGAATTTCTAATGACATAATGCTTTCATGATTATTCTGTCAGAGTGAATATCCTTTTCTTGATAACATGTGTATATATATATATATATATATATATATATATACATATATATATATATATATATATATATATATATATATGTATATATGAATATAATTGACATTGTTTGCGGCTTTGCAATACTCAAAACATGTTATGCTCTGTTTTTGATTGTGTCTGTTTAGAGAAAAATTTAAATTTTGTAATTTAAAATCTTCCCAAACTAAAGTAGCATTTATGTAATTAGAATTTGATCAAAAATTAATAAATCTAATAATTGAATATCTAAAATTTGAGAGAAGATTTCTCTCTTTCACTAGCAATATAGTGAAAATACAATTGCTCATAGAGTGGATCTCTCACCTGTACAATCATACAAATAGTAAAGTGAATGTTGAGTCAATTTTCCTTTCGCATAAGTGACAAAAACCTACTTCAATTTACAAGATTTTATGGGACAGTTAAATATGGATGACCAGAAAACTTGATATCATCCGCAATGTATAAGTATATTCTTAGTATTAAAGTGATGTCATATGATGGGTAATATTCTAGTACATATGTATAAATGTGTGTGTATTAAATATAGTTGTGTTCATAAGAAATGTAGATTAGAAACCATTAGCATATGAGAAGTTATTAAAGTACTTAATGTCCCAGATGTGCAACGAGTTCGGTAAAAGCAGAAATTACTCTCATAAAACACAAAAACCATTGTTGCACCTATTCGAAAGGAGAAAAGAACTTCTTTGGTCGCCATCTATACAAGTTGGCTTCACTGAATCTTTCAAAACTGTTCGGCCGTGAATTCGTGAAAAGATAGGAATTATTTGAATAGGAGGGAAAAAGAAGAAGAAAGAAAAACAATGGGAGAAGATAAAGATTAGAGTTTTGAAAATGCGTGAAGAACACGTCTCGCAGTAGATACAATGCGTTAATTCTCATAAACAACTTCATTCTCTCCTTATTCAACCCTCCCACCTCCTTTCGTCTACTCAAGATAAGCACTTACTTATTCATAAAGCCTCAACGATAAAGCAGAAAAACTGCGTGCACACATGCACACACATTTATATATATATATATACAAATACTCAACATTCAAACTTGAAAATGGATTAAGTTTTTTGTCTCTCATGACTGAACATTTACTGTTCGCACTTTATTCAAAACAGTTAATCAATATTTTTTTCTCAATATATATATATATATACATATATATATATATATATATATATATATTTCATATAAACATATGAAAAGTGCAGTTCCAAAACATGATAAGCGCCATTCAAAAGATAAATGTTTTATTGAATTAAAGATTCTTGATTTGGATTTTTCATCTCATTAGAACCTTGTAGACTGCATACACACACAGTATATATATATATATATAAATATATATATGTACACACACACACATATATATATATATATATTGACCTCACCACTCCTCCATTTATACTACCCCTAACATACCAAAAAATCTAACTCCACATCACTCCCCAAGACCAACTGCTACTGCTTAACCGAAGACCTGATACCTTACTGGACATTCTCCCACTCAGCAGGAGGCCTCCAGCAGCCCTGACAACACAATTTACCCACAATGCATAGCTCCTGATTGACTCTGGTTCCACATAGGAAATTTTAATACACACTCACACAGCACACCTCACTGATGATGGGAAGAATCCCGAAACATGTATGGACAATTTACTTATAAGGATTAATAAACCTTACCTTCAAACACCTCACTCCCGAGTCTGTCTCACTCTCTACAGTACACATTATATATATATGTATATATATATATATATATATATATATATATATATATATATATATATATATATAAATATATTTATGTATATATATTTATATATACACATTAAGAATATTTATGAATGTGTGATAACTCCATTTGTTTGATTATATATATCCATTTCTCAATAATATAATTGTCCACATTAAGAAACAACAGAGTAAACATCGACAGTGAATGAACAAGATGAGAAGATAGGGATGAAGCAGTTATTTGGGCCTTTGCCTTTCTACTGAGTGCAATGGGATGAAGGATGGTATGTTGAAGTGGCTACCTTATTGATCACAGGTTCCATTGCTGCAGCAGCCTTATTTCCATTAATTGTTTATTCTATTTACATTTCCTAGGCCAAGTGACACATATATACATATCTTTACGTACATTTATATTGCATCTGATGAATAGAATGAAAACAAAGTAATAAAAGTAACGAAGTAAAATAAAAGATTTTTAAAAAGTTCAGGTACACGTAAATTCCCAGCTTTTAGGGTTCAAGTAAGAGTATATAAAGAATTTAGTCAGAAATGAACATTCTTCATCTTTATAGTATTAGATTTGAAAGCTTGTAATAAGTCTGACCTTCACAGAGGGCCCCACTACTGTGGAGTTATGTCAAACTAAGCTGTATATACACTAAACACTGACACAGAATACACTTGATATTTACCAAGAACCATCCTAATTGAGATAGATCCTATTACAGTAGTGATGGTCAACATCACAAGCTTGTTAACCATTACCTTGATTGAAAAACGGAGAATTTCAGGAAATTACTGAAATGTTTTGGGATATCACAAAATCATAAGGGACTTCACAAAATAACTAATTTCCCTACCTCACAGTAATATTTCATCATCATTATCAGCCTTTTAACTTACAATGTTGGACATAGATCTTCCCCAAGATTTTGCCTCCATCACAGTGTCAATATCTCCTGAACTTGTCTCAATCATCACTCCATCTTATTTTCTGATGGCCACAATTTTACATATGATCTCTGGGGACCCACATTGTGAGTCATGATGTCCTGCGATTGTCTGACATTCTTGTAACATGGCCTGCCCATTGCCATTTGGGTTTTCTAATGGATTCTATGATATCTCAGACTTCAGCTTTTTCTCTGATATATCGTGCTGTCTTATGGTCTTTCCATGTGATGTTAAGCATGATCCTCTCCTTGTACACATTGCATGGTTCTCAGTTTGAGAACCAATACTTGGAAATGGATTAATTTTTTTTTGTCTCTCTTCACTGAGACTTTTCTGTTCACACTTTATTCAAAACAACTGATCAATAATATCTTCTTAAACCCTGGAATTTGTAAACCTTAGAGAGAGACAGGGAGAGACAAATGGAAAGACAGACTGCCTGTCGTCTCTGGGGGGAGGCAGACAAATACTTTTAAAAGTAGAAGACTTTTATAAAGATTAGAAAAAGAAGTTCTGTTTGTGTCTTGGGTGTTTTTTTTTTCCTGCTCTTTTTTGTTCTGAAAAAAAAAAACAAAAAAAACAAAACAGTACACTGGTGAAAAATGGAGTTGAAAGAAAAAAAAAAAAGGCCCCACTCAGAAAAGATAAGTGAAAATTCAGAAGCATATGATCTTTTGCAAAAGATCAATTCTTTAACTTGCTCTTCTAAACTCACCTTACCTCTGCCACAGAAGCGAAGAATCTTAAAATCACATACAAGATGTCTTACGTCTTATTCTCTATGAATTTTTTTATTCATTGCTACAGTGGATTAATTTTTTTTTACTTCTTTCAATTCTAGCACTAAAAAGTTACAACTGAAATGTAAGTGAAACATTTTGGATCTCATTTTACTTTATAATTCTATATGTAGGTCTGAATTCTTTTTCCTTTTTCATGTATTTCTTTGTAAAAATAATTTTGCCATTTGAACCCCGCCCCCCCGGCTAATAATAATTGATTTAATAACTAAACATGAAGAAAGGATAGAACTATTCAGTATATATTATCTGGAGGTTCAACTCATTTTATTCTAGATACAGTATTTGTTGATCACATTCTAATATGGCTGCTATCATTTTTTGAAGCCGGTGCAGGACTTTATGGATATCCTGTATTATAAAATAGCAGACATGATTTTGAAGAAGTTTTTTTTTTTTTACTGTTTCTTACATTCTTTTCTAACAAGGAAATCAGAGACGAGGGGCAATGCCAAACTTAGTGTAAGCTGCTGGATTTTCATTGAACATGGATCTGCGATAAAATCATACGAGCATGAGATAATTGAAGCTCATGTTGAATTCCCGGGTATTTCCTTGTGTGTGGAAAGCAGATTACGGAAGTTCATATATTGATCGTTTTCCAAAAGGAGGCTGAGATGCAAGCCATCTTCTGATAAAACCTTTTGGCTTTAGAAGATAAAGGATGAAATCAGAGAGGTGCATAAGTACTAAGAGCCTTTGGCCTGAGGCCATCATAGTAGCAGTAGTTGAGGAACAAATAGTTGATCATATAATGGAGAGGAAAGTAGGTTGACTGATTGAGTGATTCAAGATTTTTTCTTTTTACTTAAAAATATTAGAAACCATCAACCAAAACTGCCAACATAAGTTTCCTCAGTTTCCAAACTGGTCCGACTAGTTGGCTATGTATGTATGTATGTATATATCATGTGTACAGGCCACATCAATGGAGCTAGAGGGCTGAAAAATCAAACATTCACTTTTTATTATGTCTACAAAAGAAATTATTCCATTCTATGTAGTTTTCCCCGCTAGATAGGTTTTTAGTGGGTCGGGGGGGGGGGGTGATCAATTTGAAATATGAGTTCATGCTAAATTGAGCCTTTTATTTTTGTCCGGCAGCATCCACGCACGTTTTTTTGAAAATTCAAACTTTTTAGTGATTAGTGACCAACAAAAGGTGAGAGAAGTAACTCATTCATTAATCATCCCCAATATGGTATGTTGCCAAAAGACATTGATTAAGTGACTGTTTCTGTTGAGTGAGTAATTAATTCAAGTGTTTTTCAAAGTGCTAGAACTTAATGAATCAGCAGTGTTTACACATACACATGAGAGAACTGGTCGTAAGTATTTAAACAAATGGAAATTTTCCGTATGCAGGTTCTGAGAGTGAAAAACAGGAGCTTTATATCAGGAAGGACAGATCTTATTGCAATCCGCACAACAAGGCATGCATTTACTCAGGTTTTGTGGTTCAGAACGATGAATTTCTGGAAAATATTTTTTAATAGAGTTAAATAGTCAAAAGAATATATGTTCTCTCTATCCAGCTAAAATCTTCTTCAGAATTGATCAATGAGTTGGAAAAGACTAAAATTGCTATTCAGAAGAGTTGCCAAACTAATTAGTTGAATAACTGTCAACTAAACAAACATACGTCTTGGAAAGGATGCAATCAGAGGCAAGTTTGTACTTCTTCAAATACTTATGAGCAGTCATTCTTATATATAAATGATGGTTTGTCTATATGAAAAGAACTGTCTAAAATCATATATATATATGTATATATATATATATATATATATATATTATGTAAAATAACAGATAAAAACCAAAGATCTTTGCAAAACATTTTTTGTAAGTATAGATGTAAAGGGTGGTATTTGAGCAAAAATAGAGGATTTCAAAACTAGATTGCCTTCATTTCAAATTCAGAAAGATCAACCAGAATGCTAAGTATGGAGGAATGATTTTAGCTAATGTTCAATTTTATGGTGGTTCATTCAAACAGGTTTTTAGTTTACAATAAAATGGCTACCTCGATTGTAAATGGCGATTAGATGGCTACCCGGATTTTAAGTCATAAAGTTTTACCCACTCACTCACTTGATGTTAAAGATTGAGGAAAGAAAACCAAAAGTTGATACATGAATTATATTGAGTAATCCACCCAGTCAATATGCTCACTCACTCAATATAAAAAAATGACGTACTCGTTTTAACATTGAATGAGCGAGAATTTACAATTTATAATCTGAGCATTCATCTTATAGCTATTTATAATCAGGGTAGCTATTTTATAGCCAACCAAAAAGCTGCTCAACTTACACGCCATAAAATTGAGCATTATCCAATTTCATGCTAGAAAAATGTGAATTTTTCGTGATTCACTACATGCATGTTGGTACTTTGGAAACTGAAGATGTGAATAGGGATTCTGGGAATTATGTAAAAAGTAATTAATGGCTTTTCATCATTCACAAATAGAGAAGAAAGGGTCTTAAAACCAAAAGGTGAAAGATGATGGAAAATGCATTTTTTTCTTTGCAATAAATACACTATACTAAAACATATATTCGTATAATTTATTCAAACATTAATAATATTGTCATTTTTTATGGATACTACACAAGTATATATACTTCTACCCTATTTACACAGCTAAGAGTATACTCAATTAGCAGCAGAGTACACAGGAAAAATTATCCTCATGAAGAGTTTTCCGCACTTTGCTTATATCAGAAATTGAATACTACACCTTCTAGGTGTGAGGCAGATGTGTTAACCATTACATTATCTGAGCGCACGTGATATACTAATCTAATGATTTAAATGCCTCAAAATAAATACCTTGAATGTGTATCACCAGTAATAAGATCATCTTTTAATTTCTCTCCTATAAGTCTATAGAATTACCAAAGTACGTTACCAGTGAAGCATGTAAGGTAAATATATATAAAGTATCATCTGTACTGGTCACTAACTTTGATGACAGATTTGTTTATATACCATACATGGTCAAGTTGACTGAGCTGTTAAGCATAGTTGGGTGAGGCATGGTCACAAACCAGTTTCTGTTTTGACCAGTTTAAAAATTCTTCTCAAATTGCTGAGAAGCAGATCTGGTCAGTCATCTTTCTTTTTGAGTAAATATTTTAAATTGGATTTAATTGAATTTGCTTTGAATCTTCATTGTTTATATTTCTGAATGTTCCAACAAAGTGTATTTATGAATATAAAAATAAAAACATCTTTATAATCCTAGCAATTCTGTTGGCTGCTGTAAAGTAAACCTTTTCTGTTCTTCCTCCGCTTTGCTGAGGGATGGGCAGAAGAGATGGATTCATGTCTTTCTCAAGGGTGTCAGTGTGAAGTGAACATAGATAGTTTTGACCAGATTTTGAACCCAGCATACAGATTCCATTGAATGGGCTGTCAACCATTAAGCCACTGGAACCGCCTACTTGTTCAGTTAATGTTAGCAACAGGTCTGGTTAGTCACTTAATAGAAATACTGTGTTGGAGGTGATCAGTTAAAAAATTTGAAAATTGGGCAATCAATGAGTAATTTACTTCTCTAGTGTTTTGTCGGGTAATAATCACTAAAAAGTCCAAATTTTCAGAAAGCAAACATGAATTCTGCCAGACACAAACTAAGGAATCGATTTAGCATAAACTTGCATTGCAAATTAAATCTTCACTAAAAACCTATTCTGTGGGGGATTTTAAAAAAACAGATCGATAGTTTTTTTTCCAGACATAGCAAGGAGTAAATGTTTAAATCTAGTTCTATTGGTATAACCTGCATGCATCATATGTGAATAGCCAGCCAACCAGACCAGCTTAAAACTCAAAAAACCTATGGTGATAATTCTGGTTGACGGTTTCTAATTAGGCTCTTCTGAAACCTGCAATGCATACTGGATAAAACTGTCAAAAACTCAAATGAGAAATTATAACCTTATCTGCTAAGAGACAAAAAAATTACAAAAGTTCCATTGGTAAATCAGACTTTTTTCCCTTTCTTACTCGAACAAAATGGGGGATCAAGTTGCAATTTCCAATGAAAAGCAAGTCCAAAATTGATCGTTTATGGAGTGGATATCATTAAATTAATGTAATCAAAATTGATCATTTTGGTCGAATTGAGATAAGATGGCCAATGAAAGAGGAGGGGGCGGGATGGGGGCTAGAGGGGATGATTGGGGAGGAATGCAAAATAATGAAGAGAAGATTCAGGCAGGTATAGAAAAAAAGGATGAAATTAGTCAAGTATGGGGGTAGATGGGGCGTCATCCTGGAAAAAGTTATCATCCCTTCTATTCCCAGACAACATTTCTTTCAAACTTGAAAGATTTTGCCTGAATTTTTTCTGAGATAAGTGATTATGATTATTATACACTGATTTATTCCTACGAGCATCTTCATCTTGGTTGTTATAGTCACCATGTTTTGGCTGTTGTACACTCCGGCCCTCTTCAGATGTCTGTCATCGTTGGTAACCTTCTGCAGACTTCAAACCAAACCCTTCATTCAATCTGCAGGGGTGGGGGGGATTATTCTCGTTCCTCGGTTCATGATAGAGATATCTTTTTGTAGTTGATTCATCATCTCAAAGACGTTTGTCAGTCTCTTCCACTGACTACCCAATCCAGAAATTGAACTCATGACTGCCAGGCACGTTACTTGACACACTTAACCAACACTTTTATCCGCTATAATGACCAAAATGGACACACTAGTCTGAGTAAATTAGTATATGATTCAAATTAGCGCTAAGGCTCTCAACCTCTTTACCACCGTGGCCCCCTTTAGTCGTTAGACCTTACCTTCAGGCCCCCTCTTCACATCTTTAACCAATGATTAGTTTGAAATAGGTACAGTAAAGATGTGAAATGATACAGAATTTAAATATACTGGGGCAGTGCCCATTCCAAAGGTGTATATTTGGAAAGGGTCGGACTTTATCGTACAGAGCAACCTACCATTATTGTCATGTAAAATAATTATGCGAACACTTTTCAAGAGAATTCCCAGAATAATTAGAGAAATCCTTACTTTTTTTCTTGTTGGATCTTACCCCCTCTTGAATTCATTCATGTCCCTCTTGTCAAAACCCCTCGAGCTTTTTAGTTTCAACAACCAATTCATTTTGTTGATCACTTATTAAATTAGAGTTAACAATATGCATTGATTTTGTTCAGTTTCTTTTCCACTTTGAAAGTGCTGGGAGAGAAAAGATAGATTCATATCTTTCCGAAAGGCATTAGCGCAAAGTGAATGTGAATACCTTCGACCAGTGTTTGAACTTGGCTTACTGATTTCATCGAGAGCACTGTTAACCATCAAGCCACTCAACCCTCCTGCTTGTTCACTTGATGCGAAGAACAGGTCTGGTTAGTCACTCAATAGAAACTGTCCTAAGACCAATGTCTTCTTGCCACAATAGAGGTGACCTGTGGCTAATGAATATGTTACTTTTTTCACCTTTTATTGGGCAATGATCATTATAATATCTCAAAAAAGTATGATTTAAAACAAAAACAAGCATGAATGGTGCTGGACACAAACTAAGGGATTGATTAAGCATAAACTTACATTGTAGATAGAAGTCAACCTCATTAAAAACCTGTCCGGGGAAAAATTTTTTGAAACAAAAAAAAATGTTTTTTTAGACATCATAAAGAGTAAATGTATAGATTTTCAGCCATCAAGCTCCGATGATGTACCCTACATAGGTCAAGAATACAAAGAAATCAGACCAACAAAAAAATTGCAGAAATCTGTGACAGTTTTGTTTGACTGTTTCTAAAAAATTAGCAAGACCAACATAGTAAACACTCTACAACAAGTATGAATATGTAAATAATTCACGAATAACAAATTTTCTGCCATCTAGCTCCATTGATGCAGCTTGCATGTGTCATACATACTTACATACATAGTAAGCCAGCCAGACTGACTTGAAAACTGAAGAAACCTGTTTGGGTGTCGACAGTTTTAGTTGATGGTTTTTAATTTGCAGCCATTTTGCTGGCTTTTGTTAAGTAAATAGTTTCAGTTCCTATTCCGCTTTGCGACTGCTGGGGGCGGGGAAGAAGAGATGGATTCATGCCTTACCACTTTGCAACTGCATAGTGAGGGAAGAGAAGGTATTGATTGAGTAACGATTGAATCGTTTGCTCAGGGTATGGAGGAAAGTATTCAGCTCTTGATGAATGAGAGAAAAACAACCACAAAAGCAACAAAAGGCAAAATACTCTTTTATTCTCCGCTCAACTGCTGTCGGCCATTATGCAAGGTGCATTTGAACAGTTGTCAATTCAAGAGCTGCAAGGAACCATCACCATCACAATACCATCACCACCATCAGAATACCATCATCACCATTACCTATCAATCGACTTTCTTTAATTCGAAAAGACATAGCTATGCAGGGGCGGAACTGTTCTCCATGCCAGTGACCGCTACGCCCAGTGGTGGAAATATAGTGGTTTGTGGGGGTACGGCATATACCTATATCTCAATTTCCAGGTTCATTGTATGTTCACTGTCTACTAATGGAGAAATATCATATACCTAGTTTCTAAAACCAATTTACATCCCTCATATCACAGAGAGACTTGCTCAGATCATTCATGGCTTTCCCGAATTTCTCGTCAAGAAATCTAAAAAGAAAAAGTTTTTGCATATTTACCAAATCCAAGCAGGTGGGTGGGTGTGTAAGGGTTACGGCATATACCTACTTCTCAACTTCCAGGTTCATTGCATTTTCAGTATCTACTAATGGAGACATTAACGTCTACCTAGTTCCCAAGACCATGCTACTCGGCACCTTTTCCTGAATACAAAAAAGTGTGCATTCATGTGCATATAGTCATATAAGTCAAGAGGGCCGGGGGGGGGGTAATGCTTTGAAATTTGGGCAAAACAGAAAAAATTTGAGTATTTTTTTAAAACGATATTAATCATGACAACCCTCAACAGACTGGTTTAAACACTGCTGCCGGGTTTAGGGTATTCATGTCTTCTGACATTTATATGCTTTTATTTATCTGCCCATTCATAGTAGATACTTGAAATTCTGCACATGTGCACTCATTTTTAAAGTAAATTTATGCTAAATTTATTCCTTAGATTGTGTCCGACAGCATTCACACTAGTTTCTTGGAAATGAAGGTTTTTTTTTCTGGTGATCACCTGCCTGATAGAAGACAAGAGAATTAAATTGCTCATTGATCACCAACAACATGACATGCTGCCTAAAAATGTTGGTCATGTGATGGTTTTCTATTGAGTAACCTAGCAAACCTGTATTGCTTTTTTTTAATCGTGAATTTATGGTAGAAAGCATGCTGGTAATATTTTTATCAAGGTTACTTAATTTTACCACCACCACAGCTTAATTTAAGAGGTGAAAAGAAACATATATAAGTGGCAGTGATTCATGATTTCCTTTCGAATTCCAGTTTCTTTTAAGTATCTTGTTTGCTTTGTTTTAACTGTGAATCATCGATTGATAAGAGGAATTTTTATTGGGAATTAGTACTCGTGTTTTTAATCTATGTAAAATTTTAGGCAAATCAAACCTCCTGTCTCCCTTAACCAATGAATTCCCATACGCCCACGTGAAATTACGTAGATGCATATGAGTATGCATTTATATGCGTTGGCAAGGAGGAGGCAGAAAAATCATCAATTTTTAATCTTGCATATTATCAAGCAGAAATGTTTTTGTATATCTACGAGTATGATAATACCTGAATGAAACATATTGGAAATCCGTACGTAATGTAAAATTAAGGGAGACAAAAGAGTCAACAAAAATATTGTGTGACAGCAGGCATAAAACTCTGCAGGGTAATCATACTGACAGGGGAAAAAAATTTTTTTCTCATCTTCGCTAAATTATGAAAACATTTCTGGTTAGTCAGCCAGTAGAAATCATCACACAACCAATGTCTCTAGTACGTATCAAAAAATTTTAAAAAAGGGATGATCAATGAATAAGTTACTTCTCTTGCATTTTGTTGGGCAGTGATCTCTAAAAAGTCTGACCAGTGACAGATGTAAACTAAGGGACAAATTTAGCTTGAACTAAAATTGCAAATCTAATCTCCCTATAAAATCATATTTAGAGCGGGAATTTAAAAAAAAAGCAACAAAAAACCAGCTCTTTCTAAGTATGATATGGAGTAAATTTTCAACTTTTTCGCCTTTTAGGTCCATTCATGTGGCCTGTTTGCGTGGGAGATAACCAGGCAAGCCAACTTAAAAACTGAAGAAACCTATATTAATAGTTTTAGTTGACAGTTTTTTATTGATAGATTAGCTCCATGAAATCATAACGGATATTTATAGAGGCTAAAGTATATCTGAGCTGGAAAATATTCATTGATGAGTGAATGAAATATTAAATACGTTTAAAACCCTGAATTACTGTTTCTTATATTTTTTTGCCTAATAAATTATTTTGAATTCTTGACATCATTTTTGGTTCAATTTCTGATGCAATGATCGTTTCCTATATTTTGGATTATTGCCTTATACGAAAACATATCTCTCAATCAGGAAAAAAAAAAATCCTTAAGCAGCCCTCAAATATAATTAAATCTTTTTCAGCCCATGACCTAACCTTCCGAAAAATCATTATAAATCATACTTTTGGAGATATTGTGTAGACAGATAAACAAAAATGAGAAAGTAAAACTATCTTAGCCAACCTACAATTGAACTACAGTAGCCATCAAAGATGGCGAAGTGATCTATCCTTTTTTTCTATATATGCATGTGAGTTTATGTTCCAGGGCTTCTAGTCATACCGTTTTATGTACCAACTTGGAAATTAGCATCAGTAGTCCACTGAACCATTTTAAAGGATTTTTTTTTCTAATTTTTGGGCCTTAATTGGATGGGTTTTGTTAATAACATTTAGGTCGTCCTATTTCTAGATGTGTTTTTTCCTCTCTATTTTAAATATTTTAGTATTTTCTTTCATCTTAATTTTTCAGTTTCTTTTTATCGCAACTTCACATAGATCATTAGTCTTGAACATCATCAACCCTTCGGCATCTGGCATTGGACATAGACCTTCCACAAGATTCACAAGACTATTATACTATGAGCATCACAGAGTCAATACTCTCTGAACTTGTCTAGTTTATCACACCAACTTATTTTTTGTCAGCCACAGTTTTGCATATGATCTTAGGGAATTCATGTTGTGAGTTGTAATTTCTAGTGGTTATCAGTCATTCTTATAACATGACCAGCTCATTGCCATTTGAGCTTTCTAATGAATTCTATGATATCCCCGGCTCCAGTTTTTTCCTATAATACACTGTACTCTCTTGTGATCTCTCCGTATAATGTTGAGCATGATCCTCTCTTGTACACATTGCATGGTTCTCAGTTTGAGAATCAATCTTTTGGCTAGATCCCAGGTTTCAGCTCCATAGATGACTATCAGGAGGATGCATTGGTTGTATGCCTTTCTTATTAGGACTAATGGGATTTTCTTGTTCTTGTAGGTTGAGCTTGCTTTACCAAAAGCTTGCTAAGAGTGATTCTTCTCTTGATTTCTCCATCTTTTGAAGATTTATGAAGATTTGTTGTCCCTGGCAGATGAAGTGGTTTACAGTAGTAAGTAAACAGCATAAATCAAAAATTAAAGATAGGGTCTTGGTGAGCCTCTAGCTCATGTCTTCACTTGCGAGAAACCTGGTTAACCAGACTAGCAGCACTTTCTGACTTAGATAGTAGACACCATCTAGCCTTTAAACCTAATCTCTTTCTACACCATATTTGTTATTGTCTTTCCACCACTAGCATTTACTCATTGAGGTATCTAACTCTTGATATCATAAACTGATTGGTTCCGCAACTGATCGATAGTGGAATCATTCAAATTCTGGAATATAAATTTGAGTGTCAAGTAAAAATTTAAAAAAACATGGTGTATATCAAAGCAAATCCATCCATGTGTAGAGAAGAAAAAATGTCAACATCTGAGTGTAAATGAATGCAATCAGAAGCATTGTCAGTACAAGTGACATAAATAAATGTATGTGTGTAGGTGCAAAGCTATTCTTTTCTTGAAAACCAAACATTGAAACATTGTCAATAGGTAACAACTTATGTGTCAACATTCTGCAATTCCCACTTGAAAGTACCCAGAGAAGGTTCACTAATTGTTGCTTCAGGCAAAGTGTTCCAGTCATCTACAACCCTGCTTGAAAAGAAATTTCTTTCTAATGAGCGTTTTCAAGTACTGTTTTTGGAGTTTCTCGCTGTGCCCACAAAGTTGGCGTTGAGCTTCAATAAAAAATGTGTATGATGGAGTTACGTAACTATCTGAGACAAATTTATATGGCTCCTTTAAATCTGCTTGCTTTCTTCTTTCAACTAAAGTTGGAAGAACAACCTCAGAAGTAGCAAGTTTCAGACATCTTCTCTGAACTGATTCCAATTAATCAATAACTATGTATCATTACAGTGTATAAGTTCTCTACTTTAGTAGGTGTTAAGTCAGTAAAGCATCTCTTCATTGACCTGAAGATAAAAATCATCCTGGTGAGATGCAGATTAATTTGTCTGTCAGTCATTGATAGCAACCAATAAATCAGTTAAGTATATCAAGGGATATAAGTGAAGGCTATATAAAAGCCTTGTCCAATTCTTAAGCATTTTGGGAATTTACCAAAACAAAATGGTTGCTTAACCCCAAGCCCTCTTTTTCTCCTACCCAAAGAATTGAAGACTTGCTAACAGGCAGAGTATATTTTAGTCCATGGCCCTTCTCTGAGAGAGAGAGATATGCCAAACTGCAAATATCTTTGTAATTGTGTAGTGTTTTCCTGTTGGAGAATTCGTTCGATAAGCGTAAAGTAATATATGATTAATTACTGAAACAATGGTTGCCTTGTTATCTTAATGCTATCAGTTATAAATCTTTTAAGACCTCTTGCTTTCTCCACGGCTGGTGCAGAGTGGCTTGTGAATTGGTACCAGGCCAAAAGCATGAACTACAAGGCTGCAAGGAAACAATACATTTCTTTGAAAAATGAAAACATGATTAAATCATCTGTGGTGTCTGATTGACCCTGCACTGGACCAATATCATTTGAACCAGAAATTCAAAATTCAAAAAACCAAATTAAAAAAAATAATGGATCTGGTTAGTCACTCGATAGAAACCATCATCTGACCAATTTCTTTTGGTAGCATGCCACATCTGGAAGATCACTCAAAAAACTAGAAAAAGGGGTGATCAATGAGTTAGTCACTTCTCCTGCATTTCGTTGAGAGAGTCCAAATTTTCAAAAAACAAGCATGACTCCCGGATACAAACTTAGGAAACAGTTAAACATAAACTTGCATTACTAATTTAAAACCCATTAAAATCTATGATCCCTAAAAAGTCTCAAATTTTTTAAAGATCTAAGGGATCAATTTTGTATGAGCTTACACTGCAAATGCCCCCCCCCCCCAAAAAAAACAAAATAAACTAAAAACCTATTTAGGAGGGAATTTCAAGAGAAATTAACAACAACAACAAAAAATTTTCCCAGATATATATATATATCTGAACAAATAGATAACTTAAACTCAATAACAGTGTTTAGACCAATCTGTTATGGTTGGCGGTTATTAAGAAAACATTTCTTCCCCATCTCCAGCACCTATTTCTAAACTTATAAATTCAAAAGAGTTCTTGCTGAGAAGAAATTCCAAACTTTTATGAACCTGATTTCAATTTCAGACGGATTTTGCTCCACATGGTTACACTTTTCCGATGGTTCAATTTCTGGATTTTTCATAACAGAGTTTAAAGCTACAGCTCAAAGCAGTAGTTCGGGCAGTCACAACCACTCTTACATTAAGAGAAGGTGTCAAGATAGACCATGACAGACTATGGTGATGACATCTCTATGCAAATGGATAGGCTTGCCATTGTCTTAACATTGCCGTACCACGGATAAAAGGATTTTGAAGACCAAAGACTGTGGAGATCGAAGTTGCAACTTTTTTTTTTTTTTTACATCCAATAGCAAATGGCTTCAGGTTTCAATCAACTCCCAATAATATCATGAAGAAACCTTGAAATATCTTTGACTACCAGGAAATGCCAATAATAATAACAGAGTTTCTCCAATAATAGCTTGGGGATCAGAACATTGACCTGGAAGTTAGAAAATCCCACAGTGTTATATATGAGGCTCCTGCCCTAGGGTGAAGGAATTTCAGACTTCAATTCTTCCTTCTCAATATGTGATTTACTAAGTTATAGAAGAGCGAGTTCCAATCATAGGAGAAAAAAATTGACAGGTGAGACTAGTCAACTGAGGCCCTCAAAGGGATCCATACTCTAAAATAATAACAGGTTTAGTGAGTCATTCAAAAGAAACCCCCAGATGACTAATATCTTTTGGGAGCATACCGTGTTAGCAGTGATTGATTGAAAAATTGAAAAGAGTGATTTTCAATAATTAAGTTACTTCTCTGATCTTTTGTTGGATGGGGATCCCTAAAAAAGTCTGAATTCTTAAAAACAAGCGTGAATGCTACTGGACAAAACTAAGGGACCAATTTACCATAAACTTACATTACAAATTGAATCCCTCCCCATTAAAAATGTATTTGGGGGTATTTTAGAAAAAAAACGTCTTTCTAGATATGATAAAGTTTAAATCTTGAAGATTTCAGCCCTCTAGTTCCATTGGTGCAGCTTGTGTGTATGATATACACCTAGCCAGCCAGACTATCTTGTAAACTGAAGAATCTTTTGGTGACAAGTTTTGGTTTCTAGTAAATGAATTCCTGTTCATCAGTTCATATTGTATCTCTGTTAGAGCCTGAGAAGAGCTCACAAGGGAGATAAAAAACTTGGAGATTTGCAGATGCACAGAAAGTGACCCAAACCTTCTTCAGACTGTGGACCAGTTTAATACTGCTAATATGATTGCAGACCTGCCAACTTTAGTAATCACTACCGGAATATAAACAATAAGTAAACTATATATCACTTATAGGTGATTGATACACTCAATCTTTCTATAAACAGTTTATGACTTTAATATTAAGATTCAATGAAATGAATTTGTATTCATTTTGCAAAGATAGTAAAAGAATCATATTGTTTCCTCATGACTTGGTAGCACATACTTTATTGCCTGGTACCGGTCTGTAGCCCAGTGGTTGGGAACTACTGATATAGAGTCATAAAATTCATTTTTACATTTCATGATGAACACAATCCTACTTTTATAAAGAAGTTGGAGTTGCCCAAATAGCACATCTCTCAATAAAGTATGGCAACTGGTAACAAAGTCCTGATTTCTGTTGCATGCATCAGTTTAGCGATCCTTGCAAGCTTCGAGTCTGGTCAAGACCAGAACTTTACACTTAAAATTTTTCATGATCACTCCTTTAAAGGATGCAATTTCACTGCTGGGAAACCTCCACCCTAATCCTACAGCTTAGAGTGTTCTCAATTGTCTGCTGAGTGTACAGGGAATTTAGTCCTGATAAAGAGTTTTCCATACTTTTTGCTCATACCAGGAATCTTACCAGGGACCTTCTGCATGTGAGGCAGACGTGTTAATCATTAAACTATCTAAGCAGACCTGACAGTGGCGTGAATGTGTAATATTTCTTTTGTATAAAAATCATTTTTTCTAAATAGAAGAATTTATCGTTAGAGTTCTTTGTTGCTGTTGAATAAAGGAAGCAGAAAGCATTTTGAACTTTAGTGTAACAGTGATGGAGATAATATTAGACTTTGTCAGAAACGGAAAAAACCATTGTGGTATCGAGGGGAAAAAACAAATAACAAACACACGTACAATTATTTTCGTGACAACGTCTTCAATATGGAGACGTACCTTGCAGAGAATAATTGCATGCAAAGCCATAACTAAAGCTTCTTCTAAACCCAAGTCCAAATTTGTTCGTTCATACAGCTGTCTCTAATTTGCTTAGCATTTTCTTATAACACCTTGTGTAAAAGTCACTGTAGAAGGGGGAAAAACATCAATTTGTCTTGAAATAAATAGACTGTATATTTATTTACATGGAAAGAAGCGGAAAAATATCTACAGTGCTAAAAAAAATATTATTCATGTAAATATATATATATATATATATATATACACACACACATATATACAGGTCTGGTTAGTCACTCAATAAAAAACCATCATGTGACCAACGTCATTAGGCAGCATGCCCTGTTAGGGTTGATCAATTACAAAATTGGAAAAAGGGATGATCAATGATTAAGTTACTTCTCTCACCTTTTGTTGGGCAGTGATCTATAAAAAATATCAGAATTTTTCAAAAAACAAGCATGAATGCTGCCAGACACTAACCAAAGACCAATTCATCAATTGCAAATTGAACTCCAGCTAAAAACCCCTTTCAGAGAGGAATCTCATCCCCTAAAACAAAAACTTTTTTTCAAGACATGATAAAGAGTTAATGTTTAAATTTTCAGCCCTTTAGCCCCTTTGGTATGGACTGTACATGAGACACATACATACATAGCCAGCCAGCAAGGCAAACTTGAAAACTGCAGAGACTTAAGTCGACAATTTTAACTGACAGTCCTTAATACATATACTTAAATAATCATGTAATACACATGCATAGATAACTATATATTTATATATATATATATATATATATATATATATAGATAACCATGTTATGAATATACATAGATAACTATGTAATATATATACATAATCATGTGACACATATACATAGATAACCATGCAATACATCTACATAGACAACCATGTAATATATATTTACATAAATAATCTTGTAATACATATATAAACATGTAATGCATATACATAATCATTTATACATATACATAGATAACCACGTGATACATATATATAAATTACCAAGTAATACTTATACATAGATGAAAAATTTAATCAAGTAACACAAAAGGGGAAAATAATGCATATGTTATTTCCAGGCAGAGTAGGAGTCATCTATTTTTCTGTTAGAAGGAATAATGGAGAGACTTATCAGTATCAATCATGGCAGACAGATAAACACATACCTACACAGTGATAGAACAGAAGTCATTTTGAGTTAACATAGCAATAAGAACTGATCTGCACCAATCAGACACGCAAGGGTTAAAAACTGCAAGAACCATTTTGAATTCAATGAGAAAAAAAATCTTTGATCTTTATTTCTTTTAACCAACTGGAGATTAATTTTGTTGGCACAGACAATTCTTCCCCAATTTTTTTTCTGTTTTTTTAATCACCTCCTCCCAACTTCTCCAAATTATATTTTCCTTTGAAAATATTGGCTTTAAATCACTTACAGATATCAAACAACCGAGCTTTCATTTATTCTAGGCTCCAAGGAGAAAGGTGAATATCTAACTGGCAGACTTGAACTACTCAAATTTTATTAATCATTTTCCACTACTATTTTCCCTCATCATAATTCTTTCTAGCTGCTTTTTTTTATCGCAACTCAAGTCAGGCTATCAATTGACGACAGTGAGTAAACAGCATGAATCGGAAATGGAGAAAAATCTCACCTGGAGCTTATTTTTCATTTCCTTTCTGCTAGGTGTACTCACTCACATTTACACTTGTCAAGACTCCTGGGACACATATGTCCCAATGTTGCTATGACTTCTGGCCTCTCTTAAAAGTTTACTGGGTTGTATGTGTCCCAAAAAATATATCTGGGAAACCATGTTTAACAGGACAGATCTATCCCACCAGGATTTTGGAATTTCAAGATATGGAGCATTTGTAATTTCATGAAAGAATGTTTCTTTAATCATCAATTAAACAAGTCTAGTTAGTCACTCAATAGAAACTGTTATGTAACCAAGTCCTTTGGTAACATGCCATGTTGGGGGTGATCAATAAAGAAAAAGGGGTGATCAATGAATAAGTTACTTCTCTCACCTTTTGTTGGGCAATGATTGCTAAAAAGTCTTCATTTTCGGAAACAAGCATAAATGCCACAGGACAGAAACTAAGGGATCAATTTATCATAAACCTACATTGGAAATTGATCCCCTGATTAAAATAACAATTAAGGGGGAGACTTTGAAAAAAACAAAATAAACATTTTTTTCTAAACATGATAAGGAGTGAATATTTGAATTTTCAGCCTTATAGCTCCATTGGTGCAGCTTGAATATGTCATACATACATAGCCAGCTAAACTGACCAACCTAAAAACTGAAGAAATCTAAGTTGACAGATTTGTTAACAGTTTAAGAAATTGATGTTTTTGGCTTTTTCATCCCCTTTCAAAAATTCCAGCATCAAGTGCCTCAACAGGTTAGTCTTCAGCTCTTGAATTCCTAAAAAAATTAAGATCATGATCAAGGGAAATAACTGATCAAAATAATCGACCTTTAATGCTTACATGAATTTAAAATTTTTTTCTTTTCAATTCACAGAGGAATTCTATTATTTAATATCTATTCATTGCAAATATCCACTGTCAATTACAAGCTGTTTCAAGTGGTATATGAATTTAAGAATTAAATGGTTAAATAATGCTAGAGTAGGTGCTCTAATATTGATTCAGGATAGTCTGGCAAAGGGCCACAAGAGAGGAGCACTCTGTGAGCATCTAACATACTAGTGAACAGTGTAACAAGTCTAGTATGTTAAGCACTTTACATCAGATGCTCATGAATATGCACATATTAAAAAGTCTAAAATCTAGAAAAAACACAGATCAGTTGTCCCATAAAAACTGCCATGTAATCAATGTCTCTTGGCAATATGCTGTGTTTGGGGTGTTCAATTAAAAAATTGGAAAAAATCAAGATCTACAACTGAGTTGTCTCTCACTTTTTGTTGGGCAGTGATTAATAAAAAAGTTTGAATTTAAAAAATAAGTATGAATGCTGCAGGATACAAAATAAGGGACCAATTTAGCATGAACTTTCATTGTAAATTGAGTTCCCCTTTCCCCCTAAAAACCTGTTTTGGAGAGTGAATTTTCAAAAAATAAAAATTTGTTTTTTTTCTAGACATAATGAGGAATGAATATTCAAATTTTCAGCACTCTAGCTCCATTGCAGTAGCCTGTACACATTATGCATACATAGCCAGCCGGACAGACATAAAAACTGAGGCCACCTATGCTGACAGTTTTGGTTTACAGTTTCCAATACGAGAAATATTTAGACAGGGTGCATTTTCTGGGACCACTTCTATATAATTGTAACAAGGGTGGCTGAATGGTGCAAATTTCAATTGAATTGATACACAAGTTGCTACAGCTATCTGACGTTGTGAAAATTACAGATATTTTACCATAAGTCCTATTTACCAAGCTGTCTATTCTATTCTTATTTTTCTGTAATAACAACGTGCACCTGGTAGAAAGTAAAAGTTCAGGTTAGCTTTATAGTTACACTATAAATAATTCCCCCCTCTAAAACCTTAAAACGATACCTTTTCAAAACTGTATATAAGTGCAATATACAGCATTAAGACATAACTATAAGTATTAGAATGGTGCTGATATCAAAAAAAGTTGGAGAAGAAAATCAATTCACAAATGCAAAATTGATACATGGAATTTCGCCATATTGGCATGAAAGTAAGTTTTGAATTAAGGCCATAAAACCATCTTTCGATTCAAGCCATAAAACCATCTTTCGATTCAAGCCATAAAACCATCTTTCGATTCAAGCCATAAAACCATCTTTCGATTCAAGCCATAAAACCATCTTTAGATTCAAGCCATAAAACCATCTTTAGATTCAAGCCATAAAACCATCTTTCGATTCAAGCCATAAAACCATCTTTAGATTCAAGCCATAAAACCATCTTTAGATTCAAGCCATAAAACCATCTTTCGATTCAAGCCATAAAACCATCTTTCGATTCAAGCCATAAAACCATCTTTAGATTCAAGCCATAAAACAATCTTTAGATTCAAGCCATAAAACCATCTTTAGATTCAAGCCATAAAACCATCTTTAGATTCAAGCCATAAAACCATCTTTAGATCACGTCATAAAACCATCTTTAGATTCAAGCCATAAAACCATCTTTAGATTCAAGCCATAAAACCATCTTTCGATTCAAGCCATAAAACCATTTTTAGATCACGTCATAAAACCATCTTTAGATTCAATCCATAAAACCATCTTTCATATCAAGCCATAAAACCATCTTTAGATTCAAGCCATAAAACCATCTTTAGATTCAAGCCATAAAACCATCTTTAGATTCAAGCCATAAAACCATCTTTCGATTCAAGCCATAAAACCATCTTTAGATTCAAGCCATAAAACCATCTTTAGATTCAAGCCATAAAACCATCTTTAGATCACGTCATAAAACCATCTTTCGATTCAAGCCATAAAGCCATGTTTCGATTCAAGCCATAAAACCATCTTTAGATTCAAACCATAGAACCATCTTTAGATTCAAACCATAGAACCATCTTTAGATTCAACCCATAAAACCATCTTTCGATTCAAGCCATAAAACCATCTTTAGATCACGTCATAAAACCATCTTTAGATCACGTCATAAAACCATCTTTCGATTCAAGCCATAAAACCATCTTTAGATTCAAGCCATAAAACCATCTTTAGATTCAAGCCATAAAACCATCTTTAGATTCAAGCCATAAAACCATCTTTCGATTCAAGCCATGAAACCATCTTTCGATTCAAGCCATAGAACCATCTTTAGATTCAAGCCATAAAACCATCTTTAGATTCAAACCATAAAACCATCTTTAGATTCAAGCCATAAAACCATCTTTAGATTCAAGCCATGAAACCATCTTTAGATTCAAGCCATAAAACCATCTTTAGATTCAAGCCATAAAACCATCTTTCGATTCAAGCCATAAAACCATCTTTAGATTCAAGCCATAAAACCATCTTTAGATTCAAGCCATAAAACCATCTTTAGATCACGTCATAAAACCATCTTTAGATTCAAGCCATAAAACCATCTTTAGATTCAAGCCATAAAACCATCTTTAGATTCAAGCCATGAAACCATCTTTAGATCACGTCATAAAACCATCTTTAGATTCAAGCCATAAAACCATCTTTAGATTCAAGCCATAAAACCATCTTTCGATTCAAGCCATAAAACCATCTTTAGATCACGTCATAAAACCATCTTTAGATTCAAGCCATAAAACCATCTTTAGATTCAAGCCATAAAACCATCTTTAGATTCAAGCCATAAAACCATCTTTAGATCACGTCATAAAACCATCTTTAAATTCAAGCCATAAAACCATCTTTAGATTCAAGCCATAAAACCATCTTTAGATTCAAGCTATAAAACCATCTTTAGATTCAAACCATAAAACCATCTTTAGATTCATGTCATAAAATCATCTTTAGATTCAAGCCATAAAACCATCTTTCGATTCAAGCCATGAAACCATCTTTCGATTCAAGCCATGAAACCATCTTTAGATTCAAGCCATAAAACCATCTTTAGATTCAAACCATAAAACCATCTTTCGATTCAAGCCATAAAACCATCTTTCGATTCAAGCCATGAAACCATCTTTAGATTCAAGCCATAAAACCATCTTTAGATTCAAGCCATAAAACCATCTTTCGATTCAAGCCATAAAACCATCTTTAGATTCAAGCCATGAAACCATCTTTAGATTCAAGCCATAAAACCATCTTTCGATTCAAGCCATAAAACCATCTTTAGATTCAAGCTATAAAACCATCTTTAGATTCAAACCATAAAACCATCTTTAGATTCATGTCATAAAACCATCTTTAGATTCAAGCCATAAAACCATCTTTCGATTCAAGCCATAAAACCATCTTTAGATCACGTCATAAAACCATCTTTAGATTCAAGCCATAAAACCATCTTTAGATTCAAGCCATAAAACCATCTTTAGATTCAAGCCATAAAACCATCTTTAGATTCAAGCCATAAAACCATCTTTAGATTCACGTCATAAAACCATCTTTAGATTCAAACCATAAAACCATCTTTCGATTCAAGCCATAAAACCATCTTTAGATCACGTCATAAAACCATCTTTAGATTCAAGCCATAAAACCATCTTTAGATTCAAGCCATAAAACCATCTTTAGATTCAAGCCATGAAACCATCTTTAGATCACGTCATAAAACCATCTTTAGATTCAAGCCATAAAACCATCTTTAGATTCAAGCCATAAAACCATCTTTCGATTCAAGCCATAAAACCATCTTTAGATCACGTCATAAAACCATCTTTAGATTCAAGCCATAAAACCATCTTTAGATTCAAGCCATAAAACCATCTTTAGATTCAAGCCATAAAACCATCTTTAGATCACGTCATAAAACCATCTTTAAATTCAAGCCATAAAACCATCTTTAGATTCAAGCCATAAAACCATCTTTAGATCACGTCATAAAACCATCTTTAGATTCAAGCCATAAAACCATCTTTAAATTCAAGCCATAAAACCATCTTTAGATTCAAGCCATAAAACCATCTTTAAATTCAAGCCATAAAACCATCTTTAGATTCAAGCCATGAAACCATCTTTCGATTCAAACCATAAAACCATCTTTAGATTCACGTCATAAAACCATCTTTAGATCACGTCATAAAACCATGTTATGATTCAAGCCATAAAGCCATGTTTCGATTCAAGCCATAAAACCATCTTTAGATTCAAGCCATGAAACCATCTTTAGATTCAAGCCATGAAACCATCTTTAGATTCAAGCCATGAAACCATCTTTAGATTCAAGCCATAAAACCATCTCTCGATTCAAGCCATAAAACCATCTTTAGATTCAAGCCATAAAACCATCTTTAGTTTCAAGCCATAAAACCATCTTTAGATTCAAGCCATAAAACCATCTTTAGATTCAAGCCATAAAACCATCTTTAGATCACGTCATAAAACCATCTTTAGATTCAAGCCATAAAACCATCTTTAGATTCAAGCCATAAAATCATCTTTAGATTCAAGCCATAAAACCATCTTTAAATTCAAGCCATAAAACCATCTTTAGATTCAAGCCATAAAACCATCTTTAGATTCAAGCCATAAAACCATCTTTAGATTCAAGCCATGAAACCATCTTTAGATTCAAGCCATGAAACCATCTTTAGATTCAAGCCATAAAACCATCTTTCGATTCAAGCCATGAAACCATCTTTAGATTCAAGCCATGAAACCATCTTTAGATTCAAGCCATAAAACCATCTTTAGATTCAAGCCATAAAACCATCTTTCGATTCAAGCCATCAAACCATCTTTAGATTCAAGCCATGAAACCATCTTTAGATTCAAGCCATGAAACCATCTTTAGATTCAAGCCATGAAACCATCTTTAGATTCAAACCATAAAACCATCTTTCGATTCAAGCCATAAAACCATCTTTCGATTCAAGCTATGAAACCATCTTTAGATTCAAGCCATGAAACAATCTTTAGATTCAAGCCATGAAACTATCTTTAGATTCAAGCCATGAAACAATCTTTAGATTCAAGCCATAAAACCATCTTTAGATTCAAGCCATAAAACCATCTTTTGATTCAAGCCATAAAACCATCTTCAGATCACGTCATAAAACCATGTTTTGATTCAAGCCATAAAGCCATGTTTCGATTCAAGCCATAAAACCATCTTTCGATTCAAGCCATAAAACCATCTTTCGATTCAAACCATAAAACCATCTTTGGATTCACGTCATAAAACCATCTTTAGATCACGTCATAAAACCATGTTTTGATTCAAGCCATAAAGCCATGTTTCGATTCAAGCCATAAGACCATGTTTCGATTCAAGCCATAAAACCATCTTTAGATTCAAGCCATAAAACCATCTTTAGATTCAAGCCATAAAACCATCTTTAGATTCAAGCCATAAAACCATCTTTAGATTCAAGCCATAAAACCATCTTTAGATTCAAGCCATAAAACCATCTTTAGATTCAAGCCATAAAACCATCTCTCGATTCAAGCCATAAAACCATCTTTAGATTCAAGCCATAAAACCATCTTTTGATTCAAGCCATAAAACCATCTTCCGATTCAAGCCATGAAACCATCTTTCGATTCAAGCCATGAAACCATCTTTAGATTCAAGCCATAAAACCATCTTTAGATCACGTCATAAAACCATCTTTAGATTCAAGCCATAAAACCATCTTTAGATTCAAGCCATGAAACCATCTTCAGATTCAAGCCATAAAACCATCTTTAGATTCAAGCCATAAAACCATCTTTAGATTCAAGCCATAAAACCATCTTTCGATTCAAGCCATAAAACCATCTTTAGATTCGAGCCATAAAACCATCTTTAGATTCAAGCCATAAAACCATCTTTAGATTCAAGCCATGAAACCATCTTTAGATTCAAGCCATAAAACCATCTTTAGATTCAAGCCATAAAACCATCTTTCGATTCAAGCCATAAAACCATCTTTCGATTCAAGCCATGAAACCATCTTTAGATTCATGCCATGAAACAATCTTTAGATTCAAGCCATGAAACCATCTTTAGATTCAAGCCATAAAACCATCTTTCGATTCAAGCCATAAAACCATCTTTGGATTCAAGCCATGAAACCATCTTTAGATTCAAGCCATAAAACCATCTTTAGATTCAAGCCATAAAACCATCTTTCGATTCAAGCCATAAAACCATCTTTAGATTCAAGCCATGAAACCATCTTTAGATTCAAGCCATAAAACCATCTTTCGATTCAAGCCATGAAACCATCTTTCGATTCAAGCCATGAAACCATCTTTAGATTCAAGCCATAAAACCATCTTTAGATTCAAGCCATAAAACCATCTTTAGATTCAAGCCATAAAACCATCTTTAGATCACGTCATAAAACCATCTTTAGATTCAAGCCATAAAACCATCTTTCGATTCAAGCCATGAAACCATCTTTAGATTCAAGCCATGAAACCATCTTTAGATTCAAGCCATAAAACCATCTTTAGATTCAAGCCATAAAACCATCTTTAGATCACGTCATAAAACCATCTTTAGATTCAAGCCATAAAACCATCTTTAGATTCAAGCCATAAAACCATCTTTAGATTCAAGCCATGAAACCATCTTTAGATTCAAGCCATAAAACCATCTTTCGATTCAAGCCATAAAACCATCTTTGGATTCAAGCCATGAAACCATCTTTAGATTCAAGCCATAAAACCATCTTTAGATTCAAGCCATAAAACCATCTTTCGATTCAAGCCATAAAACCATCTTTAGATTCAAGCCATGAAACCATCTTTAGATTCAAGCCATGAAACCATCTTTCGATTCAAGCCATGAAACCATCTTTCGATTCAAGCCATGAAACCATCTTTAGATTCAAGCCATAAAACCATCTTTAGATTCAAGCAATAAAACCATCTTTAGATTCAAGCCATAAAACCATCTTTAGATCACGTCATAAAACCATCTTTAGATTCAAGCCATAAAACCATCTTTCGATTCAAGCCATGAAACCATCTTTAGATTCAAGCCATGAAACCATCTTTAGATTCAAGCCATAAAACCATCTTTAGATTCAAGCCATAAAACCATCTTTAGATCACGTCATAAAACCATCTTTAGATTCAAGCCATAAAACCATCTTTAGATTCAAGCCATGAAACCATCTTTAGATTCAAGCCATGAAACCATCTTTAGATTCAAGCCATAAAACCATCTTTCGATTCAAGCCATAAAACCATCTTTCGATTCAAGCCATAAAACCATCTTTCGATTCAAACCATAAAACCATCTTTCGATTCAAACCATAAAACCATCTTTAGATTCACGTCATAAAACCATCTTTAGATCACGTCATAAAACCATGTTTTGATTCAAGCCATAAAGCCATGTTTCGATTCAAGCCATAAGACCATCTTTAGATTCAAGCCATAAAACCATCTTTAGATTCAAGCCATAAAACCATCTTTAGATTCAAGCCATAAAACCATCTTTAGATTCAAGCCATAAAACCATCTTTAGATTCAAGCCATAAAACCATCTTTAGATTCAAGCCATAAAACCATCTTTAGATTCAAGCCATAAACCATCTTTCGATTCAAGCCATAAAACCATCTTTAGATTCAAGCCATAAAACCATCTTTAGATTCAAGCCATAAAACCATCTTTAGATTCAAGCCATAAAACCATCTTTAGATTCAAGCCATAAAACCATCTTTCGATTCAAGCCATAAAACCATCTTCCGATTCAAGCCATGAAACCATCTTTCGATTCAAGCCATGAAACCATCTTTAGATTCAAGCCATAAAACCATCTTTAGATCACGTCATAAAACCATTTTTAGATTCAAGCCATAAAACCATCTTTAGATTCAAGCCATAAAACCATCTTTAGATTCAAGCCATAAAACCATCTTTCGATTCAAGCCATAAAACCATCTTTAGATTCAAGCCATAAAACCATCTTTCGATTCAAGCCATAAAACCATCTTCCGATTCAAGCCATGAAACCATCTTTCGATTCAAGCCATGAAACCATCTTTAGATTCAAGCCATAAAACCATCTTTAGATCACGTCATAAAACCATTTTTAGATTCAAGCCATAAAACCATCTTTAGATTCAAGCCATAAAACCATCTTCAGATTCAAGCCATAAAACCATCTTTAGATTCAAGCCATAAAACCATCTTTAGATTCAAGCCATAAAACCATCTTTCGATTCGAGCCATAAAACCATCTTTAGATTCAAGCCATGAAACCATCTTTAGATTCAAGCCATAAAACCATCTTTAGATCACGTCATAAAACCATCTTTAGATTCAAGCCATAAAACCATCTTTAGATTCAAGCCATAAAACCATCTTTCGATTCGAGCCATAAAACCATCTTTAGATTCAAGCCATGAAACCATCTTTAGATTCAAGCCATGAAACCATCTTTAGATTCAAGCCATGAAACCATCTTTAGATTCAAGCCATAAAACCATCTTTAGATTCAAGCCATAAAACCATCTTTCGATTCAAGCCATAAAACCATCTTTCGATTCAAGCCATGAAACCATCTTTAGATTCATGCCATGAAACAATCTTTAGATTCAAGCCATGAAACCATCTTTAGATTCAAGCCATAAAACCATCTTTAGATTCAAGCCATGAAACCATCTTTAGATTCAAGCCATAAAACCATCTTCAGATTCAAGCCATGAAACCATCTTTAGATTCAAGCCATAAAACCATCTTTAGATTCAAGCCATAAAACCATCTTTAGATTCAAGCCATAAAGCCATGTTTCGATTCAAGCCATAAAACCATGTTTAGATTCAAGCCATAAAACCATCTTTCGATTCAAACCATAAAACCATCTTTAGATTCACGTCATAAAACCATCTTTAGATCACGTCATAAAACCATGTTTTGATTCAAGCCATAAAGCCATGTTTCGATTCAAGCCATAAAACCATCTTTAGATTCAAACCATAGAACCATCTTTAGATTCAAACCATAGAACCATCTTTAGATTCAACCCATAAAACCATCTTTAGATCACGTCATAAAACCATGTTTTGATTCAAGCCATAAATCAGAGAGTGCATTATTCTACCAACATCATTGTAATAAAAAGCAAATATGAAAATTACAGATTCGATCCCCAAATTATATCAATTCTTCCAATACCTATGGCCCACCCTACAACAAAATGTTTCTGAAATTCATTGAGAATTTTTGGAGATATTGTGTTGACAAACCAATTGACATGAGTGAAAACATACACATCTTCCAACTTCATAGAAAAGGTAAATTAGACTGAAGTCCATGTCTTTTTCCATGTCTTCAATACAAAATGGTAAAAGTTGTAACTCTATAAAGAATAGTGTTCAGTGATTCTTTAAGAAACTGTCAACATAGGTTTCTTCAGTTTTTAATCTGGTCTGGCTGAATATATATGTATTTATCGTATAAACAGGCACCGTTGATGGAACCAGAGGCTAAACATTTGCTCCTTATAACTTTTTTGTTTAAAAATTCACTCTGAATAGTTTTTTTCAGAGGGGATTCCATTTGCAACGTAAGCTTATGATAAATTGGTCCCTTAATATGTACCTGATGTTGTTCACAATTGTTTTTGAAAATCCAGACTTTTTTATTGATCACTGCCCAACAAAAGGCGAGAGAAATAACCATTTCATTGACACTCTTCTCAACAATTTTTAGTTGCTCACCTACAACATGGCATGATGCCAAAAGACGGTCTATGACAGTTTCAATTGAGCGACTAACTAAACTGGTTTAATGATTCTATTTCAAATGGTTATTCATTCCAAGAACAGGATTTCCTTGTTCAAACAACATTTCTCTAAATCGGTTCATAGAAAAATAGAGATTATTTTCATGTCTTTTCAGGAGAATTTGAGAAATTCCCAACATCCGTAGCTGACAACAAAGAGTTTGTGTAATTTGCCTAATGAAAAGCACATAATCGATTGAGAATAGGTTACAGAGAGAGAGGGGTTGAAGAAAGAGGCAAAGGGAAATAGTGAGAGAGGTAAGGAGAGGAAAAGGAGTGGGAGGTGAGAGAGAGAGAGATAGGGGGAAAGAGAAAGAGCGAGAGGAAGGAGGCAGAGAAAGAGGGAGTGAGAGGTAGAGAAAGAGGGAGCAAGAGGTAGAGAAAGTGGAAGCGGGAGTAGGAGGGAAGTGGAAAGAGAGGTAGTGAAAGAGTGGGTTCGGAGAGAGAAATATAGATTGATTCTGAGAGATGGCAATACTGGTTGAAATTAAACTTATCGCCCAATACTCTGGTTGGTCGGTCGGTGGGGGGGAATGGTTCTGATGGTGGGGCCAATTAAATGTGACATTATTAACCAAATCCTTTTCAATAATCACTCGATTATTCTGATATTAGAATCGAAGACTTGAATGAGAAAGAGACAAGGAGACTTAGAGGAATGCACTTTTTGACACGGATGCTTGGCAAACTTGTGACGGAAGACAAGCAGAAATATAACTGCTCTCACTCTTTCTCCCCCCCTCCTCCTCCTCCAGTCTCTAAGTCTCCCACCCCTTTCCCTCTGCGTGGTCATGAACTAACACAACAACTCCATGTTCAATACAAGATAAGAATCTAATTCAGTCACTCAAAATAAAAATCATCTTTTGGCAGCATGCTGCATTGGGAGTGATCAATTAAAAAATTTGAAAAAAAGGATGATCAATGAATAAATTACTTCTCTCACCTTCTATTGGATCACTAAAAGATCTGAATTTTGGAAGAAAAAAAATGAATGTGAACATTTGACATAAACTGAATTAGCAACAACTTATGTTGTAAATCCCCCCCCCGAAAAAAATCAAAACAAACAACAAGCAAACCCAAAGTCATGGGGGGAGGGGGAGTAGTAAAAAGAAAACAAAGATAAATATTTTTTCAAGACATAGGGAATGAATGTTTATATTTTCAGCTCTCTAACTAATTAGTGTAGCCTGCACACTCAACGCATAGATATATAGATAGGGAGAATCATTTAAAAACTGAAAAAACCTTTGTTGATTTTGTTGACAGTTTTGATTGATAGTTTCTATTATATAACATGGCCATGAACTTACAAAACATGTCCATGTCCAATACAAGGTGAGAGTTTGGAAAGGGATGCTTCAAGTGCAATGAAGTAATTAATTATAAATGAGGTCATTGAATCAATTTTTTAATTACATATATATCTGAATAGCAACACCAACTTTGAATTTGATCATTAATCAAATGATTCAATTAAATGTTATCCCTATACAATGTCCACACCACAAAAAAAACAAAACAAGCCTTACTGATACAAGCCCAAACTCCACTCAAACTTCTATTCTAACAGAAGATGAGTACTGCAACTTTTGTATTGTATATATAATAAACAAAATTTTTTCGAGAAATCTGCTTTTTTTTAGTATAAATGTGTTCATTAACTAGAATTATATATGCCTGTCAGTATCTGTAAGATAAATTTTCATAGATATGCAAGATTCGTCAGTTTGGCTCAGTTGGTGAGAGAGCCGATTATCAATCAGTTGGTAGTGATTTCAAATCATGGTAGGGAAATGTTAATTTTATAAATGTATTTATCTATTGATTTTTATAATAAGCCATTGTGTATTTTTATTGTAAATCTTGGTAGATTAGTAAGATCAGTCAATTTAGCTCAGGTATGGTTTGTACACATGATTTATACATGAATAGCCAAGAAACCTATTTTGACAATTCTAACATGGGCATTTTGTGATTCTGTTTTACTCTATCTTTTGTGGCACAGCAAACTGAATTCAAACAAAGACTTGGACAGTCTACGTTTACTTAGGACTAATGCCCTTGGGAGAGGCTTGAATATATATACCCCCGTTAATAGGGGTAAATAGTTGGGCACACTGAGAACTTCAGTCTTAATGGGCAACTAGTGTAGGTGACAGAAAACTCTTGACTACTGGTCCCAAGCCTGGGTAAAGAAGGAGGGTTAGGCATGGGTCTAGTAACACCACACTCTGAAGACATAATTGCTACTGAAACCGCAGCAGTACACCCCGAAAGCATGGTGTGATTGCAACCCTATGGTACACAAAGATTCTACAGGAGTAAGTAAAAACAATATTTGCATGTAATGACGCATCTGTTCTTTTCCTAATTTCAACCATGCAGTCTGGGCTTCCTCCAATTGCAACCATGCAAATTCTTTCTTTGAGAGTATGTGGAATTGATGGATGGTATCTGATCTTCACATTTGAAAAAAAAATTTTCATAGACATACGAGACAGGGGGTAAAAGGGTGAGGCATCTGCCCCTCTAAATTCAAGCAAAACAGTAGAAAATTTCAAGCAAATCCAGTTCTCTGTCTCCTTCAACAAAATAGTTTCTACATGACCTTTCATAGATTTGAAAATCACAAATGTCACATTGAACCTGGGAATAAATTTTTGTCACAATTACCGTTAAAGAAATACCTCCAACCCCCAAGAAAACAAAAACCCAACAATAAACAAAAATTCTGAAAATCAGACTCATAGTTAAATCATTTAATTTGCCAACACAAAATGAAGATGTTTTTTTTTGTTCTTATATTCATACTTATTGACATTTCTTCAAATCAATGTAAATAAGGCTAAAAATATTGATAAAATCATTGATTGCATCTTAATTAAATATTCAAGTTTTTTTAGAATTACCTGTGACATTTACGTCTTAGAGCTGTCCGGTGGATGCATCTTTCGATATTATTAGATTATATGACAGGAAATAGTGTGTGTGGATTATATACATACATGCTCACACATACTAGCAGGCATACCAGCATTGCCTGAGAAATACAGAACTTCAAAATGGATAAGACGCTGGAAATCTTGCTCTTTATTTCTTCTCACACAACACAACAAATAGAAAAAAATATTTCTTAGAGGGACCTGAATCTGTGCTTCCTATTTGCAATGTACATTCACTGTCATAAATTGGATGGTCTTACTATGCTTTGATGAAAAAAAATATACAAAAATTAATATGAAAGTAAATAGTAGGAAAAAATTATAAATAATGGTTAAAAGATACTTCATAAAAAAAGCAATAGATAATTACTTTCAATTTTATCACAAAATAACCTGATTTAGCAGTAACAAAGAGCCATGTGTCCCCACGCTTCACCCTTTCACCACCTATTCCCCCCTACTCAGTTTTTGTCATTGAGGAAAGAAAAAGGGTAGATGAAGAATCTCAAATATAAAAATTATTTTTTCTGATGTTTTGAACCAAAGATTAGCCAGACAATGACCTCTGGTGACCTTGAAGTTTAGTTTATAAAGGAAGTTGATTCTTATTGATTCTTCATATCAAATACCAGGTCAATCAGCCAGGTAGTTTTAGCAGAGATTAGCAAACACACACACAGAGTGAAGAAGCCACTTATTGTAATCACAGATAATGTTATCAAACGGGTATTGTTACTGGAATCAATAGGTCCCAAACATTTCATTTTAAGTGATCACAATAAATGGCTTCCTCTATACATCCTCCACTTAGTGTTATCAGCTGGTTATTCTAATCTTAAAGTTCTGTCAGGAGCTTACCAAAATTTTTCAAAGTTCCTAAATAAAACCAATAGAAGTAAGCACAATTGAAAAAGATTTGGGCTAGAAGTTCAAGCGGAATCAGGTTGAAAACTGACCTCTTCAAAAATTGAGAACTACATTTAAAAGCTGTGTTATCCAGTATGACAGCAGCCTCTTTCTGGTTCACCAAGCTTCCTGGTCAGCCATGTTTGTTTTGGTAGACATTTTGGAGCAGAATGGATTCCTGGTGGCTGCATTTGACAGCTAGGTTAGAAAGCCAAACGACCAATACAGAATCTCAATCTTTGATTTACATAAAACATGCATGAGAGAATGAACCATGTGGTTTCAAGTCAGGTGAATATAACCTATCAGTTCAGTAGTCACTCACAAACAGTAGCTGAAAAATCTGTCCTATGGGCGGGATTATCAGCTAGTTCCTGAGAAAGACCTAAATGGTTTTTTGGTTATAATAAGAGATCAAATCTTAATTTCTTAATATGATATCTCAAGTTACAACATCGCTTCTTAAGGATATCATTGGGGCCTGGAAAGCAAAGCTTTTTTTTCCTGAAGTACATGTCTGCACTAAAGATGCTGACAGCTGTCTATTCTTTTTATTAATTCCACTGACTTTTACTGTGGCATGCAAAATGACTAAGAGGTGATTTTGAAGTTTTTTGCGTATTAGAAATTTTGTTTACAAAAAACATTTTTGAAGTATTTTTTCTCTTGAGCATGAAAAGAAAAAAAATTTCAGTTTTTAAAGAAATTAATTATTCATGGTGTGTGACAGTGAGGTGAAAATGAAAATTGAATTGAAGAAAAACATCAAAAATTTAAAGATAAGGTCTGGTTAGTCACTCAATAGAAGCCACCATGTGACCAATGTCTTTTGCCAACATGCTGCATTGAAGATGCTCAATCAAAAATTGGTAATCAAAGGTAAAACAGTATAATCAATGAATAAGTTACTTCTCTTGCTTTACGTTGGAACACTAAAAAGTCCAAATTAAAAAAACAAAACAAGCATGAATGTTACCGCACACAAGCTTAGAAACTAATTTAGCATAAACTTATATTGTAAGTTGAAGCCCAAACTAATAACCTAATGGAGGGATTTTAAAAAAATAATTAAAAGTTTCTTTCTAAATATAATGAGTAAATGTTTAAATATCCATCCAGCCCTCTAGCTCCATTGATGCAGCCTGTATGCATAAATACCTAGTTAGTCACACCAACTTTAGAGCTGAAGAAAACAATGTTGAGAGTTTCGGTGACAGTTTTGGTTGACGGTTTTTATTTCCCAATGAATTGAGGAATATAAACCAGGAATAGAGTGAAATGATCCACAAATTCTTGACCTTTTTCTTTTTATTCATCAAACAAAAATATTTCTCCTCATAATTTTTTGATCTTTGATTTATTTCTTGTCTTTTTATGCGAATTGTTTGTGACACACCCTGCCATTGACCTTTTCTGTGAGGGAACTTTGTGGTTTGAAGAATGATCATTGGAAATTTTGTTTCTTGGAAAAGAACAGATAAATCTATCAGTTATTGGATATTTACTCCCCAGATGATTATAACAATGGAGTTTATTTTAGGGTATGATAATATATGTTTCACTCTTTATTAATACCAGGGAAAATATTAGAATGCTAAAAATTAAATTCTCATGTCAAAACATGAAATATTAAGGTGTATCAAAAGTATTTTCATTTTTCTTTCACAGACCTTACTCCAAAGCTTATCTAATGTACACATCTGAAGACTATCTCAGACTCTAGAAAATTATCTTATAACATTAAATCATTATTATATATCTCATATCACAATCAATACCGATTAGTAGTACTTTTTTTTCAAATGTTATAATAGCAAGTGCAAGTATTGAGATTCTAGCAATTTTTAGACATCATTTTAAACTGGACACCAAAATTTCTAAAGCTGGAAATCAGAGAAGTGGGAGGAAATGATACAATATCTGTACAGACCAAAACTGGTTTAATTATTTTAATGGTGTTGACTTATCCCTTGAAATGACGCCAAGAGGTGGATGACCATCAGTTGTTGATTATGATGGTTTAAAATGCCAAATAGAAGAGAATTCGACCACCAGAGTTTGAAAACTTTCCAAAGCGCTAGGATCACCAATAGATATCATGTGTAGAACATAACATGATCTTCAAAAAGAAAGATTAAAAGACAAAAATACTTCTGATATTCTCAAATAATGTTACAAAGAGAACTGTTTTTTTACTCTGTATTTTATGAAAAAGCAAGTTCTGATAAAGAATTTTGAGTACCAATTAAAATTGTTGCTTTAAGGGGATAAGGTTTTTTGAAAAGTTAGAAAAGGAAGAAAAAACTGAACAGCAAATTTTATTTGGAAGTATTTAGTATAAAGAAAATACATCCATATTGAGATGAATGCATATGGAAAGAGCTCAAAAAGGGGCTTTGATTACAGACCGAATATTGTGCCTCAAGTCTAAGTAAATTCTCCTATTTTATATAGTCAGATATACTTACATATTCATACTTACATCAAAGTTGATGGCTTCAAATCTCTAAATTGTAAATTTGACTGTTTTTTGATGATCTGGTTGAACTTTGAATGGATGTACGGATGACTTAATGGTTAAAAACACCTCGAGTACAAATGGAAGATAAAACACGTCTGGTTAGTCACTCGATAGTTTTTGACCCATCACAATTCTCTAAAAGACTAACTATCTTGTCTTTGGGGGGGGGGTATGGTGACAGAAACCGGGCAAATACATCTCATCTTGGATCAGGGCTTCCCACTGAGGACAACGGGGTTGGAGAGTTGGAACATCAAAGTCGATGAAGGATAATGGTGGAGTACAATTGTTTTATGTGAGTCCAACTATGTTCTTACATTCTCTGATTGATTGCCAAGTCATATCATGGCTGGAATGCGCAGAATATCCAAAGATCACTGGATAATTTTTAGACCAACATTGTATCTCCAGCCTCTTTCTCAAGTTGGATGAAATACCCGCCTCAAAATAACTGGCTGGCTGGCTAGAGCATTCATGCAATACAATAGTAATAAAACCTGTCAACATAGGTTTCTTCATTTTTAAGTGATTCTGCATGGCTGACTATCAACTTATGTATGAGTACAAGCCATTTCAATGGAGCTTTGGGGCAGAAAATTCAAGCATTTTCTATTTACAAAAAAGTTTTTTTTTGTTTTTTTAAAATTCTGCTCCTAAAATAAGTTCCAAAAGTGGAGGTTGAATTTGCAATGTGAGTTTATGCCAAGTTGGTCCCTTTGTTTTTGGCAGCATTCATGCTTGTTTCTTGAAAATTCTGATTTTTCTAGTGATCACTACCCAACAAAATGCAATAGAAGTATATTATTCATTGATCATCTCATTTTCTAAGAATTTTATTGATCATCACTAACATGGCATGCTGGCAAAAGATGTCAATCAGGCTATAGTTGCTACTGAGTGACTAATCTAGCCAGTTTTTTAGTTAAAATGATTCAGCTTTTAATATGACAGTAGTCATCAAGTCTGAATGCCACTAGTCACATTTTTAATGTCCGCCCAAAGTTGGCCATAAAAACACTTGAAAAATTTCATGTCTTCCTGATTGGAAAGTGTCAGGAGTCAAAATGTCTATGTATTTTTTTTTTCAATTTCTGCCAAGTACTTGTTATGGAGGTGCAGAGTGGCTGATTGGTTTGCAAGCATCACGAATAGAAATCAAAGAGTTCAAACTCTGGCTAACACAGTCTATGTTCACTTTGTACAAAAACCCTTGGGAAAGGCACCTATCCATTTCTTCTCCCAACTAGCTGGGGATAAATCTAAAGGCAGATTTGGGTCTTCAGCCTTGGTTGGCAATGAGTCTAGGAGACAAATGAATTTCGAACAAGCCTGAAGAGATATTAGCTCTGTCAGGCTAACTCATCTTTGATACACCCATGATACTAAAATCAACTGTGGTACCCTGACAACTTGAGATCAGATTTGAAAAAAAAAATACACATTCAACAGCAAACCAAGTATCTTTTATAAAATTCAAAATGCAACACCAATCCACAGAAATACCATTTCTTGTTATATAAGCAGAGCTTTAAGTGAAAAACTGGAATGACTTCATGTCATTTGAAAAAAAAAAATTGTAATTAACACCATTTCATTATTTTGAGGGGAGGGAGTAGAATTAGAAGCAAAAAAAAAAAAAAAAGGATCATAAAAGCATTCTTGCTGTGTCAAACTCCACTTCTGCTTGTATCCCAACAGAGGATGATTAATGCAACGTTTGTATTGTGTATATGTAAGTTTGTTTGGTGGATGTGCGGTGATTTGACAAAATGTTGATGAAAGTGACAATTGGAGGGTAAAGAGAAAAAAAAAAATAACAGAATAGTGGGTTAGCCCTTCACTCACAGCCCCTTCATATCCTTATTTCTGCAATTTTCTCTGAAAAAGATGGCTGGCACCCGTTGAAATGCATTGAAACATGCCCACGTGATAATTAAAATTTTGAGTTGTAACACCTGCTCACTTTCATCAGCATTGTTCGTATAATAAATACATTTCTAGGCATATAAGATTAGTCAGTTGGGTTTAGCTCCGTTGGTAAGACAATCACTTACTAATCACTTGGTTGTAAATGTTGATTTTATGTATAGGTTTGATTTAACGTAATCTGATAGGCAAACAGTGATGTTCCCTGAATGTGGTGAGGATAGTTCTTGTTACAGAGTAGGAAGTCAACTCTAAGTTGGACTGAAGTTTGACAAAAAAAAAAGTACATGTTGATTATTTTGTCAAATTATTGATAGAAAAAAGCTTCAGACACTAAACACATATAAGTGGCCAATCTTTTTTCAAGATGGAAATAAATTTATATCTCAATTTGTATCTCAATCAAGACAATATTAGGTTAGTGAGATCAACCTGTGGAGTTATAAACTATAATTATGATTCAGTTTGAAAATTCATACTTAAACCTTCAGTGCCTGAGATTTTTTCTGAGATTGAATTTGAATATGTTTATGTTTGGAGAGGGGACTGTAACTTTGACTAGCTTGATCCACTATGTAGGAGCAGATCTGTCTGAGAAATGCTGTCTGATTTCAGTAGCTGTTTGGATTTGTAGTTTCTTGTTGTGTGCTCTGGTTGCACTGTTTAGGGATGACTGTAGTAGGATTTTATCTGGGCAGATGCTGCACTTGCAATCGATGATCTGTAGACCTAACGTTATTCTGTATATTTCCAATAAACACGGGGATATAAAATTCTTTGTACAGTTCGAAGTGTTTTTAACCAGAGGAAATCTGGAATGTAATGATAACACTTTCCTCACTGATCTTATAAGCAGTTTATGTCTAGTGATTGCAATAAGAAAATCGATGACTATGCCTACCTAGGATGATGAGTCTCCATGAAATATTCAATAGGGGAAGCTAGAGAACTGAAACAGGGAACCTAAGTGAAAAATTGACCTTCAAACTGAGAGTCATGCAATGTGCACAGGCAAAGATCATCCTCAGTATCATAGGAAGAAATCACAAGATGGCAAAGAATGTTAAAAAAGAACAGGAGTCCGAGATATCAGAGAATCCATTAACAAACTCCAATGGCAATGGGCTGGTCATGTTGCAAGAATGGCAGACAACTGCTGGATATCACAACTCACAATGTGGATCCCCAGAGATCATATGCCAAACTGGCCAGCAGAAAATAAGATAGTATTACGGACTATACAAGTTCAGAAAGTAATGGCTCCACAAAACCCATGATAGGGAGATCTGGCAAATCATAGTTTCTGTCCAACAACAGATATTAAAGGCCAATGATCATGATGATGATTGCAATAAGCTTTAAAAAGTTGGAGATTACACCTGAGATACTGGATGTTTTTCTTAGGGTAAATATAAAAATACACTGATGAGCAGAAATATCATGACGAGCAACATGTGACAAGAATGGTAGTCTTTGTCTCAATAACAGCTCATCGCAAGTCCAAGGTTCATGAGGGTAAGTGGGCCTTGAGTACTTTGTTTTCAGATGTTGAATCTCACAGTTATTGGCAAGAAGAAATATTTCAGTGACTTTAATAAAAGTCAAATTGTTATGATCAGAAGATTACGTCTGAGAATGTATAAAATAGCATGGCTTTTGAGGTGCCCAAGTTCAGTTGTAGTGTGTGTCTATTGGCAGTGGCTTGAGGGGAAAAAATCATCAACTGTCAACGAGGTATTGGGTGGCTAAGACTTATCAATGTAAGAAGTGAATGGAGGCTTCCTTGCCAAGTGAGAGCTAACAGAAGGACAATCGTGACATAAATTTTAGATAGCTTTAATCAAGATGAAGGAAGGAATGTGTCACAACACACAATACATCAATCCTTGTTGCATACGGGGTTTAGTAACTGCAGGTCAGCCAGAATAATCTTGCTTACTTATATCCATTGGTTAGCAGGGTCTCTTCCATTGAAATGCATTCAGTAGAAGAAAAAAAACACCCTATAGAAATCAATTTTTTTTTCACAGGGATTAACTAGTTGGAAAGAAAAATGTTCACAGCTTTTATAACAAAATCTGTTACCCCTTTGTCATGTGAGAAAAAGCCCAAAAATGTTATATGGCCCTTTTAATATTAAATAACATGTTTTTCAGATCTCTCCAACAAAAAGCTGATATGACATTTTTCTCCATCTATCTTCAATAAACAAATTCAAAGATATGATTAACAAGCTTGGCTGCCACAGCATAAAACTCCACCTCTACTTCTATTCCAATAGAAGATGATTATTGTATATTTAATGAATTGAAAATGTATTGTATACATTATGAATTGAAAAAATTTTTTTTCCAGTGTTAATGCATTTATCCATTAGAATCAAACATGTATCCATTCCTTAGAATTAAATATGGCCTTGCATAACTGTAAGATACATTTTCATGGATATGAAGGACTTGTCAGTTGGGTATAGTTGGTAAGAGTGCAGGGTTCTTGGTCGTGTTTCAAATCACAGTAGGGAAATGCTAATTTTATAAATGTATCCATTCATTTGAATGAAATAAGCTCTTGCATATTTCTAACATAAATTTTGGTAGATATGTAAGACTATTCAATTTAGCTCAGTTGGTCAGAAACATGACTACCAATCAGCCGATTTCAAATCACAGTAGGAAAATATTAATTTTTACTCCCACAAAGCTGGTGAGGATTGTTCCTATGGTAGGAAAACAAAGTCAACATCTGATACTGAAATCTTTGATTTAATTTCTAGATAATTTACTTCAAATAGACAAATTCAATATATTTCAGAAGGGTTTCAGATCTAAATTGATTCCTTTATGAAAAGATATGACTAAAAAGAAAGCAATATACAAAGGTACAGAGATATATAAAGATGCTGCACTCAATTGATTGTGGAAATCTTCTATGAATAGATGTAAAATAATGGAGCTCTTTGGCAAATAGAGTTAAATTTACAAAGGAGTTGAAACATTCTGTACTTTCTACCAATTGTCTTTATTACAAAGTTTGAATTACAAAAAAAAATCTAAATCTTATTTTTGGAATCAAGGAGGGAAAATCATGTCCTTGATGCCCTCCTGTAGGTATTGGAATCTCAGATTTAATTTTCAAATTATTCCTCCAAATAACAGATGTATGTGTGTGCATATATATATATATATATATATATATGCATGCATACATACATACATACACACATGTGCACACACACACACACGCACAAGTGAGAGACGTCAGTGTGTTTAACTGTCATGCTATAAAAAGTTCCTAAACATGGGTGTAGTCCAACCAAATTTAGCATGTTCAATGGAGTTTGTGGGGAGGTTTTAAAACAAAAAGTTTTGGGAAAAATATTTTTTGAAGGGTGGGTTCTATTTACAATGCAACTATAATGCCAAAGTGGAATTTACTATCCACCAATAAACGCAATCTTATTTTATGTTCACATATAATTCTTCAAGAAGTATAAAGTGAACAGAGACCAACCCTTTGAGGGGTCAAAAGTGAAAGAGACTTTTTCCTTAATCAAAATTAAATTAAAAAGTTTTGAGAAAAAAAAAGCATTTTTGAATGTTTTAGAGGGGCACTATTTATCAAGTAACTATAATGCATCACTGGACCCTCACTTTCCTATATATATATATATATATATATATATATATGATAGATATATAGATATATAGATACATATACAAAAGAAAGTGAGAAACAGAAAGAGAATCACATCAGCCTTCTGAAGACATGTAAGAAACTTGTTAAGGCGCAATAAAAACCACTACATCTAAAAATCATAACTAAAAAGTTTGGCTTTCCTTTTTTTATACTTTCCCTAAATATATATATGTATATATATACTAGCCAGATAACCTGTCCGTGGAACAAGTATTAAAGTAGTATATGTTCCATATATTTTTGACTGGCATAGGTTATAAATTGGTTCCTTTATGAAAAGATACGACAGGAAATGAATAGTTTTTTTTCAAGTGGACTGAGATATTCTATGCAATCTCCAGAAAGTCACCAGCAGAGGAAAAAAGGAAAGAAAGGAGAAAAGAAAAAGAAAATCAATGGGTCTACTTAGTCATTCAATAAAAACAGTCACAAAGCGAATGTCTTTTGACAGCATGCTGTATTGGGGGGGATCAATAGACTTGTAACTCCACTCATCTTTTGTTGGGAAGTGATCTCTAAAAAAGTCTGAATTTCCCCCCCACCATCAAAGAAAAAAAGCAAACTCCAGGCGTGAACGCTGCTGGAAACAGATTAACTGATCAATTTAGCATAAACTTACATTGCAAATTGAACATACCTTCTTCCCAAAAAAAACTCATTTCATAGGCAAATTTAAAATAAATATCAAAGATTTTAATAAGAAGTAAATCTTTAAATTGTCTGCCCTGTAGCTTCGTTGGTGTAACCTGTACATGTGTTACCTACACAGCCAGCCAGAATCACTTAAAAACTAAAGAAACGTAGTTGACAGTTTTAGTTAACAGTTTCTAAAAAACAAAAAGGGGAAATCAGTATATTGGTAGAGAGATAGGCAGAGAAAACTCTGTTTGGCCCAACTTCATTCATTTTTCCTTCTTCTCTGCATTAGATGAAGACTGCTATGACAATCATGCGGCAACTTTTGATAAAATATTTTTATATAATATATTACATAATATTGTTATAATAATAGGCCCCCGAGGCTAAATGTAACTCTTTGGAGTCTCAAATACTTGAACTTTTCTAATATGAATTTTATTGATAAATCAGAAAACTAAAAACTAAAATAATCAACAAAGATATCTGAAAGTATGATTTATCTTTCAAATTATTATTTCAAATGACATGTATATATATATATGTGTATATGTTCCTTATATTTCTGAAGGGTTTAGGTTCTAGATTGATTCATTTATGAAAAGACATGGTTGGAAATCAGCAGTTTCTCAATTGCACCGATACACTAAGAGTTTCATACAGTCTCCAGAAAGTTGCTAGAGCACTCGAGGGTAAAAGAAAGAAAGGACATCACCCCCCCCCCCCTGCAAAAAAACAAAAAACAAACAACAATGTATAAGAAGAGAGATAGACAAAAAGAAAACTCTGTTTGGCCCAACTTATAATTCATTTTTTTCCTTCTCTCTTTCATGCCATGGATGGAAGAGAGACTGCTATGACAATTATGCGGCAACTTTTGATGAAACATTTTCTTTTGGAGTTATAATAACAAATCCCCGAGGCTAAATGTAACTCTTCGTAGTCTCGGATACTTTTTCCGTCCTTTTAATGCTTTCATGCGAGGTTTAATACAAGAGGACATTTTTCTGGGCCGCAGAGCAGTGAAGACGTTCTGCTGGATGGATGTGCAATTTAATGTACTTTGATTACATCTATCCACATCCACACTCAATACAGAAAAGAACAAAAAGAAAAAATACATAAACGGCAATATATACGTAGGTATATAAATGCGCAAATTTATACATATCTGTAGATCAAAATAAACGCATATATATATATATATATATATACACACACACAGAAAGTATGCATTATGTATACACATAGATATGAATTCTTATGTATAAAAATGTGCATGTACGTATATATTTATGTATATGTCAATACACACATACTTATATTTACTGTATATATATATATATATATGAATAGCTTTGCGAACAAAGATTTTTGGAAGGGTTTCCCATAGCTGTAGGAGCATAGACATTATATATATATATAGAGAGAGAGAGAGAGAGAGAGACATACACATATACATATGCTAATATGCATGCATACTCATATGTAAATACATATATACTTGCATATATATATGTATATACATATTCATACAATTATATACTTACATACATATCTATATAGTTATGTATATTGCACATATAAGTTTGTGTGCATGCATGCATATATATATATATATATATATATATATATATACATATAGGTGCAATTAATCAAGTGTGTGCATTTATGTAAATGTGGATACATGCAAGTCTATATGCACATATGCAACAAGAATTCCATCAAAGTAGTCAATCATTATTGAACGGAACAACCACTTATTTGACATCTCATCATAAGGGACATTCTGACTCAAGTAGAATCGGGATTTTTTTTCCAAAAAGCAAAGTTAATATTTTACAGAAAGTCCACGTATAGTTGAACCTTTGAAACAATTGATTTTTACAAGAAGAGAGGAGAAACTGAAAATTTGAATAAAAATATCTGGGAAATAATTTATGCCAAAAAATTTAACAATATCAATAGAATCGTAGAGACAGATCATCATGAACCAATGGAAGTGTTACGTTTTGGAAGGCCATAGCTCTGTCTATCACCAAGCCATACCCAAGACTTTAACTCATTAAGGCCGGAAGCACACATAGCAGCCATTGTAAATTGATAATGAGGTCACCTGACCATTATATTTGTGTAATTTTACCATAGATTAAATCTGTATCTATCAAAATGATGTATGACTTCCAAAGGTTCCTGAGAAAATGAGGAAACATAAATTTATTTATTATGTCTTTGCTTTGTAACCTATGGAACCTCCTGGACCTGAATGAGTTAAAAATGGTACTCAATGCCCCAACAATAAGCTCTCAGAAAGCTCTCGGGAAATATTATGTCAGAGACAACTAGAATCATATAGAGAGAGCCAGCCTCTGTCAATACCATACATGTTGGCAGTTTCTCAGACAACTACAAAAATGAATGAAAATTGCTCCATGTATACCTTGTAAGGGAGGTAACTTTATTCAGTTTTTCCATATTTTGGACTATTGTCTTCTAATATTCAAAGAATATCTCTCAATTGAGAAAAAATTAATAGGACTGACAACAAAATTTGATAAGTTTAACACTATTTAAAGAGTTATAACCAAACCATGAAATCTAAGTTCCGTTTTATGAATAAGTTACAATAAACTTCTGTTTTCTCTAAACCTGACACTTCTGTTGGGGGTGATCAATTAAAAATTGGAAATAGAGGCAGTTAATCAATAAGTTACTTGTCTTGCTTTTGTTGTGCAGTGATCACTAAAAAAAGTCTGGATTTTCAAAAAACAACCATGAATGCTGCTGGACACAATCTATGTGGACTAATTTAGCATATACTTACATTGCAAATTGGACCACCTTCTAAAAAACTATTCAGAGGAATGATTTCAAAAAACATTTTTCTTAGATATGATAAGGAATAAATGTTTAAATTTTCAGCCCCCTTGCTCAAATGGTGTGGCATGTACGCACCATACATATATATCCAGCCAATCAGACCAGCTTAAAAACTGAAGAAACCTTTGTTGGCAGTTTCTCAGATGATGGTTTCTAAAATCATCCAACATCTGATAAAACTGATTTTGTGAGCCTTAAGTACTAAACATGAAAAACAAAGGGTACACCATTTACCCAGTGATTTGAAACTGGGGTCTGTGGACCACTGGAAGTCTGCCAAATAATGTTGGAGGGTCCGCAGCAGGGTTTTCTCTGAACCTGATACAATAAATCTAGTGGAAGAAGAACAACATCATCCATTTCACAGCTATTAAAACGTGTTACTGTTGTACAGAGACCTGTACAAAGCATTAGAATCTGAATAAATGTAATTCATTTTAGATAAAAATGATTTTCAATAGCCAAAAATATTTTATTCATTTATTTATTCATCATGTCTCTCTGGGCAGCTTGTCAGCATTATATAAATAAAACTGTAAAACAAAGTTTGATTTTATTAGAAGTAAGTATAATATCAATTATCAACACAAATACAAATAAAAAGATATTTTCAATGTTTAATGTTGGAATGTTAAAGGTGCGTATACAAGATATTGATTGAATCCTCCTGAAAATTTCTTCAGAAAGAGCCTTAAAATGACCTTGAGAGTCAAGATGTTTTCCATACACTTTAAACCTATCTAAATAATCCTTAAAACCTATGAGATGACTTAGTATCTTGTTAGAATTTTTTTAACCCCATGAGAAAATAGTCCATTAATTAGTAAAAAAATCAAAAGGTGAAAATAGGGATCTGCCAGAGCATTTTCTCGATAGAAGGGGTCTGAGAGTTTTCAAAGTTTTTAAACAACTGATTTAACCCATTAATGCAAATTTAAAAGAAAACCAACTTGTGTTTTACCAGAAGTAAATAGATGCCATAAATACACTTTGACTGATTTTTTAGCCATATTTCATACATACTATTTATAGTAGATTGGACTGATACAAGGTATATTTGGGTAATGATTTAAATTCAGAATCATTCAGAATTAATGTAATTGCATCTCTAAAAGCATCTACAGTATACAGTAACGTGATCATAAGTTCATGTAAAAAAAATACGAATCTCGAATCAGGAAGAATAACGTCTGATTGGAGTTACTTCCTTTTCACTTTCAGGTTATTTTTAAAATTTAATTTTTCATTTAATTCACAAAAAATTCCCATTATCGAAAATTCCATACATTGAAGAGCTCCTCTGTGTTGAGCATCTTCCAGCATTTCACAAAGAGGTAATGGGTTAACATTATGCCACTTTTCCAAGATATGTAGGAAGAAATTTGAATAAAAATACTCTCCATTTTGATTCAAATAAATAAACACTTTCTGTCTTTTCCTTTTTATCTTTTCCAATTTCCCCCTTGGGGTAATTCATCTGGTACACACAGAATGAATACATTAAAAATACAGAACATGAGACCAGGCCAAAGGCAGAATTAACATGGTGGATGCTTTGCTAGAAAAGAAGCTTGTTTTTTTTTTTTCAAAGAATATTTTCTTTTAAAATTTGCAAAGTTTTGGGGAAATAAACATAATGAAAAAAAAGTAATAACCACAATGTCTTCATTTAGTTTTCTTGACAGCACAGAAATTTTGCACTGTTGTCATGACAAGACATAAGGAGATTGCTTTTCAGAGTCTTGAAATTGAAAACAATTACAAACAATTATTTCATCAAAATTGACTAGTTTTTTTTACCCTCATCAAAATTTTTAGTTTGTTTTCAATTTACAATAAAATTGCTTTATGAAGACTAAACAGACCTCGTATATCGAGAAAAAAAACATGGCACTGAGAGTTAGTTGTGAAGAGTTAATTCTATAAGCATGAATCAGCCTCTACTAAACCATGAGAAGCCTTTGTAGCCAATTGGTAAAGGCAATCAGCCATAAACTTGACTCCCTCTGGTAATGAGGGTGTGATTTTGATTCTCATCTGAGGATTACTCTATTTCCGATTGTGCTGTTACTCGTTAGCATAGAAATTATGGCCTAAATTGAAAGTTGAACAAAAACAATTAAAAAATAAGATGAAGATAAAACTAGTCAAATCTAATAAAATGCTGTGTTACAATACTTCATCCAATAATATAATAAAAATTAGAAAAAATTTAGGCAAATTACACTGCAAAATTTTTAAAAATCTTTTTTCTTGTTCCTGGGTAATAAGAGTTATTTTCTAATTGATTGAGTCTGAAAAGTATAAATAACTTCCCATCACAGTCAATAATTAAACAACCATTGCGTCAAAATTTGAAACCATACAAAGAAATTCCATCAAAGAATAAATATGGTCAGAATAAATTCTATTTATGACATCACTGGCATTTTCTACTGGAAAACATCTAAACCAGAGTTTAAAAAAAAACTGCCTTTGAAACCCTCCAGGAATGTTAGTATTTCAAAGTCTCCAATAACCTCCTGGCTATGCTCATCAAACTTCAAGGTGTCTAATTAGGTAATGACATCGTTATATTGCAGGTGAAATAAGGTGCCCAGATTTTGTCTAGATCCCAGAAGATGTTGCTCACTTGTTTCATGGGTCTATCTTATTTTTATATCAAAAGTTAAAATTGGGATACATCTTTGAGGCAGGAGCATCATCAATGGTGAGGAATATGATACACTCAAAATCTTACAATCAGTGAGGGAATATCGATTCCAAAACATTATGTCCAAACTAAAATGATGAAAGATAAAATAGGTGATTAGATATAGTCAGACATTTTTTAAAAACATAAAAAATGGTGAACTATTTTAAGCCGGGCACTGCCAGGTAACCCAATTAGCTTGGAATATCAATTTAATTCCTGTCTAGCTATATCTATATAAGAATTTTGATCTTGAAAGCAATTAACTTACTTTAAGTTAACCTCACCAGGAATATAGATTTTAGACCAAGCAGAAGATTTTTAAATACCAGCCAGAACAAAATAAAATCAACTCTACTCATTTACGAGACAAGATACAAATGATACTAGTAAGAGCAAGTACGTATGTGTAAAGAGATTGTAGGTAGGAGCTGTGGTTACATTTTCAGTCTTTTATTGTTAAATAATTTACAAACAAGATGTTAACAAAACATGAACAATAGATTGGCCTCTCTCTCACTGGTCTGATAAAGGAAGAAGATGTAATGAGATCGGTTGGTAGAAGCCGTGAGCTAAGGCATGCGCAATTACACTAACACAGTAATCCTATGCTTGAGTTGTTCCCCATTATGTTTACCCAAATATCAGACTGTGTATCGTTGTTCTTCACTGATACCCTGATGGAGGGGGTTGCTAGGTTAGACACACACACGGGCAATAATTAATAAGACTTGCTTCTGGCTTGCCGGGCTTGTGGAATCTTCTACTTATGGTAGTGGGTATTTCCCATAGGTCAGCCATCTTGGTACCAACCAGGCTTGATGTTGGTGATGAGAACTGCTGTTTCCAACATAACTTGGTTGTAACCCGTTAGCCTCGTAGAGTGCTTAGTGGAGAGTACCATTTTACAAATATGACTTGGTGGTGGATAGAACCATGGTCTACTGAACTGGAGACGAGCACTATACCACTGGGCTGTGAGCATGTCATTCACCTACAGAAATTATTTCTAAATTATACCAAGAGGTGAATAAATGTATGCTTTTCAATTCTATCTTTGAGTTGAATTTCAGAAATGTGCTCTGCTACTCTTTGTGCAGTTACACAAAGAGAAGTTTGATTTGTGGTAATAATTAATTTCAAATATTATTTTCATATTTTTTATTTGCTCAATTCTGTTGAGAGTTTTCAGTTTCAATGCTATAAAGGACTGAGACACACATGAAGATCTAATTGGACTGGAAACAGTTTAATAATTCATTTTACCTTTAAGATATTTCTTTAGAAATGGCAGGCTATTAGGGAACCTTCAAACTTTTCTTTGTCATGAAATGTTAGGTTTGCTTATATATATATATGCATATATATATATATATATATATATACATAAGTTATCAAAAAATGTATATATGATCTGATAGAACGATCATAAATTGCAATATATCAAATAGAAACCCTTATTTGAAATGGACACCCATCATAACATAGAAAACATATCATTTGGCCGAGACAACATAAATTAAATAAACAATAAAGGAAAATGGGGCTGCTGCAGGAATTGAATTTGCAACCGATGCTTATATTTATATGTATATAAATAAACCAAACATCTCATTACAAAGGAATCTTTGAAGGTTCCCTAATAGCCTGTCATTTCTAAAGAAATATCTTTATGGTAAAATAAAGGGTAGCCGCTTCAATGAAGCATTGCTCTTACCATTGAGCTGAGCTGAACAGTTGCCGGTAATGCAAAGACTGAAAAAACCATCCCAACTCAAAATTCTCATTTTGCTAATTCACGGTCAATATCTGCTCTATTTGTTCTTTTCAATGTGACAATTATATTATGAAACAGATATATCATAATATAATGCTATTTAAAATCATATATATATATATATATATATATATATATATATATATATATATATATATATATATATATATATGTATATATATGAATTATAAATTGCATAATATTTTATAGGAACTTATTTGAAATGATCTCACGTCATTACACATTTTATATATCACTCAATTTAGACAATATAAATAGAATAAACAATCAAAGAATAAGGGACTGCTGCCGGAATCAAACCTGCCACAGATAGGGTAGCCACTTCAAAGAAGTGATGCTCAATGTTTAGCTTAATGGCAAGAGCATTGCTAGGTTGTAACGCCTGTACCATCAGTTGCAGGCTCGATTCCAGCAAACCTATTTTCTTTGACTTTTTATTCTATTTACGTCGTCTAAATTGAGTGATATATTAACTGTGTAATGACAGATCATTTTGAATAACTTTTCATGTATTATAATGCAATTTATTATTCATTCTGTTGGACCAAATATGTCCATTCTTTAATATATATATATATATATATATATATATATATACACACACACATATATATATATAAATGTTAGAATAGCTCTGTAGCATATACTAAGGGCCCCCTAATTCCTAGTACCCCACACTGAATGCTTGCTAGCGATCAATTCCGATTCAGTAATTCTGCACTTGATCTATTACTTCAGTATGATACTGCCATTAATTTCAATGAAGGACTGGATGGTCTATGTCAGTGATTTTAGTCAATTTTCAGCTTTTGGTAGGGTTTATCAATTTGATACCATGAATATTGGGTATATGGTATCCACGTGATACATAAATATGAAGATATTTGAAACTGAGGTCATAGTTACAGCACAAAATTCAAAATCAAAAGTAATGCTATTATTGAAATATCATATTTGTTGTATCGTTTGGTTGTATAGCGATTGAAAAAGGAATGCCTTATAATACAAGTAAAAGAATTGTGTGTTCTAATATTTATAAGCATTTTATTATTCAAATTTGGGGCTCCTTTATAACACATCCTTAATCTAGCACTGTGTATAGAAATCCATTCTTTGTATAAATCATACTGAGAAAAGGAGAACAAATTTATACTTTCAATTTCATCTTTGAGTTAAATTCTTAAAATGTTCCTCATTTGCATTGTTCCACAAACAAAAGTTATTTGTGAAAACAATTAATTTCAAATAACATTATATACTAGAAACCATCATCCAAAACTGTCAGTTTTTAAGCTGGTCTGGCTGGCTATGTAAGTATCACATATACAGGTCATATTGATGGAGCTAAAGGGGGGAAATTTGAACATTTACTCCTTATTGTGCCTAGAAAAGCATTTTTTTTTGTTTTGTGAAAACCTTTCCCTTAAGTAGGTTTTTAGTGGGGGTACAATTTGCAAGGTGATTTTATCCTAAATCGATGCCTTAGTTTGTGTCTGGCAGCATTCATGTTTGTTTTTGTCTTTTTTCAACGACCAAAAGGCAAGAAAAGTAACTTAATCATAGATCACCTCTTTTTGCCAATGTTTTAATCAATTACCCCCAGCATGGCATGCTACCAAAAAGCATTGTCAACATGACTGTTACTATCAGGTGAGTAATCAGACCTGTTTGTGGTGATGATCAATTTCAAGTAATGTCATTTATGGTAATAATTATTAAATTATTTCCAGTTCAATCAAATCTTCAGGTGCCTCTTTGTTCTTTGTGGCATTTAAATTGAGAACTCTTGACAGAATTAAAAAGAATTAAGAAATATGAAAATGTTATTTGAAATGAATTATTATCACAAATCAAACTTCACTTTGTGAAGCTAAATGAAGAACAGTGAAATGCATTTAACATGTAGTGCATGACTAGGAAGTGCAACAGATGATCATAGCAAGAGGCTCAAAATTCAAACAGCCACTGGGGTTAGAAAACATTTCTTCACAGAAGATCTTCCTCTAATTGGAACAAGCTATCATATGCCACAGTCTCTTCTCCAAACAGACACATTTAAATCAAATCTTCAAAAAGATCTCAGGCACCAAATGTTCGATTATGAATTTTCAAACTAAATGATGAAAAAAACAATCAGATGAGAAATTTAAAACCGTGAGAGGGATAGTAAAGGTTGACCTTACTAACCTAATATTGTCCTGATTGAGATACACTGGTAAAAAAAAAACTTTAGAAATGTTTGCAGAGATTTCACAAAGGTCAGCTCAAAAAGTATATGCTACATGTTTACATGTTCGGTTTGCTTGTACTAAGCGAATTCCCAAATGTTTTTGGGTAACATCTCTTTGGGCTTGTGTTCATATCAGTGAACGAGAAAGTGAGAGGATGACAGTGTGAAAGAGATAAGATGAGAGAGAGAGAGGGCGTGTGAAAGAGAAAGAATGGAAGAGAGAGTTGTGACAGAGAGAGTGTATGAAAGACGAAGTGGGAGTGTGTGAAAGAAAGAGAACGGAAGAGAGAGTAGGTATAATAAATAGAATGGAAGAAAGAGTGTTTGAAAGAGAGGGCAAGGAAGAGAGAGTGTTTGAAAGAGAGAGCAAGGAAGAGAGAGTATTTGAAAGAGAGAGGAGGGAAGAGACTGTGTGAAAGAGAGAGGAGGGAAGAGACTGTGTGAAAGAGAGAGGAGGGAAGAGTGTGTGAAAGAGAGAGGAGGGAAGAGTGTGTGAAAGAGGGAGGAGGGAAGAGACTGTGTGAAAGAGAGAGGAGGGAAGAGACTGTGTGAAAGAGAGAGCATGGAAGAGAGGGTGTGAAAGAGATGGAAAGGAAGAGAGAGAGAGTATGAAAGAGGGAGTGTGTGAAAAAAAATGGAAGAGAGAGTGTGTGTGGAAAAAGAGAATGGATGAGAGTGGGAAGGAGAGTGTGAGAGAGGGGGATGAAAGAGAGAGAGAGAGTGTGTGAAAAGAAGAGATAGAGGGAGAGGGTGTGAAAAGGAGAGATAGAGGGAAAGATTGTATGAAAGGGAGAGTGTGAAAGAGATAGAATGAGAGAGGGAATGTGAAAGACAGAGAATGGGAGAGAGAATGTGAAATGGAATAGGAGAAATAGGAGTTAGTATGAAAGGGTGAATGTGAGAGAGAGAGAGAAGGGGTTGGACTCAAACCCAATCTCCAGCAATTTAAGGAACTTTTTATTTTGTTCTTGTCAACCTATTGACTCTGGGAATTCTAAATGTTGAAATTCAATGGCTCAGCAGTGAATGATGAAGATTTCCATTGGTCACACACACATATATATATATATATATATATATATATATATACTAGCTGAAATACCATCCCATGGACAGGTACTCAGCTAGAATATATAAATGGGTTTCCATTCACTTTACATCCCTTACACATAAATGTATAAAATAAGAAGATATGCATGTTGGCGGAAAGTAGGTTCCCCTTAGGCATTATAGTTACATTGTAAATAGAAGTCTCCCTTTAAAAATTTTTTTTCTCAAAATTCATTGTTTTAAAACCTCCCCACAAACTCCATTGAGTAGGCATGCCAAATTTGATTGGGCTCCACCCATGTTTAGGAACTTTTTATAGCATGACTGTCCAACACGTAAACATCTCTCATGTGTGTGTGTGTGTGTGTGTATATACATAAGATCCCCACAACAGTTACATGGTAAACAACTAATGATCCCAACAAGAGAAAATTTATACATTGTACCACAATAACATAGCATATATAAAACAGGGAGAAAAACCATTGAAGAAAATTACATAAATTGCACTGACAGATATTGGGTAATAAGTGACTGAAGTGACACAAAAATTCTTTTGGAAAAGTCTTTTGATGTTTAGTGTTCAAAGCTTTCGAGACATATATATATATATATATATATATATATATATATATACAATGGAGTATGGAGGTTGGTGAAAAATTTCCAGTTTCTGTTGCATGAGTCAGCTTAATGATTCTTGCAAGTCTCAAATCTGGTCTAGATCAGTCCTTTATACCTACAAGTTTTCATTATCACAAGTCCACCAAAAGGATACCTCCACCCAAATTTAACAGCTTAGTGTGTACTCAGTTTGCTGCCAAGTGCACAGGAAAAGTTATCCCAATGAAGAGTTTTCAACATTCTTTGCTCATACAAGGAATCGAAACCCAGAACCTCCTGTGTGAGAGGCAGACGCACTAACCAATACATTATCTATGCTGACTCTCCAACCAGTGACCACAACCTATTTAGTCTGAGTGGGTCAGTTTTTTCTCTCCCCCTCAAAATGGCAAAGCAGATTATTATTGATGAGCTTTGTGAATATCTTTGAGAAAAGTGATCAATCAAGCTTAGATTTATTATCTGATAGTGAAGAAGAATTCACTAATGAGGTCACCATTGATCATACATTGGATAACGAACAAACAAACAGGTCTGGATAGTCACTCAGTAGAAACTGTCATGTAACCAATGCCATTTGGCAACAAGCTGTGTTGGGGATGAGCAATTAAAAAATTGGAAAATGAGGTATCAATGGATAAGTCACTGTTTCGGATTTTAATCAGCAATGATCATCAAAATGTTCAAATTTAAAAAAAAAAAAAACCAGCATGAATGCTGCTAGACCAAAACTTCGGAACCAAGCATAAATTTACATTGCAAATAGAATGCCATCCTAATAACCAATCTGGGTGGGGGGGAAATTAAAAAAAGAAAAATGTGTTTTCTGGATATGATAAGGAGTAAATGTTTAAATTTTCAGCCCTTAGCTCGACTGGTGCAGCCTGTATGCATGGTACGTAGCAAGACCAACTTGAAAACTGGAGAAACTTACGTTGACAGTTTGGTTAATGGTTTCTAGCACCAAGTACTTCTCTAGCAAAGTGATCACTCATCGGAAACACAAGAAATTTTTTACTGGAACTTTGGGTGTCAAAATAAAGGAAACCGATTCTGATAACGTTTCAGATATTTTTGAATTAATTAAAAAGAAAAACAAAAAAACTGTTCCATCAATTGCCCTGAAAATAAAGTTATCTACGCATTTAGAAAACGCCAACTGAGTTGCTACCAACACAGTTAATGGGTTAAGTATATAAGTGAGTCATTAGCTGACAAAAACAAAACCAGGTCTGGTTAGTCACTCAATAAACATCCTCATGAGACCAGAATGGTGTATTCAGGGAGATCATTTAAAAAATTGAAAAAGGGTTGATCAATGGATTAATTATTTCTTTTGCCTTCTGTTGGGCAGTGATCACTAAAAAACCTTAATGATCAAAAAGACAAGTGTGAACGCAGTGAGAAACAAACTATGGGACCATTTTAGTATAAACTTATATTGAGAATTGAATTGGAATTCTTTCTCTAAACATAAGGAGTGAATGTTGAAATGTTCAGCCCTGTAACTCCATTAGTGCAGTTTGTGAATGTGACATATACTGCCAACCAGGCAGAGTCACTTGAAAACTGGAGAAGCCTATGTTGAAAAATATAGATTTTCATATCAAGTCATTAATTTTAAACACAGTTCCAGTAGTTGATTAGGGATAAGTTCTTATGAGAAATGAATTGAGAAAAGATCAGAATTAAATTAGTTTAGATATCAATCACTGCTATCCAGACCAAATTAATCACTAGGGCTGGCTTTATGTTTTTCATGTGTTCTGACATCTATATGTGTTTATCTAGACCTTGCCACGCCCTAACTGTACACAGTATAAATTTTAAATTCTGCTCACACTCTCGATCAGCAGTGAAAATGTATTTGTTTTCTAAAAATTCCCTACCAAAAATAGATTTTAGTAGGGGTTCAACATGTGATGTAAGTTCCTGCTGAATTGATCACTGGTTTGTGCACACAAGTTCTTTTCAGAGACATTTCAGTGATCACAGCCCAACAAAAGGTGAGAGGAGTAACTCATCCATTAATCATGCTTTTTTCCTACTATTTAAATGATCATCCCCAACACAGCATACATTAGTGATGATGGTTCATAATTGTCCATGGCATGCTAGTTTGATCTTTTGAGAAGAATGCATTGAATCATATATAATTCCTTTTGTGGGTTTGCTAATTGGATAGGAATCATCTCCAAAGTATATTTGTTAACCAGTGGAGAGTTTTGGGTGGCAGTTGTCAGTTTCTAAAAATGTTCCCTATCTGACAATCTGAGGTTGAGAGAAGCCCGATATGGATCTATCAAGGCAATACATCAACCGTTGAGGGATTTCTAAATTCAAGGCGGGGAATTTTATTCCATTTCAAAGTATACGTAAATGAGCCTTGACTGTTTGTTTGAATTATCATATCCATGACTGACCTGTTTTTCATAAAGGAATTGTCTGAACAGACTTCACTGATAACATTTTTTGTAATTTTTTTGTTATGTGTGTTTTTTTTCTCTAACTGCAACAATTTGGCACATATGATCCGTGGCCAACACCAGCGTGCCGTTGTAGAAGTACAAAAACCGAATCCCTGAAGTAGTTTGATTAGTATTGTATTGCAATCTTATATTCATGGATTTTCCAATAATTTTCTCCATACTATGTTGCTGGTATGAATCTTTAATACTGGCCAGTGTGGGAAGTGAAAAAGGTCAAGAACCAATGCATTGAGGTGATTCCCAATATTTCCTACTGGAAGGAGACAGCAAGAAAAAAAATTTGGTTATTTCTAAAGAGCTTGATATAAATTCTCTCTGAAATCAGTAACTTTTCTGATATGATCAAAGAATCAATCTTTTTACATGATTCACAATGACTAACACTTTGGTTTAAGAATGAAAAAAGTATACAGTGGGAAGCATGCAAAGATGGCACACCTCTGCCAACATTATTGTTATTAAATGGAATGAAAATCAGTTCATATATATCTATATTGCAGGGGATGATAAAGGTAAAAAAAATTCTTAGATCTGATGCAAAATTTAACCAATTTTCCCTTACCCCTTGGCTTACCCTTCCATGAGATCTATTGATGTCTCATGGAGATATCATGTTGACTGAGTGACAGACAGACAGACAGACAAGAGTGAATCTACCAATTTTGTCGGCAGATGTAAAGTTCTTAAACACTAAAAATTCTGCTGCACTGATTTCTCATCTATCTACCATTGGAGAAATCCTTGTCTGCATATGTGTATCCACCGCGATTACTAGACAACTATCCATTGCACAAAGATTGAAAATTATTTCACATGACAGTTATGGTGGGCTGTTCCACACACCATAAAGTCTGGCTCCCTTCCATGCACTTTTCGAAATGGCCCTGCCCAAGTGATGCAAATAACCAAACAAATTGTTCCTTGGCCAACCTTTATAATATAAACCAGGGTTCAACAATCATGATTAGAAATTTGTTTATGCCTAGAGGGCAAAAGTGAATAAAAAAAAGAAACAATAATGATACGAGACCATGGAAACAGTTTGTTTTTGTTTTTTTAATCACTAAAATCTTTTTTGTATTATAGTGCTATATACCAACATAAATTTCATGTTCTATCAATGTATAAGAGCTAGGATTCTTCTTTTTGTGGAGACAATATATAGAATAGAGAAATGTGTGGTGTTCAAAAGGTTTTAGCTCTGAAACCCTTATTCGTTTGAAGCCACTGCAAACATGAGACTTTTTCTCTATTTCTCAATTCTGAATATAAATAGATGAGAAGTAATAGATGATGAAACGGTATGTGTTGTTGCACTCATCTTAACCTAATCCAGAATCCTGGTAAACGTCTCATTATAATCATTGATAACTTAAGAAGTGTTCATTAAATATTAAAACTATATAAAACCTGTTACAAGAAATATTTGTTACTAAATGGGAATGTTTTACTCTTTGTTTTTTATCAGAAAATATAGATGCAGATAAGGGGAATAACTATTGATCAAGGCAATCTCCCTTTCAATTTGAAGTAAATTTTTTAACTAATCTTTTATTCATGATAGATTCAACAAACTTTGTTTATCACCCCAGACTATCTGCAATTCATTGTGAGTGATATCGAGTAGTTTATGAATTTAAGAGCTAAATCCAACAGATGCTCTTTGGTTGGTATGTATCCAATAAGGGAATTATCTTGAAATGAAATTTCAGAAAATGAAGATTTGTTATTACACACTGCCACCTACATATTGGTCATGCAATATCGGTAAAGCTTTTTTTTTTTAACCCTTTCGAGACTCCTCTGACAAATGTATTCTGAGGTTTCTACAGCTGCTGGAATATACATGTCAAGAAGATCTTTTCAAGAAGTCTTCTGGGACGTATATATCACAAAAAAAAGTAAATGAGGTTTTATTACCATAAACAATAACATCATGAAGACCAGTCAGCAATTGATTCACATTGCATGACTGAACAGGAAAGAGGTGTAGGTGAAATGATCTGTTGATGTTTTTCATCCATCCTTGGATAAACGTCAAAAGGGACAAATTTATAGGATCTTGATTACGGTTCCTCAAAATTTGGAAAATTTTTGATTCAATCAATGAATAGTTTTCTTCAATTATTGAATAAAAACAAGTCAGGTAAGTCATTCAAGAGAAATCAATGCGACCAATTTCTTTTCACTGCATGTCATGTTAGGATGATCAATTAAAAAAAGTAGAAAAAGTGGTTATTTATGAATAAGTTACTTCTTCCACCTTTTGTAAGGCAGTGAATGCGAAAAATAAGGGACCAATTTAGCCTGAAATCAAATTTTAAATCCCCCCCCTCCAGCAAGAAGTGTTTTTTCTTGACCTAAGAAGTAAATGTCTAAATTTCCTGTCCTCTGATTTCATAGGTGTGGCCTGTTCATGCTCCACATACATACTTACATACATATCCAGCCCACCAGACAGAATCACTTGAAAACTTATGTCAACAGTTTTGGTTGACTGTTTCTAATGAGCTCTTTTTTTCAAAATTACCCGTGAATTCAATTCAAATTACAATAGATCAAATGCTATAAAGGACTTTGCTGCCCATTTTCATATATTGAACTGTAATTGCATCAAACGGGTTGAAATAGTTGAACAAGGGATGAGTAGAAAGTAACGGGTCTAGTTAATCCCTTGATAGAAACCGTCATGTAACCAACATCTTTTGTTAGCATGCTGTGTTGGGAGGTGATCAATCAAAAAATTTGAGGAAGGGGTGATCAATGAATAGATTACACCTCTCATCTTTTGCTAAAAAAGTCTGAATTTTCAAAAAAAAATCATGGACACTGTAGAGCAAACTAAAGGACCAATCTAGCAGAAATTTACATTGTAATTTGATCCCTCGCACTAAAAACTTATGGGGGGGGGTATTAAAAAAAACTAAAACAATTTTTTATTGACATAATAAGGAGTAAGAGTTTAAATTTTTGGACTCCTACCAATATTAATACGACCTGTATATGTCATACATACACACATACTGGCCAGCAAGATCAGTTTAATGACTGAAGAAACCTGTGTTGACAGTTTGGTTGATGGCTTCTAATATGTTCAATAAAGGATACATTTCAATGAATTAATGTCATGACTAGGAATATTTTTGCTGCTTCTAAGATCAAAGAATCTTTGTGAATTCTTCATCTCAAGATAAGGCCTGCTTTTTGGTTGGAAGAGATCAGAAGCATTCGGCACCAGGAAGAACAAAAGAAAAACAGAAAGAATGGCTTTTAGGAAATTTGCAATAATTGAAATGGAAACAGAACCATAAAGAGGGAAATTTATGGCGGAACATGACTAAACATCAAATCGAAAAAAGACTGATATTTTGACTTGCAGATGAAGCTGACGGTTCATTATAGGGGGGGGGGCAACTGATTGTTATACAGATCACCATGGCCCAATGGTAGAGTGCTCGCCTATGGTTTGGTAGGCTGTGGTTTAGTACATCCTTGAGTCATACCAAAGACATTAAAAATGCTACTGGATGCCAGGGTGTAAAAAAGCACGGTGACACAGTAATGCCGCTATGAGGCCACACCTGTTCATCAAGAGGCATAAATGATTAGAACAACAAATGATAAGAGAGCGCAGGGATATAGATCAAAGGTTACTGTCCTTGATTGGGGGGGCCTGAGACAAGAACTAAAACAAACTTATTGCTCCATTGCCTGCGGGTACAAAATCTAAAAGACTAAAGCATTTAGGCCTGAGGCACATTAGGTCAGAATTCTGTGTTTAGAGGCACAAAGTCACTTTATACAACCCTGCTCAAGGCCTACCAGCTAACAAAGATTACAATTGTAGAACCTATCCCGGAGGCTAAAGGAGTTTTTATTGGAGAATCATTGGGTTAAGTGCAATGACAAAAGAGGCGATTATTCAAATAAATATATTTTTTGCATAGAGTAAAATTTTTTCTTTGCAAGAGATTCATATTGAATTATGTACATTTGGTTTAAATTATTGCATTCTTTAATCATTTTTTAGGACTCTGGATTCTTTTTCATGGGTGCCAAGATTTTGTGCTCTTTAATTTTGAAAGCCTGTAACTTGTGTGTTCATGGGTGACAAGAAGTTGACATGACAACACAACCATGAAATTCAAATACTCGATCAAAATTTCATTGAAGCATACTTGGGAGAATATTACTATTAATACTTTTCATATGAAAAAATTTGAATGTCAATATCGAGGGAATAACCATTGATCAAGATTACATCACTTCCGCATTTTGGTAAATAAATTTTTTTTTATTCACAAAGGGATTTCATCATTCTTTATTTTGTTCACAGAAAAGTTACAATATCAATTATGTGCTGTGTCAAGCAATTCATGATATTAAGAATCGAAGTATCCAAAAATTTTTAGTTCAAGTAGTTCTGTGTAGAAAATGAAATTTTTTATTTGTTCCTGAACATCTGGTATATTTTTGTACGAGGGAGAGATGATTGAGGTTCCTAGATGAGCATGACTCAAAAGAGAGAAGCAGAAACAGTCACAGAGAGACAGACACATGGGATAGAGAAGATATGTGAGAGAAAGACAGACAGACACAGTAGAGAGACAGACAGACTAACACAAACTAGAGAGAGATATAGACAAACACAGAAGAGAAACAGACAGACAAGCAAGCAGGCATAGAAAAGAGACAGATAGACACAGAAGAGAGACAGACAGACAGACTAACACAAACTAGAGAGAGGTACAGACAAACATAAAAGAGAGACAGACAGAGAAACATAGAAGAGAGACAGACAGACAAACATAGAAGAGAGACAGACGGACAAACACAAGAGAGAGAGAGACAGACAGACAAACACAGGAGAGAGAGAGACAGACAGACAAACACAGGAGAGAGAGAGACAGACAGACAAACACAGGAGAGAGAGAGAGACAGACAGACAAACATGGAAGAGAGACAGATGGACAAACACAAGAGAGAGAGAGACAGACAGACAAACACAGGAGAGAGAGACAGACAGACAAACACAGGAGAGAGACAGACAGACAAACACAGGAGAGAGACAGACAGACAAACACAGGAGAGAGACAGACAGACAGACAAACACAGAAGAGATACAGACAGACAGACAAACACAGAAGAAAAACAGACAGACAGACAAACACAGACGAGAGACAAACACAAACTATAAAGAGAGACAGAAAAACACAATTTAAAGAGAGAGAGAGAGACAGACAAACACACACAAGATTGAACCGAGGACCTTTGCCTAGCTAGAGAGATTCGTGTGACAGTGCTCTTGGATCATTGGCCCTACTTACTTTTGTTTTGCTGCAGTGGTCACTTTGCCTGTGGGCGCTTGAATCATTTTAGTGTGTGTGATATAAGCAGCTGATTAGAGGAGTGGGCCGATTTTGGTTTTGACTATGGTCAGAGAATGTTGTTGGTGGGTAGTGATCTGAGAGAAAGAGATTGTGTTTTCTGGTAACGTGGTAGGAAAAACTTCCCTCGGAAGAGGTGTTGTGTGATTGAGACTGTGTGCCTTGTGGACCACCCATTTTAAAGAGACATTTTTACTACACACATACGAGAGAGAGAGACTAACAGTCAGATAAACACTACAGAGATGAGCAAGGTACACAAACAGACACATATGAGAAAGAGAGACAGACATGAGAGAGATGGGTGAGAGAGAGAGAGACATGAGGGAAAAACAAGATAAAATGTTTCATATATTTTTACACATGAGAGAGAAAGATAATTGTCTGTTACAGAACCTCTAATGAAGTAAAGATGACACAACTAATAGACAACCTGTCGCTTGTATTGGAATGACTTCACGGTTTGTTAGTAGAATCCTAGTGCCCAGGTGTAAAAATGGTGATAACTCCTGTTAGCCTTGAAATGAACTAAAGGTTACAGGATTATCTCCCCCATGAAAGAAAAACAGATGTAAATACATAAATAATATTGTTATAGCTTTGATTAAATTTTTTATGTGTGTCATTCTTACAATCATGTGAGCAGATGCAGAATGCTAGAGGCTGCTATGGAAATAAGGTTTTTTCTTTTACAGTTGAAAGAGTATATATCACCAAATTACATGGGGGAGATAATCCTGTAATCCTTTGTTCTTTTTAGGCTAACAGGAGTTATCTCTATTTTACTTACAGAAAATAGGATTTTACTCGATTTCTGGTGCAAGAAATTAAGGGACTAATGCTCAGCTGACCAATAATCAGGATTCACAATTTGCAACTATTTCCTTATTAATGGATGGCAACTAAGTCAAAACATTATCTTTTTGGTTTTGATGATTATCCAATTCTTAACAAAAGAAATATATAAACAAGGGGAATTTTATTAACCTATGTATAGAAAATTGTTTATTTCAAATACCTAGCATTTCCAACTTTACAAATTCTTGCTTTTTCAATAACATTCTGCAAAAGATTTTGTTGGATATCTGGTCCTAAGCCACTTTTTTCTCCTCCGATATTATACTTTAGCCTCTTGACAACCCTTGGCTTGTTAACATAGACCGTATCCTTCAAATAATCGCAAACCCTTTGAAGTGACCAGCGGAATGAACTAAGCAGAGCATAACACTGCCATGTTGATGTTGCAGGATTACCCTTTATACTCCTCTGCACATGTGTACGATTCTCAACATTTCGAGCTGAACGTCGTTTCCCTGTTTGTGGGTGATTATTAACAGAGTCCAACTTTCCAAAACACACAACCAAACGCAATTTGCTTTTATTGGTATCAGGTGGTCAAGAAAGATATTGAATTCAGCCCAGGCAAGTGGGCTTGTTAGATTGAGGAGCCCTGGATCGAGCATTAAGCAAAATGAGCGAGAGGTTAGGGCATTGAAATTGAAAGGGGGCACCACGTGGTTCTCGTAGTTTGCCACGTTATATTATTGTTCAACTAGAGGGAAGGGGTAAAAGAGGTGTAAAAAAAATCGCTCATTCATTGTTCCAAGTCTTCTTTTTTGTGGAGGTTGAGGTGTGTATGTGCTGGAAATTCATGTATTTAGTGAAATAGAATCATTTGATGATGGCCCTGGACCATGATTACCAATTAGAGTTATTCAGGAAGAGACCCTTAAAGCATTACATGGATTTCAATTGATCATTGTCACATAACATAGTAATAAAGGAGTATATATACTAGCAGCCCTGGATTAACCATTAAGGAAAATAAGCATGGGATTAAGGCATTAAAAGAGAAGGTGTCACCAAAGGTTCCTTGCCGTTTCATGGATTAAATTGTCTAAATTGCTTAACATGAAAGTTTAAATTTGAAATCTGATTTCTCTTCTATAGAGAATTGATTCAAACATTCAAATGATTCAATCGCCTACAGTTGTAGAAAACCGGTCATTAAGTAAGCACAAGTTTCATTAGTAAAGACTTGGTTTAGTGAAGTAGTATATTTTGAGGTGTTTTAATTGAGAATAATCTGCATTTCAGAAATGTTTCAATTTTGGAAATCTTATCATTTAAGCACCATTTTTGGGCTGTGCTTAGAGCATCAGACAGCTTCAATCTAGCCCTGAGCATGGGTCTATGATTCTTAGAGGTCTGTTCCAAACAGATAGCAGGATGGTTGGGAGAGCGATGTGAAGTCAGTGCTTACAGTAGCTGGGCCTGGGAGCAGTTTGAAATGGGGCCTATTACCAGCTTTGTTTGACCCTGGTTGGTTTTTAATACATTTCAGCTGAAAAGAAGTGTAAAAACTCATTTCAGGAAAGTGCCAATGAATCGATATTAAAAAACTAAAGTAGTCCACACTTTGAGTTGTCTTTGAACAACTCGAAGCCACAGGAATATGTGCACTTACACAGAATATCAAGCCAACCTACTCACGTACATCAAGTTCATTACTGGAGCTCTTCAAGAGAAGGGAAAAAAAGTTCACTTGTCATTCAAACTCAGCCCAAGCCCAGCAGTAAAAACAGTGTTTTAAAGAGAAAACATTTTTTTCACTAGTTATCATTTTGTGAAAAAATTCATGGATATATCAGGGACCAATCATCAAAACTATCAGTATAGCTTTGTTCAGTTTTCAAACTGGTCTTACTAGCTATATACATATATATTGCCCATTTAGGCCCCACAAAGAGAGTTACAAGGATGAAAATCTGAACATTTACTCCTCATTATGTCTAGAGAAAATTGTTGTTTTTTTTTAAATTCCTCTCCCGAAAAAGTTTTCAATGGGGGTTCAATTTACAAAATGACTTTATGTTAAATCAATCCCATAGTTTGTGACAAGCAGCATTCACAAATATTTTTTGAAAATTTAAATTTTTTTTGCAATCACTGTCCAACAAAAGGTGAGAGAAGTAACTTGTTCTTTGATCATCCCAATATGACATGCTGCCAATAGACATTGATTGAGTAACTAATTGATTCAAGTGTTCTTCAAAGTGCTAAAACTAAAACTTATTTATCAATCACCCGTTTTTCCAATTTTCTTAATTGATCATCCCCAACAGCAGGTCGTCAAAAGATGTTGGTTAACTGATGGTTTGTATATAGTGACTAACCAGACCCATTTGAATTATATATACATATATATATGAATGATGAGGACACTGGTCAGTAAATTAGTGTATAATAATAATTAAGTATATATACATAAGATGAGGACACTAGTCAGAGCGAATAGGTGTACAATAATGATCATATATATATATATATAAGATGAAAACATTAGTCAGAGTAAATCAGTGTGTAATAATGATTATTCCTCATTGCAGTAATTTAGACAATGTTTTGTAGTGTAAACAAAAGCAAACAGCATAATTATTTGGCTGTCATGCCAACTATCATTATCTATTGTTTCCAGATCATTTCATCCTTTTGACAGAACCTCCACGTTCCTCTGTTTTCTTTGGTCTTTTTAATACCAGACCATTTATCCAGCTCCCAGAAAACCGGAAATTATCCGTAAACAAGCTATTTTGGAAACTGGCTAGTTTGGAATCTGGTGGACTTTGTAGTATTTTGCCGCTCGGCCACTTTTTGTTTCAACTTTTGTGGCGTGGTCGAATCATCTTTAGATGAAGATTAGTGGATTAATATTGATCAAACAGACCGTGTTTTTGAAGTAGATCAAGTACCTCTGCCAACAAAGTTGGAGAGGTACATGTATATTCAATTGCATCTGTTTTCCCATCTGTCCATTCAGTATCTCCAAAAGTATTCAATGAATTTCAATAAGAATTTTGTGCTAGGGAAAGTAAAGAAGGAATGCTTGAATTTGGGGGTGGATCCAAGAAAATTTATTTTTTGATTGAGAGATATTTTTCGTTTTCTTTTCCCATATTTTTACGTATAAGCTCATGACTATCCACAAGTTATCTCTAAAAGTTTTTAACAAATTTCTCTGTGAGAGAGTTGACTAAGCTAAGAAAGGAGAGTGGATTCATGCATAATTACTTCCCTTCTCAAAGGTATCTGAGATATGCACTGTCTGAATACTTTCTAGATCGTGTATATCATTAGCAGTCTTGATTTTCATTTTTCATTGTTTTTCCATATTTCAAGTATATATTGAGTTGTAATTGTGGTCCCAAGCTAGCCAGATAAATAGTCTGGTACAGTATTTCAACCCTGCTTCGATAGTGTAATGATTAGTACTTCTGGTTCACACACAGGAGGTCCCAGGTTCAATTCCTGATATGAGCAAATGTGGAAAACTTTTCATTAGGACAAAACTCCCTCATTCACTCAGCAGCTAATTGAGTACACTCTAAGCTATGCGATTAGGGTGGAGGTATCTCTTTGGTGGATTTACATCCTATCAAGGGCATGGTCATAAAAACTTTTAAGAACATAGATCTGGTCTCACTCAAACTTGAAACTTGCAAGGATCACTGAACTGATGCGTGCAAGAGAAGCTGGGACTTCATCACTGGCCTCCATACTCCATTGGGTGTTGTCCCTTGACACTGCGCCCTACTGTATTTCAAGAATTTGTCAAAAGAAACAGCCCCTATTTTTATTCACAAGTGTTCATTATTCTTTAAAGAAAATGCTAATGCCAACCATTGAATCACTGTATCCCATCAAATGGCCCATCATCCAAGGAAGCTATAGATTCTTTTCTTTTTGAGCATCTGTGTGTCACTTTGTGCTCCAGGTTACATCCCGACAAGTGCTTTTTTTGGCCTCTAAGGTCATTTTGGACCATTTTGTGCTGATAATTTTAGATAGAAAAAATATGTTTTCTTAGATAATCTTAGATTTTTTTTCCCCCCATGATTAGTTCTGGTACACAGATGGGCTATGGTGATTTGTATAGGTGATATCATTATTGTTTTTATATCATTAATAAATTGGCCAATATTAGCAGAAGCAGCATCCGTCAGGAATTCCTAAGCTACAGAGCTTATGTTATGTCTATATCAGATGAGATGATGAATTCAGAGACTCAAAGACTTGCAGCATAAACACAGAAGATTTTGGCTGCTTAATTCTTTATATCCTCAGACGGGAAGGAGGATTTTGACTTTCTTTGCTTTTTGCCTCATTGCTGAGCTTATTCGTTAAGTGACAGATATTTTGGGTTTGAAACTGTCAACCAAAACTGCCAATACAGGTTTCTTCAGTTTTTCAAGTTGGTCTGACTATGTATGTAAGTATCTTGTGTACTGATGGTGTTAGAAGTTAGGAAAAATATGTCTAGAAAAAACGTTTTTTTCACTCTCTCATTGGATAATAGGGTTCAATTTGCAATGTAAGTTTATCCTAAATTGATCCTTTAATTAGTGCTCTGCAGCATTCACAATTATTTTTAAAAAAAAATTTGTCATTTTTTGGTGATCATTGCCATACAAAGGATGAGAGAAGTAACCTATTCATTGATCATCCCCAACTTGGTATGTTGCTGAAGGATGTTAGTCACATGACAATTTCTATAGAGTGTTTACCCAGAGCTGTATGTATAATTTATGAGTTATACATGTTTAAATTACCTCATCATTTTTGATGAGTACTATGTTAGTTTCTTAATAACAACTTCATGTTACTGGTCCGATTCATAAGGCTTGATTGAAAAGGCCCCAGAACTTTCCATCTCTTAAGTAATGAGAAATTAATTATTCATAATCAGGAAACATTACATGGCCCAGAATGGGTTCTATGTCATCAATTTTAAAATTACGACTTTTTAAAAAAGTAAATAGATATTTGTTGTTCATGATTAAATATTCCCTGAGGGTTCCTTAGATGAAAAGATTATTTGAAAGCATAAAGGGTTTGATTACGAGTATATATACTTTCTTTTTTCTTTACTTTCGGTCACCTTAAGCGAATCTTTTTATGTCAAAGGCTTAGTGAGAAGGGAGTTATTTGATAGTAATCAAATAAATCATTCTTCCTTAATCAGCTAGTAAAAAAAAAGAAAAAACAAATTGTGATATTCTTTGTGCATTCGAAGTTGGGAATGAAGAATGAAAATGGAGGATGCAAAGGAAAAGAGAGTAAAGGTCAGGAGATCATGGTGGGGGTTGGGGTGATAGTGATTTCAGAAAAAAAATCTTTTATCCAATAAAAAAAAAGAAAAGAGTTGACAGGCAAATAATTAGATTACATGATGAAAAAATATGTTAAACAGGCTACCCAACAGAAATCATCATGTAACCAGTGTCTTCTAGCTACATGCAATATAAGGGATGATCAATTAAAAAAAATGGACAAAAAAAGTGATCCATGAATAAGTTACTTCTGTCATTTTTAGTTGGGCACTCACCTCTAAAAAGTCAGAAATATAAAAAAAAAACAAGTGAATGCTGCTGGACATGAAATAAGAGACCAATTTACCATAAAACTACAATGTAGATTGACTGCTTTCATCATTAACCTATTTTGGTCTGAATTTTCAGAAAAATAAAAAAACATTTTTCTAGACATGATGAGGAATGAATCTTTGAATTTTCAGCCCTCTAGCTCCATCAGTGCAATCTGTATGCGTGGTACATAAATATCCAGCAAGCCAGCTAAGCTCAAAAATTGCAGAAAGTTTTCGTTGATAGTCTTTAAAGAAGCTGACAGAGACAAATAACTAGATGACAAGAACACTAAAAAATTATTTTATTTCCCAAAACTGAAAATAGTGGTGGGGTCGTGTTATACTCGAATCTACGCTGGAAACGATTACATACGTTACTAAAGTTAAGCCCATTTGACTTATCCCCTCCCCGTTAAGAAATATATTTGACTTAAGCAGCTTACCAACAGTAAAAATAAAATTTTCTAGACAAAAAATTTCAAGTTTCTGCTACAAATACGTAGGACTGGGTGAAGTCTGGAAACTGTAGATACATATCTGACAGAACACAGGAATGACCAAAACCCAGCCACAGAGATTAAACTGGTCTGTCATGGGTAGCAGTTTATGACAAATTAAAACAACTAAATTTGAAAACTATGGCTTCAAGTTCAGTGTAGAAGGCTATGTATCTTTGTTTTATTTTTTTTCTCATGTTATTTGATAAAATTGAAATAATTACATTTGTGACAATAGAGAACATAAAAATAGTGAATATTTATAGTATAAATGAAATATAGCAGTATGTAAATTTGGAACAGAAAACCATGTGGGACTGCCAAACTGTAGAGCAAAATTGAGTACCATGTTGACCAAGAGGCTACAATTTTATACCTATTTTTCACCTCTAAATTCAGTCCTCGTATTATACACAAAGAAATATGATAAATACAACAGAAAGAAATTAAACCAGTCTGATTTGTCACTCAATAGGAACTGTCACACGACCAACGTCTTTTGGTAGCAAGCCAGGTTGGGGGTGATCATTTGAAAAATTGGAAGAAGGGTTGATCAAAGAATAAGTTACTTCTCTCGCCTTTTGTTGGACAGTGATCACTAAAAAAGTGAATTTTCACAAAACAAGCTTGAATACTGCTGGACATGAGCTAAGAGTTGAATTTAGCATAAAGTTACAATTAATTCCTTCACTAAAACATATTTAGGGGAGGAAGTTTCACTGGTGCTATCTGTATGCATGATGCATACATTCACAGCCAGACCCACTTAAAAAGTGAAGAAATTTACGCTGACTATTTTAGTTGATGGTTTTTAAAATGTTGCCAAAAAAACAAAAAAAATTTGAATCAATCTGTACACCTAATACATTCATTAATAGCCAGCCAGACCAACTTGAAAACTGAAAGAACTTATAGTGACACTTCTGGTTGACGGTTTCTTATAGAAGAAGAAAATGGATGGAAAACAAAACAAGAAAAGGACACTAACACCAAATTGATGCGGAAAAAATAAGAAAAGTTTCAATCGAGACCTTCTCAAATGGACCTGGATGTTTTAATGCACACCCAGCAGATTACTTAAAACAGAAAAAGTGTATTAGGTGTTTTCATTTAATTAGGACAGCAAATTACTGGAACAAAGACAATAATGGCTGACAGGATATGAAAGAATTGTAAAGGGCAGAAAACACATTCACTACTTTGCATACAAACAGCAATCAAAGAAAGCAAAAAAACCAACAAACAAACAAACAAAAACAAAGAAAGAGAAATGAGATGAAAAGAGGACAGCAGAGAGAAGCCATTTACATTTTCAGGTGGTTTCTTTAAGGCCGTAATTATATCCGGCCACAAATGATGGAAATGTACCGAACTCTTGATATCACCACAAAATCTAAATGGTAATATCAAGGGGGATAGGCATTGATCAGAGTCATCATCCTAGTTGTCTCATCAGGTAAATGTCCAGATAACGAAGTAATTAATCAAGTTTTGTCTGGAATTTGATCAGCTGTTTTTATATTCACTGGTCTTTGTTTTCCTTTTTAGTAACATTCTGGTCAGTTGTTATGGAAAAGTGAAATTTTGCCCAGTCCCCAAGATGAAAATGGTAAAACAATGGGAATGTTACTGACAAGACATATATATATATGTATATATATCAACCATCATCATCATCATCAGCTCTAATAAGTCCACTGCTCGCCTTTCCTATCTTTTTCGTATACAAGATTGATTGTGCTAACAATTCAGCCTTGTCTTACCAGCAAATGTTCCTATCTCCTCTTTCAATCCTGCATGTTGTCATTTCCTATTGCCTTCACCAATCCACTGATCCGTGAAACTTTTGCTCCATCTGATGAGCCTTTTTCTCGCTATTTCGCAGCTAAATTATTTGTACAATATCCTTCCCCTTGTTCTTCTCTCGGATCCATGTCAATCTTTTTATATTGCTAAGAGTTATTCCTAACATTGCTCTTTCTGTCGCTCTCTGTGCAGTTCTGAGATGGTTTTGTAGGTTTCAAGGATCCGTACCCGCATGTCATAGCTGGTATTATGCATTACTTGTATACTTAATATTTCAAACTGTATGGTAGGTAAGGTGACACTTATGAAACATAAAAAAAAGCCAAAATTTTTATAGGCCAGGTACAATAGCAGTGACCTTAAATTAACCATAATATTCTACAAAAAATACCATTAGTTTGATTCCATAACCACCCAGACCCCACTCTGCAACAATTTTTTTAAGCTACCAGTATATTAAATGTCTTACATGAATAAATATACTGGCCTGGCATAAATATTGCCAGTAATGTTGAGCAGCCTACTGGCCAAGTGCTGGAAGGGAGAAAATATACCAGTGTAAATAGAAAAATTTTGAAATCTCTTCAGTATTATTGGCTGAAATGTTTTAATTCCAATCCTTGTGGTACATCTGTTGCTCAGTGTAAACAATTTTTAAAACACAAAGATCTCCGAGTTTATAATGTTTACATAACTCATTCTTATGAGGGAATTTTTCTACAATCATTGTTCTTCTTGAATAGCACAAAGATTATTATGATAAAATCTAAATGTTACAATTTTCAGGCATTTTTATTGACATATGTTGCTCTGTCATCAAAAGTCTGTGAAGATCACTGTCCATTAAGAATGATGTGCTGAACTAATGAAGCAATTGTAAAACTTGAAAAAAAAAACTCATTTAAAATCCTCTATCTAATTCTCAGAACTTGGCAGGTACATTTAGAGTCTTGGTGTTCACACTGTCCTAAAATGAATCCCAGTCTGAATCTGGTTAGTCATCTTGGACTCCTTTGTTAATGTTCCACATTGAATCATTCTCTGTGCCATCCATTGCACTACAAATACTGCACTTCTCACAAAATTCATTAGTCTTCACTTTAATTTAGGCCTTTCACAGGAACTAGCAAAAACATCTAGCATGTAGGATGGGTTTTTGGCTAAGATATATAAATCAGAGAGACAACAGGTTATGAACTATTTATCTACAACGTTAAGCCAGTCACAGAATCATTAGAACATTTTATAACTACTTCAGAATATTTTCTCACTTGAATATGTTTTTTTCTTTCGTTACCAACAACTTGAAAATTAAACAAAAACTGGTTAGTCACTCAATAGAAACCGTCACACAACCAATGCATTTTGGTAGCATGCTATTTTGAAAGAGATCAATCAAAAAATTGGGACAGGGGTGATCAATAGATGAATTACTCCTTTAATCTTTTGTTGGAAGGTGTTCACTAAATAAATCCAAATCTAAAAAAAAAAAAGAAGAAGCATGAATGCTGCAGGACACAAACTAAGTGACCAATTTTGCATAAACTTACGTCGATCACCAAGACCATATTCTGCAAAAAAAAAAAAATGTTTTTTGTCTACAATAAATTTTCGGCTAATAATAGATTTGTGCAGGTTGTACATTGCATATACATATATATACGATTGACTCTCCCATCGATTTCAACGTATGAGGGTTCAACAAAGTGGAACGACCCAGTCACTGATTTATAGTGAAGGCAGCTGACTAGACTAAAGCCACTCGTACCCTTCATGCAACTACAATGATGAACTCAGCGTGACACAAGTGTGACAAGGTCGCAGCATTGCAGCTACAGGTACTGTCCATCTGAGGGCTTCCGCATGGTTCCCTCTCCCAATTTCCCTCACAAGGCTTGGTCAACCCGTGGCTGTGGTAAGGACACTTGCCAAAGGCGCCCCCATGTTAGAATTTGAATCCCACCGAAATTTAAATTCCACCAGGATTCGAACCCTGGGCCTTTCGAGTCCAAGTCTGCAACTTAGACCACTCAGCCACATGGCCACAAATATATATATATATATATATAGCCAGCAAATCACTTAGAAATTAAAGAAACCTTATAATGACAGTTTTGGTTGACTGTCCCTAATAGTCTCCAGTAATTCTAGATTGAAAAGTTTTAAAAAAATAACTATTTTTGCAATCAAACGTGTTTGTGTAATGTAATTATTGATTGAATTTGTGCAAGGAGGAAACAAAATTTGATAAAAGTAAATAAGCTGTACATTGAATAATGATAATAGAATTTTAAATAACAAAAATAGAAATTCAAATAAACAAAAATAGGAATTTAAATAAACATATTTGATGAAAACTTTTCGCTCAAATCTTTTAGTTCTGATAGCAACATTAACAAATACTATAATTATATAACAGCTATCTGACTTTCGTTCTGAAATATTCAAAGGCAGATATTTTAAGTAAGCAATTCAAAGAAGCTGACAAACAGATATTCATGGGTGTCCACTGGAGGAGGGCGTGGCAAACAGAGGATTTACCCCTCCCAGGCCTTTCCACAGGGAGGCAACTCAATAAAGAAAAATGGTGCAGTACAATCGTTTTATTTGAGCCCAACAATGCTCTCACACAAAACAACTATTGTTATTTGTGGGTAACAGAGTGACCATTATAACATATTCTGCACATTCCCTTTTGAGCCCCCCCCCCTCCCCGAAATATATTCTTTTGACTACCCCTTGAAAAATGGCAGTAGATGTCAATGCAGATATTTCTGAATACTGAAAATGTTTTGGGGCATAGGTACAGAGGAAGAAGTTTATTGTTATCAAACAGTTATTGTCATCAAAATCATTTGGTCCCACATCATTCAAAGTAATCATAGTAAGTCATCATCATCATCAGTTTTTTCTTGTCCGTCATTGGACATAGACTTTCCCCAGGATTTGACACACTACTCTATCATGGGTGTTGCGGGGCCGATACTTTCTAAATTTTTCTAGTTTGTCTCCCTATCTAGTATTCTGCCGGCCTCATTTGTGCATGTGATCCCAGGGGATCCATACTGTGAGTTGTCATGTCCATCAAAAGTCGGTCTCTAAATGGTCATAATAGCTTGTTTTCTCTGTATCTACAACCACACAGACACAAATGCGACAAATGCATTTTGGCAGCTTTGCTGTTTTGAAGGAGATCAATTAAAAAATTGGGAAAAGGGGTTGATCAATAGATAAATTATTTCTGTTGCCATTTGCTGGATCACCAGAAAAAGAGTGAAGATATTCAGGCACAAACTAGGGACCAATTAAGCATAAACTTATACGGCAAATATGAATATATTTCAAAATAGAATTTGTAGATATAATAAGGAGTAAATGTTTAAATTTCCAGCCTCCTATCTGCTGCAATCTGTATTCGTCATACACACATACATGCATGCATAGTCAGCCAGGCCAACTTGAAAAATGAAGAAACCTATGTTGACAGTCTCGGTGACATATTTGGTTGACAGTTTTCAAAGAAAAAAGTGAAGATAACTTCAGGATGACTGGAGAACTGACTGGCTGAAACACTTATCGAAACAACAGCTTGAACAATAGTCGTCCAAACAAATCATTGAATCATGATGACAATTCCCCTTGGAACTTCAGACAGCAAGATTAAATAACCGTCAATCATATCAATTGGCTTTCAGCAAGATTTTAGTCCCAAACATGCAATTAAAACAATATGTTGTGATGATTAATGGTTTCTAAATTTAACAGAAACCTTTAAGCAATTCCAATGCACAGGTCATTGGTCTAATTCATTTTTGATATTGATCTAAAATATAAGTAAATCATAGTAACAATGATCTCATAAAATGACGTGTACTTTGCTGTCATCTGATCAAATGAATCATTTTTTTAAAAGATGATTAAATATTCAATGAATTGTATGAATTTTGTTTCTCTTTGCTACAGAGCTTTTACCGCAACTTATGAAGTTGAATATTTATAAGTATTACGCTGTGTCTTTTTTTCTCACAGTCTGCATACATGGTATCTCCATTGGTATGGCTTCTATGCATGAAAAAAATCATAGTTAGATAGATAGCCAGCCAGAAGCACTTAGAAACTGAAAGAGCCTATGCTGACAGTTATTGTTGGTGGACCACTGTTTCTGTTTTGTCAGGATGATCTATGCTTGATCCTAAATTTAGCAAAAACCTTAATGGTAAAAGTCAGCTCATTGATCGAGTTAAATTTTGATATTGATCTGAAATAGAAGTATATCAAAGTGAAGATAGTATCACGAAGTGATGGATACTTTGGTGTCATTCGATCAAATAATTGAAAGAACAAAAATGGATTAAACATTAAGTGATTGGCACAGGTCTGGTTAGTCACTCAACAGCGTGCTACGTTAGAGATGATGAATTGAAAAGATAGGAAAAAGGGGTGATCTCTCGTCTGACTTCTGTTGGGTAGTGATCACTATAAAGTCCAAAAAACAACAGTGAACACTACCAGACACTAAATAAAGGACCAATTTAGCATAAACTTACATTGTAAATTGGACACTCCATTAAAAACTTATCACGGGGAGAATTTTCAAGAAACGAAAACACCATTTTGTAGATGTTAGGAGTAAATGTTTGAATTTTCAACTCTCTTGCTCCATTGGTACAGTCTGTATGCATAAAAAATTCAAAGATGAATAGATAGATATATAGCCAGCCAGAAACCCTTAGAAACTGGAAAAACCTATGTTTACAGTTTTTGTTGACATTACATGGTTTTTAATACGTCATGATTATCAATAGTAACTGTAAATTTAACAAAAGCCCTTAAAATGGTGAAGCTAAATTGAGTCATCGGTCTGAGTATATTGATAGAAAATTTTCACACAAAATGATGGATACTTTGGTGTCATTTGATCAAATAAATATTTGAAAAAAAAAAAAAGGATTAAGTGCATGGTATAATTTTTCTTTTCTTTGGAACAAATTTTTTTACCTCAGCCAAAGAAGTTGGACAGTTATATGTACTAAGGCAATGTCTGTTTCAAATGAAAGTATGGCTTTGAAGTATTTTGATAATTCTATTTAGTGTTGCCAATTTAAGTATTTATATCTAAATTTGTACCTGTACTTTTGAAAAATTCATTTTTAATAGATTTCTCGAGAACTGCAGACCTAAGAAAATGTAAGACTTGATACTGCACTGCTTGGTGTGCTGATTAATATATCTGGTGAATATCTATTTCATACAATGGCCAGTTGTTGAGTAGTTGCAGTGTATACACAAACAAGAACAGAGATTTTTTCCAATGGTACTTAGATTAGATTACTCAGTGTCTTTCCTTCTGTCAGTCCACAACACAATACATCCAATAGTTCTTAATGAACTTCAAATTTTGTGAAAGGATCACCAATGGGATATAGAAGAAGTGATTAAATCTTTGAGGCAGATAGAGGCATTTCTCATTTATGTATGGCATTGGTAAAGGTGTATGCTCTCTGAGCGTTTTTGAGATGAAAAATCTATATGAATCTCTGAAAGTCAGATAAAGCCAAGAGTTTAAATGGTGAGAGAAGAGAACGTTGGAAAGACGCCAGAGTAAAACTATCATTCGTCTTTCTAATCGGCAAAGCACTGGCATTACATTTACCATTCATCTACTCTTCCCATCCCTCCTCTTGATGATATAAGCAAATCTTCTGAGCAGCATCACCTCCTTCCCTACACAACACTCGCAAATCAGCAAAAATAAACAAAATATATTACAAATTTCTCAGCTTTGATGAGAAAAATATACATTAAAAAGTATTTCCTTTTTTAAAAAAACAGTCATTTTGAAGAAAAAAATAAAAAGTTGAAAATTTTCCTAAAGATGAAAAGTGCTTCATGCTGAGAAGAAGAATCTCCATTTTTTAATATAAAGTGTGCATAATGTGTGTAAATATATATAATATTATATATATATATATATATATATATATATATATATATATATATATATATTATATATATATATATATTATAAATATATCATATGTATATATATATTATATGTATGTGTGTGTAGTTTCTTTTCCCAAAAACTCATGTTGAGTTTAGCAGTCAGAATGGTTAAAGTTCTCTCTAGAATAACATTTTTTCATACTTAATCCTGTGCTTAAAAAAAATAAAGAAAATCAGATCAAACATCCTCCCTTTATAAACAATTCTGCTGTTGGAAGAAATTTTTCTCTATATACATATTTAACTTATATATGAACAGTATTATTTTTTCCAGTTTGTTTCTCTGTCCATAACACTGGACTCTTCCAGTTAAAGGTAAAAACTTTGTTAAAAATGTCTTGAAAATATCTCTTATTCACCATTTGAAAGAGAGGACTCTTCAAAGGGTTATCTACATATGTATATGTACACTTGTACGGATACAAGAAGAGATTTGTAAGAAAATTTTAAAGGTGCTGCTTTCCCATGACTTTTGATGAAAAAAAACTATATATATATGTTGTCTAAACTGAATGATACATATATATGTTTCATTGAGAGAAATATATAGTTTCATTGTCTATCTATTCTACTCTATTTTAAAATTGAAATATTAAGCACTATCACTGTTGACCATCACTTCTCTAATGAGTTTGTTTCTCACCGGGTGCCCCATGACTATGGCCCTATGTTAAAATAAGCTGTAGAAGCAGAATATACTTGATATTCACTGAGTTCTTCTTAGTTTGACACAAGGCCACTGTAGTGGGGCACCTAGTGAGGATCAAACTCAAACTATAAATTTCACAAAATCGCTACTTTCAAAATCTTATAGTGACATATCCACTCAACAGAGGACTTACTAGGTACTTCAAGGACCTAAATATCTTCCAGGATTTTCACAAATTAAAATTTATCATCCTAATTCAAGTACATACCTATAACCATGGCCCAATCGTGGTGTACTTATCTTCACTTCAGTCCAATGCAAAATCAAACCAAAGCCTTCAAAAACTGTATTCAATGGCTTTCTCTTAAAGGACTAGGATTGAGGAACATTTCCTTGAAGCTCAGGGGTCACAGCAAAATCATATTGGATACACTGGTTCATACGACATCACCAAAGTTGAGCAATGTTGAATCTGGTCAGTTTTTAGATGAGGGATAATACAAGGTGCTGTAAATGAAGCTTCGACAGGATTGGCAAGCTGAAAGTGGGTATTACTAAAAATTGCCTTTGAGTTACATTAACCTGTGACACCCCCAATGAGGGTATAAGTGGAGAACAATGATACATACAATTCAAGTAACAATTTGATAAAAATCTGTGACACCGTCTGAAATGATCGGAAAAAAAAAAGGTTTTCTGTATTTTTCTTAAGTTGGAAAAAAATTTGGAAAAAAGAAAAAAATTGATTTTTTTTGGTAAATTTGGTTTTGCACACACAAAAAATTGACTGAATCTCTGAGATACCTGACAAAATGATGAATGCCTATTCTTGGTTTAGTGAACTTTTTCCTTTCCCATGATCTTTATTGAATCAAATTTGATATTTTTGTTGTGTCCAAGGTAATTTTGAGGTGCATTAGGAAACGAAAATTGGCTATGTATACATACGTATATATACATGCATAATTAGATAGAAAGATAAAGATGATTTATCACAGATAAAGCAACCTCCCAAAACTGTAGACATATAGATATGTACATTACATAGACATGTGAGGCAGACTGGCGATGTATGTATGCATGTATATAATCTCAAGGATCTAGGAATGAGTGTGGGGGAACTGGGGAGAGCTGGCACTGGTTCAAAGTGAATTGAGCTGCTCTGTTATGGAAGGATGCAGCATGTCTGAGGAAAGGCAAATTAAGCATGCTGAACTGAAACAAGCCTGGTGCAAGAGAGCTTCCGTTGATAGGCTGGATAATGTAAAGAACTGGGAGTGTGATGTCTGTGGTCGTACTCTTCTTTCAAAGGCAGGCGATGTGAATCAAACTAAATCACACATAAATCTACACAAACCGACTGCATATAACAATCTTCTACCTCCTTTTCTTGACAATACAACTTGTGAAGTATGTGGCAAGGTGTTCAAGATGGGCAGTGGACCTAAGAGGTATATGAAAATTCACAAGACTGCCATTTCATGTACAGATTCCATCAATCCTGTGAGCAGTCTTACTTTTGTCTGTTAAGTGTGCTTTAGACCTTGCAGGTCAACAACTGGTCTGAAGAGTTATTTTAGAGCTCATGAGCATCCTTGAATGAAGCAGGGTGACGGGTTAAAGTGATGGGACAGCTATTATTCGATGAGATGAAGTAATCATCATCATGTGTACCAGTTGCTCCAATGGAGTTAGAGGGCTGAAAATTTAAGCATTTACTCCTTATTTTTTGTTCTTTCCTCTTAAAAATGAGGTTCACATTACTACGTAAGTTTATGCTAAATTGATCCCTTAGTTTGTGGCCAGTATCATTCATGCTTCATTTTTTAAAATTCTGACTTTTTTAGTAATCATTGCTCCCATAAAAAGGCAAGAAAAGTAACTTATCCATTGACCACCCTCAACAATGGATGCTGCCAAAAGACATTGGCCATGTATTCTACTGAGTGACTAAGCAGACCTGTTTTGGTCAACATCATTATTGTTATTACTAACAGACTGATGGTTAAACTAAGGCTTATCAGACTATTGCTTTATGTTCAGGCATCCAAAACTTTTATCAAGTACAGAATAATAATTAAATAGATGTGCAGTTAAACAATCAACTACATTCCCCATGATAGTCTACAAAATATCTTGATATGGATAACTTTCTCTTAATGTTAAGAATAATTCATAAGTAATACATTGAACATAGGGGAAGTAACTTCATATATTTCATATCCATGCCAAGTTTGATTCAGCTAGATCAAGTAGTTTCTGAGTTTTGAATTTGAGGGACAAATATCAACAATGTAAAGAAGATAACTGAGCATTGAATGGTGCAAAAATATTCAATATCCACGCATGATACTTGATATTCCAACCAATTTTAGTTCAGATTGGCCAAGTAGTTATGGATTCTTGCTAGCTATGATGAAGGGGAGGTAACAATAAATATGGAATATCCTTGCTTTTTCTGTGGCCTATAACATTTTTAGAGTCATGTTACATACACTCAATTTTATCTAATCCGGTTCAGAAGTTTTGGCGTGCATTAACTAGTAACAGATACCAAAATTATCAATGATCAATACCCAGGCTTTGCTTGTTTCACTTGGATAATGGTATACCCAGTGAGGAATGAATTCATTATGTGTACAAGCAATAGTCTCTGGGGGTAACGTGGTCTAGTTCAAGTCCAAATTGATGGTTATGAGGAGAAGGAAGACAGGTCTGGGTATCCACTGAGTAGAAATTCTTACGTGACAAATGTTTTTAGCTGCATGCCATGTTAGGAGTGATCAATCAAAACTTTGAAAAAAGGCTGATCAATGGGAAAGTTACTTCTCTCACCTTTTGTTGGGTAGTGATCACTAAAAAAAATGTGAAATTCCAATAAAAAACAAATGTGAAAGCTGCTGGACATAAACTAAGGGATCAATTTAGCATGTACTTACATTGCTAATTGAGCACCCCGCAAAAAATCAATTTAGGAGTTGAATTTAATTAAAAAAAAATAAAAAAAAGTTCTTTAGTGACAATAAAAAGTAAACGCGTAAATTTTCAACCCTCTAGCTTCATTCGTGCAGCCTGCATGCATGATGATTCCCATGAACAGATGACCAGCCAAACCAACTTGAAAACTGAAGAAACCCATGTTGACAGTTTTGGTTAATGCTTGTGTTGCATTAATCTTTCCAAGTTGTGGAGGCCTGTTTGCCTTTAAAATTAGCATTAGAAAGTCTGAGTTAAAAGGCTTATTACCTTGGAGAGATAAGCAACTAGCCCAAATACCAAAACAGGTCCACTCATATTACACAATGTACAGATAGCCAATATATAAATGTGGTAAGTAGTAGACCTTGAAATTAATTAAACGTAATAATCAATTAATTAAATCTATTAATCAAAGCACACTTTCTGATGAGCGAATTAGTCATTTAATGTAGACTTAATCCAATTAACAAGTCGTCTTTCATTGATTTTCAGCTTAAAATTTAATTCAGCCTCAAAGTTGAAGAATATTTCCGGTAAAATTTTCTTCTCATTCTCTGAAATTTTTCTTATGAGTGAAAATTTTCTCAAATACTAGGATTATTACGTCAGGTCGGTACAAAAATGAAAAAAAAGGAAAAAGACAGATCTAGTTGGTCACTCAATAGAAACTGTCATGTACCAATGTCTTTTGGCTGCATGCAATGTTGGGGATAATCAACTGAAAATTTGAAAAAAAGTGTGTGATCAATGGAAAAATTACCTCTCTTGGCTTTTGTTGGTCAGTGATCAATAAAAAAAGTACAAATAAAAAAAAAACAAGCATGAATGTGGCCGAACACAAAATATAGGACTAATTTAGCAAGCAATTATATCGCAAATTGAACCCATCTGCTAAAAATCAAGGGGGGGGGATTTAAAAGAAATTTTTTATTTCTCTCCATATATTAAGGTGTAAATGTTTAAATTGTCAGCAGTGTAGCTTCATTGGACTTTAACTAGACCACTCTTTTCAGCACCCCAGCTCTATTGGTGCACCCTCTACATGTAATACAGCTATAGCCAACCAGACCATCATAAAAAATGAAAAAACTTATGCTTATTGTTAGAAACCATCAACTTAAACTAATTCAAAATTGAATATCACAAATAAGAATATTTGTTTTGGACATGGATATATCTCATCATAATTTCATCCCTTTCATGTAGGATTGGGGCTCGCAGAAATCCTGGAAAATGCTTTGCATATATTCTTGTCTATATACATGTACACCTGTTCATCAGGAATGGATTAGTTAGTTGTTAAGGGCTTGTAGCATATGTTATAAAGGAGCACTGAAGTGGAAAAAAATATACACAGATATTGGAACAATATCTTTTACTTATATACCAGAATAATGTTTTTTATTGTATGGATGTGAGATGGTCTGATAAAATGTTGGTAATTTGACAATTGGAAGGTGAGAATGAATTTGAAGAGGAAAAGTACGTGTTACATCTCAAAAATATTTGATATCATGTGGGCATTTTCTGATACATTTTGACGGTTGTCAACTTGCAGCAGTTGAAGAACAAACTTCACGCTATTTATAAGTTTAATTTCTAAGTTGTTGTTTGTTTAGTAAGAGCGAGGGTGATGTATGAGAATCAGTTTGGTCAGAAATGAATAAGTAAATAAGTGAAATAATTGATTTTTTCATCTTTTCCTCCATTTGCAATACAGCCAGATAATAAATAAACAAATGTGTCCAACAGCATTATTTTGTTTCTATTTTGAACTTCCTGTACACAGTAGAATACTAATGATTACTTCTAGATTATAATATATATTAATGTTCGAACCCACTAATGTGTCATTTGTGGTCTACATAATAGTTTTTTTTGCAGGGTTTCCTCAAGATCTGAGTGTTATTTTAAGGGTTCCTCCCATCTAAAAACAAAACTATGTCCAATTAATCACACAATAAAAATCATCACATGACTAAAATGATCACTAAAAACTCTGAATTTTCAAAAAACAAACATAATTGCTGCTAGCCACAAAAAGTGACTAATTTAAGATAAACTGACCCCACCCCCCAAAAATTAGGGGGATGTTAAAAAACAAAATGCATTCTTTTAGACATTACACACAGTAAATATCTAAATTTTCAGTACTCTAGCCCCATTGGTTTGGCCTGTATACACGAAACATACCCACCGAGTCAGGCAGACAGAATCCCTTAAAAACTGAAGAAACCTATTTCGACAGTTTTGGTCGACGGTTTTTAAAACCAACAACCATTCATTACATACTGTGGGCGGGGTTGGGTTGGGTGTTGTACGGCTGATGTGGAGAGCATATTCTGTTTGACGAGAGTGCCAGTCATGTGGTCTCGTGAAAGTTGACTGAATATTCAGAGAAAAGTTCCATCACAGGGAAGACTGAATAAACAGAAGAAGAGGAGGGGGGGACAGGGTGGGGCACAGACGTTTCTTGGAAATATCGAATGAGTAAAACCATCAGTTAACGCACATAAGCCCCACGGCCTGTAGACATGTCAACAGAGAAAATGACGTGGCTACACGTCTAATCTGAAAAATCAATTCAATAAATATTTAAACAGGTCTGGTTAGTCACTCAGTTGAAACCATCATGTGACAAACATCTTTTGGCAGCATGCCGTGTTGGGGATGATCAATCAAAAAAATTTGAAAAATCTGCAAATAACGAATAAGTTACTTCTCTTGCGTTTTGTTGGATCACAGAAAAGTTGGAACTTTCTTAAAATAAGCAGGGACAAACAAGTGACAAATTTAGCAAAAACTCAGTGTAAATTGAAGCCTCTAGTTAAATCTATTTTGGGGTGGAATTTTGAAAAAACAAAAAGAAAAAAATATTTTTTCAAGACACATGTAGTAATACTTGAATAATCTGCCCTCTAGCTCTATTGGTACAGCCTGTATACATGATACGTAGCCAGCCAAACCAGCTTTAAAACTGAAGAAACCTTGGATATGTTGACAGTTTTGGTTGATGGTTTCAAAAAAAAAAAAAAAAAAATAAGAAAGGACACAAACCCAATCATAAAATATTCCTCCTGCCACTGATGCACTCCTCATTTTTGTGGACATGCAATGTCGCAGACCCGGCATCGGCAAAAAGAACAGTCGAGAGAATTCAATGTTCAAATGAAGCAACCAAACAAGAACAGTGATGTCAGTTTGATGATGACGACCCAGTTTAAATTAAATCAGATCTCTACATGACATGCATGCACAAGTCCCGAAGTCCCGTGTACACAGGAGTGGGGAGGAAGGATTGTGTGCGTGCAGATCAGATAAAGTCAAGTATACATGTGTGTATGTACATAAAAATACTTGTGCACGCACAGCGTTATTTAGCTGAAGGAGAGGGTCCACACCTCTACCTACTCCTGCAAAGCACAATCAAAAAAAATCACACTGCACTTTATTTTAGACTACATCATCAAAACCAAGGGGAGGATTCTGTTGACTCAGCATCCAAGGATATCCATATGCTTTGCCCAGGCTCTTGCCCTGGAGAGGTCACTTCAGTGGTGTTCTATTGTTTTAGACAGAAGGGGGCCTACTTTCTGCCTGTAACAATGGACTTTTGTACATGAAGGCAACATTATTGCTGATGTTTTCTATCAATGATTTGAAACACTGGACTCTTCAACTTGAACATGTTCAGTAACTTTTTGATAAAATCAGTTTAAATTGGAAAAAAAAAGATGTAAACATTTATTTACACCATATACTTTAAAATAGTGAACTATCAAGTCTTGAAGTAAGAAAATGTGGGGAAACCACTTGAATGTCACAAAAACACTAGTAGATATTTTAACTAAATGCACTATAGTCTTCAGTATCTACATCTATACACCAGCTCCTTGACTTACGTCCTTTCATACATATGACCAAAATAAATGGATATAGAAAACTCAAGTAAATGTAAAAGCTAGACAGCTAAATTGAAAAAAATTGAGTAAATAGAAAAATTTGCTTCGTCATAGGTGTGTGCAAGAAAGTATACAAATTATACTTATATAATGAAATGAAAAATATACATACATACATACTATGTAAATATCATGGTCTTGGTTGTACCAGTGTTATGAATTTTTAAAAAATTTTACAAAACGATTTTTTTACTTATGAGACACAATGACAGAGTGGAATGGGTATAATTTAAAAATTTAAAATTGGGTTGCTGTCACATGACGGGAATAAAATTTACAATAAATTTAAAATCAATAAAAAATATATCATAATTGAAGAAAAAAAATTGAAATTGAAAACGAAAGCGATTTGCCAAGCACACATTTGAATTCCACTTCATTTTCCTATTAAACTCCAAAAATGATGAGCAAAAGAGAAAGCCCATCATCTGGTAATAGGCCAAGCAAATCACTCATTTGGGAACTAGAAAAAAAATCATCACTCAATGTAAAGGAGGAAAAAAGTTAATGCAATTGCACAGCATCTACGGTTGTCTCATTTGGTTATCTGTACAGTTTAAAAAGAAGATATAATGGAAGCAGTGAAAGCTTTGGCAAGTATGAAATGTACAGTAACAATAATGAAATGAAGGGGCCATTCATGGAGTGGAAAAATCTTGAAGTTGAGGATCAGATTAAACTTTAAGGGAGTGAACAGGAGAGAACTACAAAGAGAAATTCATGGAAAAGTCAGGGTTGGTCCAAAAGATTTTCAAGACATGACTTATACAAGGTGAAGCAGTGAGCAAAGATGAAGGAGCTGCTGGAATTTCACTAAAAGTTTTGATGCATTAATCAGTGAAGAAGCATACCTACCAGAGAAAATATTCTAAGTTGATGAAACTGGGTTCTTTTGGGGAAAGTGTGCCAGAATGAACTTACTTGAATGTCATTTTTTAAAATTTGTGGGGATTAAAAGCAGTGCTGCCAATTTAGAGGTTTTTTTTTTGCTTTTTCAAATCTGTGAGTCCAGTGTCAACAATATTCAATTGTTTTTTTTCAAAAATTTGTTCATGTTTTAGAGTCCAGTGTTGCCAATTTAGATGTTATTTTTTAAAAAGTTTGAATTTGTGAGTGTTTTTCACAAAATCACATCAAAATTGTTAATATTAAATGAAAAGAAAAATGGGTATAGGATTTTTATGGTGAAGCATATCATACAAACACATGTCTGACTTTTATCTATTTCAAGAATTGTTTCAGTCAGAACAGAACCAGATCATAAGTTTGGGAGTAGGTGGATGTATGTACATATATATACATATATATATATATATTAGGAAGTATATTTCCAGCTCTACTCTAAAACAACTTGATTTCTGAAGTATAAAGTTGAATGTATCAAGCACTCTATGATATAAATTCATCAAATATCAGACATTGCTTTATATCATACTACATTGTTGACCTGATCTGTACCATATGAACTATATATATATATATCCTATAAAGCTTTACAGCTTTAAACACTAAACATTAAAAAACTTTTTCAATAGATTTTTTGTGTCACTTCAGTCACCCATTTCTCAATATCTGTCCATGCAATTCATGTAATCTTCAAAAGTGTTTTTTATTGTTATTATTGTACAATGTATAAATTGTCTTTTGTTGGGATCTTCAGTTGTTTACCATGTAACTGTAATGGTTTTTTATATATATATATATATATATATATATATAACTTAGGAATAGAGCATTCTAGTGGCTGGGGAATTCATATGTGAGTAAATATTTTGCTCAAATTCAACCTTACTGACTGTCCAGTTCTGCATAGGGCAGAGATAAGATGCCAGCCTCTGGGTCTGAATTGAAGGTTTCAATCCTACCTCGTGGTACTGGATTGGATAATGGATAGTCTATAGCCACACTGAAGAGTTGTAATACAATGAAACAGTTATCTATGGATGACACAATTAATTATCCTTCTATATATATATGAGGCCTTTACATATATATATGTATATTATTGTGTCGTCCACAGACAGCTGATTCGGAACTGGATGGTCCTTGTATCATCTTGGTGGACCATAGGCTGCAAACCCTGGGTTTAAAGAGTGGGGTCAGCCTTGCAGATGTCACATTTCACATTAAAACCTTCACTGTGCAGACTTGAGGGTTATTTTGTATACATGGTATACACACAAATACATATATATGTGAACAAATAAATAGTATAGCTTTACGGACAGAGATTTTTTTTTCCTGCCGAATCTTTGTCCGTGAAGCTAAGCCAATCATGTATATATGTATGTATATTCAATATGATTTGACAAATTAGAAAAACTAATTATTTTCATATATTCATTTCTGATTAGGCATTTCACTGGCTGATAGTATCATCATTTTGGTTTTAAAAAAATATTTTTTGAAACCGATCTGATGACACTGAGTCAGTGGAACATATAATCAGAAATAATTACGAGAATAATTAGTTTTCCAATTTGTCAAATCATATGAATTATAAATTTTCAGAAATTATACATACATACATATATATATATATATATATACTTGTGACTGTAATGCATATAAAAATATATTTGGTTTCTTTTCTGAAAAAAATTGGCTCATAGAAATCTGAATATATATCTGTGGATTTTTTCACTGGTAATAACTAGCATAATATCTATACCTCACATAAATGAATCACTGTCGGCCACAGGTATATCAGAGGAAATTAACAAAAAAAACTACCAGCACAAGATTAGGGCATTGTTGGTCCAAAAATGATCTTTGAGACCTAAAAAGCAACTTTTGTAAAATATGTGAAAAAAAAATGTTTATTAGATGGTGCCTAGTGTTGTACTCATGTAAATTTTCAAGATTGTAGGCCCCAAAATGTGATCAGGTGCACCTGGAGACACACACACGCATGCATAGGTACAGACATGCAAGGTGAGAAGAATCTGTGGCCCACTTGGCTGGTTGGTCGGCCATTTGTGGGACTACAGTGCATCGAAAAAAAAAGTTTGGTGTAAATTTAGATGGTTTTTTTGAAGAGGATTTGTCAGCACTTCATTGCGAACAAGAACCTCTTACACTTACTCTTCGTGAGGAGATGGAAAAGAATGTATCTTTTTTTATTTCGTCTTTGAAAAGTGACAGAAGAACAGTTCGCTTTACAATAAACTATTTTCCAGCAAAATTTCATATCTGCCAGTTTCAGCCTGAGAAAAGCCATCTCAACACTTGAGGCAATCACATAAAACAGCATATCATCGTGACACAAACACCCGTCTTTACACTATTGTTTGCCGCCTTGAAGAAGCCACTTAAACAGCTTTCAGTTGAAACCCTACGAAGTATCGGGAAGAAGCAAGCATTAAATAGTAGAAGGATGTCGCGTTTTTAAGACGACGGAAATGTTTCACTAAACGCAAGCTTTACTCTGCAGACGTTTGCTACAAGAAGCAGAAAGTGAAGAGGGTTATTTTCAGCTTCAAAAAAAAAAAGGAAAGAAAAAAACGGGACAACTATAAAAGATCTGGTTTCTCTTAAAAACAGAAATGACAGTTGATGGTGATTTTTTTTGTATTTGTGTTTTTGTGTGTAAGTGTGTGCTTTTGTCAGTGCACGAGCTAGTGCTTTTGCGTGTGTGTGTGTGTGCACACAGTTATGCGTGCTTATTTGTGTGTGAGTGTTTCTTGTAAAAGATAATCTAATGTTGGTTTCCCCACACAATGAAGGGTGGGAGAATATTGACAAAACCAATGCGACACACACAATGATGGTTGTTGTTGTAAGGTGTGTAGAAACACCAAAAGCACAAACCAAATAACCAATGAGATTCAATGCAAAATTCTCTTTATATTTACAAGAGAAATTCCAGCTGCATATGGTGAGAGTCGGACTAGTAGCATATGTTATAGAAGGCTCCAAATCAAAGAGAAGTACACTTACTATCACCATAGCCTGCACATGTACCAGATAAAATTATCTAAACAAATTACCTAAAATTATTGAGAAAATTATCTTAAAAAATTGATTTTTTCATCTAAAATGATCTAAAAGAAAAAAAACAGCACTAAAAACGACCATGGAGACACAAAAAATCCTTTGTAAAAAAAAAAAAAAGTAAAAAAACGTTTTTAGATGTTGCCCACAAGTGGACTTTCTGAGGTTGTAACCCCCAAAATGTGACCAAGAGCACCCTGAGACACACACCCACACACATCGACACAGACGAGTGAAGAGTGAAGAATTTGTAGCACACTTGAGTAGTTGGTATTGTGAGTTATACGGCTACGGTGATTTGATATCCATTTTTCACTAGTAAACTAATTAAATTTTTTCACTTCTCTACACAACCAGATAAGACAAACGTATCATTACAATACAGCGACTATGACTTCAGTTTCAAATACCTTCATATTCATTTGACATAGATACATCGTAGAGATACCACACTCATTAATTGTAGCTGCTTATGGCATTGGAAATGTGCATTCTGTTTGCAATGAGGGGATAAATGGAGAATTGAAATCCCAAATTAAATGTGATGTAACATTTCTGATGCAGGCCTGGCAACAGATGATGAAGCTTATCCATCCATCTGTCATACACAGATGTGTGTGTGTGTGTGTATCTTTGTGTGTATGCGTGTATACATGCAACCTACATAGGTTCATTCTATGTATGTGTGTGTGTCTACATGATATAACCATATACGTGTGTTTGTTCATAATAATCATCAATTCTTACCAAAGTGAAGTTATCCCTTGCAATCCGTAAGGGTTGGGGGTGTAAAATCCGCAAATAATCTCTGCTGCCCCCCCTCCCACCAGTGTTTTCCCTTTTGGTCTTCAAAAACCATAAATCGTGTACCATAAACCTTCTGTTAAATAAATACTTTACCATCCACAAAGTGTAAATGTACAAATGAATAAATAAATACAGTAAAGCAGGCAATGAAGAAAAATATACTGTTAATTATTGAAAGCTATATAACCTAACATTTTTATGTCTGAAATACTGTTCGACTAACCAATTCATGAGTATAAACAAATTTCAAATCCCCTATTATCTCTTGGTTCATATTGTCTACATAAATGATTTTTAGTAGATAATTTCCTACAATCTTTTTTATCAATAATATAAAGATTATCACGACAAAATTAATAGATAACAAATCCCAGGTGTTTTTATTGAAATATGTCACTTCTTGTCAAAAATCTGTGGTATTTGCTATTTAATTAATATATATGCATTCAGGATTTCTTAAATATTTTACTGTTTTCCATACTGAATGGCATATTCTCAATGGAGCATTTTCAGGGGTATATTGTGAAGTTCCTCATAATATTCCCATTAAATCATCCGAGACTGAACCGAAAATTATCAAATGGAAAATCCTTGAAAGGCAAGAGACAACTGTATTTAATTTTCTCTCCTTTCACTTCCTACAGTATCTGTCACATTTATAGTATCATTAGTGGCCATCATCCAATGCTGTTGTTGTACACTTATGATAATCATCATTGAGGCATGGACAATTGTAAATAGTATGTTTTGGGGAGAAAGGATCAAGAAGTCCATAGCCTGACTGTTAATAGCTGATTTTTTGATCTGAAGTTTTCACTGTATAATGTTTGATTTATGTGATTAATGAGGAAGCATTGGCTCAAGAGTATTTATAAAGAAGATTAAGTTGAAAAATGAATATTTACTCTGTGAAATAAATGTTTTTTTTTCATAATTAGGTCCGGGCCTACTACTGTTCACAGCATAGGTTACATGAAGTAAGCATATATGAATTGATTTACACATAAATACGCAAACTATTAGAAACTCTCAACCAAAACCATAGACAGAGGTTTCTTTTGGTTTTCAAGTTGGTTTGGTTGGCTATTTGTGTATGTATTATACGTACAGGCTGCACAATGATGATGGGTACGGAAAAATGGAAACATTCACACCTTATTAAATCTGAAAAAAAAAAAAAAAAAGAGCTTTTTTTGAAAATTCCCCTCTTAAATACTTTCTTAGAGGGGGTTCAGTTTGCAATGTAAATTTATGGTAAATTGATCCATTCTTTTGAGTTCGCTTGTTTTTTTAGTGATCACTGCCAAACAAATGGCAAGAGAAGTAACTTGTTGACCGATCACTCCATTTCGGAATTTTCCCATCGATTACCACCAACACGGATGGTTGCTTGACGGTTTTATTGGAATAACTAACTAAACCTGTATTTATGGTGTATTTGCATATCTATCATCAATATGCAAATAGTATATTTAAATATATTTTAGCTGTATATTTTCTTTAATACATCTTTTATTAAAAATGACGGACAAGGAGAATCTTTTTCATTTTTTTTTAATTATCTTCTCTTGTTCTCGTACAAGTGAACGCATGTATATATATACATAAATATGTGTATACATACCCTGCATATATACATATAAATATGTATATACATACACAGCACACACACACACACACACACACACATATATATATATATATATATATATACTTTCATACATACACACATAAATAGGGTATGGTAGGATAGAAAAGTCAATAATATTACACAAAACAAAACACCTTTATAGAAAAGTTAATTGGATTTTTTCCCTGATATCCCTTCGGCTAAGTTAGATGAATTTTGCTAACTTTGACAAGTCACTATTGCCTTTTTCTAATAAATGTTTACTTTTTATTCTACTGTTATTGACTTGCCCACACACTCTCTCAATACAAATAGAAACCTTATATTCAGGTGTTATGAGCTACCGTGTCATCAATATAAATGGATACAACAGCTTTGTCATCTGTTTGTTTATCTTTACAGTTAGTAAGGAAAGAATGTCTACTGGCAACCTTCTTCTCTCAACATATTCAAAAGCATGACTAGAGATTTCTGGGCATGGGGGCCTTGACTCTTTGAGGAGCCCATTTCAATATTTAGTAAAATTTGTCAGTGGTTGAAGTACTATATATAAAGTTTTCGGGGTCCTGGAGGATGGGGTTTTAGCCCAAATAGCTCACTCCATAACCCCCCCTCAGTTATGCCTCTGCATATTATTAGTTGTTGGTGGCGATTAGAAGTAATGTCTCATCAGCTAAGGTATTAGTGTCAGTTTGTGTTCAATGTTGTCGTTGTCATTGTCAGTACCTATATCATCATCATCACACCATCAACATTTAACATCTGTCGTTGGATATAGATTCACCAGACATCTCAATCAAGGGCATTGTGGAGCCAATAAACTTCTGAACATGTCACGCCATCTAATTTTTTGGCAGCTACAATTTTGCATATGATCTCTGGGGATCCATATTTTGTGTCATGATGTCTAGCGGTTGCCTAACATTCTTGCAACATGGCCTTCCCATTACCATTTGAATTTTGTTATGGTTTTTATGATATATCTGATCCCTGTTTGTTCTTTTATATAATGTGCTGTCTTGTGATTCTATATGTGATGTTGAGCATGATCCTCTCTTTTACTTCACTAAAGTAATTGATTTTCTTTAATTCTATTTTCTAATGTATTCTTAATACTTAAAGGAGATTTCATTTAAACCTTTAACATGCTTGTTGTTTTGAATTGTTTCTTGCCAGGAGTGCAATAGGTGTATCAGAATTATATTATATGGTTTCGGAAAAGGAAAACATGTCATTTTAACATTTATCCAATATATAAACAGTTGTTATCTCCCATAATGATACCTGAGTTATCTGTCCTTTTTCTTAGGGCTGATGTACGTATAATTCAAATAAAACGTAAATCACAAACCAATTTTCCATCATTTTTCCCAAAAACGTTTCCAAGATTTCCTTTAAGCAACATGATTTTCCACTTGTATTTAAATACCTTCTTTTTCCAACAAAAGGAAAATGTCCGTTTAATGAAAAGCATGATCACATGACTATGGATTAGATACAACTGAATGGCAGCATCAGATCTTTTGAGTTTTGCAAATTCATTGAAATTGATCCTCAAAGTTATAGAAACAAAACAAAAACTCAGATACATATGCCCTGCTTTTTGGAAGGTTCAATTGAAGTCACTTTTTTGCTTTTGTGAAAAAAATTGAGAAGCAATAATAGTGTTTTGTTATGATCCCTTATAAGAGCAAAGTGCATCTTTTCTCTCCTTTACCAGTCTCTTATACCACCCACCAACTAAATCTCCAACAAACCAGCTTAACATACATTATCTCTGGACTTGATAACGCTAGAAAATGTTCCTCACAGAAATTGATAATTTACTTTTTTTCTTTTATGCCGTTTCAGCTTACAAGAGCTTTTTTTATGAGAACAATCTACTTTTTGATTGTGGGGTAAGTCTATGTATAAATAGGTTGATCTTTAGTTGTCAATATACTTTATAAATATAACTGAATTCATCTTCTCTACAAAAATGTCCAAGAAAATATAAGATTTGAACTTTTGTATGTTATTTGCACATATGCTGATTATTATGGACACAACAGGAGCAGATCCAGGATTTTGAGTGGGGCAGGGTTCAAATGGGAAAATTTCTTTTTACAAATAAATACATGAAAAAAGAAATACATTTCTTACAACAAAAACAAGAAAATAACATGTCACCTGGCATTTTCACTTGAATTTAAATCATAGCTTTTACTCTTATTGACAATAGAAAAATTAATCTAAGAAATTTACCACTGAACAAATAAATAAAAAGACATATGAAGAATAAGATGGAAAACAGTAATCATCTCACTTATATTGGATGGATAACAAAATAAATCTGATTTTATGGTTAATTCATGATTACTTGGGATTATTTGGGGTTTTTTATTTGTAAAAATTTTACATCTAAGTATTCTAGAAATAATCTTTGATTGTGTTTTGCCTGAGCAGGTGAAGGTCTGTCCCCTCTCCACTACTAGAGATCCCATTCTGCTCAGCTATTTCACTTATATCTGGGGGGAAAGAGATGGATTTATGCCTTTCTCAAGGAAATTAGTGCAAAGTGAATGGAAACAGCCCGAAACAGGGTTTGAATGATTAACTGCTACCCTTCTTACACCTCCTAAGAACAGAGAAACAGACAGAAAACATCACACTGTTCGTTATATAAATAGATCTGGCAGATTTTTTCAGAAGAACCATACAGAATTAGTATTCTGAGGGAAATTATGAATCACCCCCATCCATATATTCTTACCTTATAAATTAAGCAACGTTGGTTGTATAATTAACTTACTCATTTTGAGTTTACTTTGATGAAGATATTACCAGGATGGTTTGAACCATAAATATATGAATGAAAAACAGGTCTGCTGAGTCACTTGACTGGATGATCAATTAAAAAATTGGAAAAGCAGGTTATCAGTGAATAATTTACTTTTCTTTCCTTTTGGGGGCTGTGATCACTAAATGATACTCATTTAGCCACGGTAAATGTTGCTTGACACAAACTAAGGGACCAATTTGACACAAACTTTCATTGCAAATTATACCCCCCAATAAAAACCCATTAGAGCAGGGCAATGTCTGGATAGATACATATAGATCTCATAACCCATGAACAACCTAAACCCAGTTGCAATGATTAAACTGGTTTGTTTTTGGGTTGTAGTGATTAAAAAGTCACACTGTTCCTTATTTAGAGAGACCTGACGCATTTCAAAAAACAAAACAAAAACATGATCAGTAAAAAAGATTTTTCCGTGAACAGAGCTGAAATCAATGAACTCTGCAACAACCGAATTTATGACAAACATTATGTGCAATAAGTAAAGATAAATAAAATCTATTTCCTTATCGTCTCCTACCAATTCTCGGTATGAATGCTTGGAGTGACTTGATACCCGATGTTTCTACTTATTATTGTTCAGTTCCGCTGAGGAATCGGCGAGCAGTAACCAACACAAGCTGCAAATGACGACAAGGGATGATGAGTAATAAGAGTTGCTGCATTGCCTTGTGCACAAAAATCAAAGGGAAGCAGAAAAGGCTAAAGAAACAATGATGAAAACTTTAGGGTCTACAACCAGAGGGAAAAAGAGATATTTATAGTTTTAATGGTAATTGTTTTATTTCCACCACAGAGTTAATGAGACTCGTAAATTATCCACAGCCATCTCACATCTTTGATATTCTCTTAAGTTTTCCGAGAAAACTTGCTCTTTGTTTTTGAAGGGAACTAATCATTACAAATCTGCTACTAAGCAAAAAGCAGTTTGCAAAATGTAAAAATATTGCCTTGTAGCACGTAAACATCCAAGGTATCTGCAGCTTTCCAGTTATTCCTTTGAATAAAAGATGTCCTTTTTTTTTTTGTTTTCCCCAGATAGTGTATTTTTTTATACTAAGGATGATTAGTATCTGTAAATTCATCAATTGTTTGTGAAAAAACAACTAATGTTTAAAATTTATAAAGCCTATAGAAACTATTCTGAATGCGCATTCACAAATAGGAGAAAACATAGTTTTAACAATTGAAACACACTAAAAAGGTCTCAAACTCCAAAAAATTAATCTTGTGATGCAATATAAATATGATACACCTGAGGGGTGGCAAACTTGCTTAGTTTGAGAGCCACCATTCCGTCACTCAGCATTGAAGATCAACGCCTAACTTGAATCTAGCATTGAAACTAGGATTTTAATTCTTAGATATTTTTCATTAACCGTGAACATTGAACTTAATTTTTAATCCAGTACAGTTGCAGTTCATATCTGGTGAATAATTATAAAGCTTGAAATTTCTTCTCATTTCCATTTTTATATTAACTGTGGTGAGAAACGGAGCTCAATCAGCTTATTTACATTAGACGTGCATTCAATCTCAAAGAGTTGTATGTGGCTCGCAGGCATGGTTTTGTCACCCCTGTAATATAGCAAGCTGCTCTCTTCTCATTTCACAGCAACATGGTATGTTTATTGAAAATATAAATCAGTTTTTAGCAATGACCTCTAAAATAAAAAGAATGTAAATGAATTCCAGTTAGAATAGTTCGCAATATTCTTTGTTAACTTGATTTTTCAGCAGCTATTTTGTTGAAGAAATAGCTATGTTGTGACAGGTCATTGATAAAATGATTACACATATTCATTGCTCTTGAACATTCTCCCTAACATTATCAACCCAAACTTTAGAACGATCCACTCTTCGGCCCTCATCAGATATATGATTCAAGAAAAAGAGGCAAAATCTTTTTACTTCCCTGAAAGAAAAATTGTGGTCATTGATATATCAACTGAATCAGTCCATTTCAACAGTGCTAGGTCCACATATGTCACTATATAGCCAAGCAAGTACTCAGGCAATTCCAAAGTTATACACTAAGGAATTCCCTAAAACCCACCCAAGTCATATATTTCTTTTTCTTTTGTTAGGTTTTTCTTTTGAAGTGAAAATAAATTTATCAATTGTTTATGATAAAACAAAAGATATATATCATGTTTGTAAAAAAAGTTTCCAGCAAAAGATTGCTTGTAAATCGTGTCTTCAGTTTCTAGTTTTCAAATGCAACCAAAAATTACAGGGAAGTCTGAAAAGAAATTCTAAAGAAAAGACTCATTGATTAACATGATAGAGTGGACTTCTTTTATTTGGGAACCCTTGGGATTTGAGGGTTTCGTTAAAACAAATTCGCCATTGTAAGAGGTGGGTTTTATATGTTACATGGCATTGGTGAAAGTGCCAAATTGGCAATATTTTTATATTTTCTTACAAAAAATGAACCATACAAGGTTTTAATTTGTTCAAAAGTTCATTTAATCAAAACAAGGATACGAAAAAAATTTTTTTTTTTTGTGAAATCATACTTTTTTTCCCCCAAAAAATAAGTAAATTGTTTTGATTGAATAAACTTTTGATCAATTAAAGCTAAGATATAAATCAACAATTTTTTTATGATCAAAAGTTTATGTGATTAAAGTGAAATCAAATGTCCTTTTTAAAAGTAAATAAATTTTGCCAATTAGGCATTTTCACCGATTCGGTGTAACATGTATGAGCTTATTATGAATTGATAAAACTTTTCTTTCCAGATTTTTGTCTTACTTAAGGCAGCATTATTTCAGGGTTTACTAATTTTAGTTTGAAAATAATGCACTGGAATCTTCATGTGCTGTTGGGAAGAAAAGATTCGATTGTCCAAACAAAAGTTGGAAAGAGTCCAAAGTTGGTTGTCTGCGCTAACGGTTCTTTAATCTCACAGGTCAGTCAGCATTTCAGCATCAGGAACCGTCTGCTAAATTTAGCAGCTTCTTACCAGAAGTCTCTTGCTTTACATAAAACCAATTTCTGTCAAGATTTGGCACTTATGGTGATGGATTAAGAAGAAAGGAATCAAACTCCAAATTTGAACACATCAGAGGGTCTTCTTGGCTTTCATTTTATTTTAAAAATTACTTTTTTTAAATTGGCAGAGTTTGGGTAAAATGTTGGTCAGTAGTTTCAATAAATCTATAGAAGAAACTTATTTAAAATTCACCTATGGATCAGAGACATGAAACCTAACCAAAAGATTGATATTTAAATTGAGAAGCATGCAATGTGCACACCAGAGAATCATGCTGAACCTCACATGGAGAGTTCAGAAGACAGTACAGTATATTAGAGAAAAGACAGGAGACCAATATATCAGATATCATTTGAAAACTCAAATGGCAATGGGCTGAACATGTTGTGAGAATGTCAGACAATCACTAGAAATCAAGACTCACAGCATGAATCCCCTCAGACAATATGCTAATTTGTGTCTGACAGAAAGTAAGATAGTGTGTCGAGCTAGACACACTCAGAAAGTATTGACTCTGCTATTCCCATGATAGAGGCTTGGCAAATTTTGGGGAAGGTCTATGTCCAACAATGGATGCTAATGATGATGAACTGAATCCATGGAAATTCCGTGGGTGTTGATAACTAAGATTACCTATCATTCCATGTCTCTGTCATGCTTATCTCACCTCTTGCCTGTATTTTTCTAACGGATTCATCTAATATGCAAAAATCTGCTTACCTCCTCAGTAAACAACTTTCTTTTCTGCCCTCTCTCTTTAATAAGAGGCTAGGAAGGGAGAGAGGAAAAAAGAAATCCAGGTAGTTTAGTAAGAGGGTAGGAAGAAGATTTTTCAAACTCTTTGCACATACCAGGAATTGAGCCCGAGACCTTTTGCATGTGAGGCAAACACGCTACCCATTGCATTATCCTTGAGGACAAGTGAAATGTTTGATGGCAAATAAAACAGACACAGCATTAACAAATTATCTCCCCTATAGTACTGAAGTGACGTCTTTTAAGATGATGTATCTCATTTCTGACTGTGAACATATTACATAAGTGAGCAATAAGATCAAACTAAAGTCAGCGTAGGAAGTTGGACTTTGCAATTTTTATCTGCAAGATTCAGTCATTGTTTTTGTTTTAATTCCCACATCTCCTAAACCTCAGGCAAATACTCAGTATATGTATATAAGTCTCAAATGATTTTAAGCAGTGGTGGAAATAGGTTGAGGGGTGTAATACGATGCATACCTACCTCACAATTTCGAGGGTTTTTTTTGTGTGCTCAATATCTACTAATTGAGATACTACCTACCATAATTCTTAGGTAGAGCACAAAAGATTTTGTACTCAAGTCAAAAATGTCTGTAACACTTCAATGTTCGTTGAAAGTAGTATTTATACATATACATACATATGTAAAGATTAAAACTGACAAAACAGATTTAATATTCACATGAGTTAGCACTCAGTAGAAATGACACAAATAACAAGTCATTCCTGATGTTATACTTGCTGATCCCTCATTGTGAAATATATTTTTAGGGTAACCTCCCCATGTTTGCCCCGTTTCAAAGAAATTAAATGATGTGTTGTATAAAATAACATCTATATACAAAACATTATGATAGTACCCTTTTTAAAATAAGAAATGGTTACATGGTAAACAACTGATGATCCAAACAAGAGAAAATTCATACATTGAACCATAATAATAGAGTGTATGTAAAACACAGGGAGAAACATTGAAGAAAATTACATAGATTGCATTGACAGATATTAGGAAATAAAGAGATTGAAGTGACATAAAAATTTAAAAAAATTGAAAAGTTTTTAATGTGTTTAGCGTTCAAAGCAGAAAAACTTTCTAGACTATATATATATATATATATAGATGTGTGTGTGTGTATAAAACTACAATTAAGCCTATTTGATGACAGAGGAATATATATACATACACAAATTTTGAACATCGGAGCGGAGGGACTGCCAAACTGTTGTACCAAATCAAGTATCAATGTTTTACGATAGGCAACAATTTTATTCTTATTTTCCACCATCTTTAGTATTTGTGTTATATGCAAAGAAATATGTTATATACCTAGTTCCCAAAACCCAGCCACACATTATACCTAGTTTCCAAAACCCATTTCCATTTCTGATTGTAAGAATAAAAAATCCAAGATAAATGAATAATAGAAATAATGTAATAATCAAACTTTTTTAGAATGTCTTTGACTATCTGGCTTCCCCATTGAAAAGTAGAAGAGAAAAGAAAGCCTTCATTATCGAATATTTGCCACTTTTACTCTATGAGCGTGTAATTCCTATAATTCTTATCTCAGTGCTTTCACAGTAAATAAAACCCAGGTTTAGCTGTCGGCTGAATCTCCCCATCCCCAACCAACAAGCCATCAAGATGATTTGCAACATGCTTTTCCTCTCCGTCTTCATCAGCTGCAAATTCATGCTCACAAATTGCTGTTAGTCAAAACAGCGTTAAACAACAGATTCCCAACCACAACTGCTGCTCAAACATTGATTCCAGCACGGCAGTTGCTGGAGAGATTTTTTTACTCGATAATTTTGCCTTAAACACTAGGTTAAAAAAAAATCTATGAATATTTGTAGTTTAGTAGCAACCAATTGCAATTTCAAAACAATTTTACCTCAAATACTAGAATTGAAAAATCTATGAATCTTTTGGAAAACAATTCTAAATTGATGTAGTTTTCTCTAGTTTACCAGGAACCGATTAACATTATAACCTCAACCACTAGATTACTGTTTTTCAGCAATTTTACTCCAACCACCAGATAACCATTTTACAGCAATTTTACTTCAATCACTAGATTACCATTTACAGCAATACTACTTCAACTACTAGATCACAATTTTACAATGATATCACTTTCACCACTAGATTACCATTTTACAGCAGTACTACTTCAACCACTAGATCACAATTTTACAGTGATATCACTTTCACCACTAGATTACCATTTTACAGCAGTACTACTTCAACCACTAGATCACAATTTTACAGTGATATCGCTTTCACCACTAGATTGCCATTTTACAACAATTTTACCTCAAATACTGGATTACTATTTTATAACAATTCTTCCTCAAGTACTAGATTTAAAAAATCTATGAATCTTTTAAAAAACAAATCAAGTTTCATCTGATTTTGAGTAGTTAAGCAACAGCAAGTTACCAGAAGCAAAAGAACATCGGAGGATTCATTCTCCTAGGTTCAAATGAATGTTTTTTCCCCACCAGATGGTGTGTGGGGTGGGGATCTAGATCATCATCCTGCTTGGCTAAACGGAAATAAACAAATTTTTGCAATCTTTAGATGAAGAAATTTTATGAATAAAATCCCAAATAATCCCAAGTAATCATAAATTAATCTTACAAACAGAAATATATTTGCTTTTCATCTAATACAAATAAGATGTCTTCCATTTCACTTTCCATAATTTGCATTTATTTATTGGTTCTGAGGTGAATTTCTTTGATTAATTTTTTCACTTTATTTTCTCATCTAATCTTGTGCCTAAAAGCTACGACTCAAGTGTAAGTGAAAAATGCCAGATCATGTTTTACTTTTTGGTTTTTGATGTTTGAAATTTTTCTGCTTTTTCATACATTCATTTTAAAGAGGAAATTTTTCCATTTGGACCTCCGCCTGCTCAAAATTGTGGATCTGTCTGATTTCTGTGCAGTCAATTGAAAACTGAGTGTCATGTTTCAGGTGTATAAGGTCAATTAATCTTGTCTATGACAGTGAACAGATCAAATGAGTTAGCAATAGTCTGGTTAGTTACTAAATAAAAGCCTTCATGTGACAAGCAAGGTAATCAATTGAAAAATTGGAAAAAGAGGGTGATCAATGAATAAGTTATTTCTCTTGTCTTTTGCTGGGCAGTGATCACTACAAAAGTCAGGATTCAATAAAAAATAAGCATGAATGCTAGTGGACACCAACTTTGGGTTCAATTTAGTATAAAATTACACAGCAAATTTAACACCCATTAAAGGCCTATAAGGTATATAACCAATGCATCCTTCCAATAGACACCAATGGAGCTGAAACATGGAACCTGACCAAGAGACTGACATGCAAACTGAGAAGCAAGCAATATGCACATGAGAGAATCATGCTCAACCTCACATAGAGAGATCACAAAACAGCGCAGTGTATCAAGGAGAAAACAGGAGTGTGAGACATCATAGAATCCACTAGAAAACTCAAACAGCAATAGGCTGGTCATATTGCAAGAATGTCAGACAACCGAAGGACATCACTACTCACAACATCAATCCCCAGAGATCAAATGTGCTACTGAGGGTGGCAGAATACAAGATGGCGAGTGAGCTTGACAAATTCATAAAGTATTGGCTCTGCAACGCCCACAGTAGAGAGGTGTGACAAATCTTGGGGAAGGTCTATGCCCAATGACGGATGATAAAAGACTGATGATGATGATGAGCTAATTTTTTGGGCAGTGGTTAAAAAAAAACAAAGAAAAGCATAATGTTTTTTCTATGCATAATAAGGAGTAAATGTTCAAATTCTCAACTCTCTATCTCCATTGGTATGATAGCTAAACCAACTTAAAAATTGAATAAACCTATTGTGAAAGTTTTGGGCAACAGTTTTTAATAAAATGAATAAAAAAATGAAATATTCAATAAAATCATAAAAAATGATTTAAAGTTTGAATTACATTCTAGTTCCAGCTCATCAGAAAAGAAATTGTGAATGTCTCTTTGAAAGTGACCTTTCCAGATCTGTGGATGAGAAGAAGGGATGGAGTGACTCAGAAGATGAAAACGAAATAAACAAAAGTTGCTGCCACCTAATAAGCTTCAATCCACATTAACTATCTGCTAAAGTACAAATAACTATTTAATAACATACCAGTCCAATATGGCTGACATCTTCAAGCAATATTCATTCTGATAGCCTTAATAACAGGACATATTCTCACCTTTGCAAATCTCACTTTTAACATTTAAAAATATCATCCACTTCCGACTGACCAATTAATAGAAATATATATATGTATCATATGTACATTTTAAATTATGCTATTTATTTTGAAAAGTGGTGATAGAGAATGGTGTAATGGTTACTGACACAGAAAATAAAATTGGTGTGCCAAGTTCGAGTTTATGATGCTAGTTTTTTTATTTTCATTTTCCCCCCACCCATCCCCCATGCAATGGATGTATCACATCATCCAAGCAATAAATACTAATTGTATTCTCCCCACCCCCATCTGTTGCACCCAAACAATAGATTTTAATTGAATCTTTCTTCCTTGCCAAACAGGAAGTGAGAATTCTGGGAAGGAAATGGCGAAATTATATTGAATAGACTTCAAACAACTAAAGTATTTTGGACATTTTTTTGACTTGAAAAACGTTTCATTTCCCAACACAACAATTAAAAACCTATGTTTGTTCCTCAATCGTGAAAAATGAAATTATGCTTATTGCATCAAGAACATTATTTAAAAAGAAGAAAGAAAAAAAAAATTGATGCATTTTAGAGGGTGGGGAGATGTTAGAACAACAAAATGAAGACATCAAAAGCAGTTAACTAATGTTTTGCAGTATGGATTTACTGCATTGTCTATAATTTTGAGAAGAGTCATTACCATTCCAACTTTCATTCAGAGAATCCATATTCTTCTTCCCATTTTTGATGTTAACACAACATGATATAATTCTTATTGTTTCTACCTTCCAATGAGCAAATGTCATGCTCTAATACAAAACCTTTTTTATCATTAACTCTTAATGAACCGCTTTGTACTGCTTCTAATCAGCAGAACTCTAGAATAAAAAAATTTTAAAAAGCCTCGTATTCCAAGGGAAATTATGAATCACCGCCACCCATGTATGCTGCTTTTTACCTCGTTAATTAAGCAACAGTGGTGGTTGAATTAAGTTACCTTGATGGAAATACTATCAGTATGGTTTGACCCATAAATTTATGATTAAAAAAAAAGCCTGAGCATAAACTTCGGGACCAATTTGTCATAAACTTTCATAGTAAATTGAACCTTTGAATGAAAATTTATTTTTAGGGTGGGGGGGATTTTCAAAAAGTAAAAAAAACAACATTTTCTCTACTCATTGAAAGAATTTGTGTGCAAAATTCCAAGTTTCTTTTATGAATGGTTAGGACTTGGCAAATTCCGGGTACATAGATAGATAAATATAAATGTTGGAACACATAAATAACCTAAACCCAGCAACAGTGATTAAACTGGTCTGTTGGAGGTAGCAGAGATTAGAAAAAATCAAACCTATTTGTAAATTGAATGAAAATTTTTTTTCCCAATTACCTGAAGGTGAAAGGGAAATAAATTTAATCAGAAGTTATTCATCATGATCTAAAAAAAATTAATTAAAAAATGAAACCCCCCAAAACTGCTCATGCTCAAATAGAATTGCCACTGTAGACCTGTTATAATGCAGGGGTCATGGTCCATAATTTCCTCCCGCATTATAAGTGAGTCTGTGTTGTAATGAATTTTCCATTTTAATAAAATCCAACTAAACCCATTCCCAAAAAGGTTTATGAGAGAGAGAGAGAGAAAGAATATTGTTGTGAAAGGAAACAAAGAAAACAAATTAACCAAAAGAGAGAAAGGAATTAACATAACAAAAATAGAGAGAAAAAAACATAGTAAAAATGGAGAGAAAGAAATCGAACTGAAAATCCTCTGCTGCGAAACAATCGTCAAAACGATCACAATGATTTATCACTTAGAAGCAATTGGCTTCACTGAAAAAATAGTATTATTGATATTATTATTTGACATTATCAAAAATACATTCCTTTTTTTTTCCCTCCCTTGCACTAAGGGTGGTGGGGTTATTGATATTACACGGAAAAATAAAGTTACCTTTGGAGTAGGAATTTGACAATACGTTAGAAAGTAATCTCTTTAGTGATAGATGAAAGGGAAGAGGGGTAATTAGTTTTGCTCATTGATTGCCTAAATGATTTAATATGATTTACCTACTTTTCACAGTGGTGTAAACCAGTGCATAACATTTCTTAGCAAACTTTCTATTATTGTACCTACCTATTATTTTGAGGATCAAATTTAACTTTTAAAAATTAGGGTCCATAGTCCAAGCACATTATAAGCAATTCCACGTTATATCGAGCCGCATTATAACAGGTCTACAGAGTACTTGAACCATCAATAAATCTCCCAATACCCTAATTCAGCCATTTCTGAAACTGATATTATTTACACATGCCTTGTTCAGTAGCCGAGAGTAAGATAGCAATAAGAACAAAGTTTTTATCAAATACAAGTCTTGTCAGTTACTCAATAGAAACACTTAAACAATGTTGGGCCTGAAAAATCAAAAAAATTGGGAAAATTGAACAAATTACTCCTCTTGCCATTAGTTGAATCAATAAAATTGCAGCTGGGCAAAAACTAGTGAGCAATTTAGTATAAAGGTTGATTGTAGATTGAACCCCTCCAAAAAACCTATCTAGACAGAGATTTAAAAAAAAAATGGAAAATCTGTCTTTTCTAAACATAATAATGAGTAGCAGTTCAAATATTCAGCCCTGTAGCTCCATTGGTGTGGCCTGTATGTGCAATACATGCCTAGCCAACCAAACCAGCTTAAAAACTGAAGAAACTCGTGTTGAATGTTTCTAATGAAATGTTTCAGAAGCCAAGCAGGTGAAGCAAAAGTTCCCCCCCAAAGCTAAATGACTGTTTACATTTTATAAAATGAACGTTGTCATTTGCAGTAAGAAAGATTAGGAATATGATTGACATTGTTACATTTTGGAATTAGGTTTAATATTTATCCAACATTCTTGATTATGATCTATATTTCAAGTGACTAATAAGCCATGTTAGAAAATAAAATGGGACTTGTTAGTCTCCAATAGAAACCGTCATCTGACAGTCTTTTGGCAGCTTGGCGTGCTGGAAGTTATCAATCAAAAACTTGGAAAAAAGAGTGATTAATGAGCAAGTTTCTTCTCTCCCCTTCTTGTTGCATTACTAGGAAGTTCGAACTAACAAAAAAGCAAATGGGAACACTACCAAAAACAAACTAATGGAAAAAAATTAGCATAATCTTACATTGTGAACTGAACCCCACCCACTAAAAATCTAGGGATAGGGATCTTTTAAAAAAGGCCCCCAAAGCATCCAAAGCTTTTTTCTAGGTATAATAAGCAGTAATCGTTTGAAATGCTTTAGTCTTTCTTTGGGTTAGTTGATTCTCATATTTGGAGAATATTTTGATGTGGAAATATTCTGCAAGCATTATTTTCAATAAGAATAGCAAATGGCTATTTTTGGCGTTTTTTTCAAGTGCAAAAACACAGACATCATATGTTTTATTATAACATCATAGCAGCTGATAGAAAAACTGATCCAATACATTTTCTTATAATGATATCACACCTTTTGATGACATCATCTTTCCTTCCCCTTCTATTAATTAACATAATTAGAACCGACCAACTGACACGTGTCTTATTGAGATGTGTGGACACATCTAAAACTTTTGAAAATTGTTCTTTGTTCAAGCAGGGTAGGGTTCTGAGGCCCCTTCCCCAGAGCCATGCCTGAAAGCATTTATCCTCTTAAGATCTATGTGTCATGAGAGGGGAGCAGGGCATCTATCTACATAATGAGTTTTTCTGTTTCTCTCTCTAAAAAATTAAAAATTTTGTGAATAAAAATATCTATCTATCATTTGAATCAAATGACTTTTACACTTGAACAAATTCTGTTACTTTTTAATAAAACCTCAGATGAAATTAATAAGGTATTCACTCAATTAACAGCTTTGAAAAAAGTGAACAATTGATTTGTAAATTAAGTAAGAGAATATGAAGGAATGACACAACTCCACAGAAAAATGGGAAGATATTTTTACCAAATGCATTTTGGCCTCCAGTATGTCACACAGATGCCATTTAATGAAATTGCATGTTGTCATTTGCAGTAAGTAGGATCTTGGCAATGTTCAACATTTTTACATAAGGTTCGATAATTTATGTAAACAAATATTCCTCAATTAGATCTATATTTGGAATGGTAAATGAAAAGCCATGCATGAAATTGAGTTTTGTCAGATCTATTTGTATTCTGAGCATTATGCTGCATTGTAGCAACACATTCTTATATGTAGCCTCTGAAGATATTGTTGTTAAACCATTAGTGATGCGAGTGAAATCAAGGAATGTAAACAGAATATGAAAGATTGGACGAAGATCTGAGAAGGAAAGAAAAGTCTTAATTTGACAGAGTTGCAGAAAAGTCCATATTAAATTACCGTAGCTCAACAAAAGGCCAGCCTGACCAACCAACCAAGTGGGCTACAGATTCTTCTCTCATCTCTGTATGAGTCTCCAATAGGCTCTCCCGGTCCCATTTTTTGGTCTATGACCTTGAAAATTTGCAGGAGTATACCACCTGGCACCATCTAAAAAAGTTTTCTTTTTCATTTTTTCTAAAAAGTACTTTTTAGGTCTCTGTGGTCATTTTCCACCAATATTGCCCAAATACGGGACTGGTATTTTTTTAAAATAATTCTCGATAAAAGATCTTTTCAAAATGATTTTTCAGATAATTACTTCAGGTATATATGATTCATCTATGCAATGTAAGGATACCTTTGATGTAATCCTATTGATGATATTTCAACAGTAAGTAGAGAGCCGTTTCATATACTTGCATTAAAAAGGACCAAAACAATACATTAAAAAATCCTCTCTTTTAAAACTTTTCCTGCTAAAGCGAATGTTTCTGTTAGTTAAATGTTCCAACCAATGAGAAGAGAGAAATATTTTTGAGCAGTTTACAGATCGGCTGAGTGTACCAAACCTCGCTGTAAGACATCCTGTGATTAGCAAATGATAATCCTACACCTAATGATTTTTAGTTTTCCACCTTTTTCCACCTAAAGTAAGAGTTTTTCCTTGATTTAGAAAGTATTAACAGTGTTCACTTATTCACTTCTACATTATATTCTTACAGTTAGTATGATGACTCTCCTCCAGATCAACATTTACCTCCTTACTCTTCTTTTGTACAGGTGTGCCTCAATATTAATCAAGTATTAGGGGTCCAAGAAAGCCAGCATTGTAACTGAGATGAGGTAACTGTGGGGTGGCTACTGGCAATATTTGAGGGTTGGCAATAGACAAAAGACAGCAAATAAACTGAAGTTTTTTTCCCCCTGGGTCATAGCTAATACATACAAAGTTTTTAATTTTTTTATGTAATTCTCAATTTTCAAGATGAGTGGCTGATGATATAGTTAAATATATAGAGGTCCACCAACTAACCTGCTAATATTGTGAATGACAAAATGTGTAATATTGCGAGGCGCCTTAACAAAATACAAACAACACTTGATGATCGATATTGACGAACAACATTCATGCTCTTAACATTTATCCATCGCGAGCAAGAAGCTGGATGTAATTTACATAGAGCAGTGATTCCCAAACTGTGCACTGCAGCTCCCTGGGGCGCCACGGTTAGCTCTCAGGGGTGCCGCAGGATATTTGGAAATTTCAATATTTTCAGGTAATTTTAACTCAGTATGTTAATAGAAAGCAACATCCAAGATTTGAGAAGCCATATTGCGAACAACAGGCTCACTGGCCCCTACAAGTAATTATGATTATTAAAAGCAGAAACCAATATTCAAGGGCCTTGTCTTATGAAAAAGTCTGGGAACCACCGATATGAAGCATCAGGCTTTAATCAAGTGGGAAAGTGTCTAGGGAGTATAGGACTAGCGCCCCTGCTAAGGTCAAACCCAATTAAAAAAGTTTTGATTATATAGAAATATAAGAAATTTCAATCATAAAAAATCCAAAAATTCATTGTATCCATTGTCTAATTAGATGGACGGATGGAATAAGCAAAAAATTTTGGACATCATCCCTCCCTACTTGAAATTTGCATCTGATCAGAGAGAAGAGACAGACCATGGCTGTTTTAGGTTGAAGGATCATTCACAAGGAAATTTTTCATGTTATTGTTTTTTTGATACAAACATTTTTATTCAGACTCTGAAGCAATTCCATAAACCAAACTGAGGGTTTTATAATCTGTATTTGAATATTTGACTAATTTCTTACTCATCTGATTAAGTATATAATTAGCAATAATGGAAATAATCTTCATAGTGATACTTCTCTGCTCCACGGAACAGTTGCAAATTTTCAAGTGATAAGTGTTGGAATAAGCTTGAACTAGATTCAAAATCCGAGACTTTTAGTCAATAGACTTGGCAATTATGTACCACTTTGTATTTGGTGAAGGAATAGAGAGGCAGGTGGAGGGGAGGGCAGAGAGAAAAGGCCTGCCCAGAACCCTATGAATACTTACAAGGTTGTATGAAAGATATTCACACAAGGTTATTCTTAACATTAGCCAAGTTCTAAATTTTGTAAGAAATAAGTTACGATACATGTCTGTACATTAAAACTTTCAATCTACATTCATTTCATCACTAACTTTGAACTGACAATTGTTGTATGAAGCAGTGAAATTCAATGTCTTCTTAAGGAAAAAAACAAGAAATGCCTGAAATGTTTGATCAACGCTCAAAAGCAAAAATGCTATTTTAAACTTTCCAGTCATTTTCTGCATTAAAGAAAATAAAAAGTACCCAATGACCCCACTGATCTAATGAGCAATCTTTAAAAATCTATTGAATCTTTTTGTGCTGGTCAATTTGAATTTTAAAAACAGCATCGATTTGAAGCAACGGCTTTTATGATACAGCAGAATAGAAATTCATGACATGACTCCATTGCTAAAAATTCTTCACTCTAGCTTTTCTGATACGCAAAGAGATCTTCAAAAGAAAGTTAATTTTAAGTCTATACAGTTGATATTTGCATCCTCCATTTTGGAAAAAAAAAACTTTATCATATTCAACTTTTTGCAAAAATTTCTATTCAGCATAATGCTCCAAGTCTCATCTCAACAAAAGTCAGCCTTAGATTTATTAGGAAACTCTATAAAATATCAAAAATTTAATCAGTCCCACTGCTCACAAAATCTCAATATGCATTTTCAATAAAAAGAGTTATTGCTATTTGACTGATCAGTCAGATTTCTTCAAGTAATTTCAAATTCCTGTCTACACTTTATTACGAGCAAATGGAAATCTTTATTTGATATATTTTTTTTAATCTCAAGTCTATATTAAATATTTCTTATATCCTGCTTTTTGGTATATTTCATGGAAATCTTAGCTATGAGGCAGGAGTTGGCCAACTATGGCCCATAGCTCAAATCCAGCCCATGGCCTAATTTCATATAGCCAACCGACTTCATTGAATATTTGACATTGTATACCAAAACTTCTTAGTTTCCCTTATCTATCTTTGGTTAGTGAACAATAGAATTAGGTTTTGAAAAATCAAGTAAGAGTCTCATTTTTGCAGTGACCTCAGATTAATCAATATCTTAGAGATAAATTTTAACTCTACTCATTCCTGCTGTTCTGTTAAAGGACACCGAATTTGAAACAGAATTAAACAATATATTGTCACTCCCCTCATGAAACGTTTCACAGTTCTCATTAATTAATAGAACATGGAAACTTACGTAGATATAAATATACTCATATAATGAAGATCAGGAAAGGAATTAAAAAAAAAAAACGATTCCATATTCCTTTATGATCATCTCATTTTTTGTCTGCTTTGGCCTGGAAGACATTTCTAATCCGGTCCGCCTCCAAAATACTTTGCCAAGCCATGCCTTAAGGCATGTTCTGTAGGCAGCAACAACCCAGGGTAGACAGAAAGAACCGCCACAGAATGTTCCAAAATAGAGCCACTGTAATTTTGATCATAAGATATAAAAATAACTGATTTACAGTGCGGGTGAAAAGAAACTGTCTACTAGAAATTGGTAATTGAACAAAGTAGCCATTTAAGATCATGAAGGGTTTTTACCCTTTTTGTATGTGCCTTTGTGTTTGTTTGGGGGTTCCAGTGTTCCTGGTCATACTGTTTTGTCTACAGATTTGAAAATCGGTATCAGTAATCCACTAGATCTCTTCTAAAGTTGTTTTTTTTAATTATTATTATTTTGATTTCTCTGGGAAAAAAAAACTTTTTTGACATTTTTTGTGGGTTTCATTCTGATTGATTTATGAATAACGATTTAGTCGATTTTTTTCTTTACTCTATTTTAGATGTTTTCTAGTGGAAAACGCTAGTGATGTCATGAATAGAATTTATTCTGACCATATTCATTCTTCAATGGAATTTATTCATATGACTTCAATTTTTGATGCTATGATTCTTCAATTATAGACTGTGATGGCAAGTAATTTCACTATTTATGAGTTGATTGGAATCAAACTAGCAGTACTTTGGACCATACAATAGTAGAATTTGTCTACTGTGTTGAAATTTTATGTTTGCAGGACTCCGGCAATATGGTGGCTATAACATGTTGAATGTACTCTTGCAATGGTGCAGTACAACTCCTACTTCAACCCTCCAGGAAGAAATCATGAAAAAAGAACTATATTTACAAAAGGTTACATGTAATTTTTGAAAGGGTATTAATTCTCACTCACTCAGTATCTTAACAAAATATGCATAGAAAGTAATCAACAGGGATGCCCCTAAAGTTCTTGGTGCCCTGTGCAAGCTAAATTTTGGCACTCTTCAAAATGGTCATTTTTCCAAGGGGAATGAAAGTTAAATTGATAGGGTGATAGATTTTCATGTATGAATAGATTTTTCTCAAAAAAAAAAAAAAAATTGTAATCTTTTTTTTTCATGTCAATAAATAAGGTGAAGTTATTCCAACCTGCTGAGATACGAAATATTTACTTTTTAAAAATTGTCTTAATATCTGCTTCTGTTATCATGATATTTCATTATTCAAGTATGCTTAGGTCATCCTTAAGGTCTATAAGTCATCTGTAAACAACTTGATATGATATTTACTCTGTTTAGCCAAAATAAAACCGTACATAATGAAATGCAATTCCCCTTTAGGAAAATGTAAAGTCTAACAATTTGATGTGTATATTCATTTTACTAAAGATATTGGATAATGTAAGGCTATAATTTTCAACATGGGCAATATTGCCCCAAGGGGGTGAAAGCCAAGCTGAGGTGAGGTAATAGATTTTAAAAAACAACAGAACAACAAAAACGTGGTAATAAAGAAAATAGATTGAGAAACCCTGTTTTAAAGTATGATACATACAAGTGCCTCTTGTTATAATGTGTGTGTTGGGTCCAAGCCAACCACATTATAACCCAACTGCAATAACCAGGATTGGCAATTTGGCTCTTTTGGGCTGGATCTCACACTTTCAGAGATAGAAAAATGTTTGGGGGTTTACCATACACATGTGTTACACAATGAACTACACAGTTATGAACAGCAATATAATGGCCTGTATCTCATTTATTTACTTTCAAACTTTCCTCACCCTACTAGGCTCCAGCTGTTGAGAGCACTATCTCACCAAAGCAGCTAATCCTGACTGAATTTGTTGTCAGTCAGTAGAATTTTCCTTGACAATGTTTTCATACTTTCATTTTTCATTTGATTGACAAATATTCCTGAAAAATCTGACTTCACATCAGGGAATTTTCTCATTTTGTCTGTTTTCATCGTTTAATTTGTTCATTTTCCATTTCTCTTTAATCTCTGCCAACAAAGTTGGAGAGGTATATGAATTGTTTGATGCTTTTCCGTCAGTTTTTTACAAACAATACCCCCAAAAGTTCTCACGGAATTTTTAAAGCTTACAGTAAATAAAAAATGCCCACTTTAAAATGTCAAGGGAAGTAAGTCAGTATTTGTACATATTGCTAGAACAGCGTTCTCTCTCTTGTTTCTTAATAATTTATTTTCAATAAATTTTTAGTTTGTCTGTGGCAATGGCAAAGATATGCACTCTGAGTGCTTTCTAGTATACCACTGCAGTATATGAATTCGATTGTGTCTCCCTAAGTATTTAATGGATTTTGATGAAATTTTTAGAAGGCGTGGACAAAGGCTACAAAAGAAGAGATTGAGTTTTGGGGCATTGGCAGAAGTATGCGCTCTCTGAGTGCCTTTTAGTTCCATTTGTACTTGGCATCCTGGGTGATTAGCCTGGATTGCTAGCTGGGTGTGAAAAGGCAAGTAATGCAATTACGAGGCCATATATGCATAAAAGATCAGAACATCGAATGATAAGGATGTGCAGAGATCCAAATCAAAGGTTGCCATCTTTGAGTGAGAGGATGCGAGATACAGACTCTATTTTTGAGTTGTCAGTCAAGGGCAGTGTTGAAAGTTTAGTCAGTAGGTACAAAGAGCACTATGACAAAACAAGTAAACTCACAAAAGGACATGCCAACGGAGGATGTTTATTGCTGAAAATGGACCAATTCTTGTCAGAGCTGACCCCCCTCATTGAGAGAGCATAAGATGTTTATTTCAGGGACCATGATATGCAGCAGGATAGAAAGTGGCATTTCACTGTAAGTGAGAACATGAGGACATACACAAAAGACAGAAAAGTCATAATAAGAATGAAGAATGAGAAATCTAAATCATCTTTTTGGGATAAATAAACATTGAATGCAAAAAGTCCCATTTAGTTCTTAATTGGTTGATTGATTTGTCAATCAGTAAAAAACGATTCGCAAAATGTGTGCCATTTCCAAAATCTCAGCAGAAGCATTTGGGAGGCACATTTGGTTGGAAGTCTGTGTTACGGGGCACAAAATCACTACATCCGACCCTGATTGCTGGTGCCTTGAGTTGGCTCTATTAATCAAGTTGACTGTCACTGTCAATAACAAAAGGCATCGCTAGGGGAAGTGGAATAAAAGGTCAGGTGACTGTGGTGAAAGGAAAGATTACCTAGAGCGGAAGAGAGACCGATTGATAGAGAACAGTGCAATCAAGGAATCGAACATAAAAGACTGAAAATAAACAGGTCTAGTTAGTCACTAAATAGAAACTGTCTCATGACCAACATCTTTTAGCAGCATGCCGTGTTGGAGTGATCATCAAAAAATTGGAAAAAGTGGTGATTAATGAACGAGTTAGTTCTCTTGCTATTTTTGGGACAGGGATCACTAAAAAAAAAGTCTGAATTTAAAAGAAAAAGCAAATGAGAATGCTGCTAGACACAAAATATGGGACCAGTTTAACATAAACATACATTGCAAATTGAACCACTTATAGAAACCTATTTAGAGGAGGGATTTTCAGAAACTTGAAAAAAACAAAAAAAAAAGTTTTTTTCAGACATAAGGAGCAAATATTTAAATTTTCAGCCCTCTAGTTCCAATGTAGCATGAACTTACACTACAAATCCTATTCTGTGCTTAAAACCTATCTAAAGATGGAATTTTCAAAAAAGGAAAAAAAATGTTTGTTCTTCGAGACATAAGGAATAAATTGACACTCCTCTAGCTCCATTGGTATGTCCTGTATGTATGATACATACATATCCAGCCAGACCAACTTGAAAACTGAAGGAACCTATTTTGACAGTTTTGTTGACTGTTTCCAATGTATGAAAGGCTGAAATTAAATACACAAAAGCAATCTTTTGACAAAGTACTTATGCTCCAATTTGCTAATTGCATTCCACTGGTCGTGCTCGTAGGGCCAATATGAATGACTATTTTGGCAGAATTTCAATTTTCTCATGATAAAGACAGACTGCACGATCATTGCACACCGGAGGCGGAATAAGACACGTGGCGAATGAATAGAAAGATAGTGTGGAATGCAAGTCTTCATTTGGCATCCATTCAACGGAAAGCCGAAAAAAAAATGGTATAATTGGAAAACTTGATAGCGTAATGTTGAGACGGTCCAAACTTTGTCATGGATAGGTTTTCACTTTGTTGTCTGTTGTTTTTTGTTGTTTTCATCTCTCTCTCCTTTTTGCTCTTAAGAGACGCCGGAAGGGATGCAAGAGCAATTCTAAGTACATCAACTTCTTGACAGCTCAGATAATAAAACAGAAAGCAGAACACCGAAAAGTCAATAACAAACATAAAAATCAGATTATAAGACCAAGAAGTTGGAACTGTAACAGTAGCGAAACGTCTATACTTATACGACAAGTCTCCAGGATAATCTACTTATATAATGAACAGTGTGATTTTTCTTGGTTTTTCTTTTGTAACCAAGGACTCTTCTACTTAAAGGTCACAATTTTACTGATAAAAAAATATCACCTTCCAACAATTTTAAACAATGGACACTTACACTGAAACGAGTCTCAAAAATATACTTCTTGCCACTATTTTTCAAAAGAGGATGAAAAGTAAAAATGGCTTTCAGCTTTTGTTTTGCAGGGAGCCATGATAGAAACAGCACACACACTAAGTTCTCTTTCTTCTTCCTGGTCTCCAGTACCTCCTATTTGCATGACCTCTGATGACTAAGCCTGATATACCATCTTAACCATTTTTTCAGTCAGGAGATGATCAAAAGTTTTTCCTTCATAAGTTTATGGTAATTTTTTTTCTTTTGGTTTTCACCATTTCGGCTTATGAAAGGCTTTTAAGAATAATCTATTTTCAGAGAGCGAGGAGATCTGTACATCCGTGAATTTTTTCACACGGATTAACTATCTCAATTTAAACTAGGAAGCATCCAGAGAGTGTATTCCTCTGTTGAATCCCTTGTCAGTAAAACTGTATGAAAATCAGTTTTTATATAGCTACAATGCAGAGGAGATAAATGTAGAGGAGACAAAATTCCTGGCTCAATCACAAAATTCAATCAATTCTTACTTAGCACATGGCCCACCTTTCCATAAAACGTCATTGAAATTCATTGAGAACTTTAGGAGATAGTGTGTGGACATATATATATATATATATATATATATACCTACAATGCAATGGAGGGGAAATAATTCCTGGATCCACCCTTAAATTCAATCCCATTTGTGGCCTATTGCCTACCTTTGCCAATTCCAAGGACTTTGTTGAGAACATTCTGAGATATTGTGTGGACAATCAGATGCATAGACATACACGAGTGAATATTCATGTACCTCTCAAACTTTGTTGACAGAGGTATACCATTATCTCATAATTTCATGCAAAAAAATTAAAATTGAAGGGGATAATTACAAATAAAAGTTACTTTCCTTTAAACTTTGTGTATTTTTAAAGATTTATTTTTTCATCCAGTCTGACTTGATAAGTTCAACAAATTTTGCTTCCTTTACAAAAGAGCTCTGTTATCAATTAGGAGCAGATTCACACATTTTTTGACATTAACAAAGACATTTTTAAAAATACACTCGCAAAAAAACTTTGCCTTTGACTAAAAAAAACAAAAAACACCCAAACCCTGACCCTTCTACACATAGAAACCATCATGTTACTAATGACTTTTGGCAGCATGCCGTGCTGGGGATGATCAGTTGAACAATTTGGAAAAAAGGTGATCAATGAATAAGTTACTTATCTCGTCTTTTGCTAGGCAACAATCGATAAAAAAGTTTGAATTTCAAAAAAACAAGCATCCAGGATTAAAGTAGTGATCAATTTTGCATGAATTTATATTCCAAATAGAAACCTCTATTGAGAAAAAAATGTTATTTCTATACATAATGATGATTAAATGTTTAATATCTGAATATTCAGCTCTGTAGCTCCATTGTAAATGCCTCTACATGTCATATATACATAGCCAGTCAAACCAACTCAAGAATTGACGGAACTCATGATGACAGTTTTGGTTGACAGTTTCAAATATTTTCTTGGAGAAAGAAATCAGAATGCCTCAGCAATTGAAACAAATCTAACATCATGGAATCTGATTTTCTGATCACTGATTGGTGACCTTAACAGTTGGCATCTAATCAACAACCAAAAACTTTTCATCAAGAATGGTTTCATTGATATCATACAGCTGTCAATGACGGTATACATTTCAATGTTCTTACCATGTATCTGATGTTCTTCACACAGTTATCTGAATAAAATTTAAAAAACCTCAAAAAACAAAAATGTTTAATAGTAACAAACAAAATTGAAGGTTTCAACTACTATTTATATTATTAAAAGCATCCTCCGACATGAAGCTGTATGGTATTGCACGGCCTACAATATAACATGGGTGGTTGTCTGACTCCAACATTTGTATCTATATAATTGGTTACCCATCTAGACAATCACAAACGAAACAGAATTTCCTTCTGAAGCCATAAGCTCAATATTTTACTACACTGTATGTACATTTGATGACAGAGGTTACACCATGCCTGCCCAATCCACATTAGGAAATTTATCTGACTTACACTGGCAAACCAACAGTAAAAATGAAATGAATAGAAGAAAAACAATCTCGTATTCAATAAATGAAACTTTTTTTATTGATTTTCCATCTTCAGGTTTAAGGGTCCACACAGTTTATAGTTAACTGTGGAAATGAATGTGTGAAATTAGTGGAAGGAGCATATTTTAATCATAGAAAAAAGCTATGTATAGAGATAGAAAATTATTATAGTAACGTGGCAGAACACAACTGAAAGTTGGTATCTAGAATCAGACATTGGTTTCCGAACAACCTACTATACATACAAGAGTACTGATGATAGCAGTATCAACTACCATGGAATTTCCACCGTTTCAGCTAATCAATACTTTTATGCATTCATATGAGTATTTAAGTATTTTTAGGCATATATATATATATATATATATATATATATATATATATATATATGAGTATATTTATGCATTCATATATATATATATGTATATATACACAATTATTAATTATCATTATCATATATATTACATATGTATTTCTATGCATTCATATGTACATATCTATAAATATATATAGATATATGTGTGGGTTTGTTTTTATGCATTCATATGTATATGAGTATTTTCATGCATTCGTATGCATATATACATATATATGTATGTATGTATATATATATGAGTATTTTTATACATTCATATTTATATATACATATATATATATATTTTTTTTTTTCATGCATTCATATATATATATATACACATGTATATTTTCATGCATTCATATATATATATACACATGTATATTTTCATGCATTCATATATATATATATACATGTATATTTTCATGCATTCATATATATATATATATACATGTATATTTTCATGCATACATATATATATATATATATGTACATGTATATTTTCATGCATTCGTATATATATATATATATATATATTTTCATGCATTCATATATATATATATATATATATATATATATGTTTTTTATGCATTCATATGAATATAAGTTTTTAATGCATCCATATATATCTATACGTATTCTTGTGCATTCATATGTGTATATGAGTATTTTTATGCATTCATATGTGTATATATAAGTATTTCATGCATTCATCCTCACATGAGTATTTTTCGTGCATTTATATGTATACATAAGTATCCTTATGCATTCATCCGTAAATAAGAATTTTCATGCATTCACATGTATACGTGTATTTTGTATTCATATGTATGCATAATATTTCAATGTATTCATACATATATATTTAAGTATTTTTGCATTCATATGTATATAAGTATTTTTATGCATTCATATATATATATATATATATATATATATATATATATATGATTTTTATGCCTTAGTGGGAAGAGAAAGTGATGACTTGTACAATGGAAAGAAGGAAAAGTTTGGAAACAGACTTCCATCTTGATGTACGGAAAAACAAGACAGCAAACGGTAGAATTTCCAAATGAAGGAAAAAATCAAAAACTTTTGCTTAAAATGTCCGACACAGTGGCATCAGGAGACCCTTCAGCCGTAATTCATAGATTGGATGCACACAGAAGAGTCTCTGCAATAATCAACACTGGATATCATTTCTTGTGTGTTGCGTACTGATAAGAAGAAAAAAAAAACCCACACCTATATAGATGACACTCCGATTGTTAGTCAATAAAAAATCCTGCCAGTTTTGGAACAAAATGTGGTTGAGGAGGAGAACAGCTTATTGTCGGCAGTAACTTCAATGATAAACCATGGTCCTCCTCATAGAAATGAGGCTAGCAAAGGTATAAGCAATCATTTGTAAAAAAAAAATACTACCATACTATCCAAACAGTCAACACAAGGACTTGGATTGAGGAAGCTCTTGCTCAAGATAAGGGCTTATGGCCAAATCACATTAGATACATTGATTCACATAAGATCACTGAAGTTAAGCAACATCAAACCTGGGTGGGTGACGATCAAGGGATACTTGGTGCCATGAGCAGAGAGAAGCTTCAACAGGCCTGGCAAGTCAGGAGTGGAATTTACTAACAATTACTCATGTGTACCAAACCTCATGACATCCTCAATGAGGTTATAAGCGGAGAATGATGATAAATCCATAATCTTTAGGGTCTGCCCGGGAGCATGTATGGTCTGGAGACGGGAAACCAGAACCTCAGTTCAATCAGCTTCTAGTCCTCTGCTGTAATAATTGAGCTGTGCAAGCAAGTATCAGATCAATGTTTGATATTGGTGCCCTGGGTCCATAATGTAACGTAGAGAAAATTACAATATAGTAAACATACATCGGACGTGGCCAAATTTAATCAAGCGGCCCAAATTATTTCATGTTTTTCAATCAGGTTCTTCACTTGCAAATAATTCACAAACAGAACAAAGCAATAAAAAAAACAAAGAAAAACAAACAATTAAAACTTGTTTTGTTCACAACGCAACTTGATATCCAAATGTTGGGTGCAAATGAAAGAACTTTTTATAAAGCACTGAATTGATTAAATCTGCCAATAATTAAAAAAACAAAAACAAAAACATAAAAAAACCAGGTCTGGTTAGTCACTCAATAGAAACTGTCTCATGACCAGTGCTATTCGATAGCATGCTGTGTTCAGGTTGATCAATTGAAAAAAATCGGAAAAAAAAAGGGTGATCAAGGAATGAGTTACTTCTCTCCCCTTTTGTTTGGCAGTAATCACAACAAGAGTTCAAATAAGCATAGACTCTCATTGTAACTAAGAACCTGTTTTGGTGGGAAACATTTTTTTGTAGATATAGTAGGGAGTAAATTTTAAGCCCTTTGGCTCCATTGATGAGGCCTGTATACGTAATACATATATGCATAGTCAGCCAGACCAACTAAAAACTGAAGAAACCTATGTTGACAGTTTTGGTGACAGTTTTGTGTGACGGTTTCTTACAAAGACTACAACTCGGTAACATATTCTTATTAGAAAAAAATAAGAACAAAAAAAAGACTCACTAATATCAATGTGCACCAGTGCTTTGAAGTAAGCACTTCAGCTTTATGTGCAAGAATCTTAATTTGAGTACACAAACAAAATTAACTCTCCGATAAAATCAAGCCAGACGGAAGCAGCAGTGGTTGGGAGAGGGACAAGGTTGTTTGGGGCAAAGATTTATATTTTGTGCAATGAAACAAAACATTGCCAACAAGAGTAATAAATCTAACTTTAGACATGTACAATGTGTTTTTTCCTCACATATCTTTTAAGAACATATCTAGGTCACTGGCGTTAGTATGGTGGTTAGAACCAAGGCTGTCATGGCTGGATTTCAGGGTTTTTCATTTTAAAATTTAATGAAATCTAAGCCAGTCTATACAATGCAGTCTCCCTAGTTTTTTTATTACTTGAATCCGCTTGTGCAAAGAGAATTTTTCTTCTGTGAACAGTGTTGAAAAGAAGAATACAAAAATCTCCAAAGTAGAAATTACAAGAGAGAGAGAGATTTCTCGTCATACGAGTAATAGAGTCCCCCAAAATCGATAAGCGATATTTAGCTGCTAAGAATTATAACAAAATGGTCTGGAAAGTAGAAGCCATTAATTACTCTGGGACTTTGACATCCAAACAGACCACCCCATCCAAGCAAGAAGACCAGAAATGGTAGTCTTAGATCACAGAGTGAATATGAAAGAGGGTGGAAAGCTTGGAATATACCAGGACTTGACCGAGGACCTAAAATATGTAGCATCAATAATAGTAGGTGCACTAGGCAGTGTGACATTTTCAAAATTGCATGAATAACAATATTGGCTGCTGCAAGATCAACCTCCATTCCAACTGAAGATGATTACCAAAACTTTTGTATTGTATATAGAATAGATAAATAATTCTAAAAATGTCATTTTTTTCTAAAATGTATTCATTTATTAGAATGAAATAAGTTCATGCATATCTATATGATAAACTTTCAGTGACATCTAAAACTTGTCCATATAGCTAAGTCAGTAAGACAGCCTCCCGTCAATTATGGTGTGAGTTCAAATCACAGTGGGGGGATATGGGTTTTTTGGTTTACACCATTCATTTTGGTGAGGGTTGTTCTTGCTATGGTAGAAAAGCAGTCAATCCAAGACTTTGCACAGTAGTTTGACAAAAATACTAACCGCAGTAAAAACTGTTTATACTGTCGAAAGAATAAGTTTTTACTTAAATCAGATTTGATATCAACTTGCCAACTATTTTGTTGTGACTGACTGAGCATCATCACATCAATTATCATAATTTAAGGCACCAAACAACAGACCTGCCTGATAAAACCAATTTGTTTAACAATGAACAATGAAATTTATCCAGAAAGTTTTCGGCCATTTTGAATATCTCAAACATCAGTTGCATTGCTTATATATAACTTTGAAACCAACTAGAAGGAACCTTACTATGCATGCATGAATGGACACTCTCCTATTGGCTCATTCAGTCAGAAGTGAGGTGCCATTGAGTGAGCTTGTGTACCATGTGACCATTGCATTCACTAAGCCAATTCTTCATGTCTCATGCATTTTTTTTAGCAAAGCATCTTATGGAGCAGGTCTCTCAGCCTTCCCTACTGTTCAGATTTGGCTCTCAGGGCTTTTAGCCATTTAAGCATAACATTTGAAACATTTATTTCAGTGTAAAAGAAAAGTATACTATTTGTAAATAAAAGTACACATCAAATAATCATATTTACTCAATATTTGATTCATTAAACATTACCTTGATAAATATCATAATCATTTTCAAATACATTTACATCTATTGATAGCACTATATACTCTGGTAATTTCTTCCACAATCCAACCACTCAGGTGTTAGAATGAAATGCCTGATATGCAATCTCCTATTCACTTCCAACATATATTCATGGCCTTTCCGTCCGTTATACTCTCTTTTGGTAAAAACTATGTTAGGATCTACTAGTTCTATACCACACATAGTCTTGAAGATTTCTATCAAGTCTCCCCGTTCTCTCCAATTTTTTAACAATATCAATCCTCATTCCTTTAACTTATCCCCATGACTCATACTTTTCAACACTAGTGGTGCAAATTTTGTTACTTGCCTCAGGATTTTTTCCAAAACATTTTTATCCTCTTCAAAATGAATGATTCCTTGCCCATATAATGAAGAATTTCTTGAGAGTGGACAAGATCAAGGGGAATAGAGATTAGGTAGTTTATGGCAATCCTAAAAGAGGACTTTGCAGACAGTTTTGAAAAGTGGAAGAGATGCTGGGTGAATGAGTGAGAACAAAGGGGCGTAATTTGAAATGTATTAAAGCATTATTGCCCGAGGTAGGCTATTTTTTTGCTAATTGTGCTGTCCACAAATTTTACCTCTGATGTAGTTCCCTAATAAAAAAACAATCTATACTGACTGTTCCAGTGGAAATTACAAGGCGGTTGACACGTAAGATTATCCATCACCTCATGTCTTTGCTCTTCTCTCATCCTTTGCCTGTATCTTCTCATTCTCTCCCTTATCCCTCCCAATCTATGTTGCTTGTCCATATTTTTATCTAAATGTTATAGTAATATGGATTAAATTCTTATGCAAAAATCTTCCTACCCCTTTAGTAAACTACCTAACTTTCTTTTCCTCCCTCACGGTTTCAATCCTCTTATCAAAAAACTTTCTTTCTGGCCTCTCATCTCCTGCATCATTGAACCTGCTAACTTTCTTTTCTCCTCTCACTCTACCCTCTGATTATATTACCTTTCTATTCTGCCCTCTATCTTCCAAATGACCTAGTGAACAATCCAACTTTCTTTTCTTACCCTGTTATGAAAATACCTAAGCTCTCCCTTATGTTATGACTTAAAGTGTATCCTTGTAATGCAGTATACTTTGTAATTGCCACCAAAACTATCAATACAGGTCTCTCCAGTTTTCAAGCTGATCTGGCTATATATGAATGTGTCGCTCACAAAAACTGCATCTATGGTGCTACAGGGCTGAAAATTTAAACACTTATTCCTTATTATGTCTTGAAAAAAATGTGAGATAAGTAACTAATTTATTGATCACCCTTTTTTTCCAATTCTCAATTGATCACCCCCCCCATACAGTATGCTGCCTAAAGACAATGGTCACATGATGGTTTATACTGAATAATAGATTTTAGGTAAATACCAAATTTCCTGATAAACAAGTCTTTCAAATTATGTTTCCTTGGTTTGAAAGAAAACAAATCTTAGGGAACCTGAAATTTTGAACAAGTCCCCAAAACTTTAACTGCTGTGTAGTAATTGGAACTATCAGATGAATTGCAAGATTTATGGGGTTGCAAAGATAAACTTAGAAGCACTCAGAGAGTGCAATTCTATGCCAATAGCATTGTCATTAAAAACAGAATGAAAATCATCAGCTCATGTATGATTACAGTGTAGGGTAGAAACTGTAAAACTTGATTGATCTACTCAAAAAATGGTCTACCATTCAACAAAATGTCATTGAAATTCAATCAGAACTTATGGAGATATTGTGCAGACATATACCTATGATGCAGGTAGGATAAATGTAAAAAATTCTTGGATCAGACTAGAAATTTGAGCAATTCTTCCTATTCCCATGGCCTATCCTTCCATTAATGTTATTGAGATTTATTGTAACCATTTAGGGATATTGTGTGGACAGTCAGATGCAAGCAAATCATGAGTGCAAAAAGTATCTGATACATTTCAAAAAATTCATTTGAACATCTTTAAACAACTTTAAAATTGAGAGAATTTAGAGTTAGAGCAAAGATTAAAAAATACAAAAATCAAAAGAATATTGAAACAAGTTTAAACGAAAATCAAATATTCTGTCAATTCTGAAGGTGTATAAAGATACTGGAATAAACTTTCTGAAAAGTATTGGATACTTTTCTGCATTCACAGTATACTTTTTAGGAATTCACAGACAGAGATTAAAAAAACAAGCCTGAAAGTCAGACACTCTAGTTTAATCTTTAGTACCTTTAAAAGCCCCTTCCTTTCGAAATCTTTTCCTTCCAAAGATCCCATCTTTAAAAGCCCTTTCTTTTATTTGATGCTAATATTGTGGTAAAACCAAATTTCATGTTCTGATGATGTAAAATAAAATATCACTTGAATGACATCAGATCCATAGAAGGAGTGGGAGAGAATACTTCATGAAGATATAGCGAGTCATTTGCTATGTCAGTTTGTCAGTCAGTCAGTGACAGCAATCTCTGCTAGAGATGCTAGTGCATCTGAAAAGATCAAAAGGATTGAAAAGAGGAAAGCTATGACTGAAGGCTGAATATTACTTGATCATAAAAAAATCGGAAATACACAGCTGCATAAAATAACGAGAAAATATGTAGTTATGCTTATTTAATGGTTTATTTATTTACTTTGCTCTTTCAGAACCAAACTCACAAAAGAAGGAAAGAAACACTGGAGCCTTCATCTCCCACAGGAAATGCAAGTGTGATTGCGCCACAGTGTATCTCCTACCCTGTCCTTAATGAGAGCACAAAAAATTATAAGCAAAAAAATTGCACAACCTTCGTAAGGAAAGTAACCGAATAATCTAAAATGGTACAAAGAGTGGAAAATAAGTTTAACATTATAGTTACATTGTAAATAGTGTCCATTCTAAAACATTTATGTAAGCACAATAAAAAGCATTAGGACGTACTGAATGACATTGATAAGTCAAAAACTGTAGGAGAAGTGGTACCAAAAGAAAGAGAAATAAGAACCTTTGGTGGAAAACAATGGCCAAACAGCTTGAAAGAACATGGTATAAATGTTAGAAAAATGAAGGAAGGTTGGGAGAGAACAAACCACAGCACTGATGTGATGCGTGTGGACACTGAGAGGGATTGGGGCTAGTGAGCTGAAAAGACTTACTGCCATTCAGTCTTCAGCAATGACCACTAGATGAGAAAGTGCTAATCATTGAAAGGAGAGCTGGAGACTTGCTGTCACTTGGTATCCAGCTATGACCACTAAACATCTGATGTGAACATGCAGATGCTATAACAATAATAATAATGATAACACTGATAAGAATACACAGAAGAATTAGTCACTCAATAAAAAATGGTCATGTGACCAATGCCTTTTGGAGACATGTTGGAAGGATCAGTTGGAACATTTTGGAAAAGGAGAGATCAATGAACAAGTTACTCCACTAAGCTTTTGTTGGGCAGTGATCACTGAAAAAGTTGAATTTTTTTTACAAAATAAGCATGAATGCAGTTGGAAACAAATTAAGAAATCAATAAAGCATAAACTTACTTTGTAAATTGACCCTTCAACCCACAAAAAAATATTCAAGGAGGGAGATCTTCAAAAAACAAAAAACAAAAAAAACTTTTTCCTTCACATAAGGAGTTAATGTTTAAATTTTCAGCCCTCTTGCTCCATTGGTGCAGCCTGTATGCATCATGCATATATAGCAGGCCAGATCAACTTAAAAATTGAAGAAACCTATATAGACCGTTTCTAACTAGCGCCTGCCTTTCCCGAAAGAAATGCAAGTATGATCATCTTGTGGAGTAGTCCCCCGCCCCTAACCCTAATGAAAGCACAAAAAAATAATTTGCAAAAAATTTTAAAAACTTTCTTAGGGAAAATAACTGAACTCTCTTCTTACTGTAAAAATTGAGTAATATTTTAGTGTTGTCTACAAGGATCTTATGGATATTTTCAAAAAGAGACAATGTAGCATACATATATAGCCAGTCAGTCAAATGATTCTAATAAAACTTCATCTGTTATCAACAGAACGCAATTCTCCAAGCTCACTGCAAATCTATTATTCCCATATGTAAGATGCAATGTGTATCTATATATTCCATATATACCATCATTTTTGATGGTGCAGGTAAACTAGTATAGATATATATGTATATATCAGTGTGGTGTAAAAGTTGTGATGCAGTGAAAAACAATCACAATTTTTTTTATTTGAATCTTCTTTGTTTTTCATCTGTTCAGATACATTAAGGATCCTTTAGGTATCCACCATAGAAAAATACACAACTGAACAAACAAATAAAATTTTTCTTTGAACACCATCAATCAATATTTTTAACCCAAAGAGCATATCCCTGTTGTTTGAATGTGCGGACACCACATTCTGATTCCATGATTCGTCGTTTAGTTGCACGATTTTCAGAGTTGAGCTCCTATAGAGATCACAATGAACAGGAAGACCATCAAATGCTGAGAATCATTAACGTGAACAGGGGAGAGAAGAGGATTATCCTGCAACATCAACTTGGCAGTGTTCTGCTCATTTCACTGGTCACTTGAAAGAGCTTGGGGTTATTCGAAGGACAAGATCTATGTTAACAAGCCAAGGGATTTCCAGGAGCTGAAGAATAACATCCGAGGAAAAATAAGCGGCCCAGGACCAGACTCCCTTCAAAATATTATTCAGAATGTCAATGAAAGAGCAAGAATTTATGAAGCTGAAAATGGCAGGCATTTGAGAGAAACAATTTTCCGTGCATAGGTTAATTAAATTTCCCTTGTTTATAAATTCCATTTGTTAAAGAGAATTTTAAAATTAAATAAAAACAAAGTAAATAGAAATTTAAAAAATAAAAATATTCTAAACCCTTTCGCGACTTGCATTATTCTGTAAATACTGCCGTTTATCTCACTCAGGATTTTCTCATACCGATTCCATTTAACAGGAGTTAAAAAAAGAAAGAAAAAGAATCTAAAATCTATCTCTGAACAAAACGCACATACAAATAACACAAAGAAAACAATTGCATTCAAAAAAAAAAAAAAAAAATGGTTATTTACCTTTTTCTTTAAGAATTCAATCAGTTGGCAGAATTGCCACAAATGTGTCCTTGTTCCCTCAGATAAGATTACCCTGGAGATGTTCCTTCTTATCTCTTCAAATGTTTCGCTACACATTATGAGCCTCTCAAGATGTGGTGGTCGTGATTGCATCTGTCATTCTTGTGAAACTATGGACCCGTAAAGTCTTAATTTCGGTTCCTCTAAGGCACAGGCAAGATTGTATGGAAGATGGGCAGATGTATTGTATCACCGAAAGAAAAACCACGAATAGGAGGGACCACTGCGAATAAGGGGTGGGGGGGGTCTGAAAGGTCAACCGCATATGAGGGGACCACTGAAAGAGAAACCGTGGATAAGGGTGACTGCTAGAAGGGGAACTATGAATATTTGACCATATATTGCGTTATATCATATTGTAACCCTTATTTGAAATGTTTCTTGTATTATTAAACAGTGGATTTATCATTAGGCCTAGACAATGTAAATAGAATAAACAATTTAAAGAAAATCGGGCTGCTGCAGGATTTCTTAGTGCGATAAATTACATGTAAAAAAAAGATCTGTTCTATAATCTCATGCTTGTAGATCTTAATGATGTAATTTTTGTGCAATTTTTCAGTGTTGTTTTATTACATAATTATATTATGTAATATCATATACTATCATATAGAATGATATAACATTATATAATATTATACATCATATTAAATTAAGTGGGGACTGATAAAGTAAGTTACAGATATGTATGAACAAAAAAAACAGGAATCTGAGATATCATATAATCTATTAGAAAAGGCAAATGGCTGAGAATCAATGAGTATTACAACATGGATCACTAGAGATCACGTGTGAAATTGTGGCTGACAAAAAAGATATGGCGTGATAACTAAACAAATTCAGAAAATATTGGCTCTGTGACACCCACAATCACTGGTAAATGTCTGCTTCCAACAATGGATATTAAAAGGCTGCTGCTGCTGATGATGATTCAAGGGGGCTTGGGGTGGCTGAATGGGTATCGGCAGAGAGAACGGACCCTTCGCCCAAACCACTTCAGCCAATCACTCTAGAGCTATGAAAACGACAAAAGTAGATGCTGAATTACTGTGAGATGAAGACAGAATTTAATATAACTTGGAAAGTTCTGCCTTCAGCCACCATTTCTTTAGGCTTATTGTGTCCAATCTATTGAGATTAATTGGTTCCGATTTTTTTCTTCTTCTTCTCAAAAAAAATGAGTGCGTGAATAAAAGAATGGTTCAATATTCAGAGATCAATGCTCCTTACATCATATGAGCACAGGTTCAGACTCAAAAGCACCCGGAGAACGCACACCTCTGCAAGTATTAATTCACTGGAGATTATTTAATCATTTTCTTTTTTTTGCTAAGCACTTTGTCTTTCTTTAGTCAACTGTGTCTAATAAAATAGTTAACGTAAGTGGAAAATATAACAAATAAAATCAGTTATTTCTCCATCTTTTGAATTAAAGGTAATGTCTAACAATATTAATGTATCAGAAACTGTCAAGATAATACCTTTGAAGCATTTTTCTATTTGACGACTTGATGATTGCTTGACGTTTTCAGCAGATTTTAGAGACTTTAATGCATCATTTCATTGATATGGCATTTTACTACTACTTTGCTATCATTATTCCTCATCTAGTATCCGGGGAAGTTGGAAGTTCCAAATCATACTGACAATGAACAGTAAAAATAGAAATACTTTCTTTCAGTTTCTGAGTTCAAAACATTTAAAGAAATGAAATCTTATTGAAATTCAAAAACTTTTATGGCTGTTTGGACCATTATTGAATTCCTGGGATCCTGAACCGTCAACACTGAGCAAACTTTTTTTGGCTTGAGTAAATTTTCATGAAATCATTTTTGATCATTCAAAACTAGTTCAACTAGAACCAATCAAATTGTTTCTCTTATAGAAGTCTATTAGTCATAATGCACAATGCAACTTAAAAATGTTCAAAATGCTGCACATGCAACACTTTCCCCTCTTCAACTCATACATTTGGATTCATACCACATTCTTGAATTGAAAACAAAGGTAAAGCACCCAATTAGTTCATTTTTTGCAGTTTGGTCTTCTCTCCCAAGGAGTTGAAACTCTGTCAACTGCCCAATGGAATTACATTACCTTCACTGGATAGAATTATCTGGGAGTATCATTCTTATAATATTGATCTTAGATTGGAGTTTATCTTCCCAATGGTAAAAATAAGTAAATCTCAATATCTTTTCAAGAGAAATTGTTGAAAGCACTCTTTCAAGTCTTGACCTTGATCCTATTCAGTTTTTGAACAAAAGCCATGAATTCTAGCTATAATGAAAAGTGTGTGAACAAAGCACCTCATTCCACAAAACCCATCCCTAAGTGAGAAACATAATAAAACTACAAAGCTCCAAAGAAGTGCATATCTCTGCCAATGCCATGCACTAACTAAAAACTGGATGAAAATGTGATATCAAAAAAAAAATTTAAATTTACAAATATTGAGTAACCTACCCACAATCTTGTTACATGATTCGCTTTTGCCAAAGAGGTTTCAGGACAAGATTTGGGAGAACAACAACAAGGCAGCTGATAGCAACCCTGAAGCATCTTTGTCATAGGTTGGCTATCTTTTGTTACCATTAAATAGATAGATATTTCATGGCCTGAGTTTATTTATTCTGAAGTAGCTTTGTTATTTTTTCTCTTTCTTTATCCCCCTCCTCTAAAACATAATCTAACCAAGTGACTCTGGTGTGTTTCCACATTAATACAACTATGGCAGTGCTTGTCCCAAAGGTGCATGTTTGGAAAGGGCCAGACTTTATAGTGTGTGGAAAATTAATTTTCCATCCGTCATGCAAAACTACAAATTCAAATTATTTTGGTAACTTTTAATTTTTCCATTTTGGATATTTTATACCCATGATTTTAGATACAAGATCTGTAATCTGTAGAATTTTATTCATTTTTAGCGGATTTCTTGAAAACTGCTGCTCCCAAACTATTCTGACCCTGCACTGCCTTGTGTGCTGACAAATAATTCAGGTGAATATCAACATTGTACACAGGCAAGTTGTCAGATTTTTTTGAGAACTGTTGATTAGAACCATCTCAAATTCAAAACCTTGGTGTACTGACTAATGTACATGGCAATTATCAACTTTGTATAATGACCAGTAATCAAGTTACCTTAGTGCATACATGTATCCAGAGATTTCTCTGATATGTATGTATATACAAGTGTTTCTTCAATTACTTCAGTGTTATTCACCGTTGAGTTTTTATTACAAAATCTCATTGAGCCATGACTAAATTTCATTATGTTTTTGATTATTTTCATTTATTCATCTATCATTTATAATTTTCATTGATTTTGTATCATGAACATATTATAGAGCAGTGTTTCTTTAACTATTTCAGTGTCATTCACCCTCAAGTCTTTATTACAAAATCTCATTCAGTCACAACTAAATTTCCTTATGTTTTTGATTATTTTCATTGAACAACTGCTGCCATCAAAGATGGTAAAGGGTTCTATCCTTCTTAAATAGGTGTATTTGTGTGTTCCAGAGCTCCTGGCCATACCATTTTGTCTACAGACTTGAAAATTAGCATCAGTACTCCACTAGACACCTTTTAGAAATGTTCTTCTGATTTTTGGAAAAAAGCTCTTCTGGCCTTTTTAGGAACCTTATTTTGACAGATTTAATAATAACATCTAGACTTCTAGAACCAAGGTATTCTTTTATTCTCTTTTAGATATATTACAGGGGAAAATACTGATCTCATAGATAAAATTTATTCCGACCATATCTATTCTTGATGGAATTTTTCCACATAACTTTTGAGGCTAATGTTGTACAATTATTGACTGTAATGGCGTGTCTTATTCTCCTGGGTGCATGATTTTAGTTCATTTTGTATCACGAACAAAAAGCATAAACTCAAGAGAAATCATCATGTGACCAATGTTGTTTTGCAGCATTGGAAAAAGGGGTGATCAATGAACAAGTTGTATCTCTCGCCTTTTGTTTAGCAGAGATCACTGAAAAAGTCTGAATTAGAAAAAAAAAAGAAGCGTGATTGATGCCAGACACAAGCTAAAGGATCAATTTAGCATTAACTTACATTGCAAATTGGACTTTGCACTAAAAACCTCTTGGTGGATGGGGTATTAAAAACAAAAAAAACGTTTTTTTGTAGACATGACAAGGAGTAAATGTTTAGATTTTCAGCCCTTTAGCTTCATTGATGCGGTCTGTATGCATGATACTTACATAGCTATCAGGCTAGCTAGCTAGTCCAACTTAAAAACTGAAGAAACCTATATTTTTAACAATACTAATCCTGAATAGTGGAATTAAACCTCAGGAGATGCTTGTATACAGACATGCTTTGCTTCAATCCCTTGAAGTCTCAAGAAGAAAATTAAGAAAGAGACACGTACTACTTGCTTGTTCAGGCGTATATTTGCCCAATGTTCTGCCCTCCTGCATTACTTCTTCCTTCATTCTATGCACGCCACCAGTGACCAATCATATCACATGCATATCGACTAATAGTTTTCATCCATTTTGTATCATGGGCAATAAGCATAAATTAACTCATTTTTTGAATAACCTGAACACAGAAAAATTAGGATGATTCCAGTTTACACAAATTCACCGAACAACAGACTTAGAAATTTGAAATAAAGTAATGTTTTCTTATTGTAGGTGTTTAACACAAAATTACTTTTTTCAAGAGTAGAATAATATAATATTTAAGTGAATTATGTCTGTCACTCCTTATTCAAGCCTCAAAATAATTTCATCCACCTTTGAGTGAATCATTCAATGTGTCTACTCATTTAAGTCAAGAGCTCACATGGGGGCATTTTGAATTTTGCAGCCATTTTACAAACATAATAGAATCACTTGACTATCATATTTGGATGCTTTTGATATAAATGAAATCCATATCTTATAACCTTAAAATGATACATAACTTTGAAAATGAGAAAACTTTAAATGCCACTGTTATTTTGTAACCCTTAAAAAAACCCAGGTCTGAATTGAGTCAAGAAACACTGTCATGAACATGGAAGATGACAGTCTGAAAGATATATTAATAAAAATACTTGATCTCTTAAATTCAGAAAACATTCAGAATTATGATTTAGATGTAACAACATTTTTATTTTTATTCCCATGTCTCCGCTAATATGTTCTTTCAATTTTCTCATGTGTAAAACTTCATCTGGTTGAATTTTTTTTCATTTATCTATGAATGCTTCTGGCCCTGGGCATCAAAGATTTGTGTTGACAGAAACAATTCAGTTGGCAGTTTGAGGAAAAAAATCCACCTACATGTTCTGAACAGAGGAAAAAATGTATGCTAATTCCCCCGAGGTCTTGCATTAAATAAAAGGCGAGTGTCTTCCATAGATGAAAAATGACATTTTCAATATTTTTCATATGCACTGTCAGAATTAACTGACATATATATAGATATATATATACACACACACACAAAAATGCATATATACATATACACACATACATGCACATATTTAAAGACATATATGCACACCTATACATACACACATATGCATAAATATATATATGCATGCATATGCATATATATATGTATATGTAAACATGCATATATAAGATGAAATAATGGATTCACTACACAAACACGTTTATGTTTCTGCACTGTTTGGGTTTCTTCAAGTAAATGATTTGATCTCTTTTGGATCCCTATTTAGGAACTTACTAGAGGGTATCTAATTTCCTGGGTGATAACCTTCCTCTTATCATTTTGATATTTCTTTTCTTTTTTTCTTTTCATCATTTAGTTGATGTTTTCTGTGTATATTTCATCTTCCATAGGAAGAGTAGGTTTGTATCTGGTTATCATAAATTACTTGGAAAGTTTCAGGCACTATCTTTATCAGTGTGTTGTTAATCTATGAGCTCTTTGTGGCATATTTCCTCTCAGGGAGTATTCTTTTCCTACTCTTCTCTGTCCCCCAGTGTTAAGGTTCACTTTTACATGACCATAGTTATCTATGTTTAATTCTCTTTATATTCTTGGTGGGTTTGCATCAATATATCTAAAATAATCATGAGAAGGTGATTAGATTGTTTTCAGAGAGGTTGGGGGTTTAATAATGCTAATAGTAATGCTGCGGCCACTATCATTAATAATGAGGAGGAGTATAATATAGATATGGTGATTGATTTTAGTATGCATGTATGTAAGGTGTTAAAGTATGTGTTTTTAGAAATTTTGAGCAGTGATAACACTTTACAGCTATTTCATTTTTTCCATTTAGTAAGACTATTTTTTGGTGAAAGTGAGAATTTCAAATTTCTCATTTAGGAATAGGTAGATGGAGTTTCAATGTTCTGGCATGTGTGTTTGTCTAAATATTTTCCACTTTATTTTGGATGTGAGGTTACTGTCTGTTGGGTCCCAGTAATGTGTGGATAGTGATGTATTGTTTTTGTATTTATAGTTTGTAAAGGATAATGTAGGGTTACCTATACTTAAATGAGAAATTTGAAATCCTCACTTATGCCAATAGAACAAAAAATAGAAAACAGAATTATTAGATAGAAAAAACGAAGTCGCATTACCGCTCAAAATTTCTATTAAAAAACATAATCTAAAACCCCACACATAGGTATATCAAAGATAAACCACCATGGCTATCTTATTCTCTTAATTATTATTAACAGTAGTAGTAGCAGCATTACTATCAAGATTATTATTTTTTTGTACCTCTAGTCACTTTAAGAACAACCCAATCATCTTTTCATAATCATCTTAGATATGTAGAAACAGATAAAACCTAGAATAATAAAACTAACAACTAAGGTCGTGTAAAAGTGAACCCTAACACTGGGAAACAGATTTAAGCAAGAAAACATACACTTTGAGAGGAAACATATCACAAAGAGCTGATGTATTAACTACATACTGATAGGGAAAATGCTACAATATCTCCTGCTGATTTACAGTTCATAACTACCAGTGAACAAAGTATCTCCATTATGTGAACAAGCAATGATCAACCATTAAACAAAACAAAAAAGAAAAAGGATATCTAAATAAAAAAGAGGATGGTCCCAAACCATAGAAAATGATCCCCCACAAAAAAAACAAAAACATCCTAAATAGAGATTTAAAATAAATGAATCATTCCGTAGAACCATTAACTGGTTTGTGCAGTGAAACCTCTTCTTCATTATATACATAATTAGTAATTGTGTCATTCACAGACAGCTGTTTTGTCATATTACTGTAGCTATAGACAACCAAATATCCCTTCCAGTACTGCTAGGTATAGTCAAAACCTTCGCTTCAGACCCAGAGGCAGATGCTCTACCTACCTGCCCCAAGTGGAACTTGACGGTCAATAGGATTGAATTAGGCGATATACATATACGCACAAAAGAATAAATAACCATATATATAAAAAGAAAATATATGTATACATATGATAATAAATTGTGTTATATCATATCCAAACTCTGATTTGAAATGATCATTTGTTATTGAACAGTGAATGTATTCAATCAGTCGTGAGTTCGATTCTTACAGCAGCCCCATTTTCTTTAATTTTTTATTCTATTTATGTTGTCTGGGCTACATGGTACATTAACCATGTAACAACAGGTGATCATTTCAAATAAGATTTTCTATATAATATAATGCAAATTATAATCATTTTGTTGGATTATATATACATTTCTTAATAAAGAGATATATATATATATATATATATATATATATATATATATATATATGTATACACACACACACACACACAATAACAAACATAAACTAAAGAGTATTTAGAAAGTGTCAACCTCTGCCAACACATTATACTAGCTAATAACTGAATGAAGATCAGTCAGTATATAATAACAATGCAGGGGATATGACCAAGTTCCAACTTCCATATTTAGGACTATTATCTTGTATGAAAAAATATCTCCAATTTGTTCAAGAAGCATGCCATGTTTGGGGGTGATCAAGTAAAACATTGAAAAAAGGGGTGATCAATGAACAAATTACTTCTCTTGCCTTTCATTGGTTTTTGATCATTAAAAGTCCAAATATTTAAAAGAAAAAAACAAAACAAGCATAAATGCATTCAAACACAAACTTGGGGACCAGTTATACATAAATTCACACCACAAATTGAATCCCCCGCTAAAAACTTATTTGGGAGAGGAATTTTCTAAAAACAAAAAAAAAATTTCTCACACGTAGTTGAGTGTGAAAGCAACATTTCAAGTTTTTTCTAAGAACATTTAGGCCAGGGTCATGTCCAAATGAAAGATGTATATAAAAGTCAGAATACATGGATAACCTAAACCCAGCAATAGTGTTTAAACTGGTCTGTTGTAGGTAGCGGAGATCGATATGTTGAGATAGAAACAGCAAGGATGAGGATATTAGTCACAATAACTCCTCAAATGAAGACAATGTCTCATCTCTGAAGTTCAGACATTTATATGAACTCATTTTGAGGCAGAATTACTAAATGGACTTGTTTTATGTGGACTCTCATCTTGAGGGCAGCCATGTTGAGAATATTAAGCAGGAATATTGCAGAAGAGAAGGAAGGATTTATGGTCGCAATCTTTGTACGCACTAATGAGACACGTTTCATTCTCTTCTCAAGGAGAGTAAATGACGGAGAAAGGATCATTTACAAGTCGGAATGCAGCAATATACCGTCAATATTTCTGCAGAGAACCTGAAGACTCCATAAAAATGCCAACAGTTTCGGAATGCTTGAACATCAGGGAAGAAACTAATTAGAAACCATGAACCAAAACTTTCAAAATAGGTTTCTCCAGTTTTTAAGCTTGCCTGGCTGGTTATGTGTGTATCGTATGTATGATTACTCCTTATTATTTCTTGAAAAAAGTCTAGTTTTTAAAATTATTTAAAATTATTTAAAATTCCACTCCCGATTTTTTAATGCAAGCCCAAGCTAAATTGATCCCTTGGTTTGTGTCTGGCAGTGATCAACCTTGTTTATTGAAAATTCAGTCTTTTCCAGTAATTCACCCCGAACAAAATGTGAGAAAAGTAACTTATCATTAATTGCACCTGATACACACTTTTTAAAAAATTGATCACCCCAAAGCAGTATACTATGAAAAAGGTTGGTTGGGTGATGGTTTTTATTGAGTGACAAATTTTTTTTATTCTAGTTCAGTAGAAAAGTGATTCTTTGGGCAAAAGATTTTAAGAAGACTTTCTGCAGCTGAATGAACAAAACTATCTTCCTGTACACTGTAGAATACTGACAATTACTTCTAGACTAGGATAAATCAAACTAGGTTTCCCAACCTCTAGAGGAGTTGCCTAAAGATTGAGTGTTGCAAAATCTTCTTAGAAAATTTTATCTCAAAAATACTAAAAATTTTTCCTTCTGGTGCTTATTATAAAATAACTCCATTATATTCACTCATTTTGATAAAAAAAAAAAATGTTTTTCTTTCATTTTAGTAATTCTTTCTAAAAAATAATTTTTCTTTCATAACAAATACGTATTTCAATGTGTGTCTTGTGCGGCTCGGTACTAGATTAGTAAGGTCAATCTATGGAGTCCTACTTTTGTTTATTATTTAGTTTGGAGATTCATATTCAAACATTTGGTGTCTGACATCTTTTCTAAGAATTGATTAAAATAAGTTCATGTATGGAGAAGATACTATGACATCTCATAGCTTGCTCTAGGTAGGAGAATTTAAGATATCTGTGATAAATATGTTGCAATTTTAGACTATTTTTTGGTCTTTATTTGTTTTTATGTTTTGTTAGTGTTAGATTACAATTATCAAAAGGGGCTAAAAAAAATTTTGCCGTATCAAAAAGGGTCAAGACTAAGAAATGTTTCAGAAGCCCTCTTCTGGATTATAATAGATATAAATTTTTGAACACTAATGCAGGGGTTCCTCAAGATCTAAAAGTTATCTAAACGGTCCCTCCAGTCTAAAGAGTTTGAGAAAGGCTGCAATGCATTGACCTTTATTATTTTAGAGTTTATTTGTCTTGTTTGTCTTTAAACTTTCTTCTTGTCAAATGGATTCTCATCAGATTTCTGACTTCATCATTTTAGCACATTAAGTATTAGAAATCATTATCATTAATTTTTGTTACTATTTACTTTCATCTTGATTATTGTGGCTTCTTTATTGCAACTAAACTCCGTCTGGGTCCTCTTCAGCAGTGAGTAAATCAATTAACAGTGATGATCGGAATGAAGCATAAGTTCTTGGTGAGAATCAAACTGAAGACCCTCTATACCAGAGAGTGGCTTGTTTAATGTATGACCATTTTTACCCTAAAATTACTGGACACTAGCCCCATACCTATATGTTCACCCCACTCCCCCAAATGAATTCTATGTTCAGTCAAGTCTACATCATTGAAGTCCTTTCAGGTTAAATGAAGCATCATGGGTAAAATTTATGCTTAAAAATCACACTTCATTGAAACATGCTTCTAAAATCCATGATGGTTAACCTCAAAGAGTTTGAATTAAATCCATGCATTCAACATTTGTGCTGGTATGTGTGTAATGTCCCTAACCATAAGGTCCTTTCACATCTAAGAGACCTTTTTGGATTTCATCTATTTAAAAATAAAAGAAAAGGAAAAATTACAAAATATGTTTTTAAAAAAGTGTACAATTTTCTGCAGCAAAATTAATCATTAATTCTTTGAATTTTAGTTTTGTTTTAGAAAAAAAAATTAATTTCTCCTCGAAGAAAGCAAGCCATTCATTTTATCGTTTCTAAAATCTTTTACTTCCATTTTCATTTTGTGTTGTACGATTGTTATCAGTTTTGTTTTTAATTGATCAAAGATGGCAAAGCAAACTCGAATTCATTCGGGTCAGGACTCCATGGATTGTTTGTTCGGCCTCTTGAGAAGGCAACGTTCATTTACACAATGCTTCAGGCTTGAAAACACATGCAATTTAATTGGTTATTTGTAGCAGAGAAGCGTTGCCCGCTTCCAGAGAAATCTTTATAATTACAGATCTGGTTAGTCATTCAATTGAAATTGTCACATGTGCAATGTCTTTTGGCAGCATACCATGTCAGGGTTAATCAATAAAAAATTAGGAAAGGAGTAATCAAGGAATAAGTTACTTTGCTCTATTTGTTGAGTGGTGATCACTAAAAATGTCTGAATTTTTAAAAAAAGCAAGAATGATGCCAGATACAAACTAGGGCATCAATTTAGCGCAACATCATAATGTAAATACACACATGCATAAATAGCCATCCAGCCAGCTAAACTTGAAAATTGAAAAAATCTGTCGGTTTTGGTTGACAGTTTCTGATCCCTTTGAATTCAGTTAATCCTTTTCAGAACTAATCCTAAGGTTCAATGATAGATTACCTGGGGATGGATTAAGCTAGTTTAAGGCCTGTAACATATATTATAATGAGGCCCCAAATTAAGGAAATACACATGAATATCAAAACACATACATTTTTTACTTACATACTTAAGTAATTGATTTTTTTCATTCGCTATAAAGCCAGACAATAAGACAAAGATGTCTGAAATTTCAGTAATAGTGTTGCTTTGTTTTTGTTTTGTGCACCGACGGTTTCAAATAGTTTCGTATTTATGTGTCATATGTTTTACAGTGATACCATGCTCTGATTGATTACTGTGAAAAAATGATAACGGCAATTAAAAGTGATAATTGGCTAAAATTGCTAATCTTAAAGACCCAATTGTTAATAAAAGTTGAAGGCAGAATAGTACTATAGTAATGGAGTAAGTGAAGAATTACCGAATCAGAATTGATAGCTTACAAGTATTTAGCCAGAGGCCCTTGGAAATGCAAGTCCTGTAGTGGATGTTACTTATGCTAAATAGTTGACCCAGCAGTGTTTGGGTAAATTTTTTAACTTAGAAAATATTCCATTCACAAAGTTCTATTATAAGGAACTGTCAATAAAATCTGAGAATATAGGTGTCTCCATTTTTTCAACTTGGTCTGGCTATGTATGTAATATGTGTACAAGCCACACCCATGGAGCTAGAGGTCTGAAAATTTCAACAGTCATTACTATGCTTATCTTTTTTTGAAATTCACCCTTTAAATATTTTTAGTTGTTTTATTTTAGTTAGTTCAATTCACAATGTAAATTCATGCCAAACTGGTCACTTAGTTTGTGTCCAGCAGAAATTTGGACTTTTTCCAATGATAACCACCCAACAAAAGGTGAGAGGAGTAACATCCATTTATCACCCCTTTTTTAGATTTAAAATTGATCACTCCCAACACAGTATGCAACCAAAAGACATTGGTTACTGAACAGAAACCATTACACTACCAATCATATCTGCTTCTTATTCTATTCATAGATGCTGTTCACTTTAACTAGGATCAGCATAAAGTGGTTTATGGAATTAAGAGTTGGAACAGCTCATCTAACAGAATTCAAACAATATAAAGCGTTGGATTTTATAATCAGAAGAAACTCCATACATGTCCAACAAATGTTAAAATATTGACTAGTTGAATGTGCGAAAGTCCCAGACCCAACATGCAAGAGCAAAAGAGATTTATCCCAGAATATCTCATGACTTGGAAAGAGAAAGAACGGAAAAAATTAGAAAGATCCAATAAAGGAGCAACAAAAAGAAAAGAAAGAAAAAGGAAAAAAAATTTGATTCAGTTCAGGCCGATATGCAAAGGAATGGGTCAGTTCATTGCCAGATATCAAAGTGTGTTTGAAAATTGCTGAGATCCCAAGCAACAAAAGGAAAATGGTTGGACCATAAAACTTGGTCTCTATTGAGTGAGTCACAATACGTAAGTAGAGAAAGCAATGGAGACAAGTGGTCTAAACATTTGCAGGAATATGGACAATTCTAAGACTCACATCATAAAGGTACAAAAAATAAGAGAGAAAGAATAAAAACATTATGGAACCAAAACCATTCACTCATAAATGGAAGATTTCTCATAAAACAGAATTTTTTTGAGCTGTGCAGTCAACAGAATAACCGACAATAATAACAATCGATGAACGTATGGCTGGATGGGGTGGTGCGGAGACAACCAATGCAACCATTACTTGGAAGGGAAAAAAATGGTTTACAAAATTTTTTAGTTATATTGAATATACAGTCTTGCTTGCACTGCAACATTGCCCAGGAAGACGGATGGAAATATTAGTTTCAGCACCAGAGGATAAATAACAGCTTTTATAAGTACAAGCGACATAAAACAACGCATAACGATTGGCTGGAAATCATTTGGTATGAAATCTAGTAGATAGGTTTAGAACATCTTGTATGAGGTTGTCTTATGGAAAGAGCCATGCTAGGGATAACTCTAAGATAGAAAAAGACCAACATGGATCAGAGGGAGGACTAGAGAGGAGGATTTTATATAAATAGGACGGCTTCCATTCAGTCTGTACAGACAGTGGAATGCCCCTTGTCCAAGGGGCCCTAGCTTGGGTGAAGCATATGGAGATCCTTGGATACTGAATTGTCAGAATTTGCCTCTTGGCCTCACTGAGGAAAGCTGAAAGCGTACATCTAGAATCGGCTTGCCTACCACAAACAAAAAGGTTTAACATCTTTTGGCAGCATGATGTGTTGGGAGAAGATGTTGAAATTTTCAGCACTCTAGCTCCATAGGTGAAGCCTGTATATGTGATATACACATACATGTATAGCCAGTCGGATCAGCATGAGCAGTTTTGGTTGACACTTATTTAACGTAGAAAAAACACCAGAAAAAATTTCTTCTTTCAAAGAATAATAAACAAGTGGAACTCACTAGTACAGGATCATACTAATATACTAGAAACAAAAACTGTAAATAATTCCAATAATGACAAAAGAAATAACAATCACATGACATATAAAAAAAAAATGACAGTTATATAACATAAAAAAACATAAAATCTTCAGAGAAAATACGGAGATGAGAGAGAAGCACAAATGCGTACTTCATTTTGACTTGCAAGAATTTTCATGTTGTTGATTCCTCATTTCATAAATTCTCACAAAAAGCATCATGAGGAGATAAACTAAGACCTATTTCTTGTAAATTCATTGCTCTTACTACTGAACTAAACACGTTAGAAACAGGGTTCTTTGTCAATATTGGTGATGTGACCGCCTCGGGTTGTACAGTGTCTTCCATTAGCTACAACTTACACTCAAGGCAAATCTTTCTTGTTTTATAGGCATGAGGATGAGTTCCTTTTAGTACAGCTTGCAACCCCCCCCCTTATACAAAAAAGAGATTGTTCTTATAAAAAGTATTTGTAAGCTGAAATGGTGTAGAGTGAAGAAATAATAACCTTGATTCATAAATTCATATTTTAAAAAAATTAAACATACTATAAGGGTGTAACTTCTGATTTGAGGTGTTCCTTTTTGACCTTTAGATAAACAAAACTGTCAACATGGGATTCTTCAGTTTTCAAATTGGTCTGGCTGGCTGGCTGGCTGGCTCGGTATGACAAGGAAAAAAGATTTTTTTTGTTTTTTGAAAATTCACTCCAAAATAGGTTTTTATTTTGTTCAGTTTGCCGTATAAATTCATGCTGAATTGATCCCTTAGTTAGTCTCTGCTTGTTTTTTGAAAATTCAGACATTTTAAAGATCACTTCCCAATGAAAAGCAAGGAAAGTAACTTATTCATTGATCACCCCTTCCCCCAATTTTTCATATGGATCATCCCCAAAACAGCATGCTGCCAAAAGACATCAGTCACACGACAGTTTCTAAAGAATGACTACCAGACCTATTCTTTTTAAATCCTTTCAATTCAATTTAGAAAAGAGTTCCACTGTAATTTGAAGCTGTATCAAGTGGTTCATGAAATTAAAAGTTAATTTACATGGGAAAAAATTTTGAGCATTCCCAGAACCTGAAAATGGTGATTGAGTGTTAAGCCAAGTAGTCGGGTTAGAGAGAGGTGAAGGAGGAAGTGGGTGTGCAAACCTTCTATAAGGACTTGCTGTAAAACAAATTCTATTTTTGCTCTTTGAGTATTTTCTCAAAAGCAAAAAAGTGATACACAGCAAACCTTTAAAAAGCACAACTATACCTAAATTGTTTCAAATTCATATTACCTAACAGCAAGGGGTAAATTCAAGTGGGAAAAATGAGATGAAAAAAAAACCTTTTTTTTTTGACACACAAAAATCTTTCATTTTTTTCTGAAAAAAAAAAAAAAAAAATCAACAGTTTTCTGGAGGTCAAATTAGGAGTATTTTCCTAACTTCCTGTGAAGGGTACGCACTGCCTCTATTAGGACCTGCTGTAATACAAATCCTTTTGAATTTTTTCGTAAAAGCAAAAAAATGATGTACAGCAAACTTTTGAGAAGCAGCGGATACCTTTACTTGAAAAAAATTGTTACCCAACAGCTAGGTGAAAATTTAAATGACAAAAAAAGATGATTTTTTTTTTTGTTACCGACAAAATTTTTTCATTTTTTTTCTCAAAAAGGAATCGACAGTTTTCTTGAGGTCATATAAAAAATTTATTTATCGCACATAATTTCCATTTCTTTTTAAGTGACAGAAGAAAGAAAAAAAATAACATAGATACATAAGAGAATTAGTTTAATACAATAAAAATGGCTTCTGAAGTCACACCCACATTGATAACACCAGTTGTCACTTGATAAGATAAGTTGAAAAACAGATCTGGTTAGTCACTCAATGGAAACCGTCATTTGACAGCACGCCTTGTTAATCAATTCAAAAAATGGGAAAAGGGCTGATCAATTCGATAAGTTACTTAATTGGCTTTTTATTGGATCACAAGAATGTTCGATTTTTTAAAAAACAATCATGAATGCAGCAGGACAAACTAAAGACCATCGATTTACATTGTAAATAGACCCCCCTCAAAGACCTATTAAGGAGGAAATTTTCAAAAAACAAAAAGTTTTTTTTTCTAGACATAAGGAGAAAATATTTAAATTTCAAGCCCTCTAGCTCTATTGGGGCATCTGAAGAAAGTTTTGGTGACAGTTTTGGCTTAGGGTTTCTAATACAGTGATGGTTTGTACTAAATACATGGCCTAAAGGATGACATAAGGCTTACTTGCACAGGAAACTGAATTCTGAGTTTTGGAAAGGCTGCTCATGTTTATTTGACACTAATTTGATGTCTTATCATATCACTGGAAAAACAACCTCGGAGGTCAAGAGAGTGGGAATGTCCCTGTGAAACAACCTCCCAACTTTAAGAACATTCATACTTAGGTTACTGAACAAATCTCTGCACAGCTGCGGATATCATTGTCATGATGGTAAACCAACAAAAAAAAACAAATGCAGGTGAAAATTTACCTCACTTGGACTTGGTACATTTATGTTGCAAAAAATACTTTTTATGCTGAATGTTTAGCAGAGAAGCATTGATGACTATTTCAAAAATCTTTAGTATGACTCAGTTATGGATTGAACCCACAACCTACCAAACTGAGGACAAGTGCTTTACTACAAAGTCATGTTGATCAGTATGTGGTAGATGCAGGGCCAGAAAAGTTGACACAGTCTAAATAACTTCCTCAATTGAACGGAAGCCAAACTTGTTATCGACAAAGTTTGTAAAAAGCCTCGTGTCTTTGACAGATAAGTGACCACAGTCACCTTTTCCAGTTTCTCTACAGAATGTGGATAATGTAGATAATGTTAAACTGGAAAGAAAGCCAGAAAAATTTGCCTAGAGTTTAGAAAGTCCATTATGTTCCCAATGGATGAAAAGGTAATATCTTAGAACAGGCTTGTCAACTGCCTCACTTTTGGTGAAAATTGTACATTAGGAATCATTGAGTTCAACAGAAGAGAGAGATTGTGTTTTTTTTTTTTCGGGTGCTAGAGTCCTTACTCTGGGCTCTTTTGTTTGGTATCCGGTGTGTAGAATTGAAATGGCATGTTAGTCAGGCCTACTTTGAACGTTTCTTTTGAGTTCTTTCCTTTGCCTCAATTCTTGAAAGAGAGAAATATTGCGTGCACTGTTGGTCCCCAAAGCTGCTGAGATTTTGTTTTTTTTTGCATTTCTTCAAAGAGGACAATTTTTAATTCTTCCAACAGGGACACTTTAGGAGATTTTCTTTACATTGAATGCAGAACTTTTATTCTTTGCCACTTGGACTGAGAACTTTTTGGTTTTGTCTCCGAGACATGATTGTAGAAAGGTAGAAGAAAGAAAGCCATAGACAAAGGAGAAAAATAGAAAGAAAGGGAGAATGGAATGAAAAGAGGAAAGAAGAAAGGAAGGAAGGAAGGGAAGGAAGAAAGAATAGAAGAAAAAAAAAGAACTGAGGCTGAAATAAAGAAAGGAAAAGACAAAAGAAAGACGGAGAAAGGAGGAATGCAAGAATGGACAAAATAAACAGAGAGAGACAGGATGGTTAGTCACTAAATAGAAACCATCATATGACCAACGTCTTTTGGCAGCAAACTGTGTTGGGGGTGATCAATGACGACATACTTCTCTTGCATTTTGGTGGGCAGTGATCTCTAAAAATGTCTAAATTTTCCAAAAACAAGCAGTAAAAAACCAAGTGATCAATTTAGTATGAACTTTTGAAATTGCAAACTGAATCCACTTCTAAAAGAGTATGGGGGGAAATTTTGAAAAGAACATTTTTGTAGACAAAATGAGAAATTTTCAGCCCTCTACCTCCATTGGTGCAGCCTGTATATGTGATACATATATAGCCAGTAAGCTGGACCAACTTGAAAACTGAGGAAACCTATGCTCACTATTTTTGTCGTTGGTTTTCTAATAAATAAAGAAAAGGAGAAAGGAAAAGATAAAACAAAGAGATGGAAGAAAGAAAGGAACAAAGACAGAAAGGAACAAAGACAGAAAGAAAGAAAGGAACAAAGACAGAAAGGGAGAAAGGAAGCAAGAAAGAAAAACTACCATTTTCACCAGAAACGTAACTCCTTCAAATTCTAGAATAAAATGAGCAAAATGAATAAAAAATATATTCTGATTGCTTTCATCATTTTCAACTATTTTCTCTCGGGAAGTGAAAATTACCTTTGTAATTCTGAGATTTTCAAAGCCAGCAATGGTGCTAACGTAATATTGGTGTTCATGACAGGTGACAATCAGATGAACATTCCTCTTCCTGCAAGCAAGTGTACGATTAGGTAAGTGGGTGGGGGAGAATCCATTTTTTTTCATTTCTGATTATCTATTGTGCAAGAACCGTGGGCCAGGATCCAAATAGACAAATGTAATAAGATTTATTCAGTTACAAAAAGTCATTTGAACTGCGTGGGAACAAAAAAATTTTCTTTCTTTCAAGTGAGATTGATTTTGATCTATGCAATCATTGTTAAAATAGTTTTATGGCAATGGAGAAGAGAACCTACTCTTATAATGAACAGTGTGATTTTCTTTGTTCGTAACACTGGACTATTACACTTGATGGGGTGCTGCGAAAAATACTTCCTGTTCACTGTTTCAAACTCTGGACTATTCTCCATAACAAATTCAACATTTTTTTTCTTCCATGAAAGAGGACAAAAAACATCTCAATCCAAATATATCTGCGAATTCTTTTCCACTGGGATTAACAAGGAGATCCTATGAAAATGAAACAAAAGCAGATAAGGACAGACTTTTTCATAGCAGTAATCAGCAAGCTATTCTTGCCAGCCATTGTTTTTTGTGGGTTTGATTCTCATTAGATCTCCCAGTACAGGTGGTCTGATACCAATATTTGCTAACTTTCCATACTTATGTATACATATAAAAGAGTGATTTTTTTTTTGTTTGCTATCAAACAATTTTTTTGGTTTTTGAAAACTCTCCCCACCGCAGATGAATTTCAAGTGAGTGCATTCACTATGTGAGTTTTTGCTTGGCCCCTTCAAGAGTATCCAGCAGCGTACTTGCTTGTTTTTTATAAAATGTGGACTTTTTAATTGGCGAAAGAAGTAATTCATTAATCACTCATCCCCTTTTCCAATTTTTTAATTGATCATTCCAAATGTTACCAGAAGATGTTGGTCAAATGACAGTTTCTATTGAGTGACCAACCAGATCTGTTTTTTTTCTCTGTCCATAAATTCCACTGGAGTGCACAGATACTACTTTTAGATCCTAAGCAGAGCACATGGATACTTTGATGCTATGCAGGGTTGGAGGTCCATTTATCCTTCATTATGAGCAGGGTGACTTTCTGTTTGTTTCTCACTTTCTTTGTTCAGAACACGTAATGAAAGTTAAAACAAAATTTATATTTTTCTGATAGAAATATCTCCTTCCCACCGTTTGAATCAATGGACCTTCCTAATTGGACAAGCTCGATCAATTTTCAAGTAGAACTTCAAATTTAATTGATAAAACATAAACATTTTCACTATTAACAGCTTTAAAGTAGTGAACTTATAAAGTCTTTGAGTAAGTAAAAGAATATGAGGGGACCACTTGAACTCCACAGAAACAAGGATAGATATTTTTACCAAATCCAACAGAACCTACTCAGAAGCACATGGAGTGCAATGGAAAGGGCAATATTAGGAATAACTTTTAATGATTGAAAAATTTCAACATAGATCCAATAGGATGAAGTATATCATGAAAGTGAGCAACAAAAATAAAGATGGGCAGGGCACATAGTGAGAAGGAGAGAGAACAGATAGAGCAAAAAGCTAAACACGATGGGAAAAGACTAGAGACAAGATTGAGAGATGAGATAGAAAAGTTTGCTAGTAAGACTTGGCTAAGATTAGCAAAATCTCACTCATCATAGAAAGATGATTGAAAAGGCCTTTGTCCAGTATTGGACTCATAATAGCTGATGATGAGCATGATTATATTTATATATATATATATATATATATATATATATATATATATATGACAATTGGAATGTAAAGAGGAAACTCATGAGATACATCTCAAAAGTTTTTATTATTTCATAGGTGTATTTTGATGCATTTCAACAGGAGCTAGCCATCTTTTTCAGGGAAAAATATATTTGCAGTGGTTCACAGAGAGAAAAAAAAATTTTTTTCAGCATCAAACATGTCACTTTTTTTTTTCTTTCTGTGTGAATTGCCGCAAAAATTTTTTTTCTCTGACAAAGAAGGCTGGTCCTTGGCAAAATATGCCCATGAAATGATAAAAAAAATTGAGAGTTAACACCTATTCCTAGAGTTTTTCTCTTCACCTTCCAATTGTCATTTTTATCTATCTTCTGTCGGATCACTTCACATCCACAATACAAACATATATAAATATGTATATCTATATATACTTTCTTTTCAAAGAAAGAATTATCTCATAGAAATTCAAATGTATTTCTGAATTATTTCGGAGGTAACAACTGGTTAAAAATATTGCACAATATACAACATGTAGGACCACTGTAATCAGTATAATCTCCATAAAAAATATCTTCTAGGAAGAAAGAAAATCTAAAATCAAATTTAGAGCTGAATTGTTGAGCCAAAATTTTCACCTTTTGAGAAATTGAAGAAGGGAAAAAATGTTAAATTCTGTCGACCACCGAACAGCCAGTGGCCATATTTCAAGTGTCTCTCATAAACAACTAGCTGAATTACCAGTCTAAACTAATTTGAATATTTAAGTAGTAAAAAAAAAACTAAAGCTTTCAAACTTGTGAAAAAAAAAATTCCTTTCTCTGTATTCATCTGGCCCCCTAACATGGCAAAACAGTTTCCTTCAATTTGACCCTGTAAAGAGTTAAAAAGGTTTTCTTTCACTCTGATCTCTAAAAGGGGGGAAACATATTTCACTTCCATTTGACCTCTAAAAGAGTGAAAAAGTTTCCCTCAACTTTTGAATCTTTAAGGATCAAATATAAGCATATAAAATGAGAAGATATGTATATGTATATTGAACAGAAAGTGAAAAGTCCAGCTGAGTGTTGCAGTTACATTGTAAATAGAACCCACCCTCTAAAAACTTGAAAACACTTTTTACTTTAAAATTAGATCCATTGTGTGCCATTGTTTTGGTGGTTTCTATAATGTGACAGAGAGACAGACAGGCAATCAGATGGTGTGGCACTTCCTGTATTACTCAGCATATTCACAAATTAGCCCAGTGGCTCTCAAAATGTGGTCTGCAAGACCCATGTAAGGCAGTAAGGCTTGCACTATCTACTCATTGCCATATGATTACAGTCCCAGTCAAAGTTGTGATAAAAAGCAACTTAAAATTAAGATGAAGGTAAAAATTAGTCAAAATTAATAATGAAAATATTGTATCATGATACTTCAGCCATAAATAAGTATAATTAAAAATGGATCTGTTTATCTAATACAAAATGGGATCTGAAAATGCTCTACTGTTAAAGAATTGAAAGACACTTTCTCCATCGCAAAAAAATCTATAACTGAAAGAGAAAGTTGAACATGAACATATATATATATATATATATATATATATATACATACATATATATATCTTTTTCCTTTGTCAATAAATTATATTATATTTTAGACAATATTTTTCCATTTTGATGCATCGATTATTTACTTCTGTTTTGGATGTTTCTATGGGGATTAACTTGCAAAATCAATTGGAAACAAATATCTTTAATATTAATAATATTTCAATATTTCTCTTAAAGAAACAAATGTTGCCAAATGCTGTCAAAAGTTGCATAGAGAATATCATAGATTTTGAACAGACTCTGTTCTTTTTCTTGTTGAATTAAATGTCACTTAGATATTCAAACAATTTTCGTAAACATTTCTTTTGGCTACAAGATAATCTCAATTGAACTGATGAGGGGACTTTATAATAAGTATCTAATTGGGCCCACCCCAACAGAGCCTAACAATACAATCAGGTTTCATTGATTTTCTGTCAGGGTGGGATAGCCAGATGAAAATGCAGCCTTGTCATATATTCTCGTATTCAGAATTTTCCAGTCAATGTTCATGAAGCCAGAAATGAAATGTTAATTCAATGATGTGAGATTTGAATTAACTGACCAGATGACAATGTCAAGCTGCTTAGCGTTTGGTGAACATGAACCTCTGCTGGAAATTCAAGGAGATGTCCTTCATTATCCAATCTGAAATGACTGGTGGTCTTCATTTTCAGAACAGGTTGCTCATGCTCAGCTCTAATTGAACCAACAAGTGAAAGTGAAAGTGAAACAGAGGAGGATGCATCACAGTTTTATCATCATCATCATCATCATCAGTCTTTTAATGTCCGTCGTTGGACATGGACCTTCCCCAAGATTTGCCATAATTCCCTATCATGGGCATCGTGGAGCCAGTATTTCCTGAATCTGGGAAGTTCATCTCTCCATCTTGTGTTCTGTCGGCCTCGGTTTCTTATGTGATCTCTGGGGATCCATATTGTGAGACGTGATGTCCATCGGTTGTCTTTTATTCTTGTAATATGGCCTGCCCATTGCCATTTGAGTTTTTTAATAGTTTCTATGATGTCACGAACACCTGTTTTCTTCCTTATATACTGTGTTGTCTTATGATCTCTCCATGTAAGGTTGAGCATGATTCTCTCATGCGCACGTTGCATACTCCTCAGTTTGCAGGCCTGTCTCTAGGTTAGGTTCCATGTTCCAGCTCAATAAATGACAATCAGGAGAATGCATTGGTTGTATACTCTTCTTTTTAGGATTATTGGGACCATCTGGTTCTTGAAAGTCGAGCTTGCTCTGCCGAAGGCTTGCCATCCCAAAGTGATTCATCGCTTGATTTCTTCCTCTTTTTCAGGGTCTCATGGAGATTCATTGTCGTAGGTAGATGTAGTGGTCTACCTTGCTGAGTTTTGCATTTTCTATCTTGACAGTTATGTTCTTATTCTCAACATGATTATTGCACATGATTTTTGTTCATCACAGTTTATTGCTTTAATTTATCAGAAGTTGTTTAAATTTTTCAACATGAAAGTTTAAATTTGAATTTTGATTCCTTCTCTTATATATAGAGTTAACCAAAACATTTGAATAATTCAATCATCCAATCAAACAATTTTATAGAAAACTGGTCATTGCGCAAACACAAGTAACATTATTGAAGATTTAGTTTAGTGAGATGGTATATTTATTCTGAGAAAATGCATTTTTGTAATAAGTATTTTGAATGAATATGATCTTTATTTCTTCAGGAATGCTTTTTTTTTTTTAAATCCTGTCAGTTAAGTAATAGGAAGACTGAGGACAGGGAGCGCCACTAAGGGGGCTGTCCTTATTAGTGGGGTGGGCTATGCTCAGGGCATTGAATGACTTTAATCCAGCCCTGCTCATGCCAATGAAGGAATCCTGTGTTCTGTGGTATTTTCTCAACACTTTTTCCCTTTGATCGATGTCCAATCTCTGTTCAAGATTTATGCTGTTGTCAACACAGAGGACCAGATGAGATGTGGCTATGCATTCCTTTCAAACATGATGTAACCACTCCCATCTACTTTTGGGACATTGTGGGAATATATTTAATGTACTGGTGATATGGTAATTCTCTCTCCATCACCTTAATAGTAACTTTTTATTTCTTCACTTGACAACACCTACCTTGGGACTCATAAACACCAGTGCTGAATTAACTATGCACTAAAAGTAAAATATATCACTGGTTCCACATTTCCAAGAGCCCAATATTGAATTATTGCAAGCTATAAATTTCAAGTCAGTGATTTTGCACTTGCTCTATTACAATAGTATTATACTGCCTTCAACTCTTGTGAACAACTGGGAGTTTAAAGTTATTGATTTTACTTAATTGTTACTTTCAATTGAAAATATTATTTTAAGACAATAATTTATGGATGTGCGATACCTATGTTATAGATACATGGTTTATAAATACATGGTATATAAATATAGAAGTATTTGAAACTGTAGTCATAGCCCTAATTCTATAACTATAGCAAATGAAGGAATTAATTACTTTGCAAACAAAAAATTAATGTGTTTTAGTATTAAAAACAGCCAACATAGGTTTGTTTAGTTTTCAAGTTGGTCTGACTGACTATTTATGTATGTATCATTCATAAAAGCTGTATCAATGGAGCTACAAGAATGAAATTTTAAAAATTTACTCTTTATTATACCTAGAAAAAACTGCTTTTTGAAATTTTCTCCTTTAAACAGGCTTTTAGTGTGCGTGTCGGGGGGGGCAATTTGCAATGTAACTTCATGTTGAATTGATCACTTAGTTTGTTTCTGTCAGCCTCTACGGTTGTTTTTTTTCAAAATTTGGACTTTTTTTGATCACCAACCAACAAAACTCAAGAGAAGTAACTTATTCATTTATCATAAATGCTTCCTCTGCTACTTAGCTGAATGTGTGACCCATTTGAGTTCCAGTTAGCAATAATCTTCCATGTTGGCCAGACATTTTGGAAGAGAGGGGGAGGCAAGCTCACTTTTTATGCTGGGGATGACGCGACTGGGAGACTGTTGATAAATGCCTCCAACTCCAATCACACAGCTCGGAGTGTACTCAGTTAGCTGCTGTGTGTGCAGGGGAAAGTTCTCCATGCTCTCCACTTGTACCGGGAATCAAACCTGTGAACTTATGCATGTGAGACAGGCATGCTGAGCATTACACCATTCAAATAGACTCATTCATTGATTACCCCTTTTTATGATTTTTCAATTGATCGCCCCGAACATGGCATGCTGCAAAAAGAGGTTGGTAAAGTGACACTTACTATTGAGTGTCTATCCAGTTTATGTGTTTTCTTAATTTGAGGCCCCTTTATAACATATGTTACAAGCTCTACACTAGCTTAATCTGACCCTACGCACACACACACACACACACTCTGCCTGAGCAGAGAATCTTGTCACTTTATATCATTAGTCAAAGCTTATCATGGAACAGTTTCTGCTATTCTCTTATCTTGTGTGACTTTTGGGTTCTTAACATCTGGGTCATCATCCAATATCATTTCCCCACAACTATCCTCTCACTCAAATCAAATCAATGCTCCCTCCAGGTGCAAGTGTCAACCCTTATCTATTATTAATAGTCCCTCCAGGTGCAGGTGTCAACCCTCATGCCAGTTCTTCCACAACATTTGTCTTGGATACAAAAGAAATGGAGGTCCGAGTGGCTTAATGATGAGCAATACGGAAAATGAAATCGGCAAGCATAGTTCAAACCCTGTTTGCACTAATGTCCTTGAGAAGGACATGAATCCATTCTTTTTCACTCCAGCTATCAACAAATAGCAGGGTATATGGAGATCTTTTAGGGAACTGACAACACAGAATTCAAATGGGAAAAGTCCCACTCCTTGTAGAAAGTTATAAGAAGGCGGCAATGGACAGAATAGAGTTAAGTTAACAGGTATCTGGTGAAGCTTTGACAGGCCTAGCAATTTGGAAGTAGATCATAATGAATTGCTCAAGTGAATAAAGGAGAATTAAAAAAAACAGATAGATAAAATAACATGACTGTTGCCCCCCTCCCCATGATATGTTAAAGACAACAGGAAGACAGGAAAGAAATATGGTATTTTTTTTATTTTGTTGCAGTAAACTTTTCAGCCTTGTCCTTTCATTGCAGTCAACTTTTCAGCCTTCCCATTTCTTGCAGTTGACTTTTCAGCCTCGCCCTTTTGTTGCAGATGATTTTCAGCCTTGCCCTTTCATTGCAGTCGACTTTTCAACCTCACCTTTTGTTGCAGATGACTTTTTAGCCTTGTCTTTTCATTGCTGTTGACTTTTCAGCCTCTAGATTTCTGGGAATTGTTTTAAAGAGGCGCAGCTGGGAGGATTGGCAAGGGACTATTTAAAAATAGATCTGGCCCCTGATTGAGAGGGCCACAAAAAGCTTTTCACAGTTATTCACATACTGCATTTCTACAAACAAATCTTGCTGATTATTGGAAGAGATCCCAAAAGAAGCCAAGCTCCTAAATCTCCAGCTCTGCTTTTGATTCCTACTTAATTCTAATTTTCTATAAGATGACTAATGCCTCAATCATATGCTTTATATGTAATCTCATAAACAGATTGAAAGATGAATTACAGATCTATTTGATGTACTCCTATTAAAGCATCATTGAAACATTTTGCCCACTCCTCACCCCTTTTGTTGTGTTGCAGTGTTTTTGCTACTGGGCTCTTATGAAATAGTCATCTGCTTAACCCCTGCAACACTAACCTATTATTGTTCTTAATCCTTGAATTAAAATGTCCCAGTAAGACTTTCAACCTATTCAGGCCTTGGATTTTTTTCAAGAGTGACAAAGCAAGGGTGGAAATTGATCGATTTAAGTTTCCTCATTCTCGAAGAGACCCTGGAAAGTTGTAGGTCATTTTGGAGGTTGTATGGATTCCATTTATGGCAAAATTATACAACTGTAACGGTCATGATACTTTATTATGTATTGAAAATGGCTGCAAAATTCAAAGCACATCTACTTGCACTCTTGGCCTGAATAAGTTAAAAGAGATCTATGGAATAATTTTTATCCCATCCCATCAATCATAGAAACCTTGGGATATATTTGTTGCAGGGGTCTCTAAAGGGTAATGTTGAATTACCAGTGAATGAAAGAATACATAATGACATTCAGGGTTTATGCCTTTCCCAAAGAGCAGTAAAAAATACAAACTTTGTGGAGGTAGGATTGTTGCTCATGTATAAGTAACATAAGAGAAAATAAAACAACAGAACTCAGTGGCTCAATGGTAGAGTGCTCCGGTATGGTAAGCAATAGTTCTATCAATTGCTGTCATACCAAAAACTTTAAAAATGGTACTAAATGCCTCTTTGCTAAACATTGAGAGCAAGTGATTAAGAATAAACCACATTTCTATATATTGGTTCTTGTAAGATGACTGAAGTTAAGCAACATCTAGTCTGGTCAGTATCTAGATGAGTGACCACTCAGAAATACCAGGTGCCATTAGCAGAACTAAGTATTGACAGGCCTGGCCAGCAAGAAGTGAGTCTCACTAACAATTGTGTGACACCCTCAATGGGAACATAAGCTGAGAATGATTATTAAACATACAATGTGAGTACTTCAAGAAAATTGGTTGTCTATGAATTCGAGAAAAAACAGTACAGACATGGATTTTATAACACAACATTTACACAAGTGAGCTGTTGGAAGGGGCAGGTCTAGTTAGTCACTCAATACAGTCATGAGACCAACCTCTTTTGACAGCACACCATGTTGGGGTGATCAATTAAAAAACTGGAAAAAGGTGTGATCAATGAATAAAGTTACTTCTATCACCTTTTATTGGGCAGTAATCACTAAAAAAGTCTAAATTTTCAAAAAAAACAAGTGCGAATGCTTCTGAACACAAACTAAAGGATTAATTCAGCATTAGCTCACATTGCAAGATGAACCCTCAACAAAAAACCTGTTGTGGGGGGATTGAAAAAAAAAAAAAAGAATTTTTTTAGACATAATAAAGAGTAAATGTTTGAATTTTCAGCCTTCTAGCACCATTGGTGCGACCTGAACATGTAATATATACATACATAGCCATCCAGCCAGACAAACCTGAAAACTGAAGAAGCCTAGGTTGACAGTTTGGTTGACAGTTTGGTTGACAGTTGCATTTTGATTTGAATAATCGCCTCATCGAAAACTCAGTCAATATGATTCAACCAATTAGGAATCAAGATAAACATTTGAATAATTGTATTGAATAAAATTAACTCTTTCCTAAGAAGAGGTCAGCAATTAATAGATTTCTGTCATTGGAGTAATTAAGTTAATTTTGAAATTAGAAGCAGACGGTTTTGTTTTTGTTGGTTGAGACACAATTCTGTTAATTTTGATGACAGCATCTGAATAGAATATTAAAATAGAGGAAAACCTCAGCCTATCTGAGATGCGAATTAGTTGGCTCGTTCGCAAGGTCTCCGAGAGGATGCGCTGTCAGTGCATCAAACCAGACCCTACAGGGCCAGGAGGCATCTGAAAGTTTCTTGGGTAGAGCTGGGTATTGAATTTTCTAAATCGATACAATATATCTGTTTATAGAATAGGTTGATTTCATAGTTTACTGGCGAACAAAGATAGAATGGTGTAATAAAAAAGGTTATAGAAGATGGAAACTAGATGGCTAAAGGATGTGGCAGTTTGTTAAGTGCGTGTTGGAGGGTGCAAAATTGTAATATCTAATAAATTTCCTCTCGGAGACCCTGCTTGTTTGTTAGGATCAGCAAAAGTCATTTCCTTGGCTTGTAAACATCCCTAGCAAATGAGCATTTTTTCAGGTTTATAGTTCTTTAGTCCTGGTGCTGTAATAAAGACCTGTAGGGATTTTTGAGTTGACAATTGAAACCAATCGGGAATGTAAGAAGGACATTCAGTGAGTAAGTATATTTTGGTAGATGTCCCAGATCAGTTGCCAAAAAGTTTCAGTGCTATTTTTCATAATGACAGATTTTTGTAGTGGTGCCCAGGTAAGTCAAAAAATTAAATTTCACAATATGAGCATGTTGTATACCGTTGATATATAGATTTCACTGAGTAAAGCTTACAAATGCCTAAGTCATTTTAAGCTTTTTATTATCAAGTGTTATAAAACTTTGATTTAAAAAGAGACATAAGCGTTGACTGATAGCTATAACATAGGGGATATAATTGTAGATGGATCTACACTAAAATGTTTTGTGTGGACAAAGAAATTTTGAAGTTTGGACAGATAGCTAAATATCTAGCTACAATGTATTAAAAAATAGCTACCCATGCACATAGTAACCATTGTTACTCGATTGTTCAACTCTGGAGGTCATACAAGTGCTTACCACGTACAACAATCAGGAGCCATGAGGGAAGGAAAAATCTTGAAAGAAAATATCAATTCAGCCATCTTTATTTTAGTTTCAAATATCATTTCCTAAAGATTAAACTAATAACTGAGCTTTTGAAGAACGTAAGTAATTACTTTTTCATTACATCAAGTAGCACTTAAGTAGACATAAGCATGTATACACAAACATATATGTGCATTTACACACACATATAAAAACTATATATATATATATATATATATATAAAAATCGATAGAATAATGATAAATGCCCTTTTTTTTTATAAGAAACTATTTTGAACTGACATCCCATTTTTACACAGTGAATATGCTGTTGGCCTAAACAGCATAAATAGTATAAACAGTAAAAGAAATTCCTGTTGCAGCTCATTTCTTTGATCGTTCATTCTATTTATGCTGTCTAAGCTGTGTAAAAACAGGATGTCAGTTAATAAAAGTAATGCATTCATAGTTATATGTATCTATCTATATACTGAATGTTGTGTAATGGGTAACATTGCTTTCCTGTTGATCTAGAAGATATGCATTCATGGATCTAGGATCCCTCAGACAGAGATGCTGGCCCTGGCCAATGTGTGCGTCTTCGATGATATACCATTGCAATAGCTGGGTGGCTCCAGAGGCAGCTATAGATATGTATGATGCCCTGTCAACCCAAACATCTGCAAATAATCACTACACACTAATGACCAATCAGCCTTATCTCAAACAAGTATGCATGGTGCCTGTCACTGCAAACATTTGTAAGTAATCACTGGATACTAATGATCAAACAGCTTTATCTCCAATAAGGCTCTCTATAAAATGTCTAACACCGTTCGATTCTCAACAAAAGTGGCCCCACTATGATTGTCTGTGTTTTGGTCATGTATTACTGATGCCTGAAGAAATACTGGCATGGAGATCCTAAAAATTTGCAGTAGCAGTGTCCAACTACTAAAAGGCTATCACTGCATGAACTTGCTTGGTAAGCTGTGATCAGACCTTGCAGATGCATGACAGAGAAAGTTGAGATCTAGCAACAATACTGAGGAAACTAAAGACGCTCGCCAGGGAAAAGACTCAATGGCTCCAAATGCAGACGGACTGAATGCTACTATAAGATGTTTCCACTACCATGGCTGCAGAATATAGATAATCATCATTATATACATACACACACGCGCATATATATATATATATATATATATATATATATATACATATATAGACTTAATATGCAGCTAAAAAATCAAAATAACATTAATTGGCGAATAATTATTTCTAATTACCATCCACTTAAATGAATTGTTCACTGAATTTTGTAATTAAAAAAATTACATCCGCATCTCTAATCACAGTAGTTGCAAGGTAAATTACTAAATAGCATATATGCTGTTATATAAGACAGACATTTAATTTAAATAAAAGAAACCCACTGCATCCAATGTGCTGGTATTACGAATAGAGGGCTGTTATTGTAGCTCCATATGAACAGTAATGGGGCTTGGATGAGTTGCAGTGAGCAGTTGTCCCCTAATACCAGTGTCAATCATTTTCCTTATAGTCTGGCATATATAGTATATATCATCAGCCATGAGTCCACTGCTGGACAAAGGCCTTTCCATGACAACTGTGAAGAGGCTAGCCTCTGCTATGACTTACCGGCAAAACCTTCCTATCTCATCCTTCCATCTTGTGTCTGGTCTTTTCCTACTAAATTTACTGTCCATTGAGCCCCAATTGGTTAGCCTTTTACTTCATCTATTGTCATCTCTTATTCCTAAGTGTGTCGCCCATCTCCATTTTTGTTGCTCAATTATTTGTATAATATCCTTCACTCTAGTCTTTCATCTGATTCATGATGATCTCTTTCCGTCTCTTAGAGTTGTCCCAAACATTGCTCTCCCCATGGCACTCTGAACGAATTCTCAGTTGGTTCTCTATAGAACAATAGGAAGGAAGTTGATGCTTACAGGATGCACTGAAGGCCTAAGGGGCAAAGGTAGGCAGCGAGTAACCTACTCTAAGGGTTGAGCAGGTGGATTAGAAAAGAATGCCAGGTTGCTGAGAGCAAAAAGGAAAAGGAAGCTGCGGAGAGGCATGATTGCCTACATACAGAAAAGATAGGTTAAAAAAAAAAATGTCTATGATCTTAATTTTTAGTAATTGTCAACCAAACAGTCAACATTGAATTTTCTTTTGGCAGCATTCTGCATTGAGGGTGATTGTTGAATAAGTCACCTCTCTCACTTTTTGTTGGGCAGTGATCACTAAGAGTCTGAATTTTCAAAAGACAAGTATGAATGCAAACCAACCTACATTGTACAATGAATCCCCCTCTAAAATTTACCTAGAGGGGGGAATTTTCAGAAAACAAAAAAATATTTTTCTAGACATAATAGACAGGAGTAAATGTTAGAATTTTCAGCCCTCTAACTCCCTAGCTCCATTGGTGTGGCCAGTACACATGATACATATATATACAGCCAGTTGGATCAGACCAATTTAAAAACTGAAGAAACCTATTTTGACAGTTTTGATGTCAATTTTGGTTTGTGGCTTCTAATTCTTTAAAAACTGTAGAACAGTAAAAGGCTTAATGTTTTTTCACACAAAAATATTGTCAAAAATACTGAAACCCAAATAAAACCGAATTAGTATTGACTGAGCAAAAGAAATGAGACAAAGTCTCTAATGACACAAAATAAATTCATTCCATGAATTGCAGATTTTCCTTTTAGACATTTATTGCAATTCCTATTATTGAGGTTTCAATTTCACAAAAGTAGTTCATAGATGAAAGGAACAAATCTTTTCACAAGGGGTATTCAACCATTTTTTGCTCCCAGCTCACAGTCCATTTTGACCTATTTTAAAGAGATTAAAACAGGCTACCACCCACTTGAAATGAAATTTGTAAATATATTCACAATATAGCAAACAAACCATCCCCACTTAGAATTGCAAATCAACCACTTTGAAGATCCCTGCACAATACAAAGGAATTGGAAGATAAAAATGGAAATCCACGGAAAATCTTATTGAGGAAAATAAAAAGGTTGAAAGCACCTTCATTTAATAGCCCCCTCCATTTAAAATCTCTTTTCTTTAAGAATTTTTTCTCCAGTATGTCAGTCAAATAGTGACTCGTAGAAACTAAATGCATCAAAAAGGAGATACACCTAGTTCCAAGAGTGCTAAATTGGAAAAAAATTTTTCAATATGTCAGTCAGTCGGTCAGTGATGTCCATATCTAGAGATGCTAGCACATCTAAAAAAATTCCAAGAGAAAACTGATCTCGAAATGAAAAGGAGTTTAAAAGACTTGATGTGTGGTTTTCAAGAAACGCTTCAAAGTCCGACTTGAAAGTGACTCAAGCTGTGATTCTTTTGCTAATCAAATAAAGATTGATTGAAATTTCACTGACTTCATTCCAAAAAGCCATTTACAGAAACAACAAGAAAACAAAATGCAAAGAAACAAAAAGTCAGGGAAAAGAATGCGGACTCGTTGTTGCGGAGAGTTACATAAACAAAACAACAATATGCTCAACAGCCAAAAGTCGAAAACATGTGTCGCGATCAAAGACTGACAAATAACAATGCACAATAGAAAACCCGAGATAACTAGAAAAGCACTCAGAGAGTGTATACCTCTGCCAATGTCATACACTAACTAAAAACCGTTTGAGAATCAGTTCATATACAGTTACGATCAGGGCCAGATTAAAGCTGCTTGATGCCCTATGCATAGCCCAAAAATGGTGCCCTAACCTTGCCCTTCCCATGGATTAACTGACAAGATTTTAAAAATTGAAACATTCCTGGAGAAATTAAGATTATATTCATTTAAAACACATGTGAATATGTAAGAAAAAATCCATTTTCCCACAAAAAATATACCGTTTCACTGAAACAGATCTGTAGAAAACTAGTGATTGCATAATGACCAGTTTATAACAATAGTTTTTGAGTGGATGATTGAATCATTTAAATGTTTGAATTAACTCTATACATAAGAGAAAAAATTAAATTTAAAATTTAAACTTTCATGTTAAACAATTTAATAGTTTTAATGTAGTGAAGCTGCCAGAAACCTGCACTGCCCTCCTTCTCTTTTGATGCTCAGATCCAGGGCTTGAATTGCTCAGTGCTTCAACCAGGGTTGGCTACGATGAAGAAGTAGTAACTGTTTGAGTTTCTATTTTCTATTTTGGACTATTGTACAAAAAAATATCTATTAAAAAAAAAAAAAAGAAAAAAAAAAAGAGAACTGGATCCAGATATATATACAATAACAGGCTTGGCTGATGGCAGAAACTGATACTATAAGGGTGAAAGAGATGGTAGGAAGAGTGAGAGGAGTGAAAAAGTCAGATGAATAAATAAAAAGGCAGGAGGAGAGAAAAGTTAAGTTAAGTTAAGTTGTGAAATAAGAGGGTTAGTAAGGAAGTGAGAAAAGAAAATTAGGTAGTTTAAAAAAAAGATGAGAAGAGAAAGAGGGAAAAGAAAATTAGGTAATTAAGTAAGATGGTAGAAACAGTCGAGGGCTGATGGCAGCTAGTTATACTATAAATATGACAGATGTGGCTCTTAATATATATGATGATGATGAGGTGTGGCAAGGATGGGTAGGTGCCCCTGGCATAGGTATGAAGAGCACAAAAATCCCTCTGACATATAATGCCCTCTCCTAAGATATAGTATAACTGCTGCCCCCAGAGAACTTAGAAGCCCTTGTCATACCACATGGCCATATTATTGAGCACCCACTCAAGGACTTTTGAGACACAATTACCAATCCCAACATGGCCAAAAGATTGTCTCAGCAAATGTATAAAACGGAACATGTTCATCAGATGTGAAAGGATTTGTTTTTTGAACAAGAAAAAAAAATGTCCGAAGTAGTGAAAAAAGTTCTCAGAGTCCTTGATCACGTTCCTCCTCTTGTGATCCAAGGTTTCCTCAATTCCTCCCCAGTTTTTTTATCAGCATCTTGTAAATTTCCACCATTATTCTTCCCATTATACATTCCTTCCCTCACTTAATTTCCTCTTCCTCTTAAGAAATACATCCCCTGGGAGCCAAGTGGCTCCCATTTGAGAATCACTTATTTATGCTATGAAAAATAACTCTTGAGATTACTTCTTACAATCGATATGGTAGTAAGAAAAATAGATAAATGAATAAAATGAAATAAAAAATAAATTGAAAATATGTCTGGTTAGTCACTCAACAGAAACTGTTGTGTGACCTATGTCTATGGCAGCATGCCATGTTGGGGGTGATTGATTAAAAAATTGGAAAAAGGGCTGATCAATGAATAAGTTACTTATCTTACCTTATGTCGGGCAGTAAAGTCTGAATTTTCATAAAACAAGCATGAATGCTGCAGGACACAAATTAGGGGTCAATTTAGCATAAACTTACATTGCGAACTGAATGAAGAATAGATGAGGGATTTTCAAAAAACAAAAATATTTTTTTCTCTAGACATGATGAGTGAATGTTTCACTTCTCTAACCTCCATTAGTGCGGTTTTTACGCATGACACATATATTTCTATCTTCTAGGTCTGTTGGTGTGGCCTCTATGAGTGATACATACATACATTACCAGCCAGCCAGCCAGCCAGACTAACATGAAAACTGAAGAAACCTATGTGGGCAGTTTTGATTGATGGTTTCTACCATTCCGAGTAATTTCTAATGAAGCGTTTATTTTTTGCTTGTGACAAATCCTCTTGAGAAATGAGGTTTTTGGAGAAAAAAGAATTTTCCAGATATCTGAGGAATAGATTTCTGTCAATGGTTTCCATTCCTGCTGATTGGAAGGAGAGAGTTTTCCGGAAATAAGATATTTCCAGGGTTTCAGTTTTAATGGAATAATTTTCAATGTTTTTTACGACAAGAATTGATTTGCAGAGAGAGAGAGAGAGAGAGAGAGAGAGAGAGAGAGAGAGGGAGAAATGGCTACAGTGAGCACAAGCCTGGCTGCTGTACGGTCAAATTTAGCTCTCACATCTATTCTGACTGAAAATGATCACCGTAGCTTTTATACTGTATATATGATAAATGAAAAAATTATAAAAATATATTTTTAGAAGTGTCCACACATTTCAATAATTGGTTGGATGGTTGGTCTGGCAGTCAGTCCCAGTTACGTTAAACTACAGAAATAGAAAAGAAAGGAAAAGTGTGATGTCATTAAAGGTCATCAATTAAGAAACCAACTGCTCAGATGTCATAATAGAATATAGGAGTTGAGTATTTTTTAATTTGAAAAAAAAACAAAAATGGACAAGAAACACCAAAATGGCCATTTACAATCTTTTTTGAAAATAATACTCTTGGAATATTTTCTCATCACAATATTTTAGAAGTACGAAAATTGATTACTTGCTTGTTTTCCTCCTCTTCCTGCTACTGCTACAAAGGATGGTGGATGTTTCATTGAACTTATGGTTCTTGTTTTAGTATAAATGTACTTGTTTATTAGAATGAAATAGTATCTTGCTTAATTCTATCATATATTCTGGTAGATATGTAAGACTTGTCAATTTAACTCAGTTGGTGATGGTCACAACTACTTATCAGTTGGTTGTGATTTAAATCATGGTAGGAGAGTGTTAATATTTTCTCCCCTAATTTGGTGAGTTTTATTCATCTTGTTCTTGTTATAGTAGAAAGCAAAGTCAACTCCAGACATTGACTGGAGTTCGACAAAAAAAAAAAAATTCATAACTTCAGCCAATATTTTTCAACTGTTATCATATGACAGCACACTAAAAAATATATTTTATTCATACAGTACACCAACTCCTTATTGTTAGAATATGAATATACATTGGTACATATTAGACTATAATTGAGGTATGGAACCTCATATACTATATATACATATAAGTATTTTCAGCTGAAGCACACAATTTAAAGTATACTGAATTAGCTGTGCACAGGGAAATTTGTCCTAATGAAGAGTTTTCCCTACTCTTGACACATAGCAGTAATCAAACCAGGGTTCTTCTATGTGTGAGGCAGAATTACTAACCGTTACACTATTTGAGCAGACTTCTAATTAGATAGATGGAGTAAAAAACTTTTTTCGAATTATCCTCCCCTGCTTGAAGTCCTTGATCAGCCCATATAAGCCTAAATGAGGAAAGAGACACCTTGTGTTCAGAATAAATGTCATCTCAAGAATTATTTTAAAACTTTCTGAATTGGCTTCTCTACCATTATTTTCGTAATTAGAAACCAACCAAAACTGTAAACATAGGTTTCTTCAGTTTTCAAGCTGACTACGTATGTATGTATCATGTGTACAGGTCACCACAATGGAGTTAGAGGGCTGAAAATTTAAACATTTACTCCTTGTTATGTCAAAAAAAAAAAGATTTTGTTTTTTTCAAAATTTCTCCCCCGAATAGGTTTTTAATTGAGAGGTTGAATTTATGATTTAATTTTATGCTAAATCGTGTCCAGCTGTATTCATGATCGTTTTTTGTGAAAATTTAAACTTTTTAGAGCCCAACAAAAGGTAAGAAAAGTAACTAATTCATTCATCACCACATTTTCCAAATCTTTATTAATTCCCTGACTACCTAAAGATGTAGATCATGTACATCATCAGACCGAAGTACCAAGTTCTACTGATGATTGGGGAGGAGGTGTGTTGCGCAATTAACATCTAAATCTCCTTCCAACATCAACAAACTTGTCGTTCACTCAAGTGCTAATCCTGGAACCAAACTCGATGATTAGTAACAGCATTTCAAACTAAAAAAAAAAAAAAAAAAAAAGCTCTTTACTCAATTTCTGCATTAGCAATTAGAAAAGTAGAAAAAATAAGAAAGAATTTTATTTCCATTTATTTGTGGCCCGAGTTTTGGTTGGGTAAAGGAAGTAACAATTGGCATTCAGAAAAAAAAAGATGGTTGTTCATTAAGATCTCTCTCTCCAGTGATGATAGATGAAGTTTCCCAGTATCGTTATCAGAAACATTGAAATACACTGGAAGTCATCTATACATATAAATACCAGTTTCATAAAATTTGTTGGTATGTCGATTTATTTGTCTGTTCACGACAAAGAATCTCGTTGGAAATGGGAGATGTCGTAGTAAAGCTATGTGATCGACTGCTGATGCTTTATGTTCGTGTGTGCATACATTCACAAACATGATCCTTCAAAGGTCAGGTCCCCACTTATTATGATTTTTAAAAGCTACCAGAAAGAGGAGAGAAAAAGAAGGAAAGGAGAAACATGCACAATACGACTGCCTTCAGACCTTCCCCACTCAATGCCCTGCTGTTTGCTGTCTTATCTTTCACCAAAGACTTAACTCCTCCACCCCCAACTGTCACTAGCAAGATCTTCAGAAGACAGTTTCTATAGTAAAAATAAATAAATAAATGAAAATAAAAAGCACAAATCCATTTCTTTTGATGACCCAAATTCAAAGATTTTCTCTGTTTCAAGTTTATTGAAATTATTTTGGTTTTGATTTATATTGAAAGAAATAAAATCCCCATTTTATTTGTAATAAACCTATTTACTAAAATTTGTAATTCTATAATTCATTCATACATGAATAGTCCCGTCATTTTTTGACAGATAGTGATTTTATTAGGAACCGTCGACCAAAACAAAAGGGTTTTTCCAGTTTTCAATTTGGTCCGACAGACTATGTATACATGTATGTATCATGCATACAGACCATGTCAATGGAGCTATATGACTAAAAATTTGAGCATTTACTCATTATTAGGAAAAACAAAGTTTTCTTTTTTGAAAATTCTCTCCCTCAATAGGATTTTAGTAAGGGGTTCCTTTTTTGTTGCTAGATTGGCCCCTTAGCTTCTATCCACAGGCATTCATGCTTGTTTTTTAAAATATTCTGACTTTTTTAGTGATCACTGCCCAACAAAAGGCAAGAGTAGTAACTCATTCATTGATCATCCCTTTTCCCAGTTTTTAATTGTTCACCCATACACGGCATGCTGCCAAAAGACGTTGGTCACATGACAGTTTCTATTGAGTGACAAACCTGATTTGTTTATTTATTTGTGTTTGTCTTCTGTCATGCAGTAAGGAAGCAATATATAAAATTAAATGAAACTGCTGTGATTCGAATTACTGATGGTGACCTTTGCAGCCTGATGACTCACTAATGGACCAAGGGTACCTTGATGATTCTGTGAGGGCCAGTCTCAGCTATCACTCAAAATGTGCATATTGCACATTCAGGTCGATTTAACAGTCTTCGGACCCAAAAATCAACCACACCCGAAATTAGACAGCAGAATGTGCACATTGCAAGTTATTGCCAAGACATGCCCTCCCAGTCTCAATGGCTGAAAATACACCCACCCAACACCTGAAGGTGGCCATAGTGTACAATGGCTGAAACGAGATGAATCAACATGCGAACAAAAGTCTATACAAATTAAACATAAAAACAGTCCAGTTGTCAACAAAGAATCGCTTCTAACGAGGACTTGCAGAACCTTGGCCAAATGGCAAAAGTAGGCCCACTTATTTCAAACCGCTAATTAAGTATTTTTGTAAATACTTAAATATCAAATAGATATGATTTATGAATTCGTTGGGTATATACATGTAAACAGTGTATATGAACTGTACTTTGTAATTTGAATGTTAGTTCAGCAATTTGTTGAGATTACAAGTTTATATCAACAGTTTGTTTTTTAGGGGTTGATGACAGGTGGGCCATTGGTGAAAAGTAAGCCATTGATGCATGCTCAGGGGGCTTTGGGCCTTTTCTACAAAATTTTTTAATTGTAAGTATTTGTGGGCCATTGAAAAGTAGATGGCTTTTGGATAATCTTTTGTGCCATGATTTGTTGAATTTTCACTTGCATAAGCATTGTATTGAATGATTTATTTACTATAGGCATGTCCACAGACTTCTGATGATTTGTCACTTGTGGCAACACACCCAGATTTTAAAATTCTATCAAAAATTAACTCATTGGTGGATTTTGGTGAAATTTTCATTTCTTAAGTGAATAAATATAAAATACCATATGCAGATTTTTAAATCACTTTTCACTTGCCGAGTAAATTTTTGAAATTGATAGACCTCAAGGAATAAACACATGGACCATGGGCAGAACTAGAAAAATCAAAAGTTGACCATTACAAAAAGAAGTTGAGGATCCCTTGGAAAAATATTTCATTGTTGAAATTGAATAGGTTGAGGTTTTCAGCATTGTAATAAAGAGTTATTTGGAGAGAAATTAAATGATTTATAGAAATGACGTAATGTTTGTAATGTCTTTTGAACTGTAAATATATCCATGTGGAAAATGTGTTTTCATCATAGCTCATGTGCAGGTCCGAGGAGAACCTTTTGTGAATTGGACAGTTTTTTTGAAGTCATAAGAACAGACTCTGGAAGATGAAGATGAAAACAACATGTGAAAACAAAAGCAAGCCAGTGGAGCTAAAGGGAGAAAGTGAAGGAAAGAAAGGGAAGAAGAGAGTGACGGTAAAGGGAGCGAAAGAGTGAGAAAGGGAAGAATGAAAGAAAAAGAGAGAAAGAAAGGGAAAGAGAACGGGAAAGGGAGAAAGAGAGAGAGGGAGAGATGAAAAGTGACAGAGAAGTGGGGGGAAAGGGGGAAGAGAGGAAAAGGGAAAGAGAAGGAGAAAGAAAAAGAGAGGGTATGAGAGAAGGGAAAAGATTGAAAAGGAGGGAGAGAGAGAGACAAAGTGTGAGTAAGTATCTGACTTTTTTATTCATTAATCATAAGAATACATCTTTTTTCCAACACCCATCCCCATCTGAAATAAACAACTCCCATCAGCCTTTGTACAGCCCTTGTTAATGTAATCAAAATTACACAGACCCAAACACTTTATTTGAAATCTATTGAACATTTCACATAGATTCAATGTTGATTTTTTTAAGTGTAAAAAAATTTATAACAGTGAATTTATTAGCATAACAAGCTTGACTGCTGCAATGTTGAACTCCATTTCTACTTCTATCCTGACTGAAGATGATAACTGCAACTTTTGTTTTGTAAGAAATTATAAAATGGTCAGGATTTGAAATTCCAGTAGGCAAATTTTCATTTTCATTCCCTTATATATCGTGAGGATTATTCTTGTTATGGTAGAAAAACAAAATCAACTCTAGACTTGGCTGGAATTCAAAACAATGGCTGTTAATCATTCTCATTTTTATATTCTCCACTCAATGACCTTATTCCAATGTGACTACAATAAGCAGCTTCCTCTGGATCAAATATGATAGAAGCAAATAGCAGCCATTTTTCCACGTCAGTGCAAAACAATATATTTTAGGGCGGGGGGAGGGGCACAAAAGGGTTGTACGACCCAAATAATTAATGTATTTTCTGAAACAGCATGGACTCCTGAATTTATTTTTTTAAGGTAAGTTAAAACTTGGCCTAAGAACCACAATGTCTGATGAACACTTATCTGGGTTATAAATAATGAATGCTTAGAGGAAAAAAAATCAACCAAAATAAAATGCAGCTCACAAACAAAGGCATAGATGAATTTGATGAAGAATCCAGTTTCTTTTTCATGATTAGCTGCTCTCAACTTGTGGTCTATAAATTGTCGGTTATTGACAGTAATTTTGTTCTTTGTTTAGTAATAAAAATAATTTATAAATTCTGGAATTTTTATTTTTCACAGATTTCTTTTTGAGTAAATGAGTAAATCAAATGTGTCGAAGTTCTTTTTTTGGGGGGTGCACCCCCTCGAGGATGCCCATGAGCAGAACAGCTCTCAATAATAAAGTGAGATGAAAGAAAACATGGAGAAAGGATATCTCAGAAGAACAAGGAAAGCTATGACCTTACAATCAGTAATCATAATAGGATATTCTGAACCCTTCCTTCATTGGACAGGATTACTGAGAACTTTGAATCATTTCAATAATTATCTGAGCAAACCTCCTCACATCAGATCCGTGCCCTTTCCAGTCATTTTTGTACTTTAATCTAAAAAATAAAATGTTACCAAAATAAAGAATTTTGTTGAAAGCCTCTTAAAGATTGCTTAACATACACCTGAGGAGGGTTAGAGAGTCAGGTGGCTGATATCATAGTCCATAGTCCGATAACTTAGTAAAGAGTTTTCAGTCCCCTGAACTGTGTTATAGTAGCACCTATCTATTCATGGACATGTCTTGGGTGAGATAGTCTGACGGATACCATCCCTCTCAAGGCTTACTCAATCCTACTCTTTGATGGTGCTTAACAGAGAGGCTTTGAGTAACATTTTTAAAGTCTTTGGAATAACTTGGTCATGGATTGAACCCACAACCTACAAAACCAGTGGCAAGCACTCTACCATTGGGCCACAGTGATCAATGTGGCTGATACAGCGTGATCAAAAAGATGGAGATACCAGTACAATAATTTATAGAATAAGCACTTAACGAAACAGACATTGAAACTTTATCAAGGGAATTCACTTTTAAGAGTTTTAGTGAGCCAACAAGATCGCAATGCTATAGAGAAAGTCAGACATTAAAGTCATTAACTTCAGACAAGTCGAACTGTGACGGGGTGTTCTACTACAGCCCCCAAGCAGATCTTCATGCCAAAACCAGAGGAGCAAACGGTTAATATCCTTCAATCAAAAGCATTCCCCATCGATTTGTCCATTGATTCAACCACACTCATGTCAAAGGTACTTGAGAGAATTTGGCTTCCATCCAAACAGACTTCAAGTCCCATTCAAAATGATCAATGAATTAAAACTCAGTCCTATGAATTGACCAGCAAAGATAAGTAATTTCAAACCAGAGAAAAGAGCCATTACACTTTTATTAGATATTTAATAAGATTAGCTTAGTCTGGCACATGGACAGGAGTGTCAGTGCACTGAATGAGAATCAAACTAGCAACAGGTTGGGTTATTCACTCAATAGAAACTGTCATATGACCAACATTTCTTGGTAGCATACCGTGTTGGGGGTAATCAATTAAAAAAATTGGGAAAAGGGGTGATCAATGAATAAGTTACTTCTTTTGCTCCTCTGTTGGGAAGTGATCACTAATGAAGTTTGAATTTTCAAGAAATAAGCATGAATACTGCTGGTCACACACCAAGGGGCCAATTTATTTTTAAAAAAAACATACAAAAACAATCATTTTCTCTAGACAAAATGAGGAATAATTGTATACATTTCCAGCCCTCTAGCTCAATTAATGTGACTTGTACATGTCATATTTATACATACACACCTAGCAAGTTTGACCAACTTGAAAAGTAATCAGTGTTGACAGTTTTAGTAGATGCTCTCAAGTGAAAATTTAATAAAAAGAATTGAAAATCACACCTGAAGTTGGAAGGGAGATAATTTTGATAAGAAGTTATTCCCTTGATGCCAACATTCCAATTTTCTGATATATGAATTCGAGATTCAATTAGATATCTGTAATGACCATCGGCGACAGAATTGGTAATCCATACGAGATTAGGGGGTTGTGTCTACTTCGAAAACATTTGAATTCATATTCATCTTCGACTAATTCACTGGTTAATTTGTTTTTTTAAATTCAGTTTTTCAAAAAATCTAATTTATTCAAGAAGAAAAAAAGCCTCAACAACATAGGAATCAATCCATTCTCCAAGGGAAAACAAATTGTCTAACTCCAGGCCAAGTTGATTTTGTTTTGCCCCAAAAACAAGAATAAAAAGAATAATCCTCACTAAATTTAGGGTGAATCAACTCTTCACGAGTTAACTATCATGTAACATTTAACCAAACCTATATATAACATACATCCATACCACACATGAATGAACAACCGTAGCCTGCATGTGTACCAGAACTAATTATCTAGAAAAATTATTTACCTAAACTTTTATGCAAGATTTGGGTATCGTTGACCTTGGAATGGCCATAGAGACCAAAAATGAACAACGTTTTTTAAATGGTACTTAGTAGCATATTCGGGTAAGTTTCCATAGTTGTATCCCCGAAAATGTGACCAGGACTGCCAGGTGATACATAAAATGCACACACCAACACTGTGAAATGAGAGAAGAATGTGTAGCTTATTGGGTGAGTCATTTGTGGGGCTACAGTAATTCAATTAATATTTTCCTTATCATGAGTAGAGAATCATGATCAAGTGATTGGAAGGTAGCTCTCTTACCAATTGTGCTAAACTGAAAAGTGCTATATACCTGCAGAATTTAAAAAAAAAAAAAATGAAGCAGAGTTCCTTTATTAGTAGAAGGACTGAAAGTTATTTTTAAATATTTAATGTTGAACTCATGTCCAAGTTGGAGGCTCAAATTGATTGCTTTTCCACTGTAACAAGAACAATCCTCAACTGATTTAAGAGAGTAAATTCTTCACCATTTTTCTGTTCCATCATGTTAAATCAAACCAATATCTAAAATTAACATTTCGATACTGTAATTTAGATCACAAGCAAATGATCAGTGGGCAGCTCTCTGTTAGACTGAACCAAACTGATAAGTTTCACAAATCTACTGCAATTTATCCTTTATATATACAACAGCTTATTTCATTTTTACAAATAAAAAAACATTTATACTAAGAGTATTTTTTCATTTATTATATGTATAATAATCGTTGCCAGTTGGAATAGAAGTTGGAGTGGAGTTTGCCAGGCTTGCTCAGTTTAGGATTTTATAGATTACAAATTCACAAATCTCGCTGGTATCAAAGTTTTGCCCTGTTACCAGGGCTACAAAAATACATTCTTCCATGATACGTTATGTATCATGATATTCAACTTATGATGCGATACAAGATTAGCTCAGATAAAAACTTCTAGAAGAAAAATGTTTAAAAAATTCGACATAAAAAAAGAATATATCAGAATATAAGGTTAGCACAAGAAATGAACCTCCCTAAAAAGTCTTACCAGAATATAAGAAAAATGTACGGATGTCTAAAAGAAATGTTGTTAATCTATAAAACGTAAGAATTCAACATAAAAAATAAGAGTAAATCAGAATATGAGGTTAGGAGAAAAAATAAACCCCCCTAAAAAGTCTTATCTGAATAGGAAAAATATATAAAAGCCCAAAAAGAGCATTGTTAATCTATAAAATGTATAACTGGCTACATTACACCCCTTCCTTTACCACCACTTGTACACCAAAAGAGGATTTTACTGATTACTGTAGAATGTCAATGTGTTTCTTACTTGCAATAAAATTGTAAATAAGATTTTAAAACAGTCAGAACTAAGATGTCATTTATGAAAATTTGTTTTGTTTTTTATTCAGACAAAAATCCTGTTATTTTTTTTTTCATTCTATCAAAGAAATTTGAATTTGAATTTTAGATGAGCTAAAAAATTGTTAGTATTGTTAAAAAAAATTCTGTGAAATGATTATGGCCAAAGGGAGAAGAATTGTTATATATTGATGCTTAGGTGAATCATGCAGCCCTCCCTCATTAACACACACACACACATACACACATTTCACATCAGTTTTTGATGAACTCAAGTCCAAGTCTGGAGTTGACTCTGTTTTTCTACTCTAACAAAAGAAAATGAGAACAAGACCGATCCTTACGAATCTTAAGGGAGTAAATATTAACATTCCCCTACTGTGATTTGAAATCACAGCCAATTGATTTGTAATGACATCTCTAACCAGCAAGCTAAATAAATTGTCAAAAGCCTTACATATCTAAGGAAATTTATGTTAGAAATACACTATAGCTTATTTCATTCTAATAAATAAATATAAATACATCTGTAAAATTAATGTTTCCCTACAATGATTTGAAATTACAACCGAGTGATTGGTAACCGGCTCTCTTACTGATTGAGCCAAACTCACAAGTCTTAAATATCTCCAAAATATATCTGATAGGTACACAGGAGCTCATTTCATTCTGATAAATAAATGCATTTGCACCCAAGAAAATACATTTTTATAATTTTTCATTTCTTATATATATATATATATATATATATATATATATATATATATATGATAAAAAGTTGCAGTAATCATCTTCAATCAAAATAGAAGTAGGAATGGAATTTGGCCAAGCAGCAACCAGGCTTGTATATATAAAACTCCAATATTATTTACCAACACTAATACATCAAGTAGAGATTTGAAGTTACCGGGTCACAAAGAGGAAAAGAGATCAGAGTATAGAGCAGGGGTGAGGAAACCTTTTTTGGAAGTAGGCCAGACTAGAAATGTTTTTATATCTTTAATATCTTACAGGCCAGACGGCCTCCAGACTCACTTGATTCCAAAATTCGACGCTATTCCAATGCCATTGTTTACCTAGCAAGGAGATAAAGCTCAGATTAAATCTCCTTGTAGCTCAGTCTGGTAACTCTGCCTCCAAGTCATTGTAATGGCTGGAATTATGCAGAGAAGAAAGAGACAACAATTATTTTTTTAAAAGGCGACAAGAATTGACACAAGATCCATTCAACAGGATGACTTTGATCTGAAAGGAATTACAAACTATCAACTAAAACTGTCAGCATGAGTTTCTTCAGTTTCCAAGTTGGTCTGGCTTTGTATTATGAATAAAGGCTGCACCAATTGAGCTAGAAGGCTGAAATTTTCAACATTTATTCTTACTTATGTCTAACCAAAATGATTTTTTATCCCCCTCTGAAGTTTTTAATGGGGGGGTCAAATTAGCTAAATTGATCCCTAATTTTATTTCCAGAAGCATTCATGCTTGCATTTCATAAATCCAGATTCGTTTAGTGATCACTACCCGACATAAGGCGGGAGAACGCAATTTTTCGATTGATCACCTTCAACACAGAATATGGCAAAAAGACACAGCTCATGTGACAGTTTCTACTGAGGGACTAATCAGACCAGTTATGAGCATTTATTGCTCTCACTCTCTCCCTTTGACACCATCCTCAGTTGGCTGGGTTAGAGGAGGTGCCTGTCTATCCCATGACTGGTGTGAACTTCTATGGTTAGTGTGAACATAGGTCTGAGAAACAATTTGTTTGCCTGGTTTATCTTAAAAGCGACAAAGCAAAAATGTCCGAGATAGGACTGATTATGACAACAGAGTAATCACTGCTCTTTGCGCACAAAGTGTCATCATAGACGGGGAAACTTGGCACCAACAGGAAATCAATAATTTACATAAATGTGATGATTGGTGCCCCCTCCCCCTCAAATGGCCGCAGCAATTGTCATCAGTAATCAGGCGACGGTCTCCACGCAATTCCTTATGCAGACTTGATTAGGGAAATTGAGGAAATCAGTTTCTGGTCTTGTGCCCAAAATGCCTCCATCAAGACTCTCAACAGTGGTTTGTGCCATAACACTGGGAACACTAATCAACACAAACTCAAGCGATTGGTCAGCTGTGATTAAAAGCTTCTTCACCAAATATAGATATACATATATACATATCAAATAAATACAAAATGAAAAGGAAAAGGGGGAAGTGGGGAGCTAACAAAATGAAGATCAACAAAAAGAAGTTGACGTTTAAAAAAATGGCATAGTCAAAGATTTGAGAGCTGAGGGGCTTAACTCTTTGAAGGGCTCCCTGAAACATTCAGAGAGATTTAGAATTAATATTTATACAATTAATTTATGTGTCAATACAGATATGCTGCTCTATTCAAGGTCTTATTTATATTTGATGTGCTTCTTCCAGCTTATACTTTGGTTACATTAATTTGTCCAGCGATATCTTAATTGTACTTCATCAACACTGAACTGTTTAAAGTCGTATAATAATCTAATGTGTTTTTCCAGCTTATCATCATCCTCATCATCATAATCATCATCATCAACCTGTTAGCGTCCATCGTTGGACATAGACCTTCTCCAAGATTTGCCAGATCTCTCTATCATGGGTATTTTGGAGCCAGCACTTTCTAAATTTATCCAGCTCGTCACGTCATTTTACTTTTTTTCGGCCATAGTTTTGCATATGAACTCTGGGGATCCATGTTCTGAGCCTTGATGTCCAGTTATTGTGTGCCATTCTTGCAAAATTTCCAGCCCATTGCCATTTGAGTTTTCTAACCATTTCTATGATGTTTTGCACTTCTGTCTTTTCTCTCATATATTGTGCTGACTTGTGATCTCTTCATGTGAGCTTGAGCACAATTCTGCTCTGTGCACGTTGCATGGTTCTCAGTTTGAGGATCTATCTTTTGGTTAGGTTCCGTGTTCTAGCTCCATAGGTGACTATCCATAGGGTACATTGGTTGTATACCCTTCTTTTTGGAGCTAATGCGATTTTCTTGTACTTGAAAGTTGAACTTGCTCTATCCGAAAGCTTGCCAATCTAGTATGATTCTTCACTTTATTTCTTCTTCCTTTGATGACTTTATAGAGACTCGCTGTCTTAGGTCGTCGATGTAGAGGTCCACTTTCTCCAGCTCCGCATTTTCCATTTTGATCATCATGTCTTTCTCCCCAACATATTTGTTGTACATGACATTTGTTTTGCTGAAGTTCATGCAGAGCCCAACTTTCTTGCTTGCATCATTTAATATGTCAAACATTATTCGGAGATTGTGAAGATTTTCATTGATTTGTACAGCAATACCTTAATTGTACAACAGAAAACCTGCACTACTCAACGTATTCCTGTATATCTTTGTTATTGTATAATATCAATAGAAATGCAGTTGGTGAAGTATTCTTTATAAAGTTATTTGGGACTCTACACCATTTGGGGCCTGAGAGAGCTTTGAAATAGCCCCTCCAAGTCCTATCTGCATTTTTTGGACAATTGAACTTATTATTTTGATTGCTTTTGCTGTTCCTACAACATTCCATAAGATCCATTCTACAGCCTTTTTCTCTATATACATAGAATGCAAAATAAGAAAAAATAGTGGCAAACAATTTTTTTCTTCATTAAAGGCAACACTTGTAACAAAGGTTGCTGATGTCTTTTATTCTTTTGTTTTTTTAACTCAATGAGGCTAGGAGTGCATGTAAGAATGCTTAAAATACAGTCTCCATTTTGAAAGTATGGCATTTTGGATACGTAATGAAGTCACATGACCATTATACTTGTATAATTTTGCCATAAATGATTCTTATAACCTTCAAAATAATATATGACTTCCCAGTATTCCTTGGAAAATGAGGAAATCTAAATTCAGCAATTGCTACACTCACTTTCAAACACTTGAAAATCAAGACCTGAATAAGTTAGGCAAAAAATTCCATACCATGTCATTGTTGACAAGCAAAAACCACACCCAGTTGAAATCGACATTGATCTGACGGACATTTAGGTGATAAATTTTAGAAACAACAAAATAACAAAAATAATGAGTCTGAGTGTCAAAAAATCTCTTTGATTGTAATGGTTCCTCACAATATTATTGACCATAAATAAAGTTGGTTATGTACATTTTTTGTATTTATTCCTGTTGACTCTCTTGTGGAGCAAAGTGTCATAATCACTCTGCTGTGGTTTCTGTAGCAAGTAGATTTTTACGAGGTCTAGTTGCTACCACAAAGTCAAACCATCCCCCTATATCCAGGCTTGGGACCAGCTATGGCAACTACCAAGCAATAGTTTTGCTTTCTGTCAGTATAACCTTTTTGCAAGGACCCCGCCCCCCAACAAAACAGAAGTTCAAAATTTATTTTTCGGATGTTTTCCTCAACTCTTTATAATTTTGGTTTTTTAAAAATCTTTTTCTGACCATAGAGCAACGAGATTTGGTAATTACTAAAATATAGATCTGTATAATTTATCCATTGGTAGATATTCTGTAATTTCTAATGGGTACTATGGTACTTTTAGATGATTTATCTCAGTCCAAGAATTTGGAGAGGTATATGTATTTGGTCATGTCTTTCCGTTTGTCTGTCCACACAATATCTCTGAAAGTTCTGAATAAATAAATATCAATAAGATTTTGTGGAAAGGTGGACAATGGAGTGAGGAAGAGGTGGTTAGATTTTGGGGCAGATCTAGGAATCTTTTTGGTTTGAAAGATTTTTTTTTCTTTTCATTAAATATACATGTTCATGACTGTCCACACGATATCTTCAAAAGCTCACAATGAATTTCTGTGAAATTTTGAGTTGGGGTACAAAGGAAATAATCTGATTTTTAGCTGGATTTATGCACAATTACCTTCCCTAAGTCGTAGTTATATGCCCAATCCAAACCACATAATATCGCCAAAATTTAACATCTATCCACTTGATATTTCAAAAAGTTCTCATTGAATTTCAATGAGATTTTGTAGAAGGGAGGACAATAGGGTACAGAAAAACTGATTCAATTTTAGAATGGATTCATGTATAATTACTTCCCCTCACAATGTGCTTTCTAGTTGCCTCTATTTTGCAATATTTTTTATATCTTTCATACTGAATCGAATTTCTAGACATTCAAAAAAAGGTTGATTTCTGACAAAAGTCGTCCGAGTCACTTTCTCAGCAGGAGAGAGCTAGAGATAAAGACCCTTGACGCCGGTGCACCGAGGGTGTGAACCACGTCATCGGATTCCCTTTTCAAAAGGGGAGGGCCAATATTCTTCTCTATTTACTGACAAATCAAAAGCTCTGTGTATCAAAGCCGTTACAATGTCTGTGGGCTATTCATATTCACAAGGAAGAAGAGAATTCAATACTGAAGCAAAATGTGAAGAATTATTTTCAGAAGAATTCGAGCTTATGTTCCCTCATAATCGACAAAGGAACAAATAAAAAAATTTGCTTAAATTTCATGGCAGGTGGGAAAATTTTTTCTTGGCTCCATTTAAGGCAGATGGTACATCTTTTTTAAATCACACATTTGGGACCATAAAAACAGTTTAATGAAACAAACAAAAATCAAAAAAACAGTTTGAGAAGTCACTCTATAAAAACTGTCGCATGACCAATGTCTTTTAGCACTATGCAGATTCGATGATCAATTAAACATTTTGGAAAGAAGGGGTTATCAATTAATAAGTTACTCATGTTTGGGCAGTGGTCACTGAAAAGTCTCAATTTTCAAAGAACAAGCAAGTGCAAACAAAGGGGGTCGGGGAGATATGATTTACGAAGTAAATTCAGACTAAAATAGACATTTTTGAGCCCCATTTTTCAACTCAATGATATGCTGATAAAAATAAGCAGAGACTTCACAGAACAATTTACAGAAAGAATTTCAGTAAGAGAGAGAATATTGGGTACTGATTGGTGGGGGGACTTTGTATTGTTTATAGAGAAGGGGCAAGAGTAAGAGGGATAGTGGGGGCTTTTTCACTAACAGTATTGTTCATAAAAAAGGTTGAGTGAAAGAGGTAGAACGACTTTGTTTATTTTCTGTTGAACATACATGCCCATACATTCAACATTTGTCCGAGATCATAAAAAAATACTCTAAAAGACAGAAATATCACTTTTTCGAAAACGAAATAAATCATCCACAATCTGATTTCCATCTATCTATTTATCTATCTTATCTAATCTTTTTTTCTATGCTGTTTGCATTTAGTCTAGTTTTATAAATTGAATAAAGACAACTGAAATGCTGACTGTTTATTTAACTTTACAAAAAAAGACATTTTTTCTTTTTTTTTTTAGATTTTTTTGAAAACGAATACTCAAGTTGTCATTTAGACATCAAAAACATTTAAAAAGAGCATTTTTTTCTCTGTTCATTTTTTATTGCATACAACTGAATCCTGTCGACATGAGGAATTGTTCTTTTATCCAATTGCAATTCGTCTAAATGACACCTTGAGCATTTGTCATCAAAAACATTTGAGAAAAAAATTTTTAAAGATTTTCTTACTCATTTTTTATTGATCACAACAGAATTATTCACATAGAATTCCGTTCTGCTAAATAAAAAGTGAAAAAGACTGGTCTGGTTAGTCATTCAATAGAAACTGTCACATGATCAGCATCTTTTGGGCAGCATTCTATGTTGGGGATGATCAATAAAAAAAATGGAAAAAGAGCTGATCAATGGATAAATTACTTCTCTCGCCTTTAGTTTTGCAGTGATCACCAAAAAAACCACTTTAAAAGGATCAAGTGTAAGCATTGCTAGGCGCAAAGTAAAGCACCAAATTAGCACACATTTACACTGTAAATTGACCCCTTCTATTGAACATTTTTTTGAAGGGGGGTCAAAAAACAAAAAACTCTCTCTTTTCTAATGGTAATAAGGAGTAAATGTTTCAATTATTAGCCCTCTACCTCCATTGCATGATTAGGACATACATTGGTGAATAGATAGCCAGATACACTTAAAAAAGTAGAAACCTACTGTGACAGTTTTGGTTGATTTTTTCCAACAAGAAAGGACCACACATTAGGTCAAAAGTGAATGAAAATCTCTTCATATATAGCATTGATGAAGGGGAAGCAAGTTTTCATAATCTATACAATTCCTTATCTGTACTTATTATTTGGAAAAATACCTCTCAATCAAATCCTTGGATTTTCCCCAGGATTTGATTGATCTTTTATTATCCAATACCCCATCCCTCAAAAAAAAATATCATTGGAATTCATTAAAACTTTCGGAGATATTGTGTGGACAGACATTTATGAGTCAACACATATACCCCTCCAAACTACGTCGGTGGAAGTAAAGGGATCTTCTATCTTAATATCCTGCAACTTAGAATTAATTTTATTTTCAACTTGTCTAAATCTTCAAATGAGAGCATATAGATAGAAAATTTAGAATAATTCGTTTATAAAGATGAAAAAAATATCAGACGCCATTGACCCAAACCCCTTGAAATGAAGAATGCAAAACTGCAGGATTTTTTGGGGGGATATGGAAGGACATTTGGGAATGTAATTTTGCACCTTAACCCCTTCTGTAACAATTCAATACAAGCTTTTAAAAGGCTTGTTCCAAGAAAGAAAAGCTACCAAAATTCTCCTATGTTACTTTATTTTGAGTATTTAATTTGATGGAGTTCCCTTTATTGAAACCCTGCCAATGGCTACATCACTCTTATCAGATGTATTGGTCACAGGTTAATGCCCCATATCGCAGAAGCTACGAAAGATGAAAGCATATGGTTTTCACCATTTGTGAACACGTGTTTTGAAGATTCATTTAGATATTTAGAAATGACCTGACCTGTTTGTCACACTCTTTGAATGCTTAATTACTTGCAAACTAATGTAGAAACATGAGATTTTCACCAATTGTTTGCCCATTATTTTTAGATATATTACATATCAGGCAAGTGCGATGGTTCTTAGTAGTTGTTGAAGTTTTGTGTTTTTTCTTGAACAAGTTATTTTTAGTTCATCATCATCTACGTAATTGCTATGATGCAAGAGAGCTGAGCTATGATGCCTCAAATCGTTTTGACCCATCCCGGCCTGTCTTTTGTGTTTAATAACACAAGAAAGGATAAATAATATTTGAACACATTTGTGCCAAACAATAGAACTTCAAAAAAATTAGAATAGAACCAATTTTTGGTGCATTTATTAAATACTGAATCTTGGCTATTGGTAATTTCTTGTTTATTAGTTTAGGTTAAGTTAGGTTAGCGATTCTCCAAATGTTGTCCATTTCACATTATGGAAGCACATGTAGGATATTTACTTTGAGTGTAAGTAATTTTTAGTTTCATCTTGATGTTTAAGCATTTACACTCTTAGTTACCAGTGGGTATTTACTTGGGATGTACAGAGAACATCAAAATAGAGAGAAACTGTTATTGTGCCTTTCGTCAAGGTATTTGTCATTTTGAAAGTCCTTTCGCTTAAGAAAGCAAACATCGGATGAATTTTCATGAATAATATAGAATAATTTCAATAATTTAATAAAATAAAGTCACTCAAGTCCAATAAACTAATTTTAAAGATTGAGAAAACTCTTATCAAACTTGATAATTTCAAAGAAAATATGGTCTGTGTATTCAAACTCATATATATATATATATATATATATATATATATATATATTGATCTTGTTTTGACTTGTGCATCATGAAATCAGTTTACCTTATTTATTGCTTTAAAAAAATATTTTGTAAGTTTTGTGAGATATTTTTCTGGTACAGAACTGGAATAATTTCCATTTAAAATCAATTTTTCTTTTATTTATTCATCTATTTAAAAAAATATTTGTAAGAAGTAAAAATCCTGCAAGTGATTCCAAGATGCAGAATGGATAACATTTGGGGTATCATAAAGCGTAAATTATGCAGATAATAAGAGACTGTTTATTTATATACATGAGCTCATGTAGAGAAATACTGTTAGAGATGACATAGAAAATTTATTTGATCATTTTATGATAATAATCTCAACTGTTGATTCGTTTTAGTGTCACAAATATGGAAAAAATATTCAGTGATTTTTTGTTAATTGTGATCCCAAATCTTGCGCTAACACTAAAAAAAATGGAAAGAAAGAAAAAATGTTAGGAAATAGAAAATAAGACTTCTCACCCTCATATCATTCTTATTAGTATATAATCACAGTGTTACACCAACAGAATCATAAGCACTAACCCTAAATTATATCTAAGAAATTAGATTTCATAAAATACAGCTTTAAATGGTCAAATTTTTCTGCTCTCGTTTATTCCATAATTACTTAGCAGCAGCGGATCAAATGATTGTGTTCATACTTGTTACCAACCTTTTTTCTTGGCAAATCTCATCCAAACAATCACTGAAGACTACATATTTCTTAAGCTGGAATAAGCTAAGTAAAGATATCATACACATACAGATACGCAAACAAAACCATAGCAAGTACAGTGTGGCATTTCCAGAAAGGAGAGAAAAAAAGTGTATAAAAATGGTAAAAATAGAATAAAATCAAAGGAAGTAAACACTCTAGAATTTCCTAACAAAGAAGTTCCTGCAAAAATCACAATTCCTGAAACTATTTTTTTTATTTCATCAAGATGGCCCAAAAGTCTGTCTAGAGCAGCACAATAACTTTTCCACCAAAGAAAAAAAAACTTATAAGGCATAAAAATAAACCTTTCTTCCAAAAAAATCCACCATAATTTCAGATTGCTTGCTTTGACTAAAAGAGAAAGAAAATCTACAAAGCAATTAATAGAATAATGGTTGAATGTCCGCAGCATAAATAGATTCTTTTGTTCGACTTTTCTAAGGAACGAAGGCACCGACTTATCCAAACTAAATAATTATCAAAGGTAAATATTAAGCCATAGAAAAGTGTTTGGGACAAAATCCAATCAATTACATTTGCATTTAATAATGGCAATTGATCGAATTGCCGCAAAATGTGCTGCCGCCGTTTAAAGTTTTGAAAGGCATCTTGCCACAGCAATTCTGTAATTACAGGCAGGAATGCAAATGATGAAAGAGCTTTTAGAAAAGCACGTTTATTTACTTGACTATAGGTTTGGCAGCAACGATTCCTTTTCCAACATGGCCATCATCTCACACCATCTTTGGTAACTGCTTCTTTAAAGACTTCCGAAAATGGTTCTGTCGGAGCAACACTATAATTATAGACTAATAAGAATGATAAAAGGGTAAGAAGTTTTCTCTTTTATTTCTTAACATTTTTTCTTTCTTTCCATTTTTTTCATTTGATGGAACTATTAATCAAGATTGTTCATTCCTCTCTTTATCAGAGTTTCAGCAAATTTCTTCACAGCTAGATTTGCTCACACTTTGACAAGTGTCTGCTGCCTGTTTGCAGAGGTTTGTCACCCGTGGGTGAAATATTCTACCATAATTAGCATGTATTGACACTTTATGATTTCACAAAAGCAAAGACACTTGGAAATGATCAAGTGGTGGTGGTGGTGTCCGGGTCAAATCATCCGCTTGGGTAGCGTGATGGTTAGCATGTTTGCTTCACATGCAGAAGATCCTAGGTTCAAATACTGGTAAAAGCAAACTTTTCATTTGGACAAATTTCCCTGGACATCCAGCACCATATTGAGTACACTCCAAGCTATGTGATTTGGATAGATGTTATTTTTAGGTAAACTTGAATCTTGCCAAGGTGGGGTGGTGGCATAAAGACATGTAGGAATAAAAGTCCTCGTCTTGCAAGGATCAATTAGTTGACATATGCAATGGAAACCAGAACTTTGACACCAGCCTCCATATACCATCAGGAGCTGTCTGTTGAGAGATGGAATTCTTTATCTTATAGTTGTGTTGGAAACACTATATCACACATGATCACTGAAGTTGCACTGTTAAAGCTAGTCAGTGCCTAGATGGGTAACTGTCAGGAAATACCAGGTATCATAAGTTGCTGGAGGTCATGTACAGAGCCTTATGTGATGATCCTATTAATCCTTCTAATGAAAAGACTGATCTCTACACTGTGCTTATTATCTTGAGTGGAAGGCCTACCATCCATGTCTCTAAACTCTCTGACTAGCCTATCTGTGAATTACAAGAAATGAATGAATGAAATGAAAAAAAAATACAGGTCTGTTTATTCACTCAATAAGAACTGTAATGAGACCAAAATGTTTTGGCAGCATGCCGTATTGGGGGTGGTCAATTGAAAAATTAGTAAAAGGGGTGATCAATTGATAAGTTACTTATCTCGTCTTTTATAGGGCAGTGATTACGACAAAAGTCTGAATCCCACCTCACCAAAAAAAACTATTATGAATACTGCCAGTCAAACTATGTTGCGAATAGAACCTTCTACTAAAAACCTATGTAAGAGATGAATTTTCAAAAACCAAAAACAATACGTTTTTCTAGACATAATATGGAGTAAAAGTTTTGATTTTCAGCCCTCTTGCTTCAATGGTGCAGCTTGTACATATCCTAGTGATATTTGAGTAAGCAGAAAATATTGCACAATTCAATTAGGCATAACATAGTTACCTCCCCTTTATTCACTACGTATTTGCAAGAAAAAAAATTTGTTGAATGGCTTCACTCAAATTGTGTAGAAAATAAAACGTGTGAAAAAGATGTTTTTTTAAAACGTGGTAAACTTTAAAATGGTACAGATCAAAACTAGAGAGCACTCATGGAGGGCATAACTCTACCAATGCCATATAGTGACTAAAATCTGGATCAAAATTAGTCCATATATACCTCCCATGAAAGGGAGGAAATGGTGCTTCAGTTTTCCATATCTTATATTTTGGTTAACCTAACAATACATGAAAAAAAAATTTTCAATGAAAAACAAATTTCTGGATACATCTCCGAGTTTAACCAATTCTTCTTAGCCCATGGTCATCTCTTCCAAAGAATGTCACTCTTTCAGAAATATTGTGCAGATAAATATATGTGGATATATATGAATACACAAGAAGAAAAAAAAAGAAAAAAATATCACATTTTTGGAGGAAATCACCAGTTTTACAAGTTCATAGAAGATCCTGATTGCAATGGGCATAAGGTATGGAAGTCTTATCCATGACCAGATGCCTACTCATTCACTGAAATTTTGAACTGTCCATGTTTACATCAACATGTCAAGTTCAAGAACCAATGACCAGATGCCCACTCATACACATTCTTATGTCAACCCATGATTTGCCTTGCCAGTACTTTTGCCTTGAAATTGGGTTCTCTTTCAACCTTCTCTGAAAAAAGGATGAATGATTGATGCATTTGTGGCCTATGTTACGAGGATGTGAGTTAAACGATTCCAACTAAAGTCACGTACAGTTCAACTCTTTGAATGATTTAAGCGAAGATTTGAAGTTCATAAATGTTTGAATTTTTCCGCTTCAGAAAATCAAATTTGAGAATCAGCAATTCTTGAGATAATAGACGATATCGTCTATCAGTACCAAGGGCTTTTAACTTAAGGAGTCCCACAAGGACATGTTGGTGACACAAAAGAAAGATAAACTTTCCTACAGGATGATTAAAATGTGTGCTGTTGAGTAGCATGATGGGTGATAATGTCAATTTCCTTAACAATTACTGACTCAAGTTACAATTGACTGGAATCTATACATATAAAGACCAGTATATTTGTTGGTTTATTTCTCGGTTTAGTCACAGGGGAAATTCTGCTGTGTCTTCACCTTTCCGTTAGAACAGATCACTTCTTAACCTACATAATATACAAGTTTCCATAGATTGAGTGGGTCAGGAGTGATCATACTAGTGAGAATGGGACAGTGTACAACAATGGTGGGTTAGAGGGAGGAGCATAGTGGAAGGTGGAAACTTGAAAGAAAAGAAATACATTTGTTTGAAAAGTAAAATTCAATTTTGTTATTGCTTGATCCAGTTCAGAATCTAAATCAAAAAAAACTTTAGTAGGGTGTAAAATCTTAATCACATATCACTTAGGATTGTTGAATTAAGAAATAGATAGGATCATTTATATATGGATAACATATGCAAATAAAAATAATTATGTATAAATGTAGATGAATCTGTATAGTACAAAGAATCGGACCTAAACTCTTGGAATCACACTTCTTCATAAAGAATGTTGTTATCGAAGGATCATGCGATAAATACATTCATACTGAAATGTATATTGGCAAAGTCTATTCGTATATGAGTGATTCCTTCATTTTTTATGGGTACTGGTAGAAAAATAAAACAGTTATAAACTAGTTGAACTGTATTTGAATTCACTTGGAACTATATAACTCATGTCCTTGTACTTTAGGCCACAACTTATCAATCAAGCCTTGTAGATAAATAAATAAATAAAAACATATTTATGTACAGAACAGGATGCAAAAATAAAAGAAGAAAATTCTTACATGATTATATGAGGATTGAGTGAATAATTCATGACCGTAGTGAGAAGCACCTGATTCTGGATAAGGTTACTTTTCGTATATTCATTATTTTGCATTCTTTTATGATGCTGTTCAGAGACAAAATTCAATTTGGTAAATAAAAATTAAGGTTTGTTTTATCACATCACAGACATAAAGAAACTCCTCTGAACCTTTGTTTATATTCTATTTTAACAGTTTTGACTCTTTATCAAATTCATGTATTAAATCAAAGGTCAGCACTATGGTCTGTCGGTGAAATCCAGTAGTGTCTCTTCTTTGCTCAGAGGCCACTTTTCCAGGGGGGGGGGGAAGAGGGGAGGCATATGATTCCTGTTGGGGTACTGTCTCAAACCCCCCCCCAAAAAAAAACATGTCAGGCATGAGACTTTTCAATCAAACCTCATATCACATGATCAAAAATCAAAAATCAGTAAATGGAAATAAGGTTAATTTCTTTAATGCAAACAAAAACAATATCCAAATAAAAACAAGAATTCATCATCCACTATACAACAATTATTATGGTCGAATGGTTTAAAGTAAAAACACACTGAATTGAACACATTTCTAAGTGAAAACGGACAATTTATATCCAACAGAATGTGATAATTTGAAAAACATTTCAGTTGAACTTGATTTCGCTTGGCACTGATTTGATTTGATGGCAAATGGAGAGGCCTTCTTGGACACCTGCCTTACCATGAGTATGTTGTTAGCTCAGTTGGTAAGAGCAGAGTCCAAGATCCTAGGCCACTCAATTTGCTGTTGTGTAACATCACTACTGAACAAAATTAAGTTCAAACTAAAATGTCTTTTTAAAAATCACATAAAGCTATTGTCAGATAAATTCAATTACATGCATGCATTTTATACATGCATACATATATGTATATCAAACCTACTTTTTGAAAGCTCTTTTCATGCTATTCTTTGCTTTTACAAAAAAGACAAAAAGCCAAAATATTTACTGTCAAATGATTTCAAACATGAACATGCATTTTAGGCCTATGCACACACACAGACACACATACATATACATATGTAATATATATATATATATATATATATATATATATATATATATAATCCTTTGGCCAACAACAACATGATTGTATCTCCACACCAGCTGTGATCAAAGGTACAAACCCAGTCTGTGTCAGTTACTTATAAATCCATCATAGTTAATTAATCAATGGTCTACCGAAAATTGGATATCATACCACCAGCATAGTGAAATTACCCAATTTTATTCTTCATTTATTACTGAAGAATTTAGCATGTTTAACAAAATAAGTCAAATTGAATAGAGTGTCTTCAGTTGTACCATCATTTTCAGTATTGTCTTTTTGATATTATATGACTGGATGAGTTTTCATCTATGTCCATACACTAATTATGTGTAAGTGTGCATGTATTTCACTTTTTGAAAGTTCGCTTTATGCTTCACTTTGCTTTTACTAAGAAAAGGTGTAAAGCCAGACTAGCATACAAATAGTATTTTCCTTTGGCAGCAAGCTATCAGGCAGTGTAGACCCTCTTCTTCTCTCCTACACCCCAGTCTACCTTAACTAGCCCAAGCTCTGATGATGAAGCCTAACATTGCATTTTGGGAGTCTGTGAATGTTAGAAAATTATCCTTTATGTATTGATAAGTGTTTCTCCATTTTAAGCTATTTTGGCTCACACAATTTTTATTGTAGGAACGCTCTGCTTCCAGATAACAGGGAAAACTTGTGTACATAAATATGAATATACATACGTCCATACATACATACATGTATATATATATATATATATATATATATATATATATATATATATATATATATATATGTATATATATGCATATATATACATATATATATACATATATATATACATATATATGCACACATATGCAATGAATAGATACCCTTAGTTTTATGTTGAGAGCAATCTTTGTTTAAAAAACTTCAGAAGTGGCAGAAAAAATTCAAATTAGCCAAAGAAGAGCAAAGAATTATCCTTATCAATTTGATTATTATAGATGAACAGCTGGAAGGAAGCCCCTTTTAATCATTCCCCTGACATGAATCCCATTGAATACGTGTGGGTAATATTACGTAGATAAGAACTTGTGTAAGAGGTTTAAAAAAGCCTGAAAAACGTCACACTGCTTTTTCAAAACTAATTGATTCTATGCCAAGACGAGTTGGTGCTCTCATGACAGCTAGAGAAAAGTCAGGAAAGTATTGAATGAGATAATTTCTTTACAGTTAAACCTATTATATTTGCTTAAAACTTCATTTTGTTCTTGTATGACTATATTTATGAATAGAGAGAATGAATGCAAAAAGTATACATTTCAAAAAGTTCATTTCAACATCTTCATACAACTTTAATATTGACAGAATTTGGACCAAAAGTTTCTAATTTTTGTACAGAGCTTTCCCATGTTCAATCTTGTTTTAATATATATATATATATATATATATATATATATATATATATGTAAGCTGATGTGACAGGCAAGAGAAAAACAAAACACTTAAGAAATATGTTTGGAAAAGCTTAAATGCTGTAAAATTTGTGCCAAGCTGATATATATATATATATATATATATATATATATTTATTACACAATGACTGTCAACTCTATTCTGTCAGCTCCAAGAAAGAGAAAGGAAAAAAAAAGCCTTCCAATTCAGACTTAAATGTAAATTTAATTCTAAAAATTGGAATTATCATTTTCCTGAAAGGCTGAGAACAAGTTGATACAAATCTTTTTGGATTTTATTTTGAAAAGATTTTCTCTTTTTCTTCCCAACTCTTCTAATAAGATTTCAGAATTTGGTGTTTCTGTGTCGTATGGAAAAGTGTGAAAAGGAAGAAATTTCAAGTCTTCATCTTCACAGTAATCTGCTGCTGCTGCTGTTGCTGCAGACTTCAGCCTATTAACTCCGTTTCCCATCCCCCTCTCTTCTCACCCCCATACCCCTAGCCTGATCAGAGAAAAAAAAAAAATTCAGCACGTGGTTGCTTTATTTAAAGGTATCTGCCGATGACAGTACTGAAGACCAGAAGAACGAGCTCTTCTTGTTTCTATTTGTAAACAGTTTAAAATGGATGCGGAAAGCTCCGATTCAGTCTTGTTTTTGTTTAACAGAGGAAGCTATCTAGTGTAATCACGGATAATGTTATCAAAAAAGTATGGTTATCAAAATCAGTTGGTCACAGAAACTATATTTAGAATGAATTGAAAATTTCACATTAACTTTATAATGTAAAGTTGCAATATTTTTTCAATTTTTTTCAAATTATTCGATGAAATATTGTAGCATTATTATCAATTTTGATTAGTTCTTAACAAAGTTGGTTTCACATATGGTGTTATAATACTTGAACTAATAATTTAAAAAAAAAAATGGTTTGAAAGGCAACAATAGTCTCAAATGTCAACAACAACAATCATTGAATATTGGCTATTGGGAGTTAAGTTTAAGCTGATAAATCAGCTTCTGTTTAACTATGAAGTCACTGTGATCAAATGGTTAGGAGCAGCCAGGTGTATGCTGTACTCTCTTTGGCTAGAGGGTGTGAGTTTGATCCTCACTGAGGGTATACTCTTTATTTCCATTTACGCTGTTTAATTGTTACTCTAGAATGACAGTCTGAGTCAGAGTTGTGATAAAAAGCAACTGAACTTAGGATGAAGTCAAAATTTATAATAATGTAGAATTGTTTATAACAATAAATTTATAACAATGAATCTGAATTGTTCCAATTTTTTTATCCTGTGATTAACATTATCGACTGGTTATTGTTATCTAAAAAGAATCAGCCCAAAATGGATTACAATAAGCGGCTTTCTCTGTATGTCCTTGGTTGATGTATTCTGCTAATTATCTAACTGTAATAAAATAGATGGTATTGGTTGGTCTGTCTGTCACCATTGCATACCATCTCCAACTCCACCAACCACACACCAACATAATGTCTGAGATGGAATTGGGACAGGCAAGACCTCTTAGAAGAGAAACACTGCAACCCAACCAATGAAAACAGTGGAAAAGGCACCAGTGAGACTTTTTAGAAGAGATTATTTTGTTTTTTAAAAAGCGAACCTCTAAGTGTCAGGTAAATTGTACTCCAGCATGAAGATCATGTGACAAGCAATATCCTCCTTAAATATCATAGTGCATGCGTAGCAGATGTGGAAAAACATTTTTTGTCAAAATATTGTCTTGTATGATATGCAGGTACAATCCCTTTTTGATAAACATTACATTTCATGAAATCAGTTGTATGACCTCAGATACTGATAAAGTTATGGCAGTATCATTCATTTTGTTATAGGTATGGAGATCAGTCCCACAATTCAACCAGAAAAAAAAGCACCACACTGATCCTGACTTCAGTCTTTGCATCATATGCTGGGAAGATGACACAAGAAGTCATCACTGAGCATCCAAAAGCAGAAGGTCTGGAGAAAATAGTTGAACTCAGCTCTCAGAGACACCAGTACAAAGGTCCGTTGGTGATAGAATTTGTCCAGAGGAATCAGAGTTGATCAAAGTCTATTCAGTGAAAATGCTGTTTACCACAAGGAGTGCTCCTAAGAATTTGTAAATATTTGACGACATGGGTAGTAGTGCCCCCAAAAGAGTGACTGATCACAATTAGCGACTTCCTTTAATTCTGATGAGATCAGGACAGTAAACGTGTGGCAGCCAAACAATAATTTGAAATTGACATGCAATGAACTGAAATGATTTGAATGATCTTATAGTGACAAACAAATAAAAGAATTCTTAAAAGACATGCAGATTATCACACGCACACAGTCATTCACATATATACACGCTCACATACACACACACTCACAGAGACATGCTGGAGAGGTTATGGCTTAGTGTTATGGATGATTAAGACTTCTTAAATTAAATTATTATGTTGGGGCATGGATAGAGATCTATAATGTTAAAGGTTGAATTTTTTTCTTTTTAGGAGAGGGTGTGGAATATAACAAAGCCAAGAACCCCTCACTCTCATTCACACACGCACAGGAAATTGTTCTTATCATACACTGATTTACTCAAACTATTACCCTCATCTGGTTGTTATAGTCACAGCCTTCTTCAGGTGTCTACGGTAGCTGGTAACCTTCAGGGAATTTTGAACCGAACCTTTTATCCAATCCAAGGAGTTAGATTGCTCTCATTCTAACCCTAACCTATTGGATAATATCTTGTATCAATTAATTCTTTGTAGTTGATTCTTCCTCACGATTTTGCTTCTATGCCTCTTCCACACAACCAGAGTATATGACTTCTTTTACACTACCCAAGCCAAGGATTGAACTCTTTATGACCACCAGATTGTTTACAAGACATGGTTAATTAACACTTTTATCCACAAGGCCATGTGTCCCCTAGATACCTGAAAATGCTAAAAGGTAACAACCAAAATGAGGAGTTTAGGGAGAGTGAATCAGCGCAAAATAATGATAATTCCCCATTCCAGAAATTCTGACAGAATTGCATCCTTTCTTTCAGCAATCAGTCATGAACTTGTAAAATCTTCATGAAATATGTTCGTCCACTGAAGAAGAAAAAATGACTGTTTGTAGGAAAATGTTATGAGGAATATTTTTACACAAATTTTTCCTCTTCGGTTCAGCTTAATATCCCTCTGAAAATATCACATCCCAGATGATAGATTACTTCCCTTATATTTACTGCCTAATGGATTATATTGGATTTTAGAAGCTATTGTTGTTGTGGCATGGTCAGTTATAGAATTCTGACTCCTTAATGGAATTTGTTGAATGCCTACTGATAGTAAATTAAATTTAGCCAGTAAAGTAGAGTTACCAGTGTTAAGATCTGATACCTTAATCTAAAGTTAGTGGTTATATTCTGTTCACTGGAATAGTGAGGGAATAAGAATCTCCCCTTCACTGAAGAAAGTGGAGAAAGACAAAATGAATAAACCAGAAGCACCGATATTGTATGTTTATTACAACAAACAATATATACTTTATTTTATAACAAAAAATCAGTAAAAGAAATACTAGTAAGTCAATGGTCTGATGTCTGAATTTTGATTATGCTTTACAAACATCAATACAAGGAGAGTTTTGTAAATGAAGTTGTCAACTTGTTTTTGCATGAAAAGTTCTCCAGATGAGCAGAATGATATTTTCTTTTATGAGCGGTTTATTAGAGTGTTTAGAAAATGAGCAATAAAAATTCTTAAAATATGAAATAAGCATTGAAAAATAAACAGAGAAAAATAAAGAACAAAACTTTATAACAAATACCAATTAATCCACTTGAGTTTTGATTATATTTAAAGATCATACAAAGAAAGTTCTGTGAATGAAGTTGTCAATCTATGACATGAAAAGTTCCAAATATTTCTTTTGAAGAGGAGAAGAATCGAATCAACTTTGCACCACTAATTGGCCTGACCAACCAGCCAAGTGGGCTACAGACTCATCTCTTTTTAAATCTCTGTACATATGTGTGTGTCTGAGTCTCCAGCACTTTTGATCACATTCATAGGGGTCACAACCTTGAAAATTTGCATCTAGGCACCATCAAAAAATATTTTGTTTTAAAAAAAAAAAATGCTTTTTCTTGATCTCAATGGTCAATTTCCACCAACAATACCCAAATCTTGTACTGATATTTTTTTGAGAATTTTAGATAAAATACCTATTTTTAAAGTTGATTTTAGATAATTTCTTTGTTAATTAGTTCTGGTACATGTGTGGGCTATGGTGATTCATTTATTTGAGGTAGGGATATTTTGTTTATGTTCAAAGAAGATATATACAGGGAAATATAAGGAAAGTTCTGTAAGTGAAGTTGTTAACTTGTTATGACACGAAACATTCCAAATATTTCTTCTGATGAGAAGAATTGAACAACTATAGCCATCAAAGATGGCGAAACATTCTATCCGTTTCTTTATATGTGCATGTTTTGTCTGTTTGAGTGTTCCATTGCTCCTGGCCATACCATTTTGTTTACAGACTTGAAAATTGTGATCAGTGCTGAACTAGACCGCTTCTAAAAATGTTTTGCTTATTCTGACAGATCTAATTTTAACCTCGAGATTCTCGCAAGACTTAGAGTTGTTTTTGGTTTTTAGCTTGCATGATGACTTCGTTTATCTAAACATTGTGCCATTTTAGGATGATGGCTCTACACATCCATCTCATAGTCTGGTCAAAAAGCAAAGAGGCAGGGCATTTGGTTTTTACGCCCTAAGTTGTCACTTGTTAACCTATACGAATATTCATATATTTTGAAATCTTGATTTGGGCATTTGTATTTTGAAATACTCCAAACACTGTTTTTCATTTTATTTCAGCATTAGTGGCTGAGAGCTTAATTTGTAAAACAAAAATCTATAATTAAAAAATGTTGGACCTAACTCTTTAGGATTTCAAAAATCTTGCATCAGAAATATGACAAAAAATAATGTCCATAATCTAATATAATTTTTTTCATTCATATCATAGCTATTTGATCCCCATTAAAACACAGATGATCACTATATCAGAAATTAAACTAAAAATAGCTTCTAAAACAATACAATTCATTAGGTATTGTGTTCAAAACCTGAGCTCTTATATGATCAGGATAAGTTCTCTTAGGACATCATGGTGGTCTATTAAGACATCATGGAAATTGGATCAGAAATATGAATATTGTAAATCTCTTTCTTGCCTCCCTACTCTCTCTAAGTATGCTTTCAACCTTTTTCAGTTTGGTCTGACAGAAAGTTAATTTGGCTGCCATAAACCTTGCAATGTTTGTCGCAGATAAAAATATAAGGGAAGTAATCCAGTTTTAGGAAAGCAATATTTTGAAAAAGAGACTATACTTAACCAACACCAATTTTCCTTTGATTTTTTTCAAAATTTCACATTGAGAAAACAATAGATTTTCTGGTTTTGCTGTTAGATTTTTTTTATATTTCTCGATTTCCAAACAGAACCATTGGGGATTTTTTTTTCCAGAGTAAACATTGTGCTGCTCCTGAAAACACTTCCATAAAACCTGTAAATAAGTTTTCCCATCCCCTATGTTCCCTTCCCCCCACCTCTAACAAATTCAGTGTTGGACCCAAAAACACAAAAGATTTTCACTTTGAATATGAGTGAATAGAAGGGAAATGAAAAACAAAAAAAAAATCCAATTAATCAATATTTGGTTGAATACTTCATTCCCTCGCCCATATATCCACCAAAATCAATCAATAATTTAGTTTCAAAAAGTCAAGAAAAGATATTTGTAGGTGAATAGAAAGAAAAAAAAAACTAAAAATCACCCAGAGTACATGTATTTCTACCAATGCCATTGTCACTAAAATCTGAAAGAAAATTGCTTTATATATGTATATAGCTACGATGCAGGGGAGTAAAAAATTTCTTCTTAGACCATGGGCTACCATTTTAGAAAATTTAATTGGAATTCATTGGGAACTTTTGGAGATACTATGTGAATATATAGCTAGAATACAGGGGAAGTAATTGTAAAAGATTCCTAGATCTGTCCCCAAATTTAATCAATTTTACTCATGACTCACCTTTTCACGAAATGTCATTGAAATTCATTGAGAACTTTCTGAGATATTTTGTGGACAAGTATGAGTGAATACATAAATGTAGGGGTAAAAAAAAGAAAAATATCTCTCCATTGAAATAAAGATTCCTGGATCCAACCCAAAATTGATTCTTCCTAAGCCCATGGTCTACCCTTCCAGAAAATTTCATTCAATCCATGATGTTTCATTTCTCTCCCCCACCCAATAAATATTCGCCCAAATCAATAAATTTGGTTTCAAAAAGTAAATAAAAAATATTGATATGCAAAGAGCAAAAAACAAACTAGAAAGCACTCAGAGAGTGCATACATCTGATAACACCATTATCAGTGACAAGCCTGAAAGTCAGACCAGAGATGCACTAGTTTGATCTCATGGATTGCCATCCTGGAAGGCTGTCAAGTGAGACCATTCTATCAATACAACCTGTCAAAATGACATACTCCAACTTTGTACTTTTAGACTTATATAGAAGGAGGGCAAAAACAAGAGGTAGTGTGAGTGTTTCATGATGTTAGTCAATCAGTTAATGACATTGGTACTAGAGGTGTATCTCTAAAAAAGATTCCTGGATCCACCCCAAAATGTATCCAATTCTTCCTCAGTCCATTGCTTACCCTTCCACAAAATGTCATTGAAATTCAAGAACTTTTAGATTATTGTGAAATGATATAAATTTATGAAAAATTCAAAAAAATATATTTCAATAAAAAAAAAAGCAAAAAACAAGTCAGTTGTCACTCAAAATGAACCATCACACAACCACTGTCTTTTGGCAGCATGCCATGTTGGGGAGATCAATTGAAAAATTGGAAAAAGGAGGAGATAAGGCACTTCTCTTGCCATTTGTGATCAGTAAAATGCAATAATGCTGCCAGGCACAAACTAAAGAACTTACTCTGCATATTGAACCCCACTAAAAAGAGTAAATTATGAAATTTTCAGTCTTCCAGCTTAACTGATGAATATATGTAGCCAACCAGCCAGACTAACCTGAAAACTGAAGAAACCTATTGATTGACGGTCAAAAGAATTATTCCCCCCCCCCATTCTAACCCATTCTTTCTTATCTAATGGCCCACCCTCCAGAAAACTTCATTGTAATTAATTGAAAAATTTTGGAGATATTGTGCAGACAGATATGCAGACAAATACAAGTTTGTTGGCAGAGGTATAGAAGCCAGGTCATATCTGCAAGTACTCTCCCTTACATTTCCAGAATATATAGAAGGAATGGGAGGAAACAGGATGAGGGAATGTTTTGGTATGTCAGCCTGTTAGTCACTCAGTCATTGACAGTCACCAGTATTGGAGATGTTCGCACATCTACAAAAAACAAAAATGGATTTTTCGCGATGCTTTTCAAAATTTGGGAATCTATTGCATTGATTATCTCAGCCAGTAAATGTGGATTTCAATCTTGCTTCCGGCATCCGTTCTGAAATCAAAATAATGGCCAGAGAATACAGCAACGCCTTGTGCCTTCAGAATTTCCATGGTTTCTCTTCCATATTGAATTTCAGGAAATTCACAGACACTGCAAGAGGAAGCAGTGCAACAAGCCTGATTAAATCTGCCAAATATGGAGCCAGAATGGTAATCTCTTCATAAAGGAACCAACGATGAGTTTTGCTGAACCTGAATTTTCTATAGAAATGCTTATTGGTTGTCCCTTCCCCATTTTTTCTCATTCATTCCACATAATCTTTCTTCCTGGTTCTTGGATTCTTCAATATCAAACAAAGTTTCACAGGTTCTCATTCTTTAGACCAGTACGGAAAAATGCATTCCTGCACCACATGTCAATACGATTGTTAAAACTTGAAAACTTGAAAACAAGCCTTGCTGTTGCAGGGTCAAACACCAATCCTACTTCTATTCCAACTGGAGACGACTACTCAAACTTTTGTATTGTACGTATAGGTAAGTTTCTAAGTATATAACACTTGTCAGTTTAGCTCAGTTGGTGAGAGAGCCGCCTTCCAATCATATAGTTATGACTTCAAATCACAGTAGGGAAATATCAATTTTATATATAGGTTTGATTTAATGTGGTCTGATAGACATACAGCGAAGTGTTTACTCACCTAAATTTGGTGAGGGTTATTCTTGTTATTGAGTGGGGAGTAAACCTCAACTTGTGCTGGAGTTTGAAAACACTCAACAACATAGGAGAGAAGAAAAAGTAGCTATTTCTAACAGTATGTATCTGCATATAACTGAACTTTGTAAGATGAGATTGTCTAATTTTGTCATTGCATGAATATCTTTTCATCTTTTTTATGTTAAAATATTCTCATTCAGTCTTTCTTAGAATTTAACAATTACATATTAGCACATCGTGCAGGTACAGATTTTTCTTACTGGTCCTGTTTTCTTTAAAATTTTATTTCTTCCTTTTTAGAAGTCATATATTACTTTTAGGTAAGCAATTGGGTTCTTATTTGAATTAAACAGTGACCTCAGCTGATTCTTGCTTAAATGAAATGATTAAGCAGAAAATTACCACTGCCAACAGAATCGACCAGAACAGCTTATTTTGGATGTTTTTTTTTTTTCCCCAGAAATTTCTAGTGTATGTAAAAACAAGTAAAAGAATTTTAAGATTTGCTAAAACTTGCATTTTTCCAAACAATTTTGATGACTTGTAGTAATACAAAACCTTACCCAGAAAAAAATTCTCGACAGATTCTAGTCATTTTAAAATCCATAGTGAACAAGTGCCTTATCAAATAATAGTTACTTTCCTTTAATTCTCTTACTGCAGTTCATTTTTTTAGTGTTTCTAAATTCTATGTCATTTTTATTCTCTTATTGGTTTTTCTGTCATTTTTAGTCATCATTTTAAACATGTTCTGCTTTAGTGATTCCAGCTTTACTATTTCAACATTAATAAACTATTTTAGCATTTCTTTTTTTGACTGGTCTTATTTCTGTGCCATAAAAAACTCCTTTCTTACTAACGCTTTGAAATGAAAAGTGGCCGAAAGGTCTTGTTTAAGGTGACTGGGGTAAAGAAAAAAAAAAATGTTGATTTTTAGAAATAGGCTGATTTTACATAATTAAAATTGTCGCTTTGTACAAAAAACCGACTCAACCATTTTTAGAGTTCATTACTATTGCGCATGCCCAAATATGGAAACTCGTTTATAAAAGCTTGTTGGAAATGGAATTAAAAATTTTGTTTTAATCTTTTTTACCTTTTTTTCTAAAACAGCAACATTCTTAATTGAGAGTTTATTTTTTTGTATCAGAAATCAGAAATTTATTAAGATCAATGTGTAATTATACAAGGTATAAAAAAAACAATGTATTATTGTGACAATCAGAAATATAATGGAACAAAAATAGATTATAACAATAAATCTTTTTCCTTTGGAGAGTCTCAGCTTGCTACCACATTCTACAGATTATCAAATTACATTCTGATGACTGGCTGTTTATTGTCTCTTTCCTGATTTTTATAGTTTATGTTATTATGAATCATATTGTTAATATTATTATGGAATTAATATAAATCTGTATTTACAATACTGTTATGAAAACTTTGAAATTGAAAGATCAAATGAAAAGCAATTCAATGAGCAATGATTGAAAGATATAGATATTTGGTACTTTGAATTGAGAAAGATACTCACTCAGATTCTATTTACCGAAAAAGATGGATACAAGTACATAATATGTTGATATTCTCCAATGAGAAAACTATACACAAAATTCTGTTATTAGGGAGTGGTTATTTTAGAAGCTGAAATATACACAATATTGAAATTAATAGTTTGTATTTCATGGAGAGGTGGCGTAGAATTAAAAAGGGTGGGAAATAAGTCAAGTGTCCATGACTCGTTACATCACTGACAATTATCATAAGTGTACAACAAAAGGCTCAACTGATACTACAAATGTAAGATTTACGGTAGGAAGGGAGAGGGGAGAAGAGAAAGTTAGGAAAATTGATAAGAGGGTAGAAAGGGGAAGGGACTAGCTTCCATAATAAAATATGAATAAAAAAAAATTCCTGATGAAAATATTGAATTACAGACATGAAAAAAAATGAATCAGTAAATCATATGAATGGAAGATATGACAACTGATTATTTGTGAATCAGTTTCAAATTAAGATCATAATAATAATTATTATGAATATCAGTAATAAATATTATCAAAGACAAAAAGAAAGACTTTCAAATCATTGTGTGATTCCAGAACAAATAACAGGATTGAGCAAATCACAGAATAAGAATTTTTAAAATCCTCTCACAGCAAAGACAAGCAAAGAGAAGAATTTCTCAAATAGTGGGAAAGTTTAGCGGATATCATTCTGTCTATAGGTGTAACAATTTATTCGCTAAATCACAAAATTCACAGTTAATTGGTAATTTTTAGATAAGCTACCCAACTATATATAACTTTACTGAAATTACAACTTTCGTACCAGTCATGGCCACCATCTTGAATTTCCAATGACTTGCATGTATTATCCAGTTGGCCATTCCCCAAAACTATGCATGTTGAATAAATTCAACCAGAATATCATATTATATCCATCACTGATGAGATACTTGATCTGAAAACAGTTATTTTAAAAAAATGAAAGCCAGGGGGAGTATATTGGAAATTCATGTTGGCACAAAATCCAAATTTTTTTCTCAATGCCTTTTGCTATAAGAATACCAAAGGCACAACTATTTGGCTGAGTTACTCCACTAGAAAACATTGACAAATGGGCTCCAAACAGAAGTTCCAACCATTTTTTTCACCAAAGTAATGATTTGGTCAAATTTATCAGATTTTATACTAGATACAAGTGCACGGTTAACAGCACAGACAATGGAACTCTGGCTGAAGCTGTTAAAGTTCATTTTGTACAAATGCACTTGAGAAAGATATGAATCCATATCTTCTCCAGACAATTATGGTTAAAAGAGCAGGGCAGACTAGGCTCTCTAGCTTTGATGACATCCAGTCTAGCAGAAGCACAAACCTGGATTAAAAATCGGGAGCTGGGGTCTCTGAGGTAGAATTGCATTGCCTTTATCCTCATCCTTACAACTCCTGCAACAACACTGGAGCTGAGCTGTATCTGCCCTTGCCCTTCCTATCAATGGTGTGTTGAGGGAAACCTTGCTGCATGAGCCTGTCTTCCATAAAAAATTCACCTGAAACTGAAAGCCAGGTGTATTTGATCAGTTGTCATTCCCCTTGATATCAACATTCAAATTTTGTTGAATGAATTCAAGAATTGAACAGTCAATATAACTGCTGTTTCTCAACATGATGAGATCATGGTTACATTTTCCATGTTGTATTCTTGTAAAATGATTTATTAAGATAGTGACTGAACATAACTATCAAATTGACCTCCCACTAAGTATTCTACTAAATGAGGGAAATGTAATGTGATTGTCGGTAGAAGCCATGATCAAGGACACGCAAAATGATGCTCGCATTCCTACTACTGATATTGGCAGTGCCAACTAACACTATAAAACGTTGATGCTTCACTTTTGTAACAAACACACTAGGTACTCTGAATAAATCCTGTCCAGTAATCCTGTGTTTAAGTTGTTCTTCTAGATATATTGCGTTCACCCAAATATTTCAATCCCAAAGCAGAGAAAACGGTTTATTGTTGTTCTTTAAAGACTTAAGTTGTGGCATCCTGATCAAGTATTTAGAAATGGACTTTTCTGTCTGAGAACAGAATTCTCCTGAAGGCAAGAATTTAAAGAAGATTACATGACTGGAACCCATTATGAGTATTATACCAATCACCATGACCCAATGGTAGAGTGCTCGCCTCCTTTTTGGTAGGCGATGGTTAAAGTCATACTAAAGATTCTAAAAATGGTTGTTCTCCACTTATCTCTCAGTATAAGGATTATGATTGAAGAACCTCTCCCTGAAAGGGTTACTTCAAAATCACATTGGGTACATCAGTTTTTGTGAGATCTCCAGAAAAAGGCAACATTGAACCTGATCAGTGCCTAGATAGGTGATCCTTGGGGAATACGAGTTGCCATAAGATGAACAAAGCAAGGAAGGGTCAGGCAAGCTGGAAGTTGGTCTTACTTAGAATTTTCTGTGTATACCTAACTCCACGATACCTTTGATGAGGGTATAAGCAGAGAACAATGATAATGATTGTAAATTGCATTCCAAAGCAATTCAATTTGCCATTTTGATGATGACAAACTCTACAATGTAGAAGTGATGCAAAGAAATCCACTTTCTACAAAATAACCAACTCTCCCTTACCCCATTACTCACACGAAATTTCATTGAAATTCCACAAGTACTTTTGGAGATATCTCCAACCCTAGAGGTAATTACCATGGAAGCTGGTTATTATAATCACGAATAATGTTATCAAATGGTTATTATTATAAAAATCAGTTGGTTCCAAACTCTTTATTTAAAGTGATCACAATAGGCGGCTGCCTCTGTATATCCTTTGCTTCATGCCATCATCTGGTTATTGTGATCTAAAAGACCCTGTCTCAAAATGATCAAAATAAGTAGCTTCGTCTGTATGAGAGATTGGTATAAATAATCCTGGTAAAGACTTTCAGGAGATAACTTCTACAGCAAGATAAAATAGAGAAGACATTGGCAGCAGACAGCCATTTTGTTTCCACAGGCAAGACTTCTCATCAGACTACTGCCAACCAAGAGAGCTAAATTTAGCATGACATTAATAAGGAATTGCTATATAAGCACATCCTAGAAAGGGTTAATTTGAAATAAACATTCAGAAGAAGAGAGGATTGCCATAAATGTCTGATTCTTCTATATTTTGCGACCTTTTTCAGTCAGACACCTCCCTATGGCACTTAGCTATACGTCAATGCCCTCTTGTAATTTAGATATGAGAAGTTCTCAAAGCGGATCTTTTAGAGACGTGTGGTAGCCGGCCATTATAAAGAAAGACGTCTACATTGAGAGCAAAATTTTCATTAAGGAAAATGTTATTGTAAGTATATCAATAAATTTCTGAACAGCAGCCTTTTGTAAAGTAGAATCATAGAGGTTTTCAGATTCTGAACAATGTCCTTTCCAGAGGCTCAAATACCCCTTTAGGATCCTTGGTCATCTCAATGCCCCCTTGAAAAAAACCAATGCCCACCCCCAGGTTGAGAACCATTGTTCTATATGATCATCAAACAGAAAAAGTTACTCTCCCTTATTGGCCAATCTATTATCTAAAAATTGAACTGGTTTCTAATTTTTGAGCTAATAAAATGAGCACTTTGAGGAGGGTTTCGCATGAGGTTGACAACTCCATTCTATAAAAACCTAGTTGGTATTGAAACTGCAGCAAAGTGGTTGTGGCCCTATGCTCCACAAGGAATCCACAGGAATAAACAAAACAAAACAAAAATCCCCAAAGAGCAAATCTGAAGAAATGTTGCAATCAATGCAACCATGGGATGTGAAGCACTTTTGGCCATGCTTAAAAACCGATTCTTCTTCATTCCACGTGATGGACAGAAAAATAATTGGGATGTTTGCAATCGTGTTTTATGATGATCAGGTCATAAATATTCATTTCCTCAGAAAATCAATAGAGTTAAAAATCAATCAATTAGAATAACATAAACGAAAAGATTAGAAATGCCAGGAATTGATTTTCGTAATCATAGACATCGATTCCTCTCCAAGACTTTCTCAAAGACTCTAAGTTAAAGAACTTTTATCCGTCGACAAGGTCATTCTATTATTGCATATATTTTGAAGACTGCTGTCATCATTTTTGCTGTTTTCAACTCATATTCTTATAGGAAAATTTGAATATTATTATCAAGGGGAAAAAGTATTGATGTAAATTACATCACTATCACCCTTAGTTAATTTTTTGTAATCTTAAAAATAATATTCTATCCATAGAAGTGATTCATTATTTGTTATTCTATTCACCAAAGGGTAGCACTACCAATTAGGAGCAGTATCAAGAGTTAAACAATATATCAGCCAATATATTCTTTGGCCTTCATCAGAAATGTTGCATGTGATCTTCACAGATGATCATCAGCAGTGGCACTGACCCCACCAAAGCTGCTTAGATACCTGTGTAAAGGTAGACTAAAGGGGGATTCCAATCTCTTCTATTCATCATTATAAAAGTTGTCTGTCACACTAATTAACAGTAGCAGCCATCAAGCTTTCTCACCTTCTTATGGGAGTCCCTCTATTTACTCCCTTCTCTCTTCATACCTTTTATTATCTTTTTCTCCCTTCTCCCTTCCTACCCTCTTATTAAACTATCAAACTCTTTTCTTCCCTCTCCTTTCCTACTATGTCTGTCACACTTAGAGTAACAGCAGCAGCCATCAACCAAGCCACTTGATGTATACTCATGATGACAGTTGGTCAAGATGATAGGTCATGGACTAATATCCATGAAATTCCACAGGATCTCCTGGCTGTCACAGTTATAGTATCTGTGTCAGCCATCAGCCAAGCCTATTGTAGTATCGTTGTGTCTTGAAAACTGTCAGTGAGATAAGAAATCAAGACCTCAAAATTTTCATAAAATCAAAATATCGGTAAGAAATTAAGCCAAACAAGATCTGAAGGTTAACAGGATTTTTATGGTCAACAGAAAGAGTATTGCCAAGTGGGGTGGGGAACTTCCGCTGTCATGACCAATTACCACTTGGTCAACACTCATTGTCCTTGTTCTATCTGTCCAATCGAGCACATGCTGAAATTCTCATCAAACACTCACACTGGAGGCCACGAATACAAATCTAAAATGGTCACTTTTGCTTATACGGGTTTCTAAAAATGGTTAGCTACCAAAATGGCTACTTTCATTCAACTTTTCTTCGTTTCTTCTTCGACTTGAAATAGTATTATTTTTCTCCGTATACTATAAATTTTAATCAAGTTTTGAGGCACATCCATATATTTTCTAGATTCTTTTTGACTTCCTTACATAATAATAAAATAAAATAAAATTCTGTCTTTAAAATAGATTATATAATTAAAATAAATTATATTTTTTTCTTCAACAGAAAATAAAATTGCTTTTTCATCAAGCAATGATTGTTTATTTTATCGTTTACCTCTTTAAAAGTAAATCTTAAAAAAAACAAAAACAACCCATAACCAAATTGCCAGTAACACTGAACAATATGTCATCACAACCGCAAGAGTTATGCTGTGCTTCTTGTAATTAAGTCTTCTGTAATAAAAATACTAACACATAAAACTAACGCAAGTAACAGTAAATAAAATGTCATAACCATGGTTATAAATCCTACACCCTATGGAATGAAAAACAATATGTTTTTAGTTATTCTTATGACTAAAATTGAACGGAGGTAGCTACTTTATAGTTGTTCTTCTTGTAAATCTATCTAAGCAGATAAAAAAAAATGAAAACCCTTAAATCTTATTCTGAAACCACAGCAAGAAAACAATTCTTCATTACAAGAGTAACAGCTGACTGCAATAACTTAAGTGAAAACACTGTTACTTCAGAGAATGTTAACAGATTCAAATCCAGTTTTGGAGAATGGATAGGACAATTCCAGTTACACCCCCCCTACTAATTTCTTTGACTAACTTTGTCAACTCATTCAGACTGGGATTTTTAAGGGTTACAAAGCAAAGGTAGGAAGCACATAATGGATGGTTTTAAGCTTTCTCATTTTCTAAGAAACCATGGAAAGTCATGTACCATTTTGAAGGTTATCCTCATTACGTATTTAAAATGGCTGCAAAACCTGAAGTGCACACGTGTGCTCTTGATCCAAATGAGTTGAGTAACCTATGTGACCTACGCTCATCAAAATCAAATAAAGAGCTAGAGAAATGCTTGCAAAACTTGGTCTGATTACTGCCTGCTAACCACCGACTGATATGAAGGTCAAAGACTATATCAAGATAACATTTGGTTGAAATATTGACCAAAGATTTCCCCCTAAGAATCGACCAAAAGAAGAAAGAGCGGTTCATGTAAAAATCCCTTTTTTTCATTTAGGTATGGAGTTGTAGGATGACTGTGCAGATAATGGATCAGAGACCGGACTCAGCGAGCTGAATTCAAACTGTGTTTACCTCACACTAATACTGTTGGGAATGGCATGGATCCATCTCTGACTCGTGTCATGAGCAAAATTGAAAAATTGAACACAGTGACATTGGGGCTTGTTGCCTTTATCAAACAGATCAAGTAAGTAGTAATAGGATATATGAAGCCTAAGCAAAGACAGCTAAAGCTGTCGTCTACGTAAGGGCACTACTTAAATTACTTAGGTAAGTATTTGATAGACGTAAACAGCTCAATAGGATAACAGACCACAGATCTTTTAATCCTCAGTCCACTCCTCTACAATTTGAATCAAGCAAGCAAATGTTCTATTAGATTTAAAATGTAGATATCAGTACCTTGCATAATTGAATCACCAAAGCCCACATATGTATGAAAAATAATTATCAAAAAAAATCATCTTAAATTCTAAAGTACGCCTGAATCGAGCATGTCAGATGCACAAGGGACCCTAGGGCCGGTCTTGATGCTTGCCATGTTTTATTGTATTTATTTGGCTTGATTAAATTTAGTGCAAGACTAATGTTCTAAGAATAAAATAAAAGCTGTGTTTCATAACAAAAACAACTGTTAACATTGAGGAATGTCTTGATCTCTTTCCAAGAGTATCTCTGATAAACTAAAATTAAAATGATATAGGAGCCTTGTGGAGAAAAGCAAGTCATGCTGTCTTATTCAGAAACTACTTATTACCCAGGAAAAAATTCACAGATATATTTGAATTCCTATGAGATTTTTTAGGTGGGTAGGGTGGGGTGAAGAAACACACACACACACACACATATATATATATATATATATATATATATATATATATATATATACACACACACACTCACTGGAGGCTATGATAAAAATTCTACTCATTTTTTCTGTGGAGTTCCAGTAGTTCCTTGGCACTTACTATAAATTGTTCTATACTTCCTAACTATTTACTATTTATAGTAAAATAATAATCAATTTCATAAGAAGTTTTATTGAAAGGTACCTTCAGCTGCTCAAGTGGAAGAAACAAGTGTTTCAAATAGTGGGTAAGAGATATTTTCATTGGCAGAATTGTTACAGGCAGAGTCCATTGTTACAGAGAAATATGCACAAAAAGTCGCTGTTCCTCACGTAGATCAGTGTTTTCACACACTTTTTTGCATTAAGCCTTCATTTAGAGCATATATTTCATCACCCCCTCCCCAAAAAGTCAGTAAAAATGATACTGAAATTTAAATTCTGATAAAACACACTTTTCTAAATTGACGCATCAATTTTCCTAGGGCAGTGCCCATTCAAAAGGGACATGATTGGAAGGGGCATGAAGGATGCTGACTTATATATCTTCTTACACTAAATGCAGTACACACACTCATAGATTTCCTCCATCATAGTTTGATAACAAAAATATGATTGTACAAAAGTATCTAAAAGTATATGAGGTAGGAAGTATCGATTGGTATTTTTTGCCCCTAGTCCCTCGAACCACATCTTGTCTTCTAATTCCCCTACTTCCAGTAACTAACCATCAAGTCTACCAATGTCCCCAAGGAGATGATTGCACCTATTTTGGGGAATCTGATGTAGATAGATAAAACAGAAGAATCGAAAGAAATTGATAAGACATGGAGGAAAATCTCATTTTATGCTAAGGAGAATGTCGAAGCAAAAAAACAAAAAAAAAACTTGGTCAATTTAAGCATGAAGCAACAAAATAATTTCCCCCGTGTCAAATCCACCAGGTTGAGACCACGGTGTCGTACTTCACTTTTAAGCCATGCTGTCACTCAGTAGGATTGCAAAGGCTAAAGGGCCAATGCCAGACCATGGGAGGAGAGCTACAGGCGTTTGGCTGAGAAAATATATTGGAAAGAAATGCCCCCAATCCCATACCCACGCAAGTTTTTTTGTTTTTTTTTTTCATTCCAGAATCAGTTCAGACATTTCACAGATTGACATTTTAGATAGGAAATTTCTGTTGGTTCCTCAAGAGAACGACTACTTGAAATTTTAAATGTCATCAAGAACATTCCACATGGGGCTAACAACTCTCCCGCCCCTGCGGCAAAACCTACTTACTACTGTAACAATAGCAGAGTGGTTGCAGACCTATGCTCCATAAGGAGTATACAAGAATGAACAAACAAAAATAAAGAGCAGCAAGTTAGGTCTGGTTAGTCACTCAATAGAGATCGTCATGTGACCAATTTTTTTTCACAGATTGCTGTTAGGGGTGATCAATCAAAAAATTGAGAAGAGTGGTGATTAATGAAAAGTTTCTTCTCTCACCTTTTGTTGAGCAGTGATCAATGAAAAAGTCTGAATTTTCAAAATACATGCATGAATTCTGCCAGACACAAAATGACCAACTGATAGTTAAATTGCAAACTGATCCCCCCACCCCATAAATAAACGTATTTAGATGGTATATTTTCAAGAAGCAACAAAAGTTTTGACTAAACTTAACAAGGAGTAAATGATCAACTTTTCAGCCATTTAGCTCCATCAATGGTTGATACATACAAAGCCAGCCAGACCAACTTAAAAAATGAAGAAACCCATGTTGACAGTTTTGGTTGATTATTTCTGATGAGAGAAGGCTTAGGTCAATTTATACAAAGAGAATAATCAAGAGAGCTGTGTCCCTTTCATACTTTCTTATGCACCAGAAAAGGCTGAAATATCTGTCACTGAGTTAGAATGGTAACATTTGTATTATTGTCGAACCCCAATCAAAACTTGGTGTTAACTTTGTTTTCTGTCAGTAACAAGAAAAAAAAAGAACAGTCCTCATAAAATTCAGAGTAGTAGAGGTTAACATTCCCCAAATGTAATTTAAAATCACGACCAACTGATTGGTTGTCATGTCTCTCACTGACTGAGCTAAATTGGCAAGTCTTACATTTCTACCAAAATTCATGCTAGAAGTATGCAAAGGCTTATTTCATTCTAATAAATGAATACATTTATAGAATTAACATTTCTTTACCATGATTTAAAACCATGACCAACTGATTAGTAGCTGACTCTCTTACCAACTTAGCCAAACTGACAAGTTTTACATACCTACGAATTTGTCTTGCAGATAAGTAATGGCCTATTTAATTTTAATAGGTACATATATTTATTGTGAAAAATTTTTTTTTGTAATTGTTTGTCACACGTACAATAAACAATGGTTTATCCATCATATATACAGAAGTTGCAGAATATCATCAGTCAGAATAGAGATGGGAGTAGAGTTTGAGCCTGCAGCAACTACGCTTGTTGTCATCAATCTCGTTCACATACAAGTCTTATGGCAAAATCTTGCGGTATTAATATTAAATGGAATAAGTAAATGGAAACTAGTGCTCAGAATAATTAATCTTAACGGTTAAGTCTTCCTGTTCAAAGGGGTCAGTGCAAGACCATTTGAAAAACTATGAACTCATTAAAACCATCAATAATGGAGGTCATCATCATCATCAATCTCTTGAGCTGGCTGACCATGGAGGCGCCACGATTGGCAACCATCTTTCTCCATCCCTCTCAATTCTGAAACTCTCTAAGGGCATCGTTCAGCTTCATTCCTCTTCAGTCAGAAATGTTGTCCTCCCTTTCTCTGCCAGCCTTTCCTTCTCCCTTTTTGCAATGTACCTTGCAGGACTGTCTCGGCAACCCCTGTTGATTGTGAGACTATGCCCTCACCACATTAGTTTGCATCTCTAAGAGGTCAGCAGAATCTCTAGCCACACCTCTGTGCCTATGAACTCATTAACCCCATCCATAATAGAGGTCAACCGAAGGATAATTCCTCAAATAACAAATAATGGATCTCTTTCAATTTCATCTGTTTCTCACATTGAAATAAAACCTCAATGCTCAGTCCTCAGATTTTAGGGGATTGCTGATGGCGAGTAATTGTTATTCTCATTTAAATTCATTCACAGGAAAGGAATTTACTTCCAAAAGGAAGTTCAGAATTGCCCATGGAAAAGAGCAACCAAAATTCAAATAAACGGTTTGAAAACTGTACTAATTTACCCAATGAACTTTTTAAAAAAAAAGCATCGGCTTTTAATTACATACATCTAAATATATAGAGTTGTTGAGTATATCTGGCTATAAGTATATATGTACTCTTATAACATGAGAACTACACATCCAAAAACAAAACTAATAGAATATTTGGAATCGGCAAGTCTCAATCTTCCTTCAGCACTCATCTTTAGGTTGAATTTCACAAAAGAAAATTTGTTGATATTTCGCATTTTTTTATTTTTTTTGCCAATCAAAAAGTTGACTGATTTGGAATGATATTTTTGGAATGTGTTTTCATCCAAAGTTTATTGAACCAACATTTTGGTCTACTTGAGTCTCTGTGGCGAATGCTCGCAACCAAAGAAATATGACATATACCCAAATTAAATGTGATGTACGGATGACAATCTACCCGTTCCTTATTCAAATTTTTTCCCTTTGCAAGACAAGGTACTCCAGTTAGTATTCAATAATTCCAGTATACTAATGGCCACTGGAGCCAGTCTGTTAGTTATTACAGACAAGCATAGACTCCCACCACTGAGAGGAAACCTATTTCCCATCCTCAGTTTATTTTTTTCTCTAACCAAATTCTGTTTGAACCGAAAAAAGAAGATTCTTTTACCGATCATTTATGACAGAGGTTGGCAAACGTTTTGAATCTGCAAGCTGGATTGCAGATTATCTCATAAATTCAAACAGGTCAGCTCAGTCACTCAACAGAAATCATCATGCTTTTTAGCAGCATTGGGGTTGCTAAATTAAAAAGTTTGGAAAAGAGGATGATCATGAACAAGTTATGTTTCTCACCCTTTGTTGGGCAGTGATCACTAAAAAGTCCAAATTTGAAAAAAACCAAAAAAAACAAGCATTAATGCTGCTGGGCACGTACTTGGGGTCAATTTAGCATAAACACACATTGTAAATTTCACCCAAAATAGTGAATTCTATTTTTTGAAAAAACAAAAAAATGTTTTTCTAAACATAATAAGGAGTAAATATTTGAATCTTCAGTCCTCTAGTTTCATTGGTGTTGCCAGTACATGTGATAGATACATAAATAGCTAGCTACTAGCTAGACCAACTAGGAAACTGAAGAAAGCTATGTTGACAGATTTGGTGACAATTTTAATTGACAACTTCTAATGAGAAAATTTGAATATCAAAATCAAGGGGAGTAAGTGTTTTCCAAAGTTACCTACCTCCCATCGTTAGGTAATTAGAACAATTTTTTAGATTCTATTTGCAAAAGAGTTATTCTGCCAATTAAGAGTGGTATCAAGCGGTTTACGACATTAAGAGTCGATGAATGGATAGTGGACCATTTAAATGCCCTGAAAAGCTTGAAATACTTGAATCATCTGTTTAGATATATCTACTTATATTTTGCTTAAAATTAATGAATAATGCAGGATAGAAAACCGTTTGTGCTTAACCAAGAATTAGTAATCAAAGAACTCAATTTAGTTGCAATTCATTTCTATCAAAGCATCTTTTGAACAAATGAAAAGACGCAAAGGATATTTAAAACATGAAAAGTAAGTGTAGTATCCCAATATCTGCTTGTGGTCTGGTCAAAATTGTCAAGCATACTGGAACTACCTGATTGCCTCCCCTTGATTTATAAGAGTGAAAAAACCTAAAACTGCCCTTTTTGACTTGTATTTTCTTTCATCTTAATTTCGGTTACTTTCCATCGAAAGTACTCAGGCTGTCAGTCCACAGCAGTGAGTAAACAGTCCCTATTGGGAATAGAGAATAAGCTCTAGGCAGGACTCGCATCCCTTTACTTTGTATGGTGACTGCACAATCAAATGAGCTACCAGATCTTCTGGTCAATCAGTATCGTTTGCAATTACATAAAAAATGCAAAAAGCAGAGTTATACCATTTTGTAGAATTTGTCTATTTTTCACCTTTTTTTTCCAGTTATTTTTTTGAAAATTACCAAATGTTTTGAAAACTTGTTTTTTTGTATACAAAAAAAAGTGTTAAGTATCATTCTGTTTGGAACAAATACTATGGATTTTGGATTTTTTTTCAACTGACCAAATGTATTTCTTCATGAATATTAAAAATGAAATCTTTACAAAGTTAATTCATTCATCACACTTTGATTGTTATCAGTTTTCAGTTGAATCGTTTCCAACAAGAAAACCATTTTCTGTCACGAGAGAAAAAAATAGAAAATGAGAAAAGCAAAAAACATAGAGATAGGTCTGGTTAGTCACAAAATAGAAACCATCATGTGACCAACGTTCTTAAGAAACATGCCATGTTGAGGGGGATCAATTAAACAATTGGGAAAAGGAAAGAGATAAACGGATAAGTTACTTCTCATACTTTTTGTTGTATTTCTAAAAAGTCTGAATTTTCAAAAAACAAGCATGAGTGCTATCGAACACAAACTAAAGGATTGATTTAGATTAAACTTATACTATAAAGTGATCCCCCCCACCTCACTGAAAACTTATTGGGTTTGGAGGATCCTCATTTTTAAAAAATAGAAAAAGTTTTCTCTTGATATAATAAATGTAGGCCTGTATACAAGCCAGAATCATGTAAAAACTGAAGAAACATGTTTTATACATTTGGTTGATAGTTTTTCATAAAAGAAAGCATACAGAAAGAGAAAAATAATTTGAAATAATTTCTGATTTTTCATTCACAACAGGCACTTTAGTTTTGTAGCTTGAATCTCAGACGTGGGAATTTGATTCTTTTCCAAATAATTTCTGAAAATTGTCCGAACCGCGGGCAAATACATTAATCGTACACAAAACAAGACGCATGCAATGTGTTTGCAAACATGAATTTCAACAAACACACAAACACCGGCATCTTGAAAATTCCGCGTTTATGATTCTTTCTTGTAGTTCTTAACAACGGGAGGTTCCCTGAATCAAAGAACTTACTTCTTTGATGGAACGCGTTAACAATTTAAATGAGGCATTATTCAATAAAATCATTCTCCACCACCAAGCATTCAGACCTCTGTGAATTGATAGGTCCCCCACCCTTCTGTATTCAGACCAATGTGAACAAATCCCTCTCCCAGCCTTCTGCATTCAGACACGAGAATTGAAGGAGCTCATCCCTCCTGCATTCAAACCCGTGTGAACTTTCAGAAAGCCAAACAACAATACCAACCAGAAGCACTCAGAGAACACACACCTCTGCCAACACTGTGCACAAACTAAAAATGGTGGGAAATAGAAATATCACAAAAACAGGGAGGGAACTCTTTTTTATGTACCAATATTGAGTTACTTCTCTTGAAACTTAGCATTTTTATTTCCAATGGTTGCATCACAAGTTCATCCAGTGAAGCACAATAACAAGAGAGAAGTATCCTTTCATTATTTGTCAATTTTTGCTCATCACCTCCCCCCCTCTCCTTTTCGGTTGTCATGCAAACATGATATTGAAATTGATACAAAGTAGACAGACGCACACCGAGTCTCAACTTGGCCCCAGGCAGCTGAAGCATATTCCCTTTGGAGAACAGATTCTATGATACAGAGTTGGTGGTAGTTGATATATTTACATTCGAAATTTTAAATGACGTTTTCAAAAGATCAAACATAAAGAAGAAATTCATGCTTCTACATGACAAATAAAAAGACTTTGCAGACGACAGAGTTGCCTTGTCTGATGAAGTGTCCAGAGGTTTGAATAAAAGCATAAGACATAAGTCAGCTACAAATCAAAGATCTGTCGTCTGATGGCACCAACAAGTATCCAACCTGACAACTCGCAGTTCTGGAAATGAATACTCCTATGAAATATAACGTCATCAAATACAACGAGGACAAAAAGTATCTGATACACTTGAAAAAGATATCCTATCCTCATACAGCTACGAAATTGACAGAATTTAGACTGAAGATTGGAAAATACAAAAAAATCGAAAGATATTCAAACAAGATTGAATACTGAATTACCTTAACACACCAAACAGTGCAACCTGGACACATCAGTGATAAAACCTAGGGTCCGCAGGTGTTCCAGGTCTCAATCCTTATACACCCTCAACTGGATGACCCAGCTGAGGTTGATCAAGTCCTGACATGTTCAGGTGGCGCATTATGCCTCTCATCCCCTCTTTTCAACTGCTGCCGGGAAGCTCCAAAGTAGACTTCAGAGTGGAGTTGTAATTGTTGAGAATAATGTCCTGAATTTCCTTGAAAGGGCCAATTCCACCAGACTGTGCAGGAATTAGCTAGATCTAGTCACAGCACTGCCAGATCTCCCCTACTTCCTCATGCCTCTTTGGTAAGCTGAGTTACTACCCATCTGCTCTACACATCCTGGAATACTAGAGACTCCTCCCTTCTGCACTGAGGTGTCAATGTAGAAGTTTTTTTTTAGTAGAAATTCCCTAAAATGATTTTAGATGGGAACCTAAATGCCCTCTGTATATCTTCACTGCTGCACCTCCCTTTCCCTCCTCCAGATTATCCTGTACACTTTTCAGAGGTCCTCAAGAATCCTGGAACACCTTTGGAAGACTATCCTCATTTGCTTTTATGTTTGAGCTTCTGAGTGACCTCAACTCCTTTCTGAATTAGATGATCTTGGTCTCTCTTCCATTGGGGTTTGATCTTCCAGTGCAGCTTTCCATCCTACGCTCCTTAATGCCAAACTACTCCAAAGAAACATTGATGATTAGTGTGCTCATTATCTGGAGTCTTTGGTCCACATCCCCTCTAGCTGTTATTTGAAGGACTATATCTACATCTTTGTCGAACTGAGATGATGCAGGTTCTTTATTTGTTGCTGGGTACAATATCTGTTGGTTCTCTGATGGTCTGCTTTGGCATATAGCGTGGGGTGCTTGGAGCTCAAGACATTGTGAGGTGTCTGTGGGCTGAGCTCCTCCAGATAATGGCACTGTGCATTGCTCTCTCTCTCTCCAAGCAGCCCATCTTGGTCTAGTGGATTTTTAAACCTATAGTGATCTTGCATACCTTGCTGCATGTACAGGCTGCACTCAAAGTCTGTAGGTCATTAGCCAGGGTCATTAACTGTGAATCTGTCCATGTAGAGCACTCATTCTCCCTCCCCCTACCTTCAGGTATTTGAAAGACTCTACAGTGCATTATAAATTGAGAAGTTACATACAAAAATCTGAAATATTTAGTCCTAGTTCTGTCAATTTCGAAAGTGTAAAAGGATGTTAAAATGAACATTTCAAAATGTGTTGCATACTTTCTGCTCTCACTGTACTTAGATGCTCACATACAGAAGCCAAGTGTGTACACATTAGTATGTTTATATAAAAATGTATCAAAAGCATTTTCGATTTTGACAGACCTTTGCTCTAAAGCTTATTTCATGTGCACATCTAATGACTATTTAGTATCCGTTTTATCAGTATTGCTATTATATATATTATATCATTATCAGTACTAATAAGCTGTACTTTCTCTTTCAGATGTTATAATGGTAGCTACAAGTATTGATTATACCAATTTTCAGGTATTATTTTAAACTGGGCCTTGAAGCCGCTAAAGCAGCTTGCAGAATTCAGGAAGTGGAAGGAAATGAAACAATATCCGATTGTACTGCGTAAAACTGGTTTAAGCGTTTTAGGAGAGATGACTTGTCCCTTGAAATAAAGCTTAGATGTGAATGACTATCAGTTGTCTAAAATGATGGGTGGAGGAGAACTTGACCCCTGGCACTCAAAAACATTTAGAAAGGCTCGGATCATTGGAAGATATACATAGAGTATTATATGAGCTTAAAAAAACAAGCAGTTAATGAAAAATGAAAATACTTTTCATACACCCCAAGACACACACACATCACCCTTACAAAGCCTGTCTGCATGTTTGTCCCCATCAGGCAATGTCTCCTCCACATATCTTTTATTCTTTTTTGATACACCTTTATTGTTTTATTTAAAACACAAACAGCCATACCTTGAATATTGCAGTTCATTCCAAAGTACCTCCACTCTATTCAAAACTGTACTGCTCAAGATTCTATTATGATTCAATATGTTTTTGTTCTCAGCTTATACTTAGTTGCATTAGTTTATACAGCAATACCTTAAGCGTGCTACATCAAAACCTGCACCAAACAAAACCACACTATTCAAGGTATTTCTGTCTTTCTCATTACAGAAGCCCTCAAACACACTTTTCATCTCTCTCTCTTTAGAGAATCCTCCTCACTCACACACGCTTTTTTCTCTCTTTCTATTCAGACCCCTCGCTCACACATACTCTCTCTTTACAGACTCCCTCAAGCGCACACACTATCTCTCTCTTTACAGACCTCCACACACACACACACTCTATATAGACCCCCATACACACAATTGTTCTTTCTATCTCTCCTTACAGACGCTAAAACACCACTTTGACCCCCCATTGCTCTCTGGCAGTCCCTCGATCTTCCCCACGGCAAAATCCATTCAGTCAAATACCTTTTCCATCAACCTTGGTGCCTCTATTTGCACTTCTTTTCATCTCTTCTTAATAAGCAATGAAATCTTTCAACCTTGAACAACAAGTTCAGCAGTCATTTATTTCTATAATAGTATTCTGCTCGTTCCAACTGGCATTTCAATGTTACGCTATAAGTGATCATAAAAGGGATAGATTAGGTAATTCAATGAGTGGGTAGGAAAGGAGAGGACAGAAAAGAAAGGTGTGCTAGTTCGATAAGAGGGTAGGAAGAGAGGGGGACAGAAAAGAAAGTTGTGGTAGTTTAATAAGAGAGTAGGAAGGGAGAGAGGGAGAAAAGAAAGACGTGTGGTTTAATAAAGAGTAGAAAGGTGTAGGAAAAAAAGGCAGTTTAATAAAAGGGAAGGAAGAGAGGGGGAAAAAATTTGGTAATTTACTGAAGGGATAGGAAAATTTCCACATAAGAAACTCGTCCATATTTATATAACATTCAGATAAAAACATGGCCAGGCAACGAAGATTGGAAGGGATAAGGGAGAGAATAAGAAAACAGGCAAAGGGGAAGAGAAGAGCAGAGGCATGAGATGATAGATAATCTTGGTGGTTAAGATCCATGGAATTTCTGCAGGTTCAGATGGTTAATTGAAGTATTTGAATGTTAAGGAGCTTGGTCAGTATTTGGATGAGTAACCATTAGGGAAGACCAGGTGTCATGAGGGTGAATGGTGGATTGAATGATACTACTGGGGGTGCTTGTTGCCTCAAAGTCTATTTTAGATATTGCAAGCTGAGATACTAGAAACATGGGACATGGGATATTGGAAGCCCGAATGGGGATGGCTGATGCCACAGCCAGCATAAGGCCACTAACAAACTGAGTGAAGGAACCTGACACCAAGTGGAACAAAAATACAAATAGCGATTCCAGCAGCAAGAAATCCTGAAAAGCTTGAAAGTCCGCATGGCTTTTTAGATATGCAACTATAAGAAGAAATAACCAATAGGAAACACCAAATTAAATCTACATTCACGACTCTCAACATGGATCCCCAGAGATCACATGCAAAACCGAGGCTGATAAAATACAAGATGGAGAGATGAACTCGACAAATTTAGAAAATACTGGCTCCGCGATGTCCACGTTAGAGAAGTGTGGCGAATCCTGAGGAAGGTCTATGTCTAATGATGGATGTTAAAAGACTGATGAAGATGATAATGGTGATGTCCTGAAAAGACTTCAACTCCCTTCAAATGATGATAGAAATGATTTATGTTTAACCTTTCAAGCACCAAGTTTTAGAGGACACTTTCATTAATTTGTCTGTCTTTTTGAAGGACTATTGGGGGAGAATGGTTCATGATAGAAGGTTGCTATAAAGAAATGAAATGATAAGTATGGCATAAAGTTCATGTTGAAAAAAATATTATTACCTAATTTACATATGATGATGTCATCAGGTGGCGGCTATTTTGGATTTTACAATTTTTAGTACTGCTTTCTTACGATTTTACATGAAACTTTCATGTTTTTACTTTGATATCATTGCAAAAATGTAAACAGAACCACTGCAGTAATTTACTTCAGAATTATGCCAATATATGTGCACCACCTATTAGTCATGTGTGCAGCTAGTTTCTGGTCGTATTTTTGTATACGTCATCTACTGAAAGATTAGGAGGGGGGGGGGGATATGGTCACAATTTGACAAAGGTTGCACTTGGAAGAATAAAGCATGTTGGCTATCAAGCTCATTTCATTCTGTTTCAATCACCTATTTCTAGAGTACTTTGTGTTATGCTCATCTTTCATTGTTTGTTGATGTTGATTATACGTCTTATTAACTCTTTACTAGTATTCAGCATGAATGTCAGTGGTGAGTACCATGGTACAAAATGAATTTTTCTCAATTTTATACCGTTGGGTTCACTGGTGACACCCAAGTCAAATATCAATAAAATCCATTATATCTTAAATACCATATATATATATATATATATATATATATATATATATCCTTGAATATGAGACAGGTTTATTTACTGACTAAAAAAAATGGTCCCATATCAGCAGTTCATTTTATATTGAAGTCTATCTGAAATAGCGAATGCTTTTGCCTATATAAAAACAGTGTCGATAGAGAATACGTATTAGCATGTAATAATGCCCGTCGTTTTAACTGAATCCATTACCATGGTTTTATATGCAATACATATTGTGTGATATCCATAATAAATAACATTTGGAGGTAGATTCATCATCACTGATAAGGATTTCACTTTCACAACCTGAAAACAATAATCGACATAATGTAGATGTAAGAAATTCATGTTTTGGTGACAGCTGACGAAATCCCATTGTTTTTGTAACAATGTCATGGTACAATAACTGACTTGGCTAATATATGAGTCAGTCAATTTTTTGAAATTTTATGCTCCATTTTGAACTAATTCTATACTCATGGTCAACTAATATTCAAAAATATACAGTACATATATTTTACATGATTGCTTACATGTATTGATTGAAAAATGATTTTTTTTCATTTCAGTTTGAGGGATTAATGAAAACCATAATTATAGGGACTCACCAGTGAATCCTATAGTGTATATAAATTAATGCATTTGTTGAAAAATAGAGAACAGTAAAAAAAAGTTAGGTGGTCTAATAAGAGGGTGGGAAGAGGGAGGGCAGAAAAAATGGCTTTTGAGATTTGCAACAATGGCAATAATCAATAGGAAACACTAAATCAAATCTGTATTCGTGTCCGTCTCCATTTTTTTCTCTTCAATACAAAAAAAAACCTGAATAGACTGCAAGTCCCTTAAAATCAGAAGCAAAAAACAGTAGTTTAATAAGAGGGATGGAAGAGGGTAGAAAAAAATGGCTTTTGAGATATGCAACAATGGCAGTAAATAATAATCAATAGGAAACACCAATTGAGATCTGTATTCCTGTCTCTGTACTTTTTTTCTCTTTGATACAAAAACAAAAAAAAAAAAACTGAATAGACTTCAATTCCCTTCAAATGATAGACAGAAAATAGTTTAGGTTTAAAAAAACAAAACAAATGTACGGACAACAAAGAAAAAGAGAAAAAAAACTTATTGATTGTGTTATTCCTCACAACCTTTCAGAGTTGCTGAATGTTCTTGCCAGCCCAAAAAACAACAAAAGCTGGTAGATAATAAACACTTATTATAATTCTTACTATTAAGCGTTCTTATCAAAGAAAGAAAGCAAAAAATGGTAGGAAGTTGAAAAGCACCAGAATTTCTGATAATTGAAGTGAATCTCCAAGAAATATATTCTCCTGTCTTTTCAAAACAGCCTTGGAGTATTTAGAATTTTGTACAAGATGAGAAAAGAAAAATCACAATAGACCAATTTTTTATGCCATCCATATATATTATATACATATGAATGAATGAATAGCCTCCATTCTGTCTCTACAGACAATTGGATGTCCTCGCTGGGTGAAGCGTAGGGAGATCCAGGGGTGCCAAGTCGTCAGAATAAGCCTTGCTAATGTAGCACAGAAGAAAGCAGAAAGCGATACATTTGGCATCAGTTTGGCTGGAGGACATGATATCAAATTGGGTGTTGAAACGTCTTAAGAAGGCTCCAATCTCTGGTTTGAGAATCAGAGTTGTTGTCCTCCTCCTAAACTGGTAACTCTCCAAAGGCTAGAGAGCCAAATCTGCCCCAGCTATTTTGTATATGGCTGGGATACATACATGTTTAGATATACATGTATAAATACTCATACTTAGGTACATACATTTTTACAAGAATCAATGGATGTTTTTGTAGACCTACAAACTTTATGAAACTTTCATTACTGAGAAAAGTAAACGTATGTTTAGTGACTTGTGTGGATAAATGTATAAATTTCCTCCTGGGAAATACTAGGTTACTTTGCTCACAAAGAGAAGAGAGTTTAGCCATTCACATTCATTTATTTCTTATTTCTTGCAGCCAGAAAGTTGACAGACGGAGCAGGGGACTTTTTTGCTCATTTTATTGCATGGCCTCCTCCTGGGAGGCTCTCTACATGATCCCCTGCTGCTTGCAGCATCTGGTATTCTCTGTCGGTCACCTCAGTGATCATATGAGAGCTGGCATATCTAACATGATTTGGCTATAACTGAGAGGAAGTGAAGTGCTGATATTCATGAAAAGCAAAATATACACAAGGGAAAGAGAAAAGAAGATGAAGATTACGTATCGCAACCTTTCAAACGTGCAGTGGAAAATATTCAAGATAACAAAAATATAATTTGAATCATTTCCCAAATATTTCTTCAGACATTTTTTTACAACCATGAAAACTATGCCATGAGATATTGAAGAATAAAAAACACAACAAAGATCATGATATAATCATCAAACAGAAAAACTTCAATTTATCTCGGCAAAAAGTAATTACTATGATACCTTGATTAGCGCTTTGAATACGTTCCTAAAAGATGCAGTTCAAAACAAAATGGTGCTATATGGGGGCCATCATAACAAAGCATGAATAAAGATAAGAGCCTTTGGAGTCGCCGGCTATTTTCCCCTTGTGATGGGTAGAAAAATTCTGTGAACTTGTGGATAGTCAGTGAATTTTGCAAGAAACTTGTGTATATGTGAAAGTATGTAAAGGTGTCAATCATAGTTTCTTTCATGAAGACCGTTCTAGTCTCACACATTTTGTATGATACACACGCATTTCAATACATTTCATGCTCAGACATGAGGAGAAAATTCTCATGCATTTCATAGAAAAGTGTTAGAATTATTTAGATTCATTAAATTGGTTTAGATTTCTGATAAAAAATCTTATCTTAGATGAAACATGTTTCAAATAGATTACAAAATTTCAGTTGCTGATATGCCCTGATATACAATTCAAGCCCATCATAACTTTCAATATTTTCTGGGGGAGTGTGCCCCAAAAAGGTAGCCCCCCAATCAAATTTTCCTCTCTGCGCTCGGAAAAAAAATTTGGCAGGATGGAGCGGAGTTACATAATTCTCACTCATTTTTTACCTTCAAACTTGAGAGATCTGTACGTAGATATCCTAATGTATGTTGTGCAATCCTATGGAAAATATTGGGCCAGCAATTATTAATACTTACCTCAAGTCGATGCAAAATGTAATCCAAAAGAGGTTTTTCTTAATAATTACTTACCTAAAAAAAGAAAAAAATAATAGTCAGAAATCATTCTACAGACTACAGTAATACCTCAGTTAGCACTCTAGATATGTTCCTAAACAAAACAGCACTATCAGGGGTCATTATAACATAGCATAACTAGAGATTGTGTCAGCAATCATTTTAAAATAGGTGTTGTTGTTGTTGAGCCTCAACAAGATGGGATGGATTATCATATTGTAGCTCATCTTATAGCTACTTTTCAGATCCGGTGAAATGCCATTAGGTGCCTATGTATATAGCTACATGACGAATTATTGAGTGTCTATGTGTTTAGTCTCATACCCATGGCACAATAATCAAAATGTACAGTACATGAATATTTCGGAGACTTTCCGCGATGTTCTTTTATCATTATTCATTTCGGAAATTCAACTAGATTCACCCCTAGTCCTATTTGTCAAAGAGCATTATAGTGAATCATGGCTGAATGGTACAGCACTGAATGGGGTATTACTGTAGAATAGGTTTAAAGGAGAAATAATGATAAGTACAGAATATAAACAACTTGCAAAGCAAAAAAATAAGACAGAACATCAAAACAGGTCTAGTTAATCATTCAATAGAAACTATCTTGCGCTCAAGATCTTTTAGCAGTATGATGTGTTGGGGTGAACAATTGAAAAATCTGAAAAAGGGGTGATCAATGATAAGCTACTTTTATATTTTAAAATTTTTTTTCAAATTTTCAGTTGCTTGTTATCATAACTTTGAACTGGACTATAATTCTACGGCAACGACTTAGCAGTGTAATTAGAAGTGAAGAATAAGCTCTCTGTGAGAATCTTACTCATACCCTCTAACCAGAGGGAGTCTAGTATATGCCAGGCTGCTTTAACCAAATAACTATGGGGACTTCATAGTCAGATAAATGAAGTGAGATAAAGATCAGAATCAATGATTTTACATTATTTCAATGAGAATAGATTTGAAAAAAATGAAAAAATATTGTATTAAAAGATAGGTCTCCAATGTAAACATTAACAAGTGTTAAATATCGGTAGTAGGAAGAAAGATTTAAGGTGAAAAATCAGCTTCTGTTTAACTATGAAGTCCCGATGGCTAAATGGTTAATGTTGTCAGGCATACTATGGGCTATTCTTTATTTCAATTACACTGTTTAATAGTTGTCATAGAATTACGTTCCGATTCAAAGCTATAATAAGAAGTTTGTGAAAGTCAAGATGAAGGTAAAAACTAATCAAAATTAATGATAATGTAAGTTACTTCTCTCACCTTTTGTTGGGTAATGATCACTTAGACTGTCAGAATTTTCAAAAAACAAGCAGATACAAACCAGGGGTTCAATCTCAGACAAATTTACAATGTAAATTAAACCCCTCCATACACATGCATACACAGAAGAAACCTATTTAAAGGGGAGGAAAAAAACAAAAAAACATTTTTTCTGGACATAATAAAGAATGTTCATGGTTCACTAACAAAATGAGAAAACCAAATCCCTCCTTAATGGATCTTGCTTTGTAGCCCTTTGAATGAATCAGGAAGAAATTAATTTCTCAAGATTCCACTTTTTCTCACTCTTCTTCAAGTTCTGTGGGGCTGAGCAGCAAGGGCTTCATATACCTTCCTCAGCCATTTATATGAGGGGGGGGGTGATAGGTCTCATATGCTGTCAAATTTGGTAGATTACCAACTACCTGATATATTTATTGTGATATTCGAAGAATAAACTGTACAAGCTTTGTGGTTAGAGTAGTTTGCCCAATCAGGGAGGAGGGGTCCATTCAAGGTGTTGGGGGGGATAAGGCCATTAGGTTAAGTAACAGTGAATGATGTGTTTCTATTCATTTCCACTTGCTTTCTTCGAGTATCAAATACACAGCAGCAAATGAAATTAAACTAATTCTCATTATAAACTGTAAAAAATTATACAAAAATCAAAATCATTCTTTTTTGCAACTTACTTGAATGAAAAGAGGGGGAAAATAGTAATCTTATTGCCAAAAGGTTGAGAACCACCAAGTTAAAACAATGGTCAATCCTCAGCAGCAGAAGAGAGGAAATGGTAATTCACTTCAAAAAATCAATACCAGATTTACTATATAACAAAAGTAGCATATACTACTGGACCCGCATTCCCAAGAGCCCCACGCTAAATGCTCCAAAGCTATCAACTCCAATTCAACGATTCCTGTATTTGCTCTATTAATATGGTACTATACTTCCATCAACTTTTCTGAGTGTGTGTAAGGTGAGCTATTTTAGCCAGTTATTCCCTTAATTGCAATATTAAAATAATACCTCCAATTAAAGGAATTATCTTAATATTGTAATTAAGGGTAGTGGTATCTATGTGATACACATATGACAAAGGAATATTAAAGTATTAGAAACTGAAGTTATAGCTGCTGCACGAAGATCCGAACGAGGTAATACAATAATGGAAAAGTCAAATATATTTGTTGTATTTTTTGGCTGATTAGCATATTGAAAAAAATAATCACTTTACAATGCAAATAAAAAATACAAGTATTTTTTTTTTTTTAAATTCAGAATTGTTTATGACATATGATTCATGTTCTGCAAAAGTGTAAATCAGGAAAAGACAAACAAAAAAAGCAAACGAATGTCACAAGCAGAGAGAAAAAAATCTATAAAGCACTCAGAGAGTGCATACAACTACTGGCATTAAAAATTGGAATAAAATCAGTCCATATATAGCTAGGATGCTGGGGTGGTAACAGTGTAAAAAACCCTCTCTCAATCAGAAAAAACTCCTGGATCCGCCTCTAAATTCAACTGATTCTTCCTTAGCCTACGATGCACCCTTCAGCAAAATGTTATTGAGATCAACTGAAAACTTTTGGAGATAGTGTGTTGAGAAACATACAGCTACGATGCAAGGGAGGTAATGGTAAAAAATCCTTTGATCCATCAAAAAATTTAATCAGTTCTTTCATAATCGACAGCCCACCATTCCACAAAATGGCATTGAAATCCATTGACAACTTCCAGAGATATTGTGTGTACAAAGTACATGCTCCTCTTCCAACTTTATTGGTAAAGGTAAAAGAAATCTTTTTCTGATACCTCAGTTGCAGAACCATTTTTGTAAACAATTTTTTGTCTTTTACTGTATTCAAATTGAACATGAATTCATGTTAAAATTGCATATTAAAACTGAACATGAATTTGCATAAAACATTTTATTTGTTCTGAGGAAGGTTTTGTACATTTGAGGCTTTTATGAGTATTGGGAGGGGAAAAAAAATTAAACAAATAAGATAAAATGCACCCCCAAAAGCATGAAACATTTATGTAGATATTGCGCAAACATTTTTTTTTTTTTCAAATGATTATTTCTATTATTTACTGCCAAAACAGACTCAAACTCTTTCCTGCTGTGAAAACTCCTAAAGCTACAAATACATTGAGATTCATGTCAGGACAGGTTGTTTGAAAGACAAGCATAAGGATGAAGAGTTTCAATGAAGAATTTGAATTCCTATTGATTCTCAATCAAAATAGAGAACCCTGCAGCAGAAGAGAATATTAAAAGAGCCAAAACGTAAAATGTAAATTGTGTCCATTCTTTGGAAAAGGTGAAAAACGTCAGGTGAAAACCAAGTGAGATTCAGTTATTAACAGCAGTGTAATGCTGTGTAAATCGGTGAGAACTGTGTTTCCTTATTTCTGGGAGAGGGAGGATTCTCACTAGTAACTTATCCATGATTCCAATGTACTGTGCTATTACCAAGCGGTTAAGGAAAATCTACTTGAATTTAGTTGCAATAAAAAGCAACAATAATTAAGATGAAGGTAAATGGTAGCGGAAAAAAAATCAATAATAAGGATTTACAATACTTCATCTAATAAAATAGATGAAATGAAAAATAAAATTGGATTACCAAGAGACATCTTGATTCTCCAGATATATTTGGAAAATGATCCAAGAAATATATAACATATTATTAATTACTGTGCTTCACTGAAATATAACAACACTAGAAGTTTAATGAAATCGATAATATCTTAGTGGTCGAAATTTGGTCGGGCAACATCTTTTGGGAAACTTTTGACTTCACTCAGTGCCTAAAATGATCCCAAGAGACCCCAAACAAGCTGGATGAGTGTACAAAATTCACAAATAGTTTTCCCTTTTGCACCCCCCCCCAACAAATTATTGGGTCTGCATTCAATCTCATCCAAATGATGATGATCTGATTTCTAACTAATGCTATCAAAAATATGTTTTGCCCAACCAAATGCATACTCATTAGACCTAAGCGAAGGTTTTAATCTAAAATATATACAAAACCGCAGGTCAACTGAAAACTCTAACAACCTCTAAGCTTTACTTCATAATTCCTCAATACTTCGCAACCATACTTCCGTAAAATAAATATCACTTGAGCAATGAATAACATCAAAAAATAATAGTTAGGAAACACTATACTCCTACAATCACAAACAAAAATTGAATATTTATTTTGTAAATACAATAAACAAATAGATACTCTGATTGTATTAACTTCCATCCAAACTGTCCACATTAGTTTCTTCACTTTTTCAAGTTAGTCTTGCATACAGGCTGCATCAATGGAGCTAGAAGGATGAAATTCTGAATATCTATTATTAGGTCTAGAAAAAATATCATTGGGTTTTTTTATATTTTCCTGCTAAATAGGGTTTTTCCAATATAAGCTCTTGCTGAATTGGACCCTTAGTGTCCAGCAACATTCATGACTTTTTGGGAGGGAAAATTTGGACTTCTTAGTGATCACTGCCCTACAAAAGGCAAAAGAAGTAACTAATTTATTGATCTCCCTTTTTTACAAAATAGCATGCTACCAAAACAAATTGGTTACATTAGTAGGCATCATACATACATGTGTACATAGACAGCCATACTTATAAAACTGAAAAAACCCAAATTGACAGTTTTGAATAAAAGTTCTAATTATGATAAAATTGAAAGATCACAAGTTATGGGCATTTTTTTTATACATGCCGCGTTGTTGTTGAAAGTCCTCAAGAGTTCCTACTTGGAAGGAAATAAAATAGTCAGAAATTCATGAATGCTGTACTTGAGAAGCAAATATGTCTGGTACAACTTGAATATGGTGTGGCCAGATGCCCGTCAAGGGAAAAAAAAAAAATGAAGCAGTCTCTGTGGCCTAGTTGGAAATGTGCTGTGGTCCACCATTTGGCTGTGGCCCACTCAGTGGGAAACCCACATCTAGATGCTACCAAAACATCTGAATTGACAACACTTCTTTGGAAGAGAGAAAAACATCAGGCGGGAAATTAAGTGACGTTCGGTTATAAATGTGTTTCTCCAATGAAGTTCATTAAGACACAAAATGGTGGAAGATCTACAGAGAACCAATTTTACCCATCGTCTAAATTAGTTTTTGTTGAGGGGGAAAAAATACAAACAAAACAATGAAAAGCAAGGACAAACAAACAAATAAACGGAACATAAGAAATGAATTAAACTTGTCGCTTGTTTTTTGCCGGTAGATATTATTTACTGTCATCTTCCTAGTCTTTGTAATATTAGGACAAGTAATTATGAATACATAACAGCTCGCAATAACAAACCTTATTAGTAATTAAATGCACAGAAAGATGGGAAAATGAAAAATACATTATTAAAAATTGGATTTGACCATACAATAGGATATTTCGGGATTTTTTTTTTATTCAAAAATTTTTGTCCTTGGGGGAAAAAAAGCTAAAGACTATCATTTGCTATGGGTGTCTGTCATTGTCATTCTCTCAATTAGATTTCTTCATTATTTCACTGAAATTTTGAATGCAGGCTTGTGGAGAGATTTTCCTGAGGTACAATGAATCATGACTGAAGTGATTGTTTATGTTTCATAAGTAAAAAAAGGTTTTTGTTCACATTTGAGGAAATTTTTCAAATCTTGGCCAATTTTGCTGAAATTGGGCTATAATGAAAAATAAACCCCCAAGAATTGAAAATTGATGAGTTACAGTCGATCCAATTGTTTGCTAACATTTTATATGTAAATGACGGTACATTAATGTGCAAGAAATATTGCACTTCACAAATGCTGATCCCATTAGAATAAAAAATTTTATGCAGAATCTTGGGTACATAATCATTGAAAATGTATAATATTTATGAATTTTATTGTTAGAATTAAAAAAAAATTAAGATTGAAAAAAAATTTTTTTTTTTCTGATCTGATATCTCAGAGTAAACAGTCCTAATAAACAACTCTAAGTACACATATTTTGCAATAGGCACACAAAGGAAATTAATGTGTGAACAAGAGATTTCAAATTCTGTAGATAGCCGAGTTTTTATTGAAAGAAATATTGATTCCTGATTTCGAATTCAAAAGAACATACATATATTTGTCACAGGAAATAATTTGCACAACATAAGATTTTTGCGCTGACTGGCTATAAAACAAAATGGGAACATTGCGGAAAAGGATCAACTTTTAGACAAAAAAAAAAGAGATGCAATTCTTGCAAGGATGGAAGGCATGAGATGCATAGATCCTTATTAAATAAATTGCTCCCACCGAGCCTTGAATCAGCTCAAATCAGGGAAGCGATAAGAATGAACATTCCGATATTTAAAAAAACAAAAAATCCAGAGAAAACATTGATTAAAAGCAAATAATCCCAAAGGAATTTTCCATTTTGCCAACAGCGGAGAATCCAGATGGAACTTGCAGGGGAATATCGGAAAATATGGCAGGAAGAATCCAATAAACATTCTTGTCAAGATGTTTTCCAACCGATAAAGCATTACGAGCGAATTAGAAGCATGAGGATTCTTGAGCAATTTCTCTGACCTTCACCGGGATGAGTTTTAGTTTTCCTTATTTTCAGATCACCTTAAGGGACAGTCATCCTTTTAAAACATCCAGTGCTTTTTTTTTTCTTCAGGAAAAGTATCGATGATTATAAAGTCAATTGAAGGCCTCAAGGAGTGCCAAGATAGAATGTTGATAAGATAAACGGGTTAAACAGTGCAGTCATACAATTAAAGGGAGTAAAATTAATAAGATGAATGCATTGCACAAGATAAACGTTTGAAATGTAAACATTCAAGTCCTTTTGCAGCTGCATTATTTGATAGAATCACAAGACCCACTCTCAAATGACAATGGAAGAAAGAAAAGGTTTTCAGAAGTTACAATCATTTATTCCACTTGTTATTCAGATAAATGTTCTCATCAGTGAACAACTGCAGCCATCAAATATGGCTAAGGGTTCTATTCTTTTTCATAAGTGCATGTTTATGTGTTTATTGGTTCCAGTGCTCCTGGCCATACCGTTTTGTTTACAGATTTGAAAATTGACATTGGAACTCCAATAGATCCATTCTAAAATGAGTTTTTTTTAAATTTTGAGAAAAAACTTATTTGTGCCTTATTTTGATGGGTTCATTAATAAGATCTAGATTGTCAAGAATCTATACATCTCTTTTACTCTATTTAAGATGTTTTTCAGTGCAAAATATCAGTGATGTCATGAAAAGAATTAGTTCTGACCATATTTATTCTTTGACGGAAATTTTTCACATGACTTGAAATTTTGACGCAACGATTGTTCAATTATTCACTGTGATGGTGAGTCCTGATTGTTTTAATGAACATGTTTTGGCCAATGTGTTCCCCATCCCCTATTTTCGTTAACAGATACAATCTTTTTATCTATAATTTTTCGGACAATTTGATCTCTTCTTTTCATCTTCGATGTAGTAATGGCGTTCTGGCTGATTCTTTTCTATATATATCTATACATCTATAGTATCTATACCTAACACTGGATCGTTGGTACATTAATGACCATAATTTTCTTCTCTGCTAAACAGAGACACGAGACAGAATTCTTTGTTTAACAAAGAAAGAAAATGAGAATGTTTCCATATTGTAAATATGGAACAAAATGAACAGTAAACGTTGCTGAAATAGAATATTTACAAGCGTTGCATTTATGTTTAAATTTTCTGGTTGGTACTGTTTTATTTTTTTTTGCTTTGAACAACTTGAAGAAGGAACCGATTGGAGAGACTCTTTCCTAACAGATATTGCATTCTATATCTGAAGAGGGCTATGGAAATGAATTAACCGATATGTTGTGACTATATAGAAGATAAGAAGAAAAGATCTGTCTGAAAAGAAGTTTGTGTACGAGATATGATCTTCCTATTTCTGTCACCAGTTCCAGCCAAGAAAAAAAAGAAGATATTTCAATAAGTTCACAACAAGGCTTCTCAAGCTTTTTTTCATTTGTAACATCTTTTGATGTAACAAAATTTTTCTCAATTCTTTCCACACCATTATAAAAGCTATAGGTACTAATACTATACAGAATCAGTCTCAAACCATAATCAAACAGTAGCTAAACATAGAGAGAAATAAAGACCAAAAAATTGTCAAGAATTGCAAGATATTGATAATCTAAACAAAGTTTTAGGGTGTTTATAATGAGAAAAAATTTATCAAAAAACCATAGATCAATAAGTAGTAACAAAACAAAATTTGTTTAAAACAAGCCTTGCTTTTAAAGAGTCAAACTTCACTTTACTACTGTCTGAAGATGATTATTGCAACTTTTTCTATTGAATATGATAAAAAAAAATATTATGATACATCTTTTTAGCATAAATTTATTCATTCAAATGAAATAAGCCCTTGCAAATCTGTAAAATATATTTTTGTAAATATGTACATCTTGTCAGTTTAGCTCCATCAGTAAGAGAACCAACTACCAATTATTTGGTCATAATTTCAAATATAATTTCAGTATGTAAATGTTAATTTTATAAATATATTAATTTATTAAAATAAAATAAACCCTTGCATAGTTCTAGCATGAAATTTGGTACATGTGCGATACTTGTCAATTTAGCTCAATTGTTAAGATACCTGACTACCAATTAGTAGGTTTGGATTCCAAATCATAGTGGGGGAATGTTGATTTTAACACCTCTAAATTTGTTGAAGATTGTTCTTGTCATTCTTGTGATGGTAAAAGTACAAAGTCAACTCCATCTTATATTAAGTATCAGAAGGAGTAGATTTATGCATAGAGATTAAAAAATAAACAAACTCTGGTTACATAATCATTCTTTGAATAAGAAATTCCAAATATCTCTCCAACCCCCAATAATCTTTATGTGACTTCTGCAAGAAGCTTCACATTCCCTCACATCTTTCAGCTCTATGCCACCAGCCTTACTACCATTAGGTGAAATAAGCAACCAAAAGTCACCAAAAGGAAAGGGGGTCACCATAGGTTTCAAGCGATTTCCCTTGAGTAAATTATCATAAGCTGTTTAAATTGTTTAAAATGAAAACTAATTTTTTCCCTTATACATAGAACTAATACAAAGGTTCAAACGATCAGATCATCCACACAGATACAAGTGTAGAAAACTGGTCATTAAGCAATTACAAGTTTTGTAGGTAAAGATTTGGTTTAGTGAAGTAGTATATTTTTGTGGGAAAATGTATTTTTTTTCTTGAGTATTTTGATGCATTTTAAGGTATGTTTCATCTTTAAAACTCTTGTCAGTTAACCGATTTGGGGGCTCTGTGTAAGGCACTAAGCAGCTTTTATCGGCCCTGACCCCTGCCATTAACCACCAACAATTGAGCCTGGATGCAACAAAGGCTGCAAGTGTTCTTGGTTGAACGTAAGCATGGTTGCTCAACAGAAACCAATTTAGAACGGAAAATCGTTTTCTGATTGCATTTTTTGGTACAAGAAAAGAAAAGAAAAAAAGATTGGTTTAGGTTGCAGGAAAATTTGATAGCTGTATTTTTCTTTTTCAAAAAGAATTGCACAAGAATTGCAGTGCTGTGAAAGAAAGTCAGAAGAGCAATGATTGCATTTCCCAAAAGGCACGAACTCAATTTGCCCTCATAAATTCCGAAATAAGGAAGGGGAATTATTTTGTTTTTAATTATTTCGATTGAGCCACATTTCATACAGAACATATTTCCTTTTTGATCTGAGAATAAAACAGGTCTGGTTAGTAACTTGATAGAAACTGTCATGTGGCAAATGTATTTTGGCAGCATGCCATGTTGGGATGATCACTTAAAAACTTGGAAAAAAGAGGTGATCAAAGATTAAATTCCTTCTCTCGGCATCTGTTGTATGGTGATCATATTCCTTTTGAATTAGGGATTAAAATACATGGAAAAATAGAAAGCCCTCAGAGAACACATACTTCAGCCTATGCCATTGTCAAGATATTTTGTTGATGTATAGCTATGATGCAGTGGAGGTAATTGTAAAAAATTCCTCGATCTATCCCAAATTAACTGGGAAAAATTATCTGATATGAAATATTCTCTGGTATGTATAGAAGAATGAGAACAGAGATTGAATGACAGTTTTGGTTTAAAATTCCCAGAACGTTACCAGCTATGAAGCACGAAGGTCAGTGGGCAAAATGGCTGAACCATTGTGATTATAACAACAAAGATGAGGACAATAGTCCAAGCAAATCAGTGTATGACAGATGTTTTCTAAATATGAAGTCAAAATTGTATATTGGCAACAAAAAATGCAACTTCAAAAGATTTATGCAATCGAAATATAAACAAATCTGCTTAGATACTCAATAGAAACCATCAAATGACCAACGTCTCTTGGTAGCGGTCCATGTTGGGGATGATCAGTTGAAATATTGAGAAAAAGGCCCAATCAATAAATAAGTTACTTCTCTTGCTTTTTGTTGGGCTGTGATCAATAATAAGTCCAAATTTAAAAAAACAAGCCTGAACACTTCAAGACATAAACCATGACAGCAATTTAGCATAAATGGACACCCCCCCCAAAAAAATATTGTGTGTGTGTGTGCAGAGGGAGGTGATTTTAAAAAAACAAAAAAGCGTTTTTTTCTTGACATAAGGAGTAAATTTCCAAATTTTCAACCCCCTGGCTCCATCGATACAGCCTACACACATACATAGTTAGATTGCGAGCCAGACAGAACCACTCAAAAACTGAAGAAACCTATGATGATTGGTGGACAGTATTGCTTGGCTGTTTCTAATTTGAAAAGTAAGTCTGCCAGCAGTTATAAGTGGAGTTGTTGAATCTTAGTGATTTATTACCACTAATGGCTTCAATAAAGTTATTATATTTAGATAGATTGTCATTCATCATCCTTGTGATGAATTATGCATCGAATGAAAATCTTCAAATAATAATTTTATAAACTTCATCAAGTCTAAAAAAAATGTATTGGACTAAATATTGCAAAATGGATTTTGCTCCGGAAACGGATGTTTATTCCATAGGTGTTCCCATCAATGATGCATTAGCCCAAGGGGTCGACAAACTTTTTTGAAGTCAGGTCAGATTGGAGATGTTTTTGTGTCTAGCGGGACAAGGTGAATAAAAATGAGTGAATGGTCATGCAAGGGTAGGGAAACAGCTGTTTTTTTTTAATTACTTTAATGTTTTTTTTTATTATAGGAATATATACCGACATAAATTTCTACAATAACAAATGCATTTTATTATTTAAAACGATTCAAAATGACTTCCTGCTGTTACACAAAGAATGAGCATAAATAGAATAAGCAATTAGAGAAAATGGGGCTGCTGCCCATTGAATAGCTTCTTTTCTTATCATTGATGGACAGACAAAGACCCAAACAACTGCTTTATCCAAACATTCTCATTTTCAATCATTCAGTCCCTGTCAGCACTATTATTCCTCAATGCAGACGCTTATATTATCAAGAAATAAGTTGCTGGATCAATTCCAGCTGTAGCCCCATTTTCTTTAATTGTTTATTCTATTTAGGCTGTCTAGGCCAGGTGACACATTTTCCATGATGGCAGGTCATTTCAAATTCATAATTATTCTATTGAATCACATATCCTTTTTTTTAATAATATGAACTTCTATGTGCTATCAACCAATGAGAATGACAAAATTTTTCTTTGGGGACAAGATATAGTTTACTTGTGATTCCAATTTTATCTATATTAATTGAACAGCACGAAAGCGTGGGATTAAAACTTTTCAGCTATGAAACATTGATTTGTTTGAGGCCATTGTGAAGATAAGGCTTTTGCTCTGCTGACTTTTATAGTTGATTAACTGAAAATGGATGGAAAAAAAAAATGGACAAAAAACAAAGAATTTTTGTATGCAACACAACATATTCAATGAGGCTGTGAGCTGAATTTGGCCCGCAGGTCATAGTTTGCCAATTCCTGCTTTATGCTAAAAGTTCTTTGACCTTCCTCAGATGTATAACACAATTACCAGATAAGTTATATGCTTGATGGAAGCTGGAGAACACGCTGGCCAGAACAGCAATAAAAAGAAATAAGGATGAGAAAACTACTCGACATAACTCATCAGATACTGGAAATCTATAAATTGTGTACATGATAAGAGCCATGTCTGCCACTGTTATAGTAACGGTAGCTACCATCAGCCCCTCCCTACCCAATGATTAAACTATCAACCTTTCTTTTTTCTTTTACTTTCCCTCCTTTCCATGTCTGTCACACATAGTATCAATTGCTGCCATCAGCCAGGCCTGTTGCTGTACACTTATGGTAAATATCAGCGAATTGACAGGTCATGGACTAGTAATAATGAAATAATGTGCAAGTTCCCATCCCACGCAAACTCTAGTCTGTAACGCTTAAAGTATCAGTAGCAACTACATACTGAGTCTGTTGCTGTACACTTATGATAACTGTTGGTATAGCTATGGGGCATAGACTAATACACATAAAACGAGATAGAGAGATATGAAACAATCTAGAAGTTGATCTCTTTATAAATCTTGTAAGGAGCAACACCAATCACTGTGTCCCAGTGGTAGAGTGCTCACCTCCAGGTTGATAGGTTCAATCCAATGCTGAATCATACCAAAGTCTTCAAAATGGCACTCAATGATTCTCCGCACAAGGAAAAGGATTGCAGAACATCTCTCTGAAGCTAAGGAGTTACAGCTTGGATATGCCGGATTTTGTAAGATCACTGAAGTTGAGCAAAGTTGAGCCTGGTCACTACCTAGATAGGTGACCATTGGGGAATACAAAGAGTTGTGAGCAGAATGAAGTTTCAACAGACTGGCAAGCTGGAAGTAGGGTTTACTAACATTTGCCCATGCATACCCGATACTGTGACACCCTCAATGAGGGTATCAGCAGAGAACAATGATACATACAATTGATATGGATTGAATCAAAATCACATTTTCAGAGGAAATTCAGACTTTCACGATGAGAAAAACTAGTCTGGTTAGTCTTTTGGCAGCATGAAAATGGGTGATGAATGAATAAGTTACTTCTCTCACCTTTTGATTGGTAGTGAACACTAAAAACATCTGAATTTCCCAAAAACAATTGTACTAACTAAGAGACCAATTTAGCATAAACTTACACTGCAAACTGAACAACTCACTAAAAAACTAGTTTGGGGGGGAATTTTAGAAAATGGTAAGGCGTAATATTTAAATTCTCAGCTTTCCATAGGTATGGCCTGCATGCACGATACATACATAGCCATTCAGCCAGACCAACTTAAAAACCAAGATAACCCATGCTGACAGTTTCCAATGAGAAAAGAAACAAAATGTCATAATGCAAAAAGAAAAGAGATACACCTCTCAAGTGGTGATCTATCTATTCAGCTTATGTAGTACCCCTTCCGAGGTGCATGTTTACATGGACTCAACCTTTATGCTGTGAAGAGCATCCTGCTATAACTGTGAAGTAAAATAATTATCTGCCTGTCATGCAAAACTATGGCTGTGAAGTATTTTGGTTACTCTTCTTCATTTCTGTTTTATATCTAAAGATAATTTATAGGAACTGCGAAGAAAGATTTAAAATTTAATTTATTTTTCATTTAATTTCTTGAGAACCACTGATCCCAACTTCAAACTTGACAGTGCACTGCCTTATGTGTTGACTAATAAATCTAGCATATAACTTTATACAATAGCCAGTTGTTTAGTCATTGGGGTTCATACACGTTGAAAGCTTGAAAGATTTCTTCAATTGTAGTTAGATATCTAAAAAACAGAGTTGCCATTCTTTGTTGAAAAATGATTGAAATTTGTAAAAGTTCTATCAGTATGCTATTTTCTTATGTTGATTGTATTCTAATAAAGAGCAATCAAAAGTTAAAGGAGATGTTTCATAGAAACTTATGTCAAAATATTGGTAATCTTTAATTTTTTGAATATTTTTATTAGATTTCCCAAGAACCACCCATACAAACAATTTCAAACTTAACACTGTGATGCCTTCTGTGCTGACAAATATATTTGGTGAATATCAACTTCATACAATGGCCAGTTGTAGAATAAATACAATCAATACACACACATGAAGATTTCTTCAATTGTAATTGAAAAAACTGATAAGTCAAATCCCAATGTAAAAATAAGAGAGCGCATATCACTGCCAATGCTATATACTATGCTAAAACTGAATGAAAATCAATCCTTATGTAGCGACAATGCAGGAGAGGCAATCGTGTTTTGACTCCCCATATTTCAGACTACCATTTAATATAATCAAAAATAGAAAATAATCAAAATGAATTCCTGGATCCAGCCCAGACTTCAATCTGTTCTTCCTCAGCCCATGGCTCACCCTTCCAGAAAATATCAATGGAATTCATTGAGAACTTTGGTAGATATAGTTTGGTAGAGGAGAGAGATTGTGTCAACAAATTCTCTCTTTCTAAAAGTAAAAAGAATTGAAAAGGTAAGAAAACAAAGTCATCATGAATTCACAAATGTTAAGAATAAAAAAGAAGTGGATCGAATAATTTGGAAACAATCAGAGAAATTACGGAGACAACCAAAGAACATGATTTCCCTGAAGGAAAAACAAATTAACTGGAAGAAATCAAATTAGCAAATCTTTTTGTTTATAGAATTGTTTTTATCATTTCAAAAGAATTTGGGGATATTGGCATTTTTTTTAAAAGACTTGAGACTTTAAATAAAATTTCAAAAGGTTTTCAGCTATTGTTTTATGTTTGTCTTTTTTTGCTAAAATTAGACTCAATAAAAAAATAAATTATAATAAGTAAAGTCTTTTAAATTAAAATAGCTTTGAATTCTCTCAATTAGTTAAAATGTGATTAAGATATTCCTTTGAAAGTGAAACAAGCCTGCTTACTGCAGGGTCAAACTCCATTCCTACATTAATTCTGACTGAAGATGATTATTGTAACTTTTGCATCAATAATAAATCAATTTGTAGGTATATAATACTTCTCAGTTTTGCTCAGTTGGTAAGACTTGGTTGTGATTCCGAACACGTCAGGGAAAAGTTAATTTGATAAATGTTTATATATCAGAATTAATAATCTGTTGCATACCTCTAACATAAATTTTGGAAGATATGTAAGACTTGCCAATCTAGCTCAGTCGATGAAAATCTGCTTACCAATCAATGAATAGCATGATTATTGTTCTCGTTGATGTTTTGGCAGAAAAACAAAGTCAGCTTCTGACTTGGAGTTGAGTTTGACAAAAATCTCATGATATACAAGCTCTTGAAAGTTTGTTTGCTTGTTTGTTGGTTTTCTTTCAAGTTAAAGCAAACAAAAAGAGAGAAATGGGTGCTGCAAAGACACAGACACAAAATAGGCTGCTGCTGCTAAGCAAGGCCCTGCTGTCTGTAAGCTAGCTTATTTAGGCAGGCAACTGCAGCTGGTAATATCACTGCAACTGCTACTACTACTGAATCTGTTATTGATGTCTCAATTTTGTCTTTTTATCCAATTCTATTGCTTTATTGCTTTAAAGTCATTAAAAAACAGAAAATATAGAGAGTTGTAGAAAATCAACATGAAAATGAATTTAGTTTGAGGTATGATTTCTTTGTTTGCAATAACTATATTTATACTGTAATCTAAATGTAATTGTTTATCCATACGTAAATAATATTGTCATTTTTAACTAGTACGATGTTAGTAATTGAATAACTAGAAAGTACTCAGAGAGTCAGTACCTCTGCCGTTGGATATATTCAATCAAAGACAAAGTCCCAGATTTGACAAAAAATTTAATCATCATCAACCTTTTAGCATCCATGGTTAGTTATAGACCTTCCTTAAAATCACTCAGACCTCTCTATCATGGGTTTTGCAGTTTTCGTAGTTCATCATGCCATCTTATTTTCTATTGACCACAGTTTTGCATACAATCTCTGGGGATCCATGTTGTCTAGCTGCAATCTGCCATTCTTGCAACATGACCAGCCCATTGCCATTTGAGTTTTCTAATGCTTTTTATGATATTTCCTATTTTTTTTTCTGATATTTATTGTGCTGTCTTGGTTTCTCTCTATGTGATGTTGGGCATGATTCTCTTCTGTACACATAGTACGGTTTTCAGATTGAGGGTTAATCTTTTGGTTGGGTTTCATAATCCATCTGCATAGGTGACTATTGAGACTATCGAGAGGCTTCATTAGTTGTAGACCATCTACCTAGAACAACGAATCTCCACGATATCCTCAAAAAAAGAAGAAATTAAACAAAGAACCACTCTAGGTTGACAAACTTTCAGTTGAGCAAGTTCAACCTTTAAGAACAAGAAAATCCCGACGGTTCTGAAAAAAAAAAATTAATTAGATTCAATCACTTCTTCCTAACTCTACAACCGACCTGTCTATAAACTTTCATCAAAATTTATTGAAAACTTTTGAAGACATCATCTGGAGAGACATGCACAAATACATAAATGTATTAGGAAAAAATAAAAAGGGAAAATATTTCTCAATCGGAAACTTATCCTGAGATCCGTCCCAAAAGTCAATCACTTCTTCCTTAACCCATGATCAACCATGCACAAAATTTTATTGACATCTATCAAAGATATGTTGGACAGACAATGAAAAATGGACGAAAAGACACGGGGTAATGCACATACCTCTCCAACTTTGTCAGCGGATGTAAAATATTCAATGCTCAGGGGTGACATACTGAATTGTGAGACACATACCTTGCTTAGTGTTGACAATATAAAATTTAAATCTAGATATTTTTGGTCGTGTCGAGATGTCAGAAATTACTATTTAGGTGATTTTGATTATACTGTTTGTATCTAATTTATAGTGATAGAATATTACTTATTTTATTGAAATAGGTAATATCTTTAATAAAGTAAATGTTGAAAAAAATTCACATTTAATTTATTGATAATATGTTATAAGTTTATTAGATTTTAGATATGTATCAAGAAAATGTGTTTCAGGGAACTTTGAGTTTTTTCACTCAATTTCAGATGTAAAGTTGAAAATAAAGTTGGCAACATTGCTCTTGCAAGAAAAGAGCTTGTGCATCCATGTTCTGACTTTCGGGCATGTTTTTTTCTCTTTGCTCGAGAGTCTCATTATTCTGATATTGAGCAGAAAGGAAAAGACGGATTCCACCCAGTTCACATCCTTAAGTGTTTTATGGCCAAGTACCCACGTCACTTTCCAGAAAGTAATGCTCTCCACCAATAAAAGTAAAACAAAATAGAGACAGGTCTGGTTAGTCACTCAATAGAAACTACCATGTTACCAACATCTTTTGGCAGCATTCCATGTTGGGGGTGACAAATTGAAAAAAGTAGTGATCAATGAATAAATTACTCCCATCTTTTGTTGGGCAGTGGTCACTAAAAAAGTCTGAGCTCAAAAAAAAAACTAAAAAATGCGAATGCTGTCAAACACAAACTAGGGGATCAATTTAGCATAAAATTACATCACAAATTGGGCCACACCACTAAAAACTTTGGGGGGGGGGATTTTAAAAAAATCTGTTTTTTTGTAGATATAATAAGGAGTAAATGTTTCATTTTCTTCCATTGGCCTGTACATATGATACATAGCTAGCTAGCTAAACCAATTTAAAAACTGAAAAAAAAACCAATGTTGTTCGTTTCGGTTGATAGTTTCTAATAGAGAAAAGAGTCCATTGCATGAGGATCTAAGAGAAAAGAAGGCTCCTCTAAGAGATGCCAAAATTCCCAAAGGCTCCTTTCTGTCTAAAAATTGGTAAGCGCCTTGTTCTTGGAAGAGTTCCTGGAATCAGTGACAGTGAAATATGGCTGCAGAACAAAAGAAGATAAATGATTCCAAGCTGATTTTTAGATGCTCTAGCATCTATAGCGACAATCGCCGTCACTGATTGACAATCTGACAAAGCGACGTAGCAAACGCCTCACACCGTCTCTACAAAGCATTCCCTCCAACTCCTTCTACAAGGAAGAAATGCTCATAATTGGTGTCGCTCAAGTGACATATCATAATCATATCATCAGAACACAGAATTCTATTTTATGACATTTAAAGAAGACCATGTCAGATACATGAACAAAATTCTATTTTACTTCGATATTAGCTTAAAGACATCTGTACATTGGTAATTATTATATGTGTGGATTAATCTTGACTTCTGCTTCCTTTCATCTCAATTCTCAAATATGCAAACATCCCTAGTACCAATTGTCATCGCTGACTGACATCCCCAGAATTGGCTGATTTAGGTATCCTGGAGTTAGATCTAGCTTCTTTTTGGAGCATTCCGTTCCTCAAAGTCACTGACTGACATACCAAAACAAAATTTTTAAAGAAAAACTGGTTTTAAAGGAAGCAGCTGTTAAATGGAGGTGCTTTCAGAGGAAGGAAAAGGAAGAAGCTTTCACGGGCACCAAAGATTGAATAAGTGCATTTATGGTCTGACTTCCTGGCTTGTTATATGCCTATGATTGTCACTAGCTGACATACCAAAACAAAATTTACCAATTTAACTCTTTTGAAATTAGAACCAGCTCCTCTTCAGCGCATTTAGCTGCTATTAGTAACTGACTCATTGACATACCGAAACAAAATTTTGAAGAAAATGATTTTAAAAAGAAGCTTTTAGACAAAAAAAAATAAAAAAAACCTCCCTGTCTCAATAGGAGATTGAACCAGCACATCTATGGTCTGACTTTCAGGCTTGTTTTACAGGGTTGGGTGGAACAACAGAAAATTTTTCCATCAGAACCCAATACTCTATGACTGCAAAGACCTGGTAATTGAGATAACCAACGAGAAAAATTGGATGCTATTGACATTAGATACCAAAGCAAAATCCTGGGCATTGAAATAGTATTGTTAAACTTTAGTAATAAAGTTATTGCCCTTGCTGGTGGACACCATATTTGAGTTTGACATAGTGATACCAATAAAAGTGTTAATATATACAGACTTGAGTCAGTCTATCCAAAGGAATTGATATATTTGTTGGATGAAGAGGTCAGGAACTGATGACAACAGTATCCTGTGTCAGCCAGCAGTTGCAGATGGTCTCTCTGCTGGCTGCGGCATGTCTTGAGGCTCACTACAACAAGACCCACTAATCAAGCCAATAAACAAATGGCGACAGGCTAGAGAAAGTGAGAGTGACCAAATATGAGCTGGTGACAGACAGACGAAGGGGGACCTCAGAGAGGTTAACAGAAGGTGAAATGATACTAGCAGACTAGCTGATGACTGAACATAGTCCGGTTGGAGAGACCTGACAGCCACATGTGTCTCTTGATGCCAGGGAAACTGAGTCTGAGTAGGAAGTGAGGGTGGGGTCAGGTCAGAGAGCAGGGGGGGGGGGAAGACCCTGAGCACGTCTGCCATACCTTCATACCAACCTTCTATTTTTTTTTTTTTTCAAATATTTAATACCAATTTAGAATCCATTGTGTTATTTTGCAATAGTTGATTTTTGGATAAACCATTCCTTTTTTAAATGTTCGACTTTACCCAGTGTCTAAAACCATTCCAGTAGGGCCCCAAAAGACTGCATATATGGGCAAAATTTACATACAGTTTTTCCTTTTGCAGAAAAAAAATGGGGGGGGTCTGCATTTACTCTAATCTCAATAATAATGATCTGATTTCCATCTTTTTCTATCTAATTTGACCGATGTATACTCAATGGAGCTAGGGGAAGGTTTTTAAGTAAAACATACATGAAAACAATTTGATTTTATGTATTAGAGACAAAAAAACAGAATACTTATGAATATTTCATAGTACAGCAATACCTTAAAGTATCACAGAGGGCTGCAGCAAATATTTTTCTCTGAAAAAGATGACTGCCCCCCCCCATCAAAAAGCATTGAACTATGCCCACAGAATAATAAAAGATTGTTGTAATATTTATCTCTTAATTTTCTCTCTTCACCTTCCAATTGTCATTTTTATCTACATTCTGTTGGATCAATCCACATCCACAATACAAATATATATATATATATATATATACATATATATATATATGTCATTCTATAAGGTCCATGTTTTGCAAAGGGATTTTGGAAAGTTGAGGAAGGGGACTACTGTTCATTCCTGGTCATCCGAATTCCCACCCAACTCAATAACCCAACCCTCCACTATTAGGCCACCCAACCAAAAGGCCAATGCTTTCGACTCAGTATCATAATACATGGGTGAGATAGATAGAGAGATAAAAAACATTCTCTCTCTCTCTCTCTCTATATATATATATATATATATATATATATATATATATAGAGAGAGAGAGAGAGAGAGAGAGAGAGAGAGAGAGAGAGATGAATGGATATATATCGAGAGAAAGATTGAAAGATAGAGATGAAAAATAGATAAAGATGAATAAAGAAAGAGAGATGAGAAGATACAAAGAGAGAGAGAGATGAGAAGATACAAAGAGAGAGAGAGATGAGAAGATACAAAGAGAGAGAGAGAGATGAGAAGATACAAAGAGAGAGAGAGAGATGAGAAGATACAAAGAGAGAGAGAGAGATGAGAAGATACAAAGAGAGAGAGAGAGATGAGAAGATACAAAGAGAGAGAGAGATGAGAAGATACAAAGAGAGAGAGAGATGAGAAGATACAAAGAGAGAGAGAGAGAGATGAGAAGATACAAAGAGAGAGAGAGAGATGAGAAGATACAAAGAGAGAGAGAGAGATGAGAAGATACAAAGAGAGAGAGATGAGAAGATACAAAGAGAGAGAGAGATGAGAAGATACAAAGAGAGAGAGATGAGAAGATACAAAGAGAGAGAGATGAGAAGATACAAAGAGAGAGAGATGAGAAGATACAAAGAGAGAAGATACAAAGAGAGAGAGATGAGAAGATACAAAGAGAGAGAGATGAGAAGATACAAAGAGAGAGAGATGAGAAGATACAAAGAGAGAGAGATGAGAAGATACAAAGAGAGAGAGATGAGAAGATACAAAGAGAGAGAGATGAGAAGATACAAAGAGAGAGAGATGAGAAGATACAAAGAGAGAGAGATGAGAAGATAGAGAGTGACAGAGGGAGATCGAAAGAGATAAACAAAATGAATGAATTAAGCATGATCAGTAATAGATGCAAATCCCAAACATCTGAGGTCTAGGACAATTCTTCATTTTATTCCAGCATTTTCTCTACCTTCACCTGTGGAAAGCCAACGGTTCAAGAGAAAACCAATTGAACTAAATCTTGTAGGTATTCTGGGAAAACCATTACCAATAAAAAATCTGTTAACCTTCTAAAGAGGTTCAGACATTTTGAATGTCATATTTGAAGAATTGTCACATATGTCAGCTCTATTTTGGTTTTTATCTACAGGCATTCGAGAGCTGATTGTGCCATTTAACACAATTTTTTTTCAAGCAATAGCTAGTTCTGAATAAAATGTATTTGAACAGAGGTCTCTGTCCTCTTATGCACCTTGGATTGGTTTGTTATTGACAAAATTCTTGCAGACTGGCCAATGGGAGAGATGTGGTCCATCATCACTGGAACATAGGATCTAAGTCAAAAAGCCACTTATATGTGGCTAATACACTCAATTTTGCTTCTAAAGGTGTTTTCTAAAGCAAATTCAATATTAAAAACAAGGAAATTAATTTGTTCCTATATTACATAGAAATATTGCCAAGTTTTCTAACAAACCGGTAGAACATGCTCTGAGGCCAGGTACCAGGGGACCACTGTATCAGAACACAAAGATGAAAGTTTTGTGAAAATTATTTGGTCTTCAGGTTTGATTTTCAGGTAATTAGATATAAACTTTGAAATAGTGATGGTGGGCTCCTCAACATTATCTCCATAAATGTTAACTGTATAGAGCAGGGTTTCTCAACCGAGGTGATTTTAACTCTTTGGTGGGCAGTTAGCAACTGTGCAGAAAATGGTGAGTATCTTGAAGTTTTGAAAGGCATCATGGGATTTTGATTATGGAAGTCTATAATTGACAAGATGAAACGAGTCAACAGTAACATCTTCTATTATTAGTTTACCAAGAAGCAGTGTGATATCGCACATTATATATCTGTGCTTCACCAGACAGAGATATGAAGTCTAAAAACGGTATGTGTGTGCCAAACATTTGATGTTACTACATCACATTACTTTCATTAAATAAACAGCAAAAACTGACCATTTTGATTGTTTTTTACGAGTTGAAATCTCTTTTTTATTCCTTTGAATATTTACTATAAAGGTAGGCTGTGGAAAGATTTGCCATGTTAATGAGGGTGGTGACACCCAAAAGGTTGAGAACTCCTGATATACACCATAATAACTTGACTGTGCTGTTGTTGTTTATGAATGTGTATCTGGGAGTTGGTGGGTCGACTGCTTTGATTATTTTTCTTTCAATGGAAAATTTTTAATGTTTTTTCCCTTGAATATTACTTCATTAAACCTGGTAGGTATAACACAATCATATATTTTTTGATACACCATTTTGAGAAACATTATAAATTTTAAGCTGCCTGCTTAATATACCAGGGTGAGAGTGGTATGCTGGACTACAAAATAAACTTACATCTGTTTCTACAGTTTTTTCTATGTTCAATGTCTACTAATAGGGACCTTTATTATAAAGGTATTCTTTGTCAAGTTTCTGTTGATAAAAAAAATTATTTATTATAATCATACATACATGTTAGAAACCATTCACCAAAACTGTCAACATCAGTTTCTAATGTTTTCAAGTTAATGTAACAGGCTGGCAATGTATATATGCATAAATGTATCGTGTGTACAGGCCAGACAACTGACGCACGAGAGCTTTTAAACATTTACTCCTTATTATATCTTGAAAAAAAAAAGTTTTGTTTTGAGAATTCAGACTTGTTAGTGAATAAATAGAAAGGTGAGAGGAGTAACTTTTTTCTTTTTATTATTTTTTAATTGATTACTCCCAACACAGCATGCAGCAAAAAGACATTGCTTACTTACACAACTGTTTCTGTTGAGTGACTAACCAGACCTTATAATAAAGTATATAAATCCTAGATACTGCATCAATAGGACTAATTGCTCCCCAAGGGTTCCCGCACCTGAGGGGGCCCTGCACCAGGTAAATCTATCTTCCTTTTGTCAAATACAGACAAAGCGGCATTGCAACATTCACCTAACACCCAATGGTAGGTTTTGCAGAGAACAATAACGATTGTAATTTCTATCTGAATTCAGTGGTGTTTGTTTATACCATTCAAATTTTGAATTTTTACTATTATGCTTGAATTAAGTAATATGTAGATCAGATTAGAGAACAACACCAAATTGTCTTTTTCTGGAGATTTTATAAGCACATTTTGATTGCTTTCCATTCTACCAAAGAGATATAAAGTCTGAACTTTATTTTTATCTTTAACATTCTACAGACCTTAACAGACAACTTGGGGTCCCCCCCCCCCAAATGTTCCTAATTGGGCCCTGCAACTCTTAGGGCTTGTCCTGATCACTGTTTTAGACAGCTTCATTATTTCTGTCAAGAAAATTGGAGATATGTATCTGGTTATATCCATCTTCACTTGTGTCTACCTAACCACACAATTTCTACAAAAGTTCTCAATAGATCTTTGGTGGACAGGTGAACCATGTTCTAGGGAAGAAATTAAATTTGGGGGCGGATTCAGGAATATTTCTCCAATTAAGAGGTATATTTTCACATTTTTTTCATGCGCTCATATATTTGTTCATGATTGTTCACAAGATTTTTCCAAGTTCTCAATGAAATCTTATGGAAGAATGGATCATTATCCAAGGAAGACGTGATTAAATTGTAAGGTGGATCCAGCCTTTCATTTGATTGAAATACTGAAAGGCGTTGGTAAAGGTATGTGCTCTCTGAGTGCTTTTGAGTTGGGTTTTTTTTTTTTTTTTTAGTTATATATTGATAGAGAAAAGATTGATGAATACAGAGAAAATGTTTTTCCTCAAATACTACATTCCTAAACTTGATGAGGGGAACACAATCGTATATCTTTTAGTAAATCTTTAAAAAAAGTTTAGAATTTTAAGCTGCCTGCTTTATAGACAGCTTTATTGGGAAAGTGACAACGTGAATCTTCTCAAATTTCTCTGGAGGATGATATGTATTGAGACGCAGAGATACTTACAGGGATTCTATCAATCTCAATTAAGTCCAACATAAAGGAAGAAGTGTTGGGACCTTAAAAATGCTTTATTATCTTTCAAAGATATCAATGGTTCACGGCTGATAGCAGGAAGAGGGAAGTAACCATATTGGACAAATGTTGTACATTTAACTGAACAAGCCATAATAGGACAACAAAGGAATGTATTAAGGGAGCAGTTTGGGTGAGGGGAGATTTTAAAAAAAGAGAGAGCAGAAGGAGGGTGAAGACAGGGAGCTCTTGAAAAGTGGGAGCTGAGAGAGGGGGACAAACACAGTAGCCAGGAACACAGATATCCTAGGGGACAATCAAAAGTACTTGAAAGAACCAAGAGAGCATCTACCTCTGTCAACGCTATCATCATTAAAAACTGTGAGAAAATCACTTCATACATAGCTATAATGTTGGAGAGGTATTGTAAAAATTGTTGGATCTGCCTCCAAATTCAATATATGAAAGCATCAGCGGTTTAAAGCTGATCAGAGGGCCAGGAGGAAAGGTAGCCATATTGGACAATTGTTGCACTATTCCAAGAACCAGCCATAATTGAACAACAAAATAACACATTGAATTGGCATGGGGGGGGGGGTTGGAAGGACGTAGAGAAAAGGAGGGAGCAGAGAGTGGGGGAGGCAGCTTAGATGTCGCTAAGTAATACACGTATCCTTAGGAACAATTAACGAACTAAATACACAAGATTTGTTGAGAGGCATTTCACTTACTGATACGGAGGAGAGAATTGCCAAACCAAGTTCAAGTTACAGACAAGGCTGTTTACTTTACACTAAACCCTTGAGAAAGGCATGAATCCGTTTTTCCCCTCGGCTATAGGTAAATAGCAGAGCAATTGAAGTACTTCAGCTCTGTAATGCAGTCCATCTTAGAGAAAGTTACCAACAGAAAAAACCTACATCTTAGCTGTTATCATAGCTGGTCCCAAACTAGAGTAAAGAGGGTAATGGGGGAGGGTTGGGTATATAGGCTAGCAACTCCATCTAGTAGAGAAACAAAATAACAAAAAGCACTTGCTATTGAAACTGCAGTAGAGTAGTTGCAGCACTATGCACCTCAAATAGTTTATAGCAGGAATCGCAAACTGTTTTGCACCCCAGAACAGTTTATTATTGACAATATCCTTGTAGAGTGGCCAACTGAAGGGACAGGAGATGTGTTGTGTTAAGAATAAAAAGGACATAAGTGATAAGTCAACTATAAGACACTAATGAATGGTTAATACACTCAATTTCATTTCTAAAACGATTCATCTAATGAATTTGATATTAAGATCCGAGGAAATAAATCGAACAAGCGTAGCCATCAAAGCTGATGAAGGGTTCTATCCTTTTTAATATGTGCATGTGTTTTTGTTCATGTCTTTATGATTCTAGCATGCCTGGCAATACTGTTTTGTCTACAGTCTTATAGATTGGCATCAGTACTCCACTGAACCGCTTCTAAAAATGTTTTCATTTTTATTTTGGAAAAAAAGCTTTTTTGATTTTTCAGGGTCTTATTCTGACACGTAGATTCTCCTGAATGTAGATGTTCTTTTGTATTTCTTATGCCAGGGATGTCTCAAATGGAATTTATTCTGATCATATTTATTCATCGATAGAATTTTTTTATCTAACTTCAAATTTTGACACATTGGTTGTTCAATTATTGACTGGGATGGTAAGTTTGTTTTTATTTTACAAAGGAAATGAAATAATTGCAGGATAATTTACTTGTGGCCAGGTCTACAGGAATAAGTAAATTCATGAGGAGAGAACATTTAAAAGAAACTCATTACATTTCTAGCATCATATGTCAACAGCCAACTTTAGGACAGTGGTTCTCGACTTTTATTGTACAACAGCACACTAAAAAACATCTATAGATTTTATGGCACACCAATTCTTTACTACATCAAAATATGAATATTCATGAGCATAATTAGGAACTTTATGTATACATTAATCTTTACAGGATTTGCATATCCAATATATATTACGAGGGACATTTATACATGTTGCACATTTGGGAAGATTTACACAACGCACTAATATGGCAAGACACACAGTGTGAAAACGACTGCTGTAAAAAAACTCAGTCCACAGTGAAAGGGAGGTATGTTGAAGTTGAGAAGGTAATCGGCTATTCTAGTCATAACAATATGGCAGTGACTATACATAAAAGCTTTTTCAATTGGGGTTGTAGGGGGAGTAAAAAGGAGAGAAAGAAGAAAAGAAGAGCAGGAAGAAGAAAAAGGAAGAAAGAAGAAAAGAAAGGAAGAAAGAGGAAAAGAAAGGAAGGAGGAGGATAAGAAGGGAAGGAGGAGGATAAGAAGGGAAGGAGGAGGATAAGAAGGGAAGGAGGAGGATAAGAAGGGAAGGAGGAGGATAAGAAGGGAAGGAGGAGGATAAGAAGGGAAGGAGGAGGATAAGAAGGGAAGGAGGAGGATAAGAAGGGAAGGAAGAGGATAAGAAGGGAAGGAAGAGGATAAGAAGGGAAGGAAGAGGAAAAGAAAAGGAAGAAATAGGAAAAGAAAGGAAGACTGAAGAAAAGACAGAAGAAGTGAAATCAAGAAAGAAGAGGAAAGAAGAAAAAGAGAGGAAGGGGAAGAAAAAAGAAAGGAAAAAGAAGAAAATAGGGGAAAGAGATGAAAAGAGAGGAAAGAACAAATGAAAGAAAGAAAAAACAAAAAAGGGGAGAAGGTGTGAAGAAGAAGTGTATTCATGTCATTAGGTTCAGTAGAATTGCACGCTGCAAAGAATCGACCATTATCATCAACTTTAACGATGCTCGGAAAGAATGCATGGTTCCCAGGCGTGGCCACTTAAGTGATCAGAGAATAATTACACATCAATAGACCAGATGTTTTTTATTTACTTTGCTTTCCTCAAAGCTTTTTTCACTCCTTTTCTTGTCAGCCTTGATTTCACGTCTTTCCAGTGAAGAGTGCAATGCAACCCGTGCAAGTGAATATTAAAATCGCTAAAACTTGTGAAAGTGATGTGACATCTCAAGTAGGCAGCAAAGTACGGTTGTTTCTTTGGCTCTCAATTTAAAAACTCAGTTCTATGATGGTCGACAGATATTTTGCAAGCAATGCTAGGAGGCTTATAGGTTGGAGTATGGGAACGGAAGGGGTTTACAATGTTTTTGAACGAATAAAAGAAACAGCAGCAAAATATGCAAACAATGCTGCCAAAAGAACACAAGAAAGATCTTAGAACATTTTCTGATATTTTTCGACATTTTCATCCGATGAAGTTTTATACATAATTATTTTTTGAAATTTTTAGGATTGTTTTTTACCATCATCTTAATTCATTAGTAGTTTTTGATTGTAACCTTTTGCTCTGGCCGCCAACCCCCTGACAATGGATGAATAGTGTTGATCGGAAAGAAAAGAATTAGGCGGGATTCAAACCCGAATCCCCAAAGGGAAGCACCATTTAGCCCAGCTAGATTCAAATGGAAACTGAAGTCCAAATAACACACAATAAAAAGCTAGTAATAAATTGAGATGAAAGTGAAAAATAGTCATGAAATTTTTTTTGAAAATGATGATTGCCTTCACAGTTTATAATTGAACCACCATGGCTTCAAAAAATATTCCAAGTATAAATACAGTCAGAATAAATTCTATCAGGACATCACAGCTGTTTTCTACGAAAAAACATTTAAAATAAAGTTGAGAAAAAAAAAAAATCTAGATTCAGGAGAATCTAGATTTTATCAATAAACCTGTCCGAAAAAGACCTAAAAAGTATATACCCCCCCCCCAGAAAAAAACATGGGTCCATTGGAGTACAGATGCCTCTTATCAAGTCTGTTGACAAAAAATGGTATGGCCAGAAGAGCTAGAATACACAAACACATATACATATAAAGAGGAATAGAACAAATCGCCATCTTTCGTGGCTATAGTTGTCCAATTTATAATACTTGATCACAAATGAAAAATAAAACTGTATTAAAATAGTGAAACTATCTGGCCACCAACCAGAAACAAAGGATAGGTTTAGGGGTGCTATTTGGACTCCTGTTTCCAGTTGAGTTTTGGTAGCTTAATTGGTAAAGAAAGCCGAGCTAAGATTTATTCTTCATTTTTCCGAACACTATTTACTCAAGCACAAAAAATTGTGACAAAAACAACTAGTAAATCAAGATGAAGGTAGGAAGTACTAAAATCATGAAAGTTTTGGAATAATAAAGAACTTCTCACGAAGAACTAGCAATAAACTGGAACACCCCGGTGGATTATGACCCATATATATTGGAAACAAGTACAGTTAACAACTTCAAGAACAGATATGACAAGTAAATGACACAAAACAAATCTAAAAACCTTCCAAGAAAAGAACTCTGAACAAAAGTGCAGAGGCGAGCTATAAGCCTCAAACCATTTGGAGACAAAAATTCTATAAAAAACAATATCAAATTTTTAATAAGTTTCATGTCATGCAGAAAGAAACAGGATATTAAGTCTGCTCTGGAATTCATGCTGAACAAGAATGACGTGAATATTAATATTAAGAGCTTTAGAATCTCTGAGGCACATATTTGGAAACTTTTAAATAACAGGAAGATTAAGATAATTAAATACAAAATCATATGAGTCACACCTATCGATGCTTAAAAATAACTAAATGTTTCTTCTATCATGTGTAAGATGCAGATTATAGAACAGTTGCTTCTTGAACTTTTTCAGTGTCATTCATCCTCAAGTCTTTGATACGGAGTCACCAATTTCTAAATTCAAAACTGTCACTATAGGTTTCTTCAGTTTCAAAGCTGGACTGGCTGGCTGGCTATGTATCACATATACAAGCTACACCAAAGGAGCTTAAAAATGAATTTCCCTCCAAAATAGGTTTTTAGTTGGGAACAATTCACTATGTATATGCTATAATGATCCCTTAGTTTCTGTCCAGCAGCATTCACACTTGTTTTTTTCTTTGAAAATTCAGATATTCTTAGTGATCACTGCAAAACAAAAGGTAAGAGAAGTAACTTTATCATTGACCAGCCCATTTGTCAATTTTTGAATTGCTGTCAAAAGACCTTGATCATGTGACGGTTTCTACAGAGTAACTAACCAAACTTGGTTTTTGATTATTTTCCTCTTATTCTCCTTTGTGTGCAAGTTTCATTGATTTTGTATCAAGAGCAAAAGGCAAAAATTAACTCATTTCTTGAGTGTTTATTTCATTTATGTTTTTTGAACATCCTAAAAATAAGTGAAGAAAATGTGAAGTGACAAAAAAAATGAACAAAATAGAATATTTTAGTTTACATAAATGCAACAAACAACGGCCTTAGAACTTAAAAATAATGTTTTCTTATTGTACATGTTTCACACAAAAATTACTTTTTAAAAGAAATACAAATATCTGAGTAAATCATTTTTTTCATCTTTCAAATTTCATTGACCTTTCATTTACCCCCGGAGTTTTAATCACCACCAAAATAATTTCATTCACCCGTAGGAGAATCATTCAGCACTCAACCCTTTTATTGGTCGAATTTCTTTCAACAAAACAATACTGACCAGAGAATTTTTTCATGAGAAAACTAAAAAATTACAATGATGTAACAACAATCCCAATCAAAATCAAACTTTCCCATCTTTATTATTAAGAATTCAGCAAGTGCATGAATTGTGATTTTGCTTTTTTTTTAAAAATATTTCTACAGCAAATTCTTTTCCTTTGTGATACCTTTCAAAGCATTTATTGCAATACAACTAAACTCCACATTCCTTACACCATGTATCAATTCTGGTACCTTTGTAACCAGCTTGTTTTGGCTTGGCACAATATGCACATTCCATCCTACAACCCTCAGGGAATTTACTAATGAAAAGCCTGGTAGAATTTCTTGCTAACAGATCACCAACACTGGGTCTGTCTATTCTTTTGTGTGGTTTCCCATACCCACCAAGATCCTTCCATAACTGACATCAACATCAGTCTTTCAACGTCCGTCATTGGACATAGACCTTCCCAAGGATTTGCCACACTTCTCTATCATGGGCCTTGCGGAGCCAGTACTTCCTGAACTTGTCTAGCTCGCCTCTCCATCTAATATTCTGCCGGCCTTGGTTGCGCATGTGATCTCGGGGGATCCATGTCATGAGTCGTGATGTCCATCGGTTGTCCACCATTCTTGCAACATGGCCAGCTCACCGCCATTTGAGATTTTGAATGGATTCTATGATGTCCCTGACTCTTGTCTTTTCTTGGATGTACAGTGCTGTCTTGTGGTCTCTTCATGTGAGGCCCAGCACATTTTTTTCATGTGCACATTGCATGGTTCTCAATTTGCGGGCCTGTCTCTTGGTTAAGTTCTATGTTTCAGCTCCATAAGTGACTATTGGGATATAATGAATTTCAAATGAGTCAAAGGAGTTCCCTTGAAGTTTTGATTCTTCTTGTATGGGATAAAGGCATATGTTTAGGTTTCACCCAGCAAATGGAACGTAATCTTTCTCCAACATTTTTCCACTTCTAAGCTCACAAGCATACTGATCAGTCATCTGATTTGATTTATCTACATCATTTATCCAGACACTGTAGAATTCTTTGGGCCAAACAGGTATTGCATTAGACAGGTAGTGTATAAGGGTATAATGTTGGGCTGAGAGAAACAACAATAATGTTGCTCCACTGGGAAGCCAATGAGGACTGGAATGTTGTTTGACCAGAAGAAGGGTTAAAGAAACAGTCTTTTAGAATGTAGTGCAAAAAGAATCTAAAAACTGGTTTTGAGATCAGCAGAAAAATTAATTTCTTTAATTCAGACCATTTAGATGACAGGAGATGTGGAGTAGGGTAATGGTTACTGGATTTCTAGTTTTGCCCTAGGGAAAGGTATGAATACATTTCTCCCACTAACCATGAATAATTAGCTGGGACATTGGAGCCCTTTAACCCTGTAAGTCATAAAAAAAACCTACAACTTGGCAGTTACTATAGATGTCTCCAAGCCAACGTAAAGGCTTAACAGTAGCGGGGGGGGAGGCTAAAAACTTCACTTGGTAAAAACTACCTGCTACTGAAACTGCAGTGATTGTGGCCCTATGTTCAATAAAGAATCCACAGGTAATTTGTAAATACAGAGTGAAAAGACTTGATTTCTGGCCAAAGAAGTCATGAATTCTTTGTATAGTTCATTCCAGATTTTTGAGAAAATTTAAAAAACATCAAAACATCATATTCAAGTTAGGTATGCCAAGGCCAAGATATCAACGGAACCTTGGCATTTGACTATGACAATGAGTATTGGTTGTATTCTCAAGTGCCTCTTCCCCAAAAACACAAATGTAAAACGATCATCTCAACATTAAGTATGAAACAACCAACAACCGAACAAAAGGGGAAATAGAAACAAAGGAATGGATCGCACGAGTAACGTATTCCAGGAAATTAATAAATGGTTGCCCTCCACCTTGACATGACACTTCCGAATTGCAAAAAAGCATATCCTTGCCTTTGGTAACACCCATATGTCAGCTCTAGGTCAAGGACTCAGCAGATATATTTTCATACATGTCAAAAATATTTTAAATACCACCACTCCATAAGTTAGTATCGAACATAAAATAAACAACTATTCATATACAAACAAAATGAACATAAAACAAATAATATATTTCAAACAATGAAATAAACTGGACAAGTAGTTAATTCTAAGAAATTGATGAATGGTTGTTCCTACTTCAGCCTGACCCCTCATAGCTGTAAAAAAGCATTTTCTCAACTGTGGTGGCACACACACATTATACTTAGCTCAGAATCTTAAATAACAATTTTCTCTTTCTAAGAGAGCAATGCTTTATCTTCGTATGAATCAGGATGGAACCATTCCATACTCCATCAGTGATCAATCAGTTAGCAGTGCCATAGGGTCTTTTTTGTTAGTCCCACCTACCACACGAAATGATTATAGCTATTACAGCATACTGTATTTTTGTTTGCTAAATGAATGTGAAAAAAGAAAAAATTGAAGCTGTCAACACAAACTAATCTGTGTCCTGACTGACTTACCCTAACGCTCAGATATCATTTTGATAAAATGATAACAGCCAAGTTACCCCAAAATGTCCTCAACCTTTTTTTAATATCATTTATTTAGTGAACAATAATATGGTGACCAGTAATAGGTGAAATTAGATAAATAGTTATACAGAAATGTATATATATATATATATATATATATATATATATATATAGAGAGAGAGAGAGAGAGAGAGAGGGAGAGAGAGAGAGAGATAGATGTAAAGAGATGGACATTACAGCTTTAAACAGTAAATATTTAGTAACGTTTTCATAAGATATTTTTTGTGTCACTTCAGTCACCCATTTCCCAATATCTGTCTATGTAATTCATGTAATTTTATTATGGTACAATGTATAAATTGTCTCTTGTTGGGATCATCAGTTGTTTACCATGTGACTGTTTCAGGGATTTTAAAAACATATCATTTATATTAACACGGCACTCCTACAGTGTTGATCAAACACCATCTCCCTTCCTTATTGAATAGTTTATGTCATACATGTAGTTTGTCATTTTATGTAAGGTTATTATGAATATTGCATATTGATATTATTTTTTACAACTTATCATTGATTTTTTGAAACAGGGCTCACTTACAAAGGTTTTTCAAAAAATGATGAAGGATCCGTAAGTATAACAACAGAAATGAATCACTCTTCATGTCATTTCTTTTGAATGTTCACCAATGCAAACCAACTTATGATATCATCTTTAAGAATACTAATTACACAGAAAAGACTTCCTCTAATTGATTCTCTACCAACATATTCAACCAAAGAATTCGACAATTTTTTTTCCACTGATGTAAAAGTTAATGTTTCCACGTTGTATAACATCAGGCTTCCATCGAATGTTTTTTTTAACACTTTTAAAAATCAAACAAGATATTCTTATATACATGGTTGAAACAAAACCATTTTTAGTGGGTAGTTACACCTCAATGGATTATTCAATTTATATACTTGGACAATATGTTACTATGGTATTCTATGTCCGATCTCCTTTCCCGCCTAACTACCTATCAGTCAGACAAATAGACCAGAGCTAAATGTTTTCCCCTTTCCCTGGTTCCAGTCAATGCAATGATCTTTCACACTGATGAAAACTGGATTGATCTCTTTTGGTTACAGGATTTCCCTAACATTAATACAATCTGATCTATTTTGATATACATTATTCATTTATTCTATTTGTATACTCTCATTAACATAATCTTTGATTTTTGTGATTATTTATTATGGTCAAATTTTTGAGTTTTGAAGGGATGAGGATGTCTAATCATACATATATGAGAGAGAGAGAGAAAGAGGGAGATAAATAAATAGATAATATAGATCTGTCATTCATCTTTTATACATGGATATATAGAGAGATACATAGATGGATGTATATGAATAGACATAAATAGAGAGAGAGAGAAAAAAAGGAATGTTTATATATATATATATATATATATATATATATATATATATATATATACATATATACATATATATATATATATAAAGAGATATATAGTGAGAGATTTATACACGTATATATAAATATATATGTAGAGAGAGAGAGAGAAAGAGAGGGATATATAGATATATCAAGGTATACATAAATATTGAGAGAGAGATGATTACATAAAGAGATATAAAATATATATAGATAGATGTATGAATATATAAAAAGAGATATAGAAATATAGAATATACATATATATAGATAGATGTATAAATTGATATATAGAGAGATGGATAGATAGGGGTAGATATTGACGGATTAAATATCATTCAATGCATTCTGTAACATGATCAATACCTTCTGTCTTTAAAGATCTACCAAAATCAAAATCTGAGAAATCGGAAGATTGTTTTACTAAAAAAAAATGTATCATTCCAACTTTGTCCTGAGCAGACATTTCACAGACATTGCAATGGAAAAGAATTCTAATTTAATTTAAAACACAAGAAATTTCAAAAAATTCTGTCAAATATCCATTACTGGAACATAAAAAACCAAAAAAATAAACAAAAAACGAAGAATTATTCTCACCGATATTCATAATTTGATTTTATCATAAAGAATGGAAATGGTAACAAGTTGCCGAGTAACACGATCACAAGTGTCAGAGGAAAAAAAAAAGAAGCAATCAAAATGTCTACGCATAAATGAAGAAGAACGAGAAACAAAAAGCAGGGTTGGTGGGGGGGGGGAAGATTTATGCCAATTTCTCCACACATATCACCAGGTTGTTGGCCGAACTGTCAAGGGTTGATGCATAATTTATCACAAGGATGATGAATGACTATCTATACAATAACAACTTTATTAAAGCCACGAGTGGTGATAAAACACTAAGAGTCAACAGCTCTACTTACGACAGCCGACAGATGTTACACTAGACTGGACTTGGCTTAATGTGACAAATGTGCAATACGTTTGACTGTAATTGTAATAAACAGACGGACATTAATCATGCAATGCCATAACTGCCCGAGAGATGAACAGCGGCTACGTGGTATGAAAATCAAGAATAAATTATAAAGAGGGGAAGTTACAAAGTTAGGGCTGTTTATTCATAAAAAAAAAAATTTGTACTTGAGGAAAATATCTGCTGGAAACTTGGAAAACCACTCAAAAACAAACTTGGAATAGCCAAGAGGGCAATGAAAAGAGCAATGTTAGGAATAACTCTTAGTGATAAAAAAAAGATGAAGATGGATCCGAGAGAGGAGCAAGGTAAAGAATATCATGAAAGTAATTAAGCGACAAAAAATGGAGATGGCTGGGCATATACCAAAAAGAAATGATAGAAGATTGAGCAAAAGGTTAACCGATTGGTGCTCATGGGACAGTAAACACAGTAGAAAAAGACCAAACAAGTGGAGAAACAATCATGCTCATAATGGAAGGAGATGGACTTATGACTATATATATATATATATATATATATATATATATTTTTATATATATATATATATATATATATATATATATTTTTATATATATATATATATATATATATATATATATTTTTATATATATATATATATATATATATATATATATTTATATATATATATATATATATATATATTTTTATATATATATATATATATATATATATATATATATATATTTTTATATATATATATATATATATATATATATATATATATATATATTTTTATATATATATATATATTTTTATATATATATATATATATATATATATATTTTTATATATATATATATATATATTTTTATATATATATATATATATATATATATATATATATATATATTTTTATATATATATATATATATATATTTTTATATATATATATATATATATATATTTTTATATATATATATATATATATTTTTATATATATATATATATATATTTTTATATATATATATATATATATATATATTTTTATATATATATATATATATATTTTTATATATATATATATATATATATATATATATATATATATATATTTTTATATATATATATATATATTTTTATATATATATATATATATATATTTTTATATATATATATATATATATATATTTTTATATATATATATATATATATATATATTTTTATATATATATATATATATATTTTTATATATATATATATATATATATATATATATATATATATATATTTTTATATATATATATATATATTTTTATATATATATATATATATATATTTTTATATATATATATATATATATATATATATATATATATATATATTACACATATAATCATGTATGTATATGAATAATAAAATGTGGATTCGCTAGGCAAACTAGTTCATGTTTCTGCCCTCTCTGGACCTGATGAGGCCTAGAGAGGGCAGAAATGAAATAAAATCCAGAAATAAAATCTATGAAATAAATCCATCGCATATCAGACATTGCTTTATATTATGCTATATTGCCAACCTGATCAGTACCATATGTATTATATATATATATATATATATATATATATATGATAAGATAAAAAAAGTGAGCGGTGCCTCTTTTGCTGGCTGTGGCTTCAGCCCACCATGCTTGGGCTTCATCTGTTTGATAAACAAAATAAAATTAAAGGCAACAAGTATCAAGTGGCATCACTCACTTGACTCTTTAAGCTGTAGTTAGGGGGAGATATAAATTCATGCCTTTCCAAAGAACACAAACAGTCCCAGCCAAAAATTGAACTCTGCTTGGCCAAGCTGAACTTCTTTTTCTTTTTAAGAGATGGGTAGCACTCCCTTTGGTCTCTGTACGGCCTGTATGTGTGATACATACATATGTACATACATAACTAGCCACACTATTTTCAGAGATCACTGCCCAACGAAAGGTTAGAAAAGTAACTTATTCATTGATCATTCCCGCTCCCCAACAGTTTTTATTGAGTTGTCTTCCATTTTAATTTTTATTTGCTTTTCATTGCAACTTTTTCAGGAAGTCAATCTACGACAGTGAGTAAACGGCACAGATCGTTTTACAATTTTCCTATTTAAATGTAAATGAGGCGACAATGTTTCCATACAAACCATTTTGACCCAACAAATTTAACGAGGCCCAAAGATTGCGGACAATATTTAATTTCATACTTCTTAAGCACGACTGCTTCTTTATTTTTTAATTATATTTTGCTTCATTATAATTATCCACAAGATTTAGCACTTTCACAAAATGTGACGGTCCAAATCCCCCAAAAGAAATGAGCTGAAAACAACGTCATTCAACCTTTTGATTCTCTCTTAATTATATGAAGAAAATAAAAAGTCGTTCTTTATTACTGATGATAATGTTTTTAAAACCGTCCACCAAAACTGGCAATTGTTTCTTCAGTTTTTAAAGCTGGTCAGACTGGCTATGTATTTTCATCCCTCTAGCTCTATCTCTTCATATCCAGGGTCAACAAACATCTTGTAAAATTGTTTTAACACTATACTAGGAGTTGCCCAATGCTAATTTCCACTCAGTTCTTAGTTACAATTGCATTGGAAGAGGACTTTCTAGTTTCTTCTGTTCAGAAGGTAGTTACTGCCAAATCTTGTTGGTTACATCAGTTCTTACATGTTTACTGAAGATAAGCAACACTGGTCAATATATAGTGATGGTTGACCAACAGGGATACCAGGTGCTGCAAACCAGAGAGAGCCCATTAATCTTCCTGACGAAGATACCAATCTCTACACTGGGCTCAATAACGCCAGCCAAACACCCCTCATCCCCAATAGAACCCCGAGACTGGCTCGGCTGCAAGTGACAAGAACTCAATGAAAGTTTAAGGAAAATGAAAATCTATTGACATGAATTCAATTTAGAAAGCAATGATTAAGTTTAATTGAGCACAAGTGTTACATTAACTGTAAACCTGCTTTACATCTTGCCAGAACACACGCCCCGGCCCAGGGGTAGAGTGCTCACCACAAGTTCAGTAGGTTGGAGGTTCGATCCATACCAAAGACTAATTCCAGTTTTTTTTTTTTTATAGGGAATACAAAGCAAGGATATGATTTATGAATTCAAGTTTCTTCATTTTCTTAGAAACTCTCTCAGGGAGTCATAAGATATAGATTTCATTTAGGGTAAAATTATATAAATATAATGGTCATATGACCTCATTATGTATTCAAAATGGCTGCAAAATTTAAAGTGTACCTACTGACACTTCTAGACTGAATAAGTTGGAAATGGTACTCAATGCCTCTATGCTAAACTCTCAGCACAAGGACTAGGTTTAAAGGAACTCTCCCTGAGGCTAATGGGTTATGGCCCAATCACGATGGATACACCTGTTTTTGCAAGATGACCCGAGTTGAGCAGTGTCGAGCCTGGTCAGTATTTAGATGACCATTGGGGAATTACAAGGGCCACATAAGCAGAACAAAGCTTCAACAGTCCTGGCAAGCCTGATGTGGGTCATACTAACAACTGCCCATGTGTACCTAACCCTGCAACACCCTTGATCAAAGTATAAGCAGACAAAGATGATACATACATGTATCTATCCAGGTAATGAACTTATGTGCAAAATTTTCTACTTATTCATTTGTTTGTTTGTTTTCGCTCAAATGGGATGATCTCATTGGTTGTTTACCTTCCTATTAGAACAATAAAAATTATACCATAGAAAATTTTAAGATTTCAGGTTTGATCATCACACATTAAAACAACTTTAAAAAGAATCTTGAAATTAGGATACTTGAATTATTGAAAATAAATCATCCAATGAAATAGCTTCAGGCTCCTTACTGAAAATCCATAAATACATACATACATACATAAATAATCCCCTCATTTTAGACGGGTATATTGTAGTACATATATAATGTATAGACTGATGAGAATTACATTGCTACCTGCAAATATTTTTAAATAAGTGTCGTAATAATAAGAAGAAAGCAAATCAGTCATCATCCCCCCCCCCCAAAAAAAAATGAGCAGAGTGTAACTCAGGGGTGAGGGCTATCTGACCCTTCACCCATACAATGGAATGGAGTGGTGGTAAATGCTTCAAATAGTAGTTCACCTACTGTATTTCTAATGCCAAATCTCATCAAATGCTGGAGGTTGGCCCCTTGAGAAGCCAAACTCCCTGGGGCCCCCAAATCCCTCTAAATCTCTAGCTAGGCTTACAAGTTTAAAAATTCAAAAAGAAAGAAAAAAACATTTTTACATCATTCATGAATGAAATCATTTTGTCACCCCATCTCAAATTTTCATCTAACTGCAACAACCTGGAAGAGAACACTGATCAGAGTAAATCAGTGTATTGTAATATTTCCCTTTCAGTCTGAGAAAAAGAAAATGTTCACTGGATATCGTCTCATTCATTCAAACTCATTCTCCTTGTTCTCAACCAGCTAATTCATTCTACGGTCTTCTTCAGGTGTATTACCCTTACTTAGGTCTTTTTTTCTGGTAGTGGCAAGTAAGGATAGCAAAGAGAAAAATTTATGAGCCCCATAATTAGCAGATACATATCAAACAGAATACTTATGGGATCCTCAAAACATTTTTTCTTTTTTCTATTCTATTCAAAAAATAGTTTCATTATTTTGCATTCTATTCATAGAAGAGTTCCAATATCGTTTAGGAGTGGTTCATTAATTTAGAAGTTGAGCGGATTGTTTCTCATTTCTATTCCTTTCCACATTTACATAGAATATTACAAAAGTACTTTCTCTTCAAACTCTACTCACGTGTCGGGTCAAGTCTGATAAGAAGGTTACTGAGAGGGAAAGAACTGTTAGAAACTGTGAATGACAAATATAATGAAGAAGAATGAGTTCAATTGGCTGAAAAACTCTTTCAGTGCACTGGATATTCTTTGCAATGATTTTGGCCCAATTAGTTTTATTTGCTACTGAATCGAGTTGTCCTTCTTTGCCACATTTTTTTTATCAATATTTTTCTTCTCTTTCTCTCATATACACACACACACACATATATATATATATATATACATATATACATTCTTTAAGTAGTCACTCATCCAAAAACTCCCCAGCCAAACACTTTCACTTGATTGAACTGATTTACAAAACATTTTTTTTGTCCCTATTTATTCTCCATCATATGTAAATATATATATATATATATATATATATATATATATATTAGAAGCCATCAACCAAAACTGTCACAAAAACTTTCAACGTCAGTTTTTAAGCTGGTCTGGTTGACTATATTTATGTAGATTGTAGACACTGTGCCAATACAGGCAGAGGACTGAAAATACAAATATTCACCCATCAAGTCTGGTAAATTTTTTTTCTGAAAGTATCCCAAAATAAAGTTTTAGAGAGGAAAGCAATTTACAGTGCTAAATTTCAGCCTTTGGTTTAGATCAGGCAACCTTCAAAAAGCTTTTTTGAAGATTCAGAATTTTTTTAGTGATCACCACCTAACAAAAGGCAAGAGAAGAAACTTACTCATTGATCAATCCATTTTTCAATTTTTTAATTGATCACCCTCAACACAGCATGCTGCCCACAGATGCTGGTCACTTAACAGTTTCTATTGAGTGTATGTATATATATTCTTCAAATAGCCACTCTTCCAAAGACTCTCCAGCCAAACACTCTTACTTGATTGAACTTATTTGCCAAACATTTTCATTGTCCACATATTTATTCTCTCTCATGTATATGTATAGATATATATATTAGATATTCATTCTTTAAATAGTCACTCATCCAAAGACTCTCAAGCCAAACCACTTTTGGCTGATTGGACCTATTTGCAAAACATTGACTCACTTGAAAGAATTGATTTTTTTTATAAGACTAAGATTTTTTTCTCCCTCAAAAGGGAGACTTGGACGATTGACTAAAGTGTACCAATTATCGTAGCCTATTTTGACTCTGATCTACACAGATTATTCAGAGACTTTTTTGATCTCGTGTTTTACATCAAGGAAATCTCTTAAAAGCAATCATTCTAAAATATCAGATATGGAGGAAAAGGAAAAGAAATGCCCGATTTAAGCTGATTATAAAATGCTAGCCTGATTAAAACAAGTGGTTTTTCAAGGAAACTACTGAGTTTTTTTAAAAGGACCATTAAAATGGAATCTTAAAGTCAGGTTTTTCATCATTAAATTTAAAAGTTTTATTCAATTGCTTTTTCTTCATTTTTTTTTTGTTTTCCTTTTTGAAGTCATGGATTCCAGAAAGGAGAATTAAAACAAAACAGAAAAAATACTTTGAATAAATAAATATTTGATTTTCATCACAAACAATCAATTTTGAAAAGTAATGAATAACATGATAGACATTTTTTTTCAAATCTATTTGATGGTATATCAGCCTTCCTCCCCCTGTTTCAGCAGGGAAGAAAAAAAAAATCAATTTTATTGAATTCCTCTTGTTTAGAACTAAGTTTTCAGTAACTCCTCTTGAAATTCTGGTTGATATGCGGTTGGATAATGAAGCTTTATCTTTTGGGACATTTTTGAGGACAAAAGGGTGGTTTATATGTCGTCAAATATCATAGATAAATGTGGGTATGTGTGTGTAAAAATTTACCGAGATGTAACATCAGCTTTTCTCTTGAATTTTTTCTCTTTGCCATCCAATTGTCACCTTTTCAGCATTCTGTCGCATCATCTCACATCTACACTCACACACACATGATTATAAGTATACATTCTTTAAATAGTCACTCATCCAAAAACTTCTCAGCTGAACACTTTCACTTGATTGAACTGATACATAATACATTTTCATTGTCCCTATTTAAAAATTAACTCCAAGATTAAGGAAAACAATTGTCTAATTCTTTGGTTGAACATGTTCATAGAGAATCAAATCAAAAGGGTTTTTCTGTGTAATAAGTATTCTTAAAGATGATATCAGGAGTTGGTTTGCATGCAGTCTGAGATTAAAACCAACACAACAAATTTGATATTCAAATGGATGAACATTCAATTGGAATGACACAAAGAGCAAGTCATTTCTGTCATTATACTTACTGATCCCTCATCGTTAAAAACGTTATTGGGTAACCTATGTAAGTAAACCCCGTGTCAAAAAATAAATATGTTACAATAAGATAATATCAATATACAATACATACAAAACCTTATATAAAATAACAAGCTACATATATGGCATAAGCAATATAAGGAAATCATAGCTGAAAGGGGGATGGTATTTGATCAACACTGTTCGATTGCCATGTTAATATAACTGTTTTATTCTTAAAATACCCAAAACAGTTACATGGTAAACAACTGATGATCCTACAAGAGACAATTTACACATTGTACCATAATAACGAAGTATAGGGGAAACAAGGGATAAAAACACTGATCAAAATTATATGAATTGCATTGACCGATATTAGGCAATGGGTGACTGAAGTGACACAGACACATTTTTCAAGTTTTTCAATGTTTAGTGTTAAAAGTTATGTTTTCTAGACACACACACACATACACAAATCCATTTTTCAGTATATGGTTTTTTTGTAATTTAAAATACTTAGCATTAGTGTTCTTGCAGTGAGATATTACGCAAGATTATTTACTTGAAGAAATAAACTTTTCAATATTGCCTCATCTAAAATCACTACTTTGATAAAGTCGAAAGGTGTAGAATAAACTTGATGTGTGTGTCTAGAGAACATTACAACTTTAAACACTAAAAAACTTTAAAACCATTTTCCATATTGTCAACACGATAATATTGTTGAATACCATACCCAAATATTCATCATTTATATAGATATATATACATATATATATGTATAATTATAAAAATCAGCCATCATTTTGAATGATGCTACAACAACGTAAATAATGGATTTGTTTGAAATTCCCTCCATGCCTTTGTTTTCAAATCACTTCTTTTGAATTTGTTTCCTTCTAAACTTCAAAAAGTGGTATATATATATATATATATATATATATATATATGTATATAATTATCTTTCTAAGCAAGGAGGAGCAGTGATTAAATTAATCCTTTGAGAATGATACAGAGAAGAAACAATCTGCAGTGATTTTCTCTCCATCGCACACATACACAAAGCTGACAAAATGATTGAAACAAATACAGAAGAAAAATTTGGAGAAAAGAATCAATTGAAGTGGGGGTGTGTGTGGAAAAACAAGAGAAAGGCGGAAAGAAAAACAGAAATAGCAAGAAGGAACAAAAAGCAAAATGGCCACCAATAATTTCAGAAGGCGGCAAAGTTTTCATTGGTCATTATGTGTTGTAGTAGTGAGGAGAAGAGCTGCAGGTAATTTCCTTTTTGATCATTATGCAATCAACTCTTCACATCACAAACGCAAATAGACACTTTGTTGGAGAAAAGATTTAGAGAAACAGAGACAGAATTTCTATGGAACAACAAGAGAAAATTTAACAAGACTGGCTGCTTCAGGGTCAGACTCCACTCAGACTGAAACTCAAATGACTTAGCTAAGAAGTTTTGAGAAAATTTCAATTTTTGTAAAAAGTTTTTCTATAAATTTGGCTGTGGAAGGGGGACTCTAGATATTTTTCTAGATGAATGACATGAAAATCTTGATAATATTTCTAGACATAAACCATTCAGCGTAACATTTTGCAGGATAGCTGCCCCTCTGCACATGCAAACGAATTTCAGAATATTGGACTAAATATAGTCTCCTTGTTTGTGGGTGATCCCTAATGGAGCCCAATAATTCTCAAAGATGGGCAAACAAACAACGAATCATGGATTCAGGTAGCAGTGTTTGAACATTCGAATGAAGAGAGTATGCTCCTTGGGTTAATATTGAAAGTTATTCTGAGTATAATTTTATTACGTTAGTTTGTTGCTCGGTTGTGTATAATGGACTCGATAATGGATTCCCAATATTCATACATCTGAAAAGAGGAAAAACAAAAAATATCAAAGTAGAAAAAGTTTTCATTGTTATAAATCCTTTCTTGACTTTTGTGCCATTCTTTATGTATCGATATATTGTATTCATTGGCTTATACCACCAATATGGTACATGCAACCGAGACCAGAAGTTAGGAATGGCAGAGGAGACAGAAGATCCCTATGGATGAGGACTTTGAAGGTGTCCGAGCAAAACATGATTGACATGCGTAAGGGCACACCAGGATGTGTCAAAAGGTGGTGACCATCCAACATGGGAAGGATAAGGACCCTACCAAGTAGCAATCCATACTCAGATGCCATAGGCAAGTGACAATGAGAGAGAAGAAAAATTGAGCTCCCTCAAAGTTTAAGAAGAAAGGATGGAATGGGCTGCAGCTGGAATATGCCGTAAAATCAGGAATGGGAAGAGGGTGTTATCTAATATTGAGAAACATAAAAACTGAAGAAGGAGAAGTAGAGGAAGAATATGGAGAAGGAGATGAAGAAGACACATGGCCTATGAGGGTATTTGGAGAATTACTCATCAATTGTTTTTTAGTGGGGGGGGGCTCAATTCACAATGTAAGTTCAAGCTAAATTCATCCCTTAATTTGTGTTTGGCAGCATTTACGTTTGTTTTTTGGACATTCAAATTTTTTTACTTATGCTTTTAATAAATTAACAACATTGGGGGTTTTTTTTGCGAGTTTTTAGTGAAAACTGATCAAGAATATTTTCATTTTATGGGTAACATTTTTGATATTTTCTCATAACTACAATGAGTTTAAAAAATGTTATTGTTACCATTTATGTTTGAAGATCTCGTTAGGGAATTTGCTTGCCTTTATGCTAAAACTTTTTTTATTAATTACAAAATAATTTTAATGGCCACCCTCTCTCATAAAAATAAATGGAGGCAAACCTTACCGCAGCACAAAATATCCATTAAACAATAAAACTTTCTGTCGATACAGCAAATTCGTTTGGATCAAAAGAGTTAAAAGAAAAAAGAATTCACTTTATCAGAAACCATCAACCAATTCTACAACCAAATCTGTAAATATGGGTTCTGTCAGTTTTCAAATTAGTCTGGATAGCAATGTATGTATCAAGCATACAGGCTGCACCAAGAGAGCTAGAGGACAGTAATTTTAAGCCTTGACTCTTTATTATGTCTAGAAGAAATGTTTTGTTTTTTCCCAACATACTTTATTGTGGGGGGCAGTTTGCAATGTAAATTGATGCTGAATTGATCCCTTAATTTTGTACTCTTGTAAGACTTCTTTTAGTGATCACTGCCAAACAAAAGGAAAGAAATTGATTCATTGATTTTGCAATTTTTCTAATTGATCACCCCCAACACAGCACGCTGCCAAGAAACATTTGTGGTTTCTATTGAGTGACTAACCAGACCTGTTTATTATCTTTTATCCACCAAAAAATTGATTTTCAATTTGTCTATTGAAAAAAAAAAAAAAAATCCCAATATATTCGCTAATGAAGCATTAATTTCTTTTCCGAAAAGTTCAGAATCTCAATTCAGCTTTCAAGGATTCTCGTCAGAAACTGGTTCGGGTTAGAAAATGTAATTATACGAAATGTTCAGTCTTGTGGAGCTTGAACAATAGAAGAAAATCTTCCGCTTCATTTGGAGGGAAGACGATCTCCACCATTTGTATCAGAATCAATAGCAAGCATTCCTGGATTAACTATATAGCAAAAGTAGCATATGCTACGGACCCCACATTTTCAAGGGTTCCATCCTAAATGCTTGCAAGCCATCAATTCCGATTCAGTGATTCTGCACTTACTCTATTCATCATCATCATCAGCCCTTTAGCATCCTCCATTGGACATAGACCTCCCCCGAATTTGCCAGACCTCTCGATCATGAGCATTGCAAAGCCAATGCTTTCTGAACATGTCTAGATCGTCATGCCATCTTATTTTTTACAGGCCATAGTTTTTCAAATGATTTCTGGGGATCCACCTTAATGGATAATGTCCATCACTTGTCAGATATTCTTGCAACATGGCCTGCCCATAGCGATTTGAGTTTTCTTACAGAATTCATGTTATCTCTGACTTCTGTTTTTTCTCTCTGATAAATTTGGCTGTCTGGGGATTTCTCCATGTGATAATTTTTATGAATAATTAGGTGTATATTTTAGCCAATTGTCACCTTTAATTGGAATTATTATTCTAACAGTAATTAATGGGAGTGTGGTATCTATGTGATACATATATTACGCATTAATACAAAGGTAATTGTAACTGAAGTCATAACCACTGCACAAAGTAATACTATTCCTGAAAAGTCAGACGGATTCATTATACCATCTGTATAGCAAATGAAAAAAATTCAATTACTTTGCAAGTAAAAAATGTATGTATTTTTATATTTTAGTGTATTTTCTCAATTTGGGGCCCCTTTATAACATATACTACAGGCTCTGCACTTAATCCAGCCCTGATTTATGTTATAAAATCTAACTAGTTGACTTTGATGTGTCATATATATTTTACTATAAAACCTCCCCCTAGCTCCATTGAGTATAAATGCCATATTTGGTCAAGTGAATCAGACTTTTAGTATTACATAGAGATAGATAGAAATCCAATCATTATTATCAGGGTGAGAGCAAATGCAGAATCCATACAATTCCTTTTGCAAAAAGGGAAACCATGTGAATTTTGCACACATGGGCAGCTTATTTGGGAGCTTCTGGAACCATTTTAGGCACAGAGTAAAGTTGAACAAGGAGTTGTTCAATGTTTGATCTTCCAGAGCTTAAACGAAGGGAGAAATCTTCCACTTCATTTGGAGAGAAAATGATATTCCCTATTTGAATCAGAATCGACTCTAAGAGTCTCGGCATTAAAAACCAATTTACAAGAAAAGCAGTACTTTTTACATCAGCTTGACAGCACATTTTCAAAAATAAATATTCTAATTTCACGTCAGAAAATTATAATGAGATATGTACCATGAGCAGACAGTAAGCACAAGTGGTAGACAGAGGCTTTGCAGAAAGGTGCAGAATAGATTTTTGAGAAATAACAAGTAAAGTCCTTTTCTTTTGGTGTTTAATTGCAGCAAGTCTTCTAGAACTGAAATATTTTTAGATGTGCTAGCATCTGTAGTACCTGACTGACTGACTGATTTTCTGACATACTGAAACAGAATTAGCCGATCTTGCCCCTTTAGACTGACATGCCAAAGCAAAATTTTAAAGTGAAGGGCTTCCAGAAATGTGTTCCCTACCATATCCATTGCCAATCCCTTTCTGATGCCAGCTTGGCTTTGTTGCTGTAGTTGAAAGGAAAGCTAAGCAATGCGTTCAGCATCTAGCTGCAGGAGCTGCCAGATGTCAAAATTAGCATCCTACCTCCTTAAGTGGGCTCCACTCCCTAGTTAGGAATCAGAGTTGTCTGTCTCCTAGATTGGCTGCTAACCAAGGCTTAAAGAGTCATTTTTCCCTACTATTTACTCATGACAGGGGAATGGGATGTATTCATACCTTTCCTAATAGCATTAGTCAGAAGTGAACAATAACTTCATTAGCATGAACTCTGTTCACTGATTCCATTCTATGTACTGTCAACCATTAGGCCTTCCTGACTGTTACTGTGATATTCTAGAAATCAATTCCCTTGATTTTGATTCAACCAGACACCAAACTTAGGGATAGATTTTCTCATCTTCAGGATGTTGGCGAGGGATCTGATTTCTTCACTATTTTCAAAGGATCTGGAAGTTTTTCAGGGTTCTTTGATAAAAAAAAAAGTCAAAAATGGCCAAAAAAATACAAAGAAATGGTTAAAAACACGCTCAGCTTCATTGGGGAAATTGGAATCAGATTTCTGTTGGGAATTAGCCATTAAATGGCCGGTGACAATACCAGCTGACACCTTGTAAGATAATTCAACAAAGTTTACATTTCGGCCATGGAAATTGGATCATTTTATCTGGACTGATTTTAGGCAATCTATTTATTCTCTTTTTTTTGTACTTCATTTTTTGATGGAATGAAAGAAAAAAAAAATACATTGACCATAACATATGAAATGTAAGATTATAATTTATTGAGAAACTGTAGCCATCAGAAATGGCAAAGGGTTCTATGCATTTTTTTGTTTGTGTATGTGTTTGATTGTAAGTTTGTTTGTGTGTTCCAGCACTTCAGGCCATACTGTTTTGTCAACAATCTTGAAAATTGGCTAGGCCCCTTCCAAAAATTTTTATTTGATTCTTTGACAAGAACCTTTTGACCCTTATTTTGATTTGTTCATTAATAACATCTACATTACCCAGAATCTAGATGTTTCTAGATGTTTTTTCACTCTATTTCAGATGTTTTCTCATAGAACATACCAGTGATGACATAAATAGAATTTTTCTAACCATATTTATTCTTAGATGGAATTTTTCTAACATGATTTCAAATTTTTGTTCAATTATTGACAGTTATGATGAGTTTATTAAATCATTTATTTACAAGATTATAAAAAATATTTGAACCATAATATGAAATTTAATTTATTTAGCTAATTATTTATTTACAAGATTATGATTTATTGATTGTCATTTTTGTTTTCTGTGAGTGAATGAAATTTCTTTTGGCATCAAAAGTCAAGGTGGGGATGTTTTTATGTTTTTTTATTAACATTGGAAAAATATTTGTTTAAAAGATATTTCATAAAGTTGAATAAAGCTTTGAGTTTAAAGCAAAATCAACCTTTTTAAAAAAATTAAATTTGAAAAAAGAAATGTTAGCTTGTTTCCAAAAGAATACAGTGAAGGGTGAAAATTAGTCCTGATTAAATGATCCATTCTTGACAACTTGATTAGAGATCACAAATCTTTCCTTTCAGACAATGTTTGAATTGCATCCTTCTAAGTTACAAAGAAAAGAAGGCCTATTTAGAATTGAAAAGATTTATTATTTACTGCTTTATATGTTGTGTCAAAAATGATGGCGTATATGATAAACAAGGAGAATAGAAATTTGCATTGTAATGAGATTGGAGAATAGCCTTCTATACACATTGCATTTTATAAACGTGTACAATGGAGATTTGCTGTATAGGGAACTTACTGAATAGCGTTCTGTTGGCCACAAATGGATTTTTATCATTTTTTGGTTTTTGTTTCTATCAGTTCTTATATTTTTTATTATTCTATAAATTCAGCATTTTTATTATGTCATTAGAACATGAATGAAATTCCTTTTTACTATGTAAGTTGCATCCATTAGCATGACAGACGATAAACACGAATTGCTGATTATTATATCAGTGGATTCCTCATAAAAATTAATTAAGTTTAATCACTGGCAATAGTTACGATGATTTAATACACCTTACAGAATGATTTTCACTATTCACACACAAATTCCAATGCCTCCCCCTTCAAATATATTCAAATTGACCCCTTGTAGGGTGTAAACCCCACATTCATAATCAGTGGGTTAGGTAGTTTGAGATCTGTACACATTTTAAATTAAGTCAAGCCCTTCAGACATGCGTTTTGACATTGGTAGGGTTAATGTTGAACATGCTACGAGTGATAATTCCAGTGTAGATTCTTAACGCTTGTGTTCAGTATGGCTTCCTTTTTATGATCGGATCAGTTATCGGAACGATCAATTATCCAAAATGAACAAAATACTCCCCACACGTCTTATTCAGATAATTGAGGTCTGATCGCAATTAGAAACTGTTAACCACAACAGTTAAAGGTTTCTTCAGTTTTTAAGAGTGGCTGGCTGGCTATATATGCATGTATGTACGTATTACACATATAGACGCCATCAATAGATCTAGAGGGCTGAAATTTTCAACATTTATTTCATTTGTTGAGAAAGAATGTTTTTTGAAAATTACCCTGCTAAATAGGTGTTCAGTGGACATTTCTATTTGCAATGTGAGTTTATGCTGGGTTGGTCGTTTAGTTTGTGTCTAGCAATGTGCATGCATGTTTCTTCGAAAATTCAGACTTCTTTAATGATCACTGCCCAACAAAAGGTAAGAGAAGTAAATTATTCATTCTTTTTTCTAATTTTTCAATTGATCATCCCAAACATAACATGCTGTAAAAAGAGATTGGTCGTACAATGGTTTCTATTGAATGACCAAATGGACCTGTTCTTTGTTCCTTTCAAACAATATTTAAATTGTATCCTTTTAGGTTTACAAAGAAAAGAAGGTCTCTTAAGCGCTAAAAGGATTTACCTATTATCCTTTGTGAACGGAAGGAGATCAGTGTTTAAATTTGGCAGAGCCGAAGAGAAATTAGAAGCTCACAAGGATTTTCAATAAAATTTGGTCAAGAACAAGCGTTCTGTTTGTTACAGGCAATTGAATGTCTTTGAGATAAATGGCGGCTTTCTTTAAAACCTCATTTCCAAAATGATTCGACAATAAAGAGAGGCAGCCTTCAATTATCTCTTCTGGAGAAGCAATCATCTACCCTTAATTGGAATAATACGGTCTTACCAGTAAGGCATTGTGAGTAAACGAGTTGCACGCCTTTCAATGTGACTGACAAAGCTGATTCTCACGGCTCAAGAGGATACGCAACATGGACAAACGGACAGATCCATGAAATCAGAGCAATAAATCTATGATAGTATTTGGCTTATTTCTACCTTCCTGTGTTCGAATGTTACACTTTTAGTAGTGATATAGTTGTAGGGTTATGGGATCTAATAAGAGGGTAAGGAGAGAGAGGATGTAAAAGAGAGTTGAATAGTTTAATGTGAGGGTAGGAAGTGATTGAGAAGAAAAGGTTCACTGAGGGAGTAGGACGACTTTTGCATATAAAACTAATCCATGTTTGTATAACATCAAGATAAAAAGAAGATATTTAATTACCTGATCTGTTGTACTACTATAAGAGGGTGAGAAGAGAGAAGGCAAAAAAAGAAAGTATCACAGTTCACCGTGAGGTGGAACTTTTCAATGAATAGAACTTAGAAAAAAAAAAAATGAAACTAAATAAATACCGAAAAATGTACAGGAAGTAATTCTGATCAGAAGTTATTCCCCATCATTTAGGATTTGAACATTTCATATGGATTCAAAAGTCAATTGATACTTCGTGATGCTTTCTGAAACAGGTTCTATCCTAGATCCTCCAGAATTATCCTCCCTAATTTGTCACGTGACTTCCGGTGATGGTTATTTTGGACTCGTAGCCATCGTACAGAATTTCCTGGTTCTCCCAATATTTGTCCCACTTGTTCTCAAGAATATTTACAAACTTGGCACATGTGTGTATCTGTAAGGGGTTCTTTTGCACCCCCTGAAAACGTACTACAACTCATTCACAATAAAAAAAATAAAAAAATGGTTATATGAAAAATATGTTCAAAAAAGCATCTATAAAGGATAAAAATTCCAGAACTAGTAAATTATTTTTATTACAATAGACATGGGCAGCTACTGGAAGTGCAAATGGGCCATTTGTCCACTCTGGATGAGAGGGTTTGAAAGTCGAAACTTTACACTCAATAAAGAATAATGGTGTTGTACAAATGGGTTATGTAACCCCAACTTACGATAGAAAAAGGGATGGTATTGTTCTTTACCGGTAACAGGGTTGCTGCCCAGATATATTCTGCACATATCCTTCCGCAACACCTGGAAAACTAGCAGCGGATGCCCATGAGCACACACTACCTCGCCTGATAAGTTGTTCCGTATTGGCATTGTGCAGACTCAACGAACTCTACTTGCGAATATCCAATCGCGAGTCGGGCTCTCAGTTGATACAATTTCCGGCGGTTCCCTCAGTTTCCTGTTCTCTGTGAAATATCTTTCCGTATCTTGATTAAGTCTTCCTGACACATTTTCTCCTCAGCATCTTATACACACCTCGTATGTCCCCTTTAGATTAAGTATTTTTATTATTTCAAGTATTTTTCAGATGAGTATCTTTATCTCTGTTGTTTTTATCAAAGCAATGTGCCGGAAATATGCATGTATACACATGCACTAGAATAATCACTCGTAGATTGTTCAACATTAACCATACTAATGAAATTACTAACCGTATTTTAGCCTTAACCAAACAACTCTAAAGGCGATTCTAATATTAGCAAACCTATATCTTTTTTTAAATTCATGAATTTGGGTAAAAGCTCTCCAGAAAAATTATCAACACAAATACAATATATGGGTACTAGTTTGAGTCAACATATTTGATATTCTAATGTTTTGCTTTGTGATGTTGCAACACTTTCCTTTAAAGAGGGGGGATGTTATTGTATAGTTGAGACAAGCAATCACTGTAAATTGTTGCAAGCATAAACATCCCAATACTGCCGTTAAATAAGACCCATTGACTAGTAGATTGTAGTCATAAAAATCCTCAAACTTTTGGTGGCCGGTTTGAGCTACCAGAACGATATATCATTTATTTTAGTAATTCATAATAGCATTTTATTACAAAACATTTAGAATTTCAGTCAGATATATTTTTTTTTTATTGTTGATCAATATCAAGAAAAAAAATTCCCATTGCCAGGTAGGTAGGAGCTCTTGTTGCAATATCGGTATTTACAAATGTGGAACTAAGATATCAGAATTGTTCATATAATAATCTATAATGTTATGGGTTGGGTGGAACTTTTTAAATCTATATATATTGTCACAAATTGAATTTTGTACTGAAGTGGCCGATAAGCAACCCCCTTTATCCGTAATTAGTAATTTATTTTATTCCTGAACACTGAATTTTGAACTTACCTGGTTTTCAATGCAATGTCTTGACCGAAACATTGCAGAATTCCTTGGTCGCAAAAAACGCAAGTGAAGGTAATCCTTGGTCCGAGGTACATAAACCTATCGTAGTATTTAACCAGCATACACAGGTTCCCAAAACTATTTTTGTTAAAAAGTATAGTTAAACAACATATCTATCAGAAATTAACACAATAATGATGTTAAAAGCTTGTCTGTTGTTCTTGATCAAGCACCCTGATGAATTCGTCAAGGTACGACGGAAACAGTGCAATTGCCAAACTGACGTTTTGATTTTTCTTTTTTTGATAAGTCCGACAAATTACCTTAATAAATAAAATTGGTAGTATTTGACAAGCTGATATTGTTTGGGCACTGTGACTCTCGGAAGTAAAAAAAAACCCAAAACAAACGAGCAGATTTTGAGGAAGGTCTAGTGTGTCTCCAGTCTAACGGGGATGGATCAGTGACACCTTCAGTTTAGTAATTTAGTGTAACAACTTTATCATTAGTTCAATAAAAATGAATGAAAAACCGTCTCCACTGGTAGAAAAAACATTATCTTCCAGAATATCTTTGTACAGGAACTCCCAGATAAGTTGGGATTTAATTTCAAACTTTTTTTCTGTGTCAAAAAAAGAAAAGAAAGTTTGTTTTTTTTCTTTTTAAAGTTGATAACAAAAAATTATCAGGTATATGGACAAGGGGTAAAAACCTCTATCGCAAAAGGGCCAAATTCCGGACTTGGGAAATACTTCCCTAGATAAGTCAATTTTAGGCATTAATATGGCCCAATTTAAAGGGATTGAAATACGTTTTTTCAATTTTCTGTGAAAAAAGTTTCATGAAAATTTGAAAGGCATTTTCTCCTTTTAGCATTTATTCCTCACTTTTTGTTGAATGTAAATTTTGTGTTCCTCAAAAGAAAATATTCTTCCTTGTATACAAGTGAATTCTTCTTCAGGTCCAAATCTAAAATAAATACCGTTTATGTTACAGGTATCGTAACTTGCAAGAGAAAGGAGAGTAACGAAGACTATATATTTTGGTCAACTCCAGGGCTGTATTAAAGCTGATCGATGCCCTAGGCACAGTCCCTAAATGGGGCCTCACTTCGACCGGCACATTGCTTAAATGACAACATTTTCAAAAACGAAACATTCCCGAAGAAATAAAAGTTATATCAATGTTAAACATGTCAAAATATGTTAGAAGAAATAAATTTTCCAACAAAAATAATCTTCTCAAATGCATTTTGCGTTTGACCATTTTTGCACTTGGTACTTGTGTAGACGAGTTAAGCATTTTAATGTTTATATCAGCTCTAGCTCTCTCTCTCTCTCTCTCTCTCTCATGTATATTTATAGGAAAAGAAATTAAATTCAAAATCTCATTATGAACTGAACTTGTAATAATTTAACACGGGAAAATGCAAGAAACCTTTTGATCCCCCAATCACGTGATTATTTTGCGTAATATTCATTGGTTAATCCAGGGCTACTCAACTCTAACAACGAAAGAGTCTTAAAATATTTGCTTAATGCTACTTTAATGATCGTCGACATTTACTTCACTAAAATATAAACTCTGGTTGGGACAGTTTGCTGACTTTGCTCTACTGCCCTTGGGAAAGACATGGTTATAATCTATACCTCTCTCAAGTTATGGGTGAAATGAATGACGCCATTTGGGGTGCTCGTCGCCTCTTAGCCTATTTCACATATTTCAAAAACGGGCCGAGTTAGTAATATGATACGTGGAGCCTAAATAGGGACGACTGAAAGCGTAGCCAGCATAAGGGCAATATTTGCCTACTTCACACACTACAGTAATGGGGATGAATAAAGGAAGAGAAGGTATTGAAAAGATGAAACAGAAATGATAGCAACAATCCGATGCCTCAAGGGAACACAGATTGTATCAGACGCGTTCACAAAAATCATAATCGAAATCACAAAAAAAAAAAAAAAAAGATAGCAGATCTGAAAAGAAAGACAAACAAAAACAAATCGGAACAGTCTGGTGCCAAGGTTTTGTTCATAAACACAGTCTCAGTTCAGAGGGAATGAAGAGACCTGCTCTCTTAAACAATGAACAATTTTTGTCGGTAGGCAAAGTTATTACAAATCACAACAGGTGTGACGAAACCCGTGGAGGGAAAGAAAAATATACGAGTACGAGTTTATTTTACTGCAAAAGACGAACTAGGTATTAGGTGTGTGCAAAGGTTTCCAGTGAGAAAATGGTTTTCACTTGTGTATTGAGTCTTTAATTGAGTTCTGGAAACTTTCCTGTACACCTAATAGAGAACAAGTCCAAAAGAAATCTCCCATTTTTAAAAGTTTGAAGTTTTCTAACAGATTACTTAACAAAATTATATTCAAACCTATCTGTTTCTTTGTATTGTCTATAATATACAATAAATTATTTACAAGAGTTGCAGTTTACGCTCAAATTTTCTGTTTGAAACCGTTTTTTCCTTTGCATTGCATTGCATCGCGTTGCTCTACTGAAGAATCGAACCATGAGAAGAGGCTCTCTTTCCAAAGGCGTACTGCCTGGTTCCAATTCGAGCAAAAACCAATTCAAATTTTCTGGAAAATCGAATCCTTTGCCTCCCACTTAAGCGAAGAGTTCCCATGCGCTTATGTCTCTTTTCCTATGAATATTACATGTTACATCTAAAGAAAGCAAAGAATGAATCGGCTGAAACGCCGTGTTAACATGAAAGATGGAAATAAAAGATCGAATTGTCGAAAAGTTGGAACTTGAGTTTCTTTGTTTGGGTTTTTAAAAAATGAAAACTGTCCTTAGTGAGGTCAATATTTCTTTCAAATGCCTTTCTACACATTAATTGTAAATGGTAAGAAAATCTGTAACCGTGTGAAAACTTTCAACTAAATTGCCTCGTTAAAAAACGAGACCCGAGTCTTTTGAAAGGATATCTGGTTAATGAAAGAAATAAACTTATCTTCCTCGTGCAGTAAAAAACATTTGAAATAATCAAAGAAGTTTAGAAAATATTTCAGCTGATAGATTCTTTACCAATGAACAGAAGAAACACCAGCAAAATGGGCAAAAGACGTTGTAAAAAGAAAAGAAAAAATGTCAGAAAACATGCTATGACCCAAATATACTGAAAAAAGAAACAGTTAATAACTTCAAGAACAAATGACAATTGAACGACACATGAATAAAAAAAAAACCTTCCAAGAAAATAACTCTAAACGTGCAGAGGCCAAATATATTTTGCACTTTAAGTAAGGTTTTATGGACCCCTGGTAACACAACCAGTCAATAGAAAATGAATCTATATCAATATTATAAAACAATTCATCAATGTTACAAGCCATGAACCTGAAAAGAAAAACTCACACACACGCATGCACTATTTACTCGCTGAAACTTCATGAGGTTTTTGTTAGCTTCATGGCTTGTAACATTTATGAATTGTTTTACAATATTGATAAAGATTTATTTTCTGTTGACGGTTTGCATTATCAGAGGTTTAGGCAATCCCCTCAGCTAAATCGCAAAATAGGATGAAACCCCGTTGGTTTGATTAAAACGTAACAAAACTTCAAGTAAATGGTATAATTTATTTTACCTCCCTTATCCTTAACTTATTATTCTTTACTTGACAGAAAATGATCATCAGGATATGTACTTTATTCACACAATTTTAAAGCTCAACATTTTAAGACATGGGATTAGGGTTTGGGTCGTTCATAAACTACTAATAAGAATAATAAAAACAGTGATTTCAAAATTATGTATTATTTTGCCTAAGGGGGTTTTGCCCTGAGGGAGACAACTCTTGAAGATAGGGATTACACTTGTTTATGATTAGCCCAAGTCGATCCCTAATCAGGGAGTACTGTTTATTTTGCAAAAGTCTGCGAAGAGCTGTGGGGGGTTAGACTCAAAATTCTGTTCAGCTAAAATACCAAATCAGAATTTTTATTTTTATTATTCTTTTTTTTTTTTCGTCAAAATCGGAATAACTTGGGTCGTTTTGTTATTCATAAAAAATCGAGATTGAATAAAGATACCAAAATTATTTTTTTGTTGAACTACTTTGATATTGTTTGTAGTTTTCCGAAGGATCGTAAACATTCAAAGAGTCTTCCAGGCGATTAAACTCCTTTTTGTATGTTGTTTACGGCACGTTTCAGCCAATCCATTCTACAGTCTTTGAAAAAAAAAAAAATAATACATACCACCATTACATTTGGATGGTAAACCTGGAGAAGGTTGTAGAATGAATCGACTGAAACGTTATGTGAACAACATCAACAACAAGGAGTCCAATCGTCCGAAAAACTCCTTGAAATTTGATCTTGTTAATATTATAGCTTTGAATAGACTTGAAAAATATCTCTTTCGAGTCGTAGTAACTTTAATATCCCTATTACACAGACTTAGCATAAGTTTCAATTCGAAAGTCAGCAAATAGAATACCTGGATTTTAGAAATGGACAAGTTTACAAAGTTTCTCTCTTTCCTCTCAGACTATTTCGTCGTCATGAGATTATGATTACAGACGTAAGATTACCGATTCTTGGATTCTTCTCAAAGGAGATTTTATAAAACGGGGAAAAAACTTCTATTACGCCACGTGTATTTGGATATTTATTTTTTGTCTGTAACACACGACAGAGAAAAAAAAGGAAAGGGTGCGTATATCAGTGATGCTGATTTGAAAAGTTTCGTTCATCGATTACTGAAATTCGTCTTTTAATTCATTTTATTTTTACTGTTGGTATTGAAAGGACCTAACATCATACCAATTTTATGTATGCCAGTCACTTTGAAAGAACCGTTACTCTCAGCTGTTTAGTGTGAGGTTGGAATCGAGGGAACGCAAGGTTCTACAGTTGGATCATTTGGGGTGGGGGACGCTTCAAGTTCTCTCCTCTTCCTGAGAAAAAAAAAATCACCAATTTCAGAGGAGTTTTGGGACCATATGAGATGAGTATTTGGACATGTACTGGCAAATCTTATTCAATGTATAACTGTGATTCACCTTTCCTGCTAATTAGGGGACACGAGCGGATCTATTGAACGAGGATTTTAGTAGCATATAGATTGTGAGTGAACGACATCCCAACTTCTCCCTCAAAAAGTCAGGCAACACCTTCACCAAGCGTTAACATAGCATTGCACTACTGGTTAGACAATATTGACGAGTTAGTGTAAGTTTATTTCAGTTACTAACTTACAGATGCCTACTAAAGGGTTTCGGGATGGGGGGCGTCCTACATCCCATGCTCTCTCGGTCGGCAAATCAGAGGCATACACACCATCTTCGTCGGCTAATTAAAGGCCTGCACCACACAATGAAATCATTGGGTATGCTTTTGTTACCTCATGTTTAGTTTACAAAATAATTCGATGTATTTTTTTTTTAATATAGTTTCTTGTTTTCCATTCAAATCTGAGATAGAAAAAAGATGCCTTCTGTGAGGGTATCGTTTATTTATTTATTGGCTTTCAATTTTAGGGTTAGAGACAAACAACTGAGACCCGGGGGTTGTTTTCTCTGGGAATAACGGTAGGAAAATAAGTTAATCGATCTACGATGAAGGGAGGGGATCACAAGATTTTTCGAAAAAGAAATAAAATTTAAAAAAGAAAAAAGAAAAAAAAATGAGAAAAGAAACAGATAAAATAAAAATAAAAATTTCTAGTTTCGTTGAAGCAAGCACCTGCCGCTGTGGGCCGTGATTAATAAAAAAAAAGAAGCAAAAAGAAGGAAATTCCGATAAAAAAAAATTAAAAAAACAAAAAACAATAAGAGGTCGAGGAACAACGACCGGCAGCAAAAGTTGCAAAGATTATTTTGATCCAAGAGAAAAGAGGAAGAAAAAATGTGAGGAAAAGAGTTTTTTGAGTCTGGCGAGAGCACCAAGGAGCTTAAAGTCTGGGAGAGAGAAAATGAAAAAAAAATGGAAATAAATTGGCACCGGCTGACAATGTCACTAAAAAACTTCAAGACAGTATCAAGTGCAAAATCCATTGAAATAGAAAGTCTGGTAGTTCTTGGAAGTTGTCGCTTTGCTTCAAGAGTTTTTGTGGCGATAAACAAGTGGAGGGAGTCACTTAAAATTGCAAATATTATTTCCAACAAGAATGTCATTTTGGAGAAGAAAAAAGACAGACATGTAGATTTTACGATGAAAAATAGATTTGCTAACTCGAGGAGCAGACCCGTCTTGAAAATATTTGAGCAAAACAAACGTATTCGTGCCGACTCTGATTTAATACATACATTCAATTAATAGTCAATAACTGATATAAACACAAATATATATAAAGGTTTAGTGATAGTTCTCTATGTCTGCTTTTTGATAATATGAATTGGATTTTTATTATCAAATTGTATTTTGGGGCCCCTAAAATCATTGAGCCAGGGGATCCCCATCCTTGCCTCAACAAAACTTAGTTTTAAAAGTTTAGAACATTTTTGATTTAAAACAATCACGAGTGAAAACCCCCCCGAATAATCCCAAGTAATCATAAATTAACTTTAATAACAAAAATGCATTATATCTAGTGTCTAATTAGAGAAAATCTGCTCTTCCTATTCGATGCCATATATTGGAAAAGAAAAGAAACACAGATAGATTCTTCTTAGAAAATTAGATTTTTTAACTTTCAGAAGAAACTGACATTAGTAGCAACATTTGTTTTAAATGTGCAAAAATTGCTTTAAAAAAAACCCAACTTTTTTTCACGAGAAATGAGAATCCCCTAAAATTACTTTTAAAATCTGATGAATTGCAACAGTTGAAGACACGAGCGAAAAGAGATGTGAAAAAAACTGTTTAATCAAAAACAGGGTGGGACTGAAGTTATCAGGATGTCGATAATATTACACAATACGAAACAGTTTTATACAACAAGACTGGCGGCTGCAGGGTCAAACGCCACTCCAGTTTCTAATACGGCTGAAACATTTGTATTGAGTAAATAACAAATAGATAAATACAAAACGATATATTCTTGTCTAATTGTTTTTATCTATTAGAATCAAATGAACCCGTGCAGATGTATATGATGAACTTGTCAATTTAGCTCAATCGGCGAGACAGTCTTCTGGCCGTTAGGTTGTGAGTTGAAGTTACGATAAGGGAGTGTGGATTTTACATATCAGTTTACACCCAACATTTTGGTGAAGATTCCTCTTCTTCTTCTTCTTCTTCTTCTTCTTGTAACGGTAGGAAAACAATGTCAACTCCAGACTTCGTACAGGAGATTCACAGTAGTAAAAAGCATTTTTTTCCAAATTTCAGGTAACTCTTCGGCTGTGTTAAATGAATATGAAGGGTCTTCAAGTGTAGTGAAGCAAATGGTCAGCAATTTGAACCAATTCTGTCATTGAGCCTTACCTTTACCTGGATTTTTTTTAAATGTTAAAAAAATATCTTCTAGACTTGATAGCCACCCCGACTGGTGGAGTGAATGACCATAAAAGAAATCAATTTAATAGACAGAGATCAGATAGTGTTTCAACTTGTAAAATAAAGTAAGGCCCTTGCACTGGCAATGACATCATTCATCTTTGCCCAGGCCTCACGTATCGGACGTTTGAAGTTTCTGTCTCGAACAGTTCTCCGAATTTTGACATATGTGAAATAGACTTGAAGGTGATGAAGCAAGGGAGGGGGAATTGTGCCTTTCCCAAGGGCATTAGTGCATGCTTCAATCTCAGTTTGAACCAGAAAAGAAAATTTCAGAAAATAGCTTGCTAAAAACCTGCTCTGGGTTCCAATCAACGACCACAGTGACCATAGCGCCGGCCATTTTGAAGATTTGTGAATTATATTGAATAGGGGGTCATGCATAATACCAGCTAGGACTTACGGAGTCGAAGCATGGACGAACTGAAAACCAACTTGAAATCGCTCAGAGAGTCATGAGAAGATCAATGCTAGAGATGATTTCATGAGATAGAAAGAGATCAACATGTGGAGGATATTATGCAAGTAAGCAAATTAAGCAACAAGATGGTGATAGGCTGGACACTCAGCAATAAAAGATGACAACAGATGAAGCAAAATGGTGACTGATTGGTGCCCAGGGGACAGTAAACATGGTAAGAAAAGACAAGGCATACGATGGAGGGATAAGATGAAAGAAGTTTGCCGGTAAGACATGGGTCTGCGCAATCGTGGTCGTCATGGGAGGAGATGGGGAAGGCTTTTGTCCAGTAGTGGACTCGTAATGGCTGAGGATGATATCGATGATTATGTGCAGGATGGCTCATAGGGGCGTAAGTAATGATTTCATGGGGAATGGAGTAATTTGCCAATTAAGTGGCAAGAAATTTGAATTCTAAATTGGAAATCAAGAAAAGTCGAATAAATTGGAAATGGTCTACGAATGTAAACAAAATCTCATCCATTTAAAAAATCTTACAAATTCACTTGGTCTCTTTAGTAAATCATCTTGAGAAATTTACCGATAGGGAGACCATGGGGGGGTGGGGTGAGCACCCCATGTACCCCAATCGGTATGCCCTTGATGGTTAAGTATGATTTGTTAACTTGGACAAGTCCAAGTCACAATTGTTTGTTTTTTTATTATAATGAATTTTTATTCACTTTTATACTGTTATTGACATTCCTATTGCTTCTATCCCACCCTGTACTTTACTAAAGAATGGGATTTTTCTTTAAAATACACGACTTTTTGGTTTTGTTGAAATTTAAACTTTTCTGAAAAAGACTCTACGAAAGGCTTGACAACACATGCGACGCCGACAAAAAAGAAATCAGTGACGTCACTCACACACCCCTTTTTTGAAACCACGCACATTTTCCCCCCAACAACAATGAGGGTGACTGAAAAGTGGGTGATCACTTTCATTTAATAACTCGATAAACGATTGCCTTTTGTCAATGCGTTTTAGTAGTTTGATCAAAATATATTATTTATTTACAACACAATGAAAACAAACATAAAAAGGTACAGTCTGTCGGCTTTTATTCCGAAGTGAATCCCCCTGATAACAACAACGTAAGTGATTATGAAAATAAAACATAACCCTTGTTGAAAAAAAACAAAACAAAAAAAAAAACAGTAACATGACAGAAACACAACGTTACACACTTACTTAAATTGATTATTATTTACTGTAATGATATAACAACACAAATACTTTACGGGCTTAGACAAGTGAGTAAAATTTAAAATAATTTAAACATTCTGAGCAAACCAAACATGGTTGAAGTTGTCTCTAAGCTTAAATCAAAATATTTTTTTACGATAAAACAGAAAACTGATAGCCAGACCAGATGTCGGGTGGGGTGTATTATTGTGCACATTTTATTTTATAGATGGAAATATGTCGTATTGAGGGTATGAATAGGGTAGCTAGAATGAAAATTTGTTGCTAAGTTTTAGTTTTTATTCTCCCAAACAGCTGGGTAGATCTTGAGCAAGATTTCTGCCACCAGATTGTCATACCATAACAACAACAAAATGTTCATCACATTTAAGACGAGCGAGATAATAATCCTGTTAAAGGGGAGAAGGTGTATTGAAAATTCATAAGCTCGACTAAGCAGCTTGATAAAGGATAAAAGCAATGGTAAAATAACTGGATAATACTTCACGTCCGCTATCTTGTAACGACGAACGGAAAGTAAGGGTCTAGTTCAGTTACTTTGTAAATAGAAACCTACTGAAACCTTTTAAAATCGTTTTTTTTTTCCTCAAAACTGAGAAATTTCCGGAAAAAACGAAAAAGTCTTATTGATTGAAAGAAGATAAAAAGAGAAAAAGGATATTAAAAAAAAAATACGCCATTTGGTCTTTTCCGAATCTTAAGCAAAGAAAAGCAGAAAGCATTCTTATGGAAGAATGAAAGAAAGAAGAAAGGAAGAAAAATGGACAAATGATTGATAGATGGATAGATCGATAGTAAAATGAACGATCGGAAGAATCGGTACCGCATGCAACAGAGAAGGTTGGAGAAGGGGTCAAAGTGAAAGTGAAAGTGAAATTACACCGGGTAGAAAAGAAATAGACTTTTTTTGAAATTGAGATTTTGAAGAGACTGAAAATGAGAGATACAGCATGAGCGGACCCAGAAGGTATGTTTTCTGGGGTAGAGTCTAGAGTCCCCTGTCACCCGGCTCAGGCAAAACACGACCAAAAAAGTGTTTCTTTTTTCTTTTCTTTTTTTATTTAAATATCTAGATAAATAGAATTTTCAAATAAAAAATCTCAAGAAATCAAAAAGTGGACCTTAAAAAAAAATTTTTTTTCCATCGACTAATTAGACAGAATAATCATTAAAAATCAAAGAGACCCCCCCCCAACTCTAAATCCTTGATCCACCCCTCTTATGATAGAAAGAAGAAAGGAAGAAAAAAAAGGACAAATGATTGATAGATGGATGGATCAATAGAAAACTGAGTGATCGGAATATAATCCTTACAGCATGCAACAGAGAAGGGGGGGGGGAGGATGAGAAATTACACCCGGTAGAAAAGAATTATAATACTTTCGTTTTTTCTTTTTTTTTTAATCGAGATTTTGAAAGGCATGAAAAAATACAAATTTCAGGAGCGGATCCAGGGATGAGAGGGATGTCAAAACGAAACTGTTGCTAAAGCACAATTAATTAAAAAAAATATCTACATAAAAAAATTCATGATTTAAAAAATCTGAATAATCAGAAATGACACCTAAAAAATGAAAAGATTATCTCATACATTGTCTAAATAATTAATTAGGTAGATGGAGTAAAGAATTACAAAAAAATGAACACTCCCTGCTCAAAATCCTGGATCCACCCTAAAATTAGTAATAGATATAGTAAGTAAATGGTTAATGATCGATATAACATGCTACAAAGAGGGGGTGGATAAAGAGAAATTACACCTGGTAGTAAGAATTATACATTTTTTTCTTTTTTGAAAAAATTGAGATTTTGAAAGACTGAAAAAGTAAAGTCTGCATATTGTTCAAAAACCAAAACTGGTTCCTTTCTTACCTCTACAGTCATGACAAGACCTTTTTGTCCTCCTTTCGTTGACTTTTTTTTGGCTCCTGTCACGGCTTTGGTTGTGGACAATACCAAAAGAATACAACATACCACGCTCCACCAAATGACCAACGTGGTAGAAGAACCCATAGGTAAACGCATTGGTCCAGAGAGTTAAGGTGTCTTTTTGTTTTTTTTAACTTTCACTTACTTTTTGCTTACTAACACGAGTGATAACAATAACAGTAACTCGAAGATTGCTTTCCAAAAACAAGCAACAACAATAATGAAAGATTCGTTTTCCCTTTTTTCCTTCCGTCAGTCACTTTTTCTTTCTTTCTATCTTTCTACTTTCACTTTTGGATCTCGCTTAAAAGTAAATAATCAACATTTTCCCTCCTTTTTTTTTTTTTTTAAGTTTTACTTTTAAACTTGGTGTTGATATTTTTTAGACTTGATTATTTTTTTTCTCGTAAAGTTGGATTCAAGTCGGGTTTTTTTTCCGGGATTCACTGTGTTTCTTTCTTCAACAAAATAATATTCCCTCAGTTTACATTTGTTTTTTGTTTGTTGTTTTTTTTAAATACTTTTTAACTGAAATTGTGTTAGATTTATTTTCTCATCAAGTTTGAACCAAATGGGAGTTGTTTTTTTCCGGGATCCACAGTGTTTTTTTTTTTCTTTGAATAAAATATTTCCTCAGTTTTCGTTTTTTTTTTGTAATTTTTTTTTTTTTTTGCTTTTCAATAAAATAATATTTCCTTCAGTTCCGTTTTTTTTTCTCAAAAAAAGAACCACAGGTATTTTCCAGGTGGTAAAATTAAGCCGAAAAATATATCAATTGCCGTGTGGTGATGCTGTTAGTGTTACGTAGTACTCAGCGTGGTTTGCAATGTACTCACTCCACAACACAAGAGAATATAAGAATTAGTGTGCGTATATATTTTTACCTACACCGACAGAACCAGACTTTTAGCTCACCCGAGCAATATGTAACTACTAAACAGTAAACAGTAGTAAGTAGATAAATTACGTACAGTACTACATCTACCCAGGATGGTGCTCTCCGTGTATGAACTGATAGTGACTGTAGTACTACTGGTAGTAAAATAGTAATATAACAATTAATAACAACGATCTTTCGTTTCTGTCGACGTAAGACGGGAATCCGTGAACCACGTTTTCTTGTTTTAATGTTGTGTACACATTTACACTTATTTACATACTGGTGAGTAACTGTGTGTGTAGATAAACTCGAAATTGTCAGAGAATTACGACGAGAAAGAGAGAGAGAGAGAAGATTGTAATGTCAATATACTAAAACTACTGTAGACACCATACGACTAGAGAAAACAGTTGTTTTGTTTGAGCGCTAATATGAAAACTGAAACTGATGACTGGAGAGACCCTCTTCTTCTCTTTTAAAGGAAGAGGATAGGAAAAAGGCGTGCTTTAGAGAAATATTGAGGAATCGCTCACTCTCTCTCTCTCTCTATTTTTCTTCCTTTCTTTCTTTGTCTTTTTGTCTTTCTTTCTCCCTCTCTCGCTCTCTCTGAGAGTGTTAAGTAAGTAGATATAAATCGCCCCCTTACGACGTTTAACGTTTCTGTTTGTGGCGGGTATGGGTTGCCAGATAGTTGGAGACATTTCTGGCTAAAAACGTGCAAAGAGTAGCCAAATAAGGCCAAATGCTAAAATTGTTTTTAAAAAAGGGACAATTTCCCTTTTTAATTTTTTGGGGGGATTAAGTTTTGTAAATAATTATTTTTTCTTATTCCAACATTTATCTCCGTCTTGATTTTTTTAGTTGCCTTTCTATCACAACTTTACGATGACGGCCTGAGCAAAGTTGCAATTTAAAGCAACTGAAAAATAAAGATGAAGGTAATCAGTTGCATGAAGAAAATGATGATAGTTTGTAAAACAGTGCAATACTGCAAAATATACAAAAAAAGAATTTATTCAAAAGTACAACCGCAATAAAGTCAAAATGGCTAAAAAAACATAAAAAGATATAGCTAAAAGTTCATGGCCAAATGCTTTAAAAAAGGGCCAGACTTGTTAAATTTGACCATAAAATGGCCAAAAAGGCTGGTATTGAAAGAGGAGGAAGAAGAAGAGTGTATATGTGTCACCGAACGCGATTTGTGTAAGAAGCAACGTAAGTTTTAAGTAAGTATCATTATTATTATTCGTCGCTCTGCTGTGAGTGTGTCTGTGTGTGCCTTGCAGGAGGAAGAGGCAACAACCAATCACTGACTGACATGTTGGGGGCGCTGGCTCAAAAGGAAAGTGAAAGTTACCGGCATGATTTAACAGGTTTTCCTGCGGTCCCGAGTTCGCCCCCGTTTCTCAAATTTCACAACTACTATATATCAACTTCTATCCAATTCTTCAACTCTAGTTATGTTCACGGACTTGTCGTAAAATTGACACTCATTAACAAAAAAAATATTCAATCGCATATAACAGATTAATCAATTTTCAGAAAATTCATATCTTACTATATAATTCATCTAATCTATCCGTCTGTGCCAAAGGAACTCATGAACAGCCAGAGCTATGGCCACCAAATTTTCTTTGATTACTAATGAAACCCCGAAACATGTTTTCAGCATATTGGTTTTCTTTTAAACTCTTAAAAGAACTGAAAGTGTTGGGTCTACTTTCACTCTTAATTCCATCTTGTTATAATTCATCAAGTGTCTGTCCGTCTGTGGTAACAAAACACAAGGACAGCCTGAGCTATAGCCACCGAATTTTCTATGGTTATTAATGGGAACCCGGGGCATGTTTTTAACATATTAGTTTTTCAAAACCCCTTTCCCATCAATAGTGTGGGGTCTGCTGTTGCACTCATCCCGATAATGATGGTTTTACTTTGATCTCACTATAATTCATTACGGTAGCTAAAAATCTAGCCTGTTGGCATGTTTTCAGCTAGTCATCAAAAAGAATAGTGAGAGGAATATCCGATAAGAAAAAAATACTATTATATAGAAACGGACTTATTTTTTTACTTTCATTTTTAACAAGTAGAAAATCAATGGAAAAAAATCTGTGCCAAATAAAACATTCGCATTTGAAAAATCTACTAAAATTCAACTAATTGATGAAATTTAATAAAGTTTTCAGCATTTATTCATTGATTACAGGATTTATCGATTGAAAGGTCATTTTGCTGAAAAAGAAATCTCCTTCAGTTCCAGATTAACATTGTAGCAAAAGCAGTATATGCCATGGGCCCCGAATCTCCAAAGCCTCCGCACTTGGATATTGTAGGTTAGCGATTTTTGCCAATCATTACCTTTAATTGAGGTTATAATTTTAACAAGTATTTGATTGAAACATGGTATCTATGTGATAGATAAATAATGCATAAATACAAAGGTATTTGAAGTTCTAGTCATAGCTGCTGTATAAAAATCAAAGCAAAAATACGACTATTGAAATATCATACATATCCGTCATATTATCTGGCTGTATAGCAAACGAAGAAATACTTTTCTATATAAGTAAAAAATATGTATTTTTATATATATATGTGTGTGTGTGTGTGTGTGTGTGTGTGTATGCGTGTGTGTGTGTGTGTGTGTGTGCGTTTTTCTTAATTCAGGGCCCTTTATAACATATGCTAAGGGCCCCACAGTAGTTTAATCCGGTTCTGCACCAACATCCCCCACCCAATTATTTAATCTTTTTCAATGTTTCAGCTCACACAGACACTTTCCTTATTTGATTAAAAAAATCGTTAGGGTCAATTACAAATTTATTTAAAAAAATCTTGATTCTCTCGAAAAAAGTTTTAGCCAAAGAAAGAAGTCGTTTTTGAGATTTTCTTTCGTCCTTAAGAAAACAAAATTATTTTTTTGATCAGTAAAACAATATACGGACGTAAATTTTTTTTCTGTATCGAAGGAGATTTATAACATCTAAAAACACATCACGTTCTTTGTTTCAAAAACATTTATTTTCCAATGTAAAAAAGTGAAGTCGGTTATGTAAGAAGTTGAAGTACTTTTCAGGAAACTGTCAACCAAAACTGTCGACAATTTCTTCAGTTTCCAAGTTGGTATGGCTGACTGACTGACTGACAGACTATTTATGTAACACGCATATGAAGCTAGAGGGCTGAAAATTCAAACATGCACTCCTTATGTGAAGAAAAACGTATTTTGTTTGTTTGTTTTTGTAAATTCTCTCTCAGATACGATTTTATTGGGGATGGGGGATCCAATTTACAATGTAAGTTTATGCTAAATTGTTGCCTTAGATTGAGTCCGGCAGCGTTCACTCTTGTTTTTCAGTGATCACTGTTCAACACAAGGCAAGAGAAGTAACTTTTTTTCCAATTTTTTAATTGATTACCCCCTAACACGGCCCGCCACCAAAAAACGTTGGTCGCGATACAGTTACTATTGAGTGACTAATCAGACCTGTTAAGTGTGAAGTTGGTCTGTTTTTTTGCATTTACTTCATTACCTTTTTTTCGATTGACTTACAAAAGCTGAATTGTATTAGTGTCACAATTCTCAAGAAAATGTGAACTTTAAAAATTCATAAAGGAATTGTTTGTTTTTCAATACTACGAATGAAGTTGGATATATATATATATATATATATATATATATATATATATATATATATATATATATATATATATATAATTTGGGGCGTATCCAAGAATATTTTTTGATTGAGTGATATTTTTCCATTTGTTTTTTCCCATTCATTTATGTATTCGTTCTTGGCTGTCCACACGATATCTCCAGAACTTAGCCATGAACTTCACTGAAATTCTATGGAAGGTTGGACCATGGACTGAGAATGATCGAATTCTGGAGCGGAATTAGTTTTGGATTGAGTGATCTTTTTGATATACATGAAAAGAGATTGAAAACGAAAAGAAGATGAAAAAAATTTCAAGGGAAATAACTCAATATTTGTATACAGTGGGAATTGCCTTTTCCTCCCTATTTTTGAGTATTTTGTTTTCATTCAGTTTTTAGTGAGTGTATGGAGTTGGCAGAGGCATGCGTTCTCCAAGTGCTTCCTGATTTCACAATCCATCTTTATTATAGACACGTATCGAATGATTTTAAGATTTTGTTATTTTAGAAATAAAAGTGTAATTGAATCTTAAAAGAAAAGGCCGACTATAATTTATTCATCGACCGAACTTCAATAGGGCGGAATTTAGCCTATTTAACCCTTTCCTTGTGGATATCTACATTCTGATATGAAGCATGTCCGTCCATCTGTCTCATTTATCAATTCGTCCGCCTGCCTGTCTGTCTCACTTTTCAGTCTGTCGACTCGTCTATCTCGTTTTTTTGTCCGTCCATCTGTCTCACTTCTCCGTCCATTACCCATCTGTCTCATTCTTCTGTCGGTCCGTCTGTCTGTCTCACTTTTCTTTCTATCCGTCTGTTCCACTTTCCAATCCGTCCGTTGCACGTTTCAGTCTGTCTGTCTGTCTCACTTTTCTATCAGTCCGTCTGTCCGTCTCACTTTTCTGTCTGTCTGTCTGCCCGTCCTTCACACTTTGAAAATGAAAAAAATACATTGAAACGAGGGGACACAAGAGAGATTCTGAGAATGGAATCGCAACACGGAGACTGCAAAGAAGGCAGGGAGAGAAGCTGGGTGTTGAAACGTTTATATAACCGCTAAAGGAGAACGGCTGAACTTAATCTCGATAAAAGATAGATGAGAAAATGAAACGAAGTGGAATTGAATTCTCTTTCGAGTGTCTGTGAGCAGAATATCTTCGTAAATGCCAGGGATGGTCTCTTCAGGCGATTTTTTCTCAGATGCTACAGTCATAGTTTCCTTTAAGCTGGGCTTGTTTTGAAACACACACACGTTTTACAGCCACTGCACAAAAGCTTAGTGACCTAAAATAATGAGGTTATTAATAATTATACCTATACTCAGGGCTGGATCAAGACCTTGGGGTCTGGGGAACTTCAGGTTTGGTGGGCCCCTCATACACAGTAATTCAAATATACTAAAAATCACAAAATTTACATACCAAAGTCCGTTTATGGCATGTAATTAGAACCGACAAGTTATTTATTCATAGAAAAGTTAAATGAGTCAAATATTCGAAGTAAATACATACATACATGTAAATATATGCCAACAAAACTCCAGGTAGATTTTTAGATAAGACAAATTACAAAGAACCTACCTATGTACTCTTTAGTTTCCATGAATACCAATGGCTGACCCAACAATTTTCTAATCATTATATTCTTATATAGATTGGGGCCCATGTCTATTCTTATAATTATAAGCATAAAAATGATATATTGTAATTATACTTATTAAGAATAACCTCTTTGTTAACTTTCCTTTGATTAGTTAGTTGGTCACTCCATAGAATTCAATTATATATGTATTGTATTAAAACAAGCCAATACAGTTTTATTACTCATGAAATATAGGTTGAGCCAACAAGTTTAGCATTTACTGTATGTATACTTATGTCACTGGAAAAAAACCTTGCACAACATAAGATTGTTGTGCACATTGACTTCTAAAAATGAGTGGATATATTGAATTGAACTCTTCAGATGTCCACCCTGAGGTATACCCTTAGCAAAGTATTGAAACTGTCAACCTAAACCGTCACTGAAGTTGTTAACATAGGGGTTTTTTTTCTAGTTTTTAAGGCAGTCTGGCTGGCTATGCATGTATGTATTTATCATGCATGTTGGTCACATCAATGGAAAAAGAGGACTGAAAATTTCGACATTTACTATTTAATGTCTTGAAAAAACGTTTCTGTTTTTTTCTACTT